>OY747717.1:42808943-43408943 GCA_963556495.2 Valencia hispanica | reverse complement strand
CCATCCAGAGACCGGAAACCTCTTAAGGGAGTAAGGAGTCGATCCTTGAGCCTGGCGCCTTGGACCGCTCGGCCATCCTGACACGCACAGGTTGAAGTTCAGCAGATTTATAGAGACTGGCTCAAATTGTTGTTGTAGAATAAGTGCGGTTGAGTGCAGGGCAGTCACAGAACATCTCAATTTGTGTTTGACCCAAGTGCCATGAAGACATGTAGTGTTTTTAATCAGAGTGTTTGACTTTAGCAGGCAGGGTTTCAACAAGGCAGATGTTTGTCCACCCACTTATTTATCAATGTAGAATTCTACGCAGGGATAAGGCAAACAAGGAAGGTGAGAGAGGTATATCATGAAGTTTTGGTTGATTTAGCCAATGGAAGCTGTGAATAATTGAAAAGATGTTTGCCCAATGCGGGGCTCGAACCCACGACCCTGAGATTAAGAGTCTAATGCTATACCGACTGAGCTAGCCGGGATTTTTGGGCCAAGTTTTTGTTTGACTTTCTTGGACACAGAAGAAGGTGTTGGTGTCAGGTGAGTCAGCATGACTTCAAAAACTGTTCTCAAAAGATAAATAAAGTAAAGTTAACTTTGCATGCCATGAAACTGTATTTTAAAAATGACCTGTGATCCCAAAACGTAGGTTGTATAGGTGAAGCATACGTGGGTTAAATTATCTCAGAAGCTGGATTTCAACCCCTTTCTTCACTCGGACACGAGATACCTCTTTCGGAGGTAAAGGATTAAAACCTTGAGCCTTGGGCCGTCGACGGCTCTGTCATGTACTAGCTGAATCTCTGCAGATATATAGAGACTGGCTCTGATCATTACGCTGACTCAAGCGTGCTTGAGCATAGGACAGTTGCAGAACTAAAAGAATACCTTGTATTCTGTTCGAACAAAGTCCTATCAATACATGTAGGGTTCTATCAAGAGCATTTGAAGTTAGCAGAAAGGGTTTCAACAGGACACATGTATTTCCGGCAGATCATTTATCAATAACGATGTGTACCCAGAGGTAAGGGAACCAAGGAAAGTAAAGCATGTATCTCATGAAGTATTGGTTGACTTACCCAATCAAACTTGTGAAATAATGAAGATATCTTTACGCAATGTGGGTCTTTAATGAACCACAGGACTGAGCAAGCTAGGCTTCATGGCACACATTTATTTACCTTGGACCGCTCGGTCAAGGGAGCCATTATGTCTTAAAACTAAATTGTCAAAGTATAAGGAAAGGATCGTTAACTTTGAATGGCTTCAAATTACATTTTTAAAGCTATTTCTTAAAGATAAAATGTTTGCTTCATAGTTAAAATATAAATGTGCTAAATTATGTCAGGAGTGGGATTTGAACCCACGCCTCCATCCAGAGACCCGAAAACTCTTAAGGGAGTAAGGAGTAGATCCTTGAGCCTGGCGCCTTGGACCGCTCGGCCATCCTGACACGCACAGGCTGAAGTTTAGCAGATTTATAGAGACTGGCTCAAATTGTTGTTGTAGAATAGGTGCGGTTGAGTGCAGGGCAGTTACAGAACATCTCAATTTGTGTTTGACCCAAGTGCCATGAAGACATGTAGGGTTTTTAATCAGAGTGTTTGACTTTAGCAGGCAGGGTTTCAACAAGGCAGATGTTTGTCCACCCACTTATTTATCAATGTAGAATTCTATGCAGGGATAAGGCAAACAAGGAAGGTGAGAGAGTTATATCATGAAGTTTTGGTTGATTTAGCCAATGGAAGCTGTGAATAATTGAAAAGATGTTCGTCCAACGTGGGGCTCGAACCCACGACCCTGAGATTAAGAGTCACATGCTCTACCGACTGAGCCAGCCGGGCTTTTTGGAACAAGTTTTTGCTTTACTTTCTCGGACACAGAAGAAGGTTTTGGCGTCAGGTGAGTCAGCATGACTTCAAAAACAGTTCTCAAAAGATAAATAAAGTGAAGTTAACTTTGCATGCCATGAAACTGTATTTTAAAAATGACCTGTGATCCCAAAACGTAGGTTGTATAGGTGAAGCATACGTGGGTTAAATTATCTCAGAAGCTGGATTTCAACCCCTTTCTTCACTCGGACACGAGATACCTCTTTCGGAGGTAAAGGATTAAAACCTTGAGCCTTGGGCCGTCGACGGCTCTGTCATGTACTAGCTGAATCTCTGCAGATATATAGAGACTGGCTCTGATCATTACGCTGACTCAAGCGTGCTTGAGCATAGGACAGTTGCAGAACTAAAAGAATACCTTGTATTCTGTTCGAACAAAGTCCTATCAATACATGTAGGGTTCTATCAAGAGCATTTGAAGTTAGCAGGCAGGGTTTCAACAGGACACATGTATTTCCGGCAGATCATTTATCAATAAAGATGTGTACCCAGAGGTAAGGGAACCAAGGAAAGTAAAGCATGTATCTCATGAAGTATTGGTTGACTTACCCAATCAAACTTGTGAAATAATGAAGATATCTTTACGCAATGTGGGTCTTTAATGAACCACAGGACTGAGCAAGCTAGGCTTCATGGCGCACATTTATTTACCTACGCTGATGCGGAGCGAGCTTGTGGAGTCAAGGGAGCCATTATGTCTTAAAACTAAATTGTCAAAGTATAAGGAAAGGATCGTTAACTTTGAATGGCTTCAAATTACATTTTTAAAGCTATTTCTTAAAGATAAAATGTTTGCTTCATAGTTAAAATATAAATGTGCTAAATTATGTCAGGAGTGGGATTTGAACCCACGCCTCCATCCAGAGACCAGAAACCTCTTAAGGGAGTAAGGAGTAGATCCTTGAGCTTGGCGCCTTGGACCGCTCGGCCATCCTGACACGCACAGGCTGAAGTTTAGCAGATTTATAGAGACTGGCTCAAATTGTTGTTGTAGAATAAGTGCGGTTGAGTGCAGGGCAGTTACAGAACATCTCAATTTGTGTTTGACCCAAGTGCTATGAAGACATGTAGGGTTTTTAATCAGAGCGTTTGACTTTAGCAGGCAGGGTTTCAACAAGAGATGGAGACTCTAATTTCTCAACTGATAGAGTCCTACAGTGGGCAAAGAGGATGCAACACATTGGGAGTGCCGCTCATCAACACAAGAAGGATGGCAGAGATATGGATGGGTCAGAAAAAACACCTTATCTGTCTACAGGATCCACCAGGAGTACTCCTGTACATGCAAACTGGCACCATAAAGAAAGGGGGACATGTTCTAAAAACATATAGATGTGCAAGAGGCTCTACCTCTCTTGAATCCTTCCACCTGCACATGAACAGGTTTATTCCTGGTAAAGAAAAAGCACTTTTTCCTCACACACATATCTAACTAAATAATATGCATTTCTTGTTTTTAACAATTGATTAAATATATCTACTGATATTTTTCAGGAACCCTGGCGAGTGACACCTTCTTCCAGGCGTATTTGTTGGACGGCCTGGCAAGATGGAATGAGGATCGGAGCATGGCAGCAGAGGGGAGAACAGAGCCTCACTCTTACAGTGGTCTTCTGAGGCATGCTGCAAACCAGCTTTCAGAAGAGGTTTTTGGGAGGACCTTTGTGAATTATACCGGGCCTCAGACATACACAGGTGTGTGACAGTAAAATAAGATTCTGACTTTTTGTCGGATCAGAGTTGACATACATGTCAGAAGAAACAGACGTCTGGTTTTATTAAATGTTCATACTAATTATTTAGTAGTTTAGAAAGAATGTTTGTATGTACTGAAATTGTGTCATGATACTGTGTCTAAGTTGAATTAAATTTATTGTTTTTATTTACTCAGGGGAACTCATTGGAGTCGAGTACCTGTATGAACAGACTGGAAAGGTTCTGGGGGATCACAAGTCGGCTATTGCAGAACTCGAGAATGAGGATGTAGCTGTGGCAGAAGATGAGGAGTTTGAGGAACCAGAGGATTTTGTGGATCTCACAGTTCCCATCCTGGAGACCACCCTTCCATCAACTGTCTTTGCCAGTTCAGACGACAGCTTGGCAACACCTGCACCTGAACCTCATGAAGAACTGACATCCATAATCGGGGAACACAGTCCTATGGATGCCATAGAAGAATGTCAGTTATTTGTATGCCTAAATATAGAAATTGAAGCAATTCAAAAAGTTCATAATTTTTCGCATATTCCTCCTTTGTTACCTCTGACATGTTGCATTTTTCACATTATGATTGTTCTGTGATTTGAGTTCTGCTTACTGTTTATATCTTGAAATTGTTTCCTTCTGTTTTTACTCCATTCCTGGTTTACCCTAAGGTTTTTGTACTTTCAGTGTGTCTGGTGGTTCTTTGTTTTTTCTTCTTCGTTTAGATCTTATCATAGTTCATTTTGCACTAGTTTTCTTCTTATTTAGGTATTTAGGATTATTTTTTTCATTACATTTTTTACTTCCTCTAGGTATTCTTCCTCCTTAACAGTTGTATTCACCTCTGGCTGCTCAGTCACTCACCCACCTGCATCTGATCACATTGATATAAATTAATTTCCCTCTGGTTCTTTTGTCATTTCACACTCTACCATCAATATTTAAGCAGCTTACTCGCAGTCATACCTTGGCTGGATTATCTGTTTTTTCCCCCATAGTCATGCTTCACTGTTTTTTGTAAGTAACTTACCTGCTTTGTACTGTGACAGTAAACCTGTGTTTGAAAGTCACTCATGTAGTGTGGTAAATTTAAAAATTGTAATAAACTGTGTTTTTTTTGTTTGTTTGTTTTTTTGTTTAGGTGTGTCTCCAAGGGTGCCTGATTTCCAGTCTGATGATGCTACTCCTCGGACGTCTTACAACCTTCAAGTAAGATATGAACAGGCAATTTTTTTTTTTCCATTGGTATAGTAAAAGGAGATAACCATGGATAATCCTTTAGTACTCAGTTGGCCCTGACAACACTGAAGGTTTTGGAGCTGTGCAGGATTTGGCAGAAGCACTCTTCGGTCTGAGAGAGCACAGCCTGGCTCTCTCCCTTGAAGAATCCCACCAAATTGTTGTGCTGTGGCAAAGACTGGCAGAGTACGACAAGCAGCGCACTGCTTATCCTCCACGCCACCAAGACACGCTGAGCAAAGGTCGTTTTAGAGCCACTAAAACTATTGTTGCACCAGGTGTGGAGTCGACAAAACGGTACGTTTGAAAAAGCTGTTTAACCACTGATTCATATTGTTCTACATCTTATGCCTTTAGTCATTTTCTTTCTTTTTTGTACTCCTAGGAGTTTCGTTGGAGCTCACAGTCCTGCACAGTAGCCTGATTGCAACAGGATTGTTGAAGCAATTTTTGTTAAACTCTGCATGGCTTAATCAAACACAAAAAGAGTGGAAGGTGTGAGGCTTTCAAGGTGGACTCTCATCATTCGTTCATACAAGCACATTAGAGAATGCATCTTGAGCAACTCTAAAATAATGGAGGAGACCACCATACAGTTGCCCGAAGTCAACAACACAACCCTCACACAGTGGTAAGTTAAAGTCCTAATTGTTAAATTCAGTAATAAAATCTGAACAACTGATTTAAAAAATAGATTTATTGACAGGAGGGAATATGTTTTTGTACATTACATGGTGTCTAAACAGAATTTGCAATAAATTAAAATTTGAATATACCATTAATTATATATATTATACATGTAGGTATTGCAGGCGCACTCAGGCACAGGAGACGACGATTCTTCAATAGGGCATCCAGTGTCCTCAGCCAGCCATGTCGGGTGTTCTAAATCAGCCATCAGCACCACAGAAGGAAGCCGTCCAACCTGCTCCAACAAACAACCCACACATCTTTGTTCTTCCTCCAGACACAGCTGGAACAGCAAAACTTAAAATAAAAAAGACTGCTGCAGCGTCTCAACCTCAGCCACAGGACGCAACAGGAGAGTTGTCTGTGGAACATCCTCTTTCAACTAGTTCATCAGGTGTTAGGCTACTTCTTCCTAAAATTCTTCCTGTCCAGCCACTTTCTCAACCCAACCTGCCACTGTTCGTCTGTGCAAGTCCTTCAGTGTCTGGGGAATCAGGATCTACAACCCAGACAACAGATGTTCCATACACTACGCAGCAGTACAGGAAGAGGAAGCAAAAAAGAGAGCAGGCTGGACAACATACACAAAAATATGAGAAAAAGGCTGAAATAATAGTCTGTAAACGGTGCAACCAAGAAAGGAAGCCATCCTCTCATAAACAATACTTTGGCAACTGGTACTGTGAAGAGACTGCAACACTCTCATTTGAAGAGTGGAGAGCTGCAATGGCTGCACGTGGTTATGGGAAAAAGAAAACTGGAACTGAGTAACTTTGAGTGCAGTTTCCTGTTCAATTAGTGTACAGTAACTTTATTGTGTGACTGACTTTATTTTATGTGAGTATTGTTTGCAGTTTCCTGTTCAATTAGTGTAAAGTAACTTTATTGTGTGACTGACTTTATTTTATGTGAGTATTGTTTGCAGTTCCCTGTTCAATTAGTGTACAGTAACTTCATTGTGTGACTGACTTTATTTTATGTGAGTATTGTTTGCAGTTTCCTGTTCAATTAGTGTAAAGTAACTTTATTGTATGACTGACTTTATTTTATGTGAGTATTGTTTGCAGTTTCCTGTTCAATTAATATAAAGTAATGTTGTCTGACTACTGACTTTATTTTATATGAGTACTGTTTGCAGTTTCCTGTTCTTTAAATCTTTTTGTACTATACTTTTTTACTTTTTAACCATAGATTGGTAACATTTGCTTCTGGTGAACTTATTGGGATAATGTCCTGGCAGGGGCACAAATTATTTTAAATATAATCACTCACTACAGATTGTGTAGCTTAAACTAACCACAGGTTTTTATATTTCTTAGAAAAGGTCAAATGAGTGGTAAAAGGATTGGAATTGACGTTTTAGGCTATTGAGGTAAAAAAAAAAAAAAGGAAATATCCACAATCTGAAGCACTAGAAATAAACTGTAGGGGAAAAACAAAAAACTGTCATGGGAGTAGACAATTTGAATAAAGGGAAATTTGCTTAGCACAATTGAAGCAACAAGGCAAAGATAGGTGTTTTTACACCATTAGGGGGGAAAAACAATTTTTTTTTCAAATAAATTACATAACCTTATGCGAATGAGGTTGTGCACTGAACAGAACTCGAACACGCGATCATACCTCCGAACGAGAGCCGAAAATGTTATTAACCAAAATTGAAACCGCGACTTATGCGCGCATTCCTTGGCACAGTAGGCAGCATGTCAGTCTCATAATCTGAAGGCCATGAGGTCGACCCTCACACGAGGCATGCGTTGATGTTTTTCTTGTTCAAAAGGTGCGCATCATGAACCTCTGCACTACATTGCCATTCATGGTGTGACATGCTGACAATGGACACTAGACAGGGTTAAGGGCTAGTGGCCAATGGATAACGCGTCTGACTACAGATCAGAAGATTCCAGGTTCAACTCCTGGCTAGCTCAAGCAACTATTCACATGTTACTTATAAGCTCAATGTGTTCACGCACACCCCTCCTATCAGTCTCAATCCCAAAAGTTATGACCTATGACACAGTACTACTACAAAAGTTCAGAGGGGTTTCTTTCATATCCCTTTTGGAATGTAACAGCTCACAACTAACATCTTCATGGACAATATTTTTCCTTCTTGACAAAAAACCACAAAGTCAAGATGAGTTGGAGCGGGTTATGAAGCCAACACCTTATCCATCGGACCACCGGGGTGTAACGATTTTTTTCAAAAAAGTCATTTCGTACACCGTACATAGACAACAAATCTCCGTTCACCAAAAGACGTGTTTCAGACACAAAGCTGAGTTCCAAAGTGGGTCAAATGTCATGCAGCCAGAGCATTTGAAACATTTCCATGAGAGAAAATCAACATTCTACTCAGATGCACAAGGCAGGTCCAACAAAAGCCACCGAAGAAGATTAAAACTAGGTTGTACATATGCATTTTCTCTCACCTGGTTTTCCAGGAACTGCTAAGTGACAACCAGTTTACAAGTATTCCCATGTTAGCTGACTCTTTTGGACGTTTAGTTCATGCAGAACATCTTTTAACGGCACAGTTGTACAAATTTCAATAGAAGTATACTTAACTGAGAGGACTGGAAATTGAAATCACAAAGTGCGGGCAAAAACAACTGTTCATGTCCACGAGGTAGTGACCATCTGATGAACCTGTTAAAAATCAGGTAGTTCCAAACGTTTCAATTTTGTCGAAGCACAGGGGGATTTCAGACTCGAGTCTGCAATTGCTCTGTCTTTCCACAAATTTGAATGACACAGTAAGACAATAGAAAAAATGTAAAACTTGAGGGATGAAGATATAAGCGTTTTTAAAGACTTAGACCATGTATTTAGGAAGTCGTGGACTCGTCAGTCATGCGTTACCTAGGAGTACTACAAGGCCTCGTTGGCGCAGTAGGCAGCGTACATATGCATTCTCTCTCACCTGGTTTTCCAGGTACTGCTAAGTGACAACCAGTTTACAAGTATTCCCAGGTTAGCTGACTCTTTTGGACGTTTAGTTCATGCAGAAAATCTTTTAACGGCACAGTTGTACAAATTTCAATAGAAGTATACTTACCTGAGAGGACTGGAAATTGAAATCACAAAGTGCGGGCAAAAACAACTGTTCATGTCCACGAGGTAGTGACCATGTAATGAACCTGTTAAAAATCCGGTAGTTCCAAACGTTTCAATTTTGTCGAAGCACGGGGGATTTCAGACTCGAGTCTGCAATTGCTCTCTCTTTCCACAAATTTGAATGACACAGTAAGACAATAGAAAACATGGAAAACTTGAGGGATGAAGATATAAGCGTTTTTAAAGACTTAGACCGTGTATTTAGGAAGTGGTGGACTCGTCAGTCATGCGTTACCTAGGACTACTACAAGGCCTCGTTGGCACAGTAGGCAGCGTGTCAGTCTCATAATCTGAAGGCCGTGAGTTCGACCCTCACACGAGGCATGCGTTGATGTTTTTCTTGTTCAAAAGGTGCGCATCATGAATCTCTGCAGTACATTTCCATTCATGGTGTGACACGCTGACAATGGACACTAGACAGGGTTCAGGGCTAGTGGCGCAATGGATAACGCGTCTGACTACGGATCAGAAGATTCCAGGTTCAACTCCTGGCTAGCTTGAGCAACTATTCACATGTTACTTATAAGCTCAATGTGTTCACACACATCCCTCCTATTAGTCTCAATCCCAAAAGTTATGACCTATGACACAGTACTACTACAAAAGTTCAGAGGGGTTTCTTTCATATCCATTTTGGAATGCAACAGCTCACAACTAACATCTTCATGGACAATATTTTTCCTTCTTGACAAAAAACCACAAAGTCAAGATGAGTTGGAGCGGGTTATGAAGCCAACACCTTATCCATCGGACCACCGGGGTGTAACGATTTTTTTCAAAAAAGTCATTTCGTACACCGTACATAGACAACAAAACTCCGTTCACCAAAAGACGTGTTTCAGACACAAAGCTGAATTCCAAAGTGGGTCAAATGTCATGCAGCCAGAGCATTTGAAACATTTCCATGAGAGAAAATCAACATTCTACTCAGATGCACAAGGCAGGTCCAACAAAAGCCACCAAAGAAGATCAAAACTAGGTTGTACATATGCATTTTCTCTCACCTGGTTTTCCAGGAACTGCTAAATGACAACCAGTTTACAAGTATTCCCATGTTAGCTGACTCTTTTGGACGTTTAGTTCATGCAGAACATCTTTTAACGGCACAGTTGTACAAATTTCAATAGAAGTATACTTACCTGAGAGGACTGGAAATTGAAATCACAAAGTGCGGGCAAAAACAACTGTTCATGTCCACGAGGTAGTGACCATGTGATGAACCTGTTAAAAATCCGGTAGTTCCAAACGTTTCAATTTTGTCGAAGCACAGGGGGATTTCAGACTCGAGTTTGCAATTGCTCTGTCTTTCCACAAATTTGAATGACACAGTAAGACAAAAGAAAACATGGAAAACTTGAGGGACTAAGATATAAGCGTTTTTAAAGACTTAGACCGTGTATTTAGGAAGTGGTGGACTCGTCAGTCATGCGTTACCTAGGAGTACTACAAGGCCTCGTTGGCGCAGTAGGCAGCGTGTCAGTCTCATAATCTGAAGGCCGTGAGTTCGACCCTCACACGAGGCATGCGTTGATGTTTTTCTTGTTCAAAAGGTGCGCATCATGAATCTCTGCAGTACATTTCCATTCATGGTGTGACACGCTGACGATGGACACTAAACAGGGTTCAGGGCTAGTGGCGCAATGGATAAAGCGTCTGACTACGGATCAGAAGATTCCAGGTTCTACTCCTGGCTAGCTCAAGCAACTATTCACATGTTACTTATAAGCTCAATGTGTTCACGCACACCCCTCCTATTAGTCTCAATCCCAAAAGTTATGACCTATGACACAGTACTACTACAAAAGTTCAGAGGGGTTTCTTTCATATCCCTTTTGGAATGCAACAGCTCACAACTAACATCTTCATGGACAATATTTTTCCTTCTTGACAAAAAACCACAAAGTCAAGATGAGTTGGAGCGGGTTATGAAGCCAACACCTTATCCATCGGACCACCGGGGTGTAACGATTTTTTTCAAAAAAGTCATTTCGTACACCGTACATAGACAACAAAACTCCGTTCACCAAAAGACGTGTTTCAGACACAAAGCTGAGTTCCAAAGTGGGTCAAATGTCATGCAGCCAGAGCATTTGAAACATTTCCATGAGAGAAAATCAACATTCTACTCAGATGCACAAGGCAGGTCCAACAAAAGCCACCAAAGAAGATCAAAACTAGGTTGTACATATGCATTTTCTCTCACCTGGTTTTCCAGGAACTGCTAAGTGACAACCAGTTTACAAGTATTCCCATGTTAGCTGACTATTTTGGATGTTTAGTTCATGCAGAACATCTTTTAACGGCACAGTTGTACAAATTTCAATAGAAGTATACTTACCTGAGAGGACTGGAAATTGAAATCACAAAGTGCGGGCAAAAACAACTGTTCATGTCCACGAGGTAGTGACCATGTGATGAACCTGTTAAAAATCCGGTAGTTCCAAACGTTTCAATTTTGTCGAAGCACAGGGGGATTTCAGACTCGAGTCTGCAATTGCTCTGTCTTTCCACAAATTTGAATGACACAGTAAGACAATAGAAAAAATGGAAAACTTGAGGGATGAAGATATAAGCGTTTTTAAAGACTTAGACCGTGTATTTAGGAAGTGGTGGACTCGTCAGTCATGCGTTACCTAGGAGTACTACAAGGCCTCGTTGGCGCAGTAGGCAGCGTGTCAGTCTCATAATCTGAAGGCCGTGAGTTCGACCCTCACACGAGGCATGCGTTGATGTTTTTCTTGTTCAAAAGGTGCGCATCATGAATCTCTGCAGTACATTTCCATTCATGGTGTGACACGCTGACGATGGACACTAAACAGGGTTCAGGGCTAGTGGCGCAATGGATAACGCGTCTGACTACGGATCAGAAGATTCCAGGTTCTACTCCTGGCTAGCTCGAGCAACTATTCACATGTTACTTATAAGCTCAATGTGTTCACGCACACCCCTCCTATTAGTCTCAATCCCAAAAGTTATGACCTATGACACAGTACTACTACAAAAGTTCAGAGGGGTTTCTTTCATATCCCTTTTGGAATGCAACAGCTCACAACTAACATCTTCATGGACAATATTTTTCCTTCTTGACAAAAAACCACAAAGTCAAGATGAGTTGGAGCGGGTTATGAAGCCAACACCTTATCCATCGGACCACCGGGGTGTAACGATTTTTTTCAAAAAAGTCATTTCGTACACCGTACATAGACAACAAAACTCCGTTCACCAAAAGACGTGTTTCAGACACAAAGCTGAGTTCCAAAGTGGGTCAAATGTCATGCAGCCAGAGCATTTGAAACATTTCCATGAGAGAAAATCAACATTCTACTCAGATGCACAAGGCAGGTCCAACAAAAGCCACCAAAGAAGAACAAAACTAGGTTGTACATATGCATTTTCTCTCACCTGGTTTTCCAGGAACTGCTAAGTGACAACCAGTTTACAAGTATTCCCATGTTAGCTGACTCTTTTGGACGTTTAGTTCATGCAGAACATCTTTTAACGGCACAGTTGTACAAATTTCAATAGAAGTATACTTAACTGAGAGGACTGGAAATTGAAATCACAAAGTGCGGGCAAAAACAACTGTTCATGTCCACGAGGTAGTGACCATCTGATGAACCTGTTAAAAATCAGGTAGTTCCAAACGTTTCAATTTTGTCGAAGCACGGGGGATTTCAGACTCGAGTCTGCAATTGCTCTGTCTTTCCACAAATTTGAATGACACAGTAAGACAATAGAAAAAATGGAAAACTTGAGGGATGAAGATATAAGCGTTTTTAAAGACTTAGACCGTGTATTTAGGAAGTGGTGGACTCGTCAGTCATGCGTTACCTAGGAGTACTACAAGGCCTCGTTGGCGCAGTAGGCAGCGTACATATGCATTCTCTCTCACCTGGTTTTCCAGGTACTGCTAAGTGACAACCAGTTTACAAGTATTCCCAGGTTAGCTGACTCTTTTGGACGTTTAGTTCATGCAGAACATCTTTTAACGGCACAGTTGTACAAATTTCAATAGAAGTATACTTACCTGAGAGGACTGGAAATTGAAATCACAAAGTGCGGGCAAAAACAACTGTTCATGTCCACGAGGTAGTGACCATGTGATGAACCTGTTAAAAATCCGGTAGTTCCAAACGTTTCAATTTTGTCGAAGCACAGGGGGATTTCAGACTCGAGTCTGCAATTGCTCTGTCTTTCCACAAATTTGAATGACACAGTAAGACAATAGAAAAAATTGAAAAATTGAGGGATGAAGATATAAGCGTTTTTAAAGACTTAGACCGTGTATTTAGGAAGTGGTGGACTCGTCAGTCATGCGCTACCTAGGAATACTACAAGGCCTCGTTGGCGCAGTAGGCAGCGTGTCAGTCTCATAATCTGAAGGCCGTGAGTTCGACCCTCACACTAGGCATGCGTTGATGTTTTTCTTGTTCAAAAGGTGCGCATCATGAATCTCTGCAGTACATTTCCATTCATGGTGTGACACGCTGACGATGGACACTAAACAGGGTTCAGGGCTAGTGGCGCAATGGATAACGCGTCTGACTACGGATCAGAAGATTCCAGGTTCAACTCCTGGCTAGCTCAAGCAACTATTCACATGTTACTTATAAGCTCAATGTGTTCACGCACATCCCTCCTATTAGTCTCAATCCCAAAAGTTATGACTTATGACACAGTACTACTACAAAAGTTCAGAGGGGTTTCTTTCATATCCCTTTTGGAATGCAACAGCTCACAACTAACATCTTCATGGACAATATTTTTCCTTCTTGACAAAAAACCACAAAGTCAAGATGAGTTGGAGCGGGTTATGAAGCCAACACCTTATCCATCGGACCACCGGGGTGTAACGATTTTTTTCAAAAAAGTCATTTCGTACACCGTACATAGACAACAAAACTCCGTTCACCAAAAGACGTGTTTCAGACACAAAGCTGAATTCCAAAGTGGGTCAAATGTCATGCAGCCAGAGCATTTGAAACATTTCCATGAGAGAAAATCAACATTCTACTCAGATGCACAAGGCAGGTCCAACAAAAGCCACCAAAGAAGATCAAAACTAGGTTGTACATATGCATTTTCTCTCACCAGGTTTTCCAGGAACTGCTAAATGACAACCAGTTTACAAGTATTCCCATGTTAGCTGACTCTTTTGGACGTTTAGTTCATGCAGAACATCTTTTAACGGCACAGTTGTACAAATTTCAATAGAAGTATACTTACCTGAGAGGACTGGAAATTGAAATCACAAAGTGCGGGCAAAAACAACTGTTCATGTCCACGAGGTAGTGACCATGTGATGAACCTGTTAAAAATCCGGTAGTTCCAAACGTTTCAATTTTGTCGAAGCACAGGGGGATTTCAGACTCGAGTTTGCAATTGCTCTGTCTTTCCACAAATTTGAATGACACAGTAAGACAAAAGAAAACATGGAAAACTTGAGGGACTAAGATATAAGCGTTTTTAAAGACTTAGACCGTGTATTTAGGAAGTGGTGGACTCGTCAGTCATGCGTTACCTAGGAGTACTACAAGGCCTCGTTGGCGCAGTAGGCAGCGTGTCAGTCTCATAATCTGAAGGCCGTGAGTTCGACCCTCACACGAGGCATGCGTTGATGTTTTTCTTGTTCAAAAGGTGCGCATCATGAATCTCTGCAGTACATTTCCATTCATGGTGTGACACGCTGACGATGGACACTAAACAGGGTTCAGGGCTAGTGGCGCAATGGATAAAGCGTCTGACTACGGATCAGAAGATTCCAGGTTCTACTCCTGGCTAGCTCAAGCAACTATTCACATGTTACTTATAAGCTCAATGTGTTCACGCACACCCCTCCTATTAGTCTCAATCCCAAAAGTTATGACCTATGACACAGTACTACTACAAAAGTTCAGAGGGGTTTCTTTCATATCCCTTTTGGAATGCAACAGCTCACAACTAACATCTTCATGGACAATATTTTTCCTTCTTGACAAAAAACCACAAAGTCAAGATGAGTTGGAGCGGGTTATGAAGCCAACACCTTATCCATCGGACCACCGGGGTGTAACGATTTTTTTCAAAAAAGTCATTTCGTACACCGTACATAGACAACAAAACTCCGTTCACCAAAAGACGTGTTTCAGACACAAAGCTGAGTTCCAAAGTGGGTCAAATGTCATGCAGCCAGAGCATTTGAAACATTTCCATGAGAGAAAATCAACATTCTACTCAGATGCACAAGGCAGGTCCAACAAAAGCCACCAAAGAAGATCAAAACTAGGTTGTACATATGCATTTTCTCTCACCTGGTTTTCCAGGAACTGCTAAGTGACAACCAGTTTACAAGTATTCCCATGTTAGCTGACTATTTTGGATGTTTAGTTCATGCAGAACATCTTTTAACGGCACAGTTGTACAAATTTCAATAGAAGTATACTTACCTGAGAGGACTGGAAATTGAAATCACAAAGTGCGGGCAAAAACAACTGTTCATGTCCACGAGGTAGTGACCATGTGATGAACCTGTTAAAAATCCGGTAGTTCCAAACGTTTCAATTTTGTCGAAGCACAGGGGGATTTCAGACTCGAGTCTGCAATTGCTCTGTCTTTCCACAAATTTGAATGACACAGTAAGACAATAGAAAAAATGGAAAACTTGAGGGATGAAGATATAAGCGTTTTTAAAGACTTAGACCGTGTATTTAGGAAGTGGTGGACTCGTCAGTCATGCGTTACCTAGGAGTACTACAAGGCCTCGTTGGCGCAGTAGGCAGCGTGTCAGTCTCATAATCTGAAGGCCGTGAGTTCGACCCTCACACGAGGCATGCGTTGATGTTTTTCTTGTTCAAAAGGTGCGCATCATGAATCTCTGCAGTACATTTCCATTCATGGTGTGACACGCTGACGATGGACACTAAACAGGGTTCAGGGCTAGTGGCGCAATGGATAACGCGTCTGACTACGGATCAGAAGATTCCAGGTTCTACTCCTGGCTAGCTCGAGCAACTATTCACATGTTACTTATAAGCTCAATGTGTTCACGCACACCCCTCCTATTAGTCTCAATCCCAAAAGTTATGACCTATGACACAGTACTACTACAAAAGTTCAGAGGGGTTTCTTTCATATCCCTTTTGGAATGCAACAGCTCACAACTAACATCTTCATGGACAATATTTTTCCTTCTTGACAAAAAACCACAAAGTCAAGATGAGTTGGAGCGGGTTATGAAGCCAACACCTTATCCATCGGACCACCGGGGTGTAACGATTTTTTTCAAAAAAGTCATTTCGTACACCGTACATAGACAACAAAACTCCGTTCACCAAAAGACGTGTTTCAGACACAAAGCTGAGTTCCAAAGTGGGTCAAATGTCATGCAGCCAGAGCATTTGAAACATTTCCATGAGAGAAAATCAACATTCTACTCAGATGCACAAGGCAGGTCCAACAAAAGCCACCAAAGAAGAACAAAACTAGGTTGTACATATGCATTTTCTCTCACCTGGTTTTCCAGGAACTGCTAAGTGACAACCAGTTTACAAGTATTCCCATGTTAGCTGACTCTTTTGGACGTTTAGTTCATGCAGAACATCTTTTAACGGCACAGTTGTACAAATTTCAATAGAAGTATACTTAACTGAGAGGACTGGAAATTGAAATCACAAAGTGCGGGCAAAAACAACTGTTCATGTCCACGAGGTAGTGACCATCTGATGAACCTGTTAAAAATCAGGTAGTTCCAAACGTTTCAATTTTGTCGAAGCACGGGGGATTTCAGACTCGAGTCTGCAATTGCTCTGTCTTTCCACAAATTTGAATGACACAGTAAGACAATAGAAAAAATGGAAAACTTGAGGGATGAAGATATAAGCGTTTTTAAAGACTTAGACCGTGTATTTAGGAAGTGGTGGACTCGTCAGTCATGCGTTTTAGTATTCCCAGGTTAGCTGACTCTTTTGGACGTTTAGTTCATGCAGAACATCTTTTAACGAAAACTTGAGGGATGAAGATATAAGCGTTTTTAAAGACTTAGACCGTGTATTTAGGAAGTGGTGGACTCGTCAGTCATGCGTTCAGGGCTATGGGCCCAGCACGCTCCTGCTGCGCCACTCTGCTTGCAACCTAGATGGGACTTGAACCCAAAATCCCTGGCTAAGGAGGCCAGTGCCTTATCCGTTAGGCCACTTATGCTTAACGTTCATGGCCAAAAGTCATTTAGTACACGGTACAAAGACATCAAAATTCAGTTTACCAAAAGACGTGTTTCAAACACAAAGTTGATTACCATAGTTTGTCAAATGTCATGCAGCCAAAACCATTGAAACATTTACATGAGAGAAAATCAACATTCTACTCAGATGTTCAATGGACGACCCAGAAAAGCCACCTGAGAAGATCAACACTCAGTTGTGCGTTTGTCATTTCTCTCACCTGGTCGTTTAGGTACTGCCAAGTGGATTCCAGATTACGAGTATTATCATGCTAATTGGGTCTTTTGGAAATAAATTTTCTTGCATAACCTCTTTTAATTGCACAATTATAACAATGTCAATGGAAGTACGATACTTACCTGGGAGGATTAGAAATTGAAATCACTATGTGCTGGCAAAAGCAACTGTTTTATATCCGAGAGTTATTGACCATTTGAAGAATCTTTGAAAAATTGGACACTTCCAAAGGTTTTAATTTTCCTCGAAGCACAGGGAGATTTCTGACTCGAGTCTTTAATTGCTCTGACTTTCAGCAAATTTGGATGATACAGCAAGACTAGAAAAAAAGAAAAACTTGAGAGATGAAGATATAAGCTTTTTTGAAGACTTAGACTGTGTATTGAGAAGGTGCTGGACACCCCAGCCATGTGTTGAATCAAATCCATGACACGAATCAGTAAAATCCTTGATGATGGTATTGTACCAAATCAGCATCCATCGAGACAGTCTGGTTGGCGCAGTGGGCCAAGACCATTTTCTGAGTGGTGATGCGTTCCAGGGGAACATCCTATTACAAAGGGGAATATAATAGAGGAGCTTTGAGTGCAATGGAATATCATAAAAGGAGAGGGTCCTAAGGAAGGAAGAGGATGACTAATTTCTGTGATGTGTCCCATGTGCGGGGTTTAATCTGACACATTGGATCTTTTCAGAAAAATATGGTCTAGCAGAGGATGGTTTCGATCCATCGACATCTGGGTTATGGGCCCAGCACGCTCCTGCTGCGCCACTCTGCTTGCAACCTAGATGGGACTTGAACCCACAATCCATGGCTTAGGAGGCCAGTGCCTTATCCATTAGGTCACTGCGGCGTAACATTCATGGCCAAAAGTCATTTAGTACACGGTACAAAGACATCAAAATTCAGTTTACCAAAAGACGTGTTTCAAACACAAAGTTGATTACCATAGTTTGTCAAATGTCATGCAGCCAAAACCATTGAAACATTTACATGAGAGAAAATCAACATTCTACTCAGATGTTCAATGGACGACCCAGAAAAGCCACCTGAGAAGATCAACACTCAGTTGTGCGTTTGTCATTTCTCTCACCTGGTCGTTTAGGTACTGCCAAGTGGATTCCAGATTACGAGTATTATCATGCTAATTGGGTCTTTTGGAAATAAATTTTCTTGCATAACCTCTTTTAATTGCACAATTATAACAATGTCAATGGAAGTACGATACTTACCTGGGAGGATTAGAAATTGAAATCACTATGTGCTGGCAAAAGCAACTGTTTTATATCCGAGAGTTATTGACCATTTGAAGAATCTTTGAAAAATTGGACACTTCCAAAGGTTTTAATTTTCCTCGAAGCACAGGGAGATTTCTGACTCGAGTCTTTAATTGCTCTGACTTTCAGCAAATTTGGATGATACAGCAAGACTAGAAAAAAAGAAAAACTTGAGAGATGAAGATATAAGCTTTTTTGAAGACTTAGACTGTGTATTGAGAAGGTGCTGGACACCCCAGCCATGTGTTGAATCAAATCCATGACACGAATCAGTAAAATCCTTGATGATGGTATTGTACCAAATCAGCATCCATCGAGACAGTCTGGTTGGCGCAGTGGGCAAAGACCATTTTCTGAGTGGTGATGCGTTCCAGTGGAACATCCTATTACAAAGGGGAATATAATAGAGGAGCTTTGAGTGCAATGGAATATCATAAAAGGAGAGGGTCCTAAGGAAGGAAGAGGATGACTAATTTCTGAGATGTGTCCCATGTGCGGGGTTTAATCTGACACATTGGATCTTTTCAGAAAAATATGGTCTAGCAGAGGATGGTTTCGATCCATCGACATCTGGGTTATGGGCCCAGCACGCTCCTGCTGCGCCACTCTGCTTGCAACCTAGATGGGACTTGAACCCAAAATCCCTGGCTAAGGAGGCCAGTGCCTTATCCGTTAGGCCACTTATGCTTAACGTTCATGGCCAAAAGTCATTTAGTACACGGTACAAAGACATCAAAATTCAGTTTACCAAAAGACGTGTTTCAAACACAAAGTTGATTACCATAGTTTGTCAAATGTCATGCAGCCAAAACCATTGAAACATTTACATGAGAGAAAATCAACATTCTACTCAGATGTTCAATGGACGACCCAGAAAAGCCACCTGAGAAGATCAACACTCAGTTGTGCGTTTGTCATTTCTCTCACCTGGTCGTTTAGGTACTGCCAAGTGGATTCCAGATTACGAGTATTATCATGCTAATTGGGTCTTTTGGAAATAAATTTTCTTGCATAACCTCTTTTAATTGCACAATTATAACAATGTCAATGGAAGTACGATACTTACCTGGGAGGATTAGAAATTGAAATCACTATGTGCTGGCAAAAGCAACTGTTTTATATCCGAGAGTTATTGACCATTTGAAGAATCTTTGAAAAATTGGACACTTCCAAAGGTTTTAATTTTCCTCGAAGCACAGGGAGATTTCTGACTCGAGTCTTTAATTGCTCTGACTTTCAGCAAATTTGGATGATACAGCAAGACTAGAAAAAAAGAAAAACTTGAGAGATGAAGATATAAGCTTTTTTGAAGACTTAGACTGTGTATTGAGAAGGTGCTGGACACCCCAGCCATGTGTTGAATCAAATCCATGACACGAATCAGTAAAATCCTTGATGATGGTATTGTACCAAATCAGCATCCATCGAGACAGTCTGGTTGGCGCAGTGGGCCAAGACCATTTTCTGAGTGGTGATGCGTTCCAGGGGAACATCCTATTACAAAGGGGAATATAATAGAGGAGCTTTGAGTGCAATGGAATATCATAAAAGGAGAGGGTCCTAAGGAAGGAAGAGGATGACTAATTTCTGTGATGTGTCCCATGTGCGGGGTTTAATCTGACACATTGGATCTTTTCAGAAAAATATGGTCTAGCAGAGGATGGTTTCGATCCATCGACATCTGGGTTATGGGCCCAGCACGCTCCTGCTGCGCCACTCTGCTTGCAACCTAGATGGGACTTGAACCCACAATCCATGGCTTAGGAGGCCAGTGCCTTATCCATTAGGCCACTGCAGCGTAACATTCATGGCCAAAAGTCATTTAGTACACGGTACAAAGACATCAAAATTCAGTTTACCAAAAGACGTGTTTCAAACACAAAGTTGATTACCATAGTTTGTCAAATGTCATGCAGCCAAAACCATTGAAACATTTACATGAGAGAAAATCAACATTCTACTCAGATGTTCAATGGACGACCCAGAAAAGCCACCTGAGAAGATCAACACTCAGTTGTGCGTTTGTCATTTCTCTCACCTGGTCGTTTAGGTACTGCCAAGTGGATTCCAGATTACGAGTATTATCATGCTAATTGGGTCTTTTGGAAATAAATTTTCTTGCATAACCTCTTTTAATTGCACAATTATAACAATGTCAATGGAAGTACGATACTTACCTGGGAGGATTAGAAATTGAAATCACTATGTGCTGGCAAAAGCAACTGTTTTATATCCGAGAGTTATTGACCATTTGAAGAATCTTTGAAAAATTGGACACTTCCAAAGGTTTTAATTTTCCTCGAAGCACAGGGAGATTTCTGACTCGAGTCTTTAATTGCTCTGACTTTCAGCAAATTTGGATGATACAGCAAGACTAGAAAAAAAGAAAAACTTGAGAGATGAAGATATAAGCTTTTTTGAAGACTTAGACTGTGTATTGAGAAGGTGCTGGACACCCCAGCCATGTGTTGAATCAAATCCATGACACGAATCAGTAAAATCCTTGATGATTGTATTGTACCAAATCAGCATCCATCGAGACAGTCTGGTTGGCGCAGTGGGCCAAGACCATTTTCTGAGTGGTGATGCGTTCCAGTGGAACATCCTATTACAAAGGGGAATATAATAGAGGAGCTTTGAGTGCAATGGAATATCATAAAAGGAGAGGGTCCTAAGGAAGGAAGAGGATGACTAATTTCTGAGATGTGTCCCATGTGCGGGGTTTAATCTGACACATTGGATCTTTTCAGAAAAATATCGTCTAGCAGAGGATGGTTTCGATCCATCGACCTCTGGGTTATGGGCCCAGCACGCTCCTGCTGCGCCACTCTGCTTGCAACCTAGATGGGACTTGAACCCAAAATCCCTGGCTAAGGAGGCCAGTGCCTTATCCGTTAGGCCACTTGGGCGTAACGTTCATGGCCAAAAGTCATTTAGTACACGGTACAAAGACATCAAAATTCAGTTTACCAAAAGACGTGTTTCAAACACAAAGTTGATTACCATAGTTTGTCAAATGTCATGCAGCCAAAACCATTGAAACATTTACATGAGAGAAAATCAAAATTCTACTCAGATGTTCAATGGACGACCCAGAAAAGCCACCTGCGAAGATCAACACTCAGTTGTGCGTTTGTCATTTCTCTCACCTGGTCGTTTAGGTACTGCTAAGTGGATTCCAGATTACGAGTATTATCATGCTAATTGGGTCTTTTGGAAATTAATTTTCTTGCATAACCTCTTTTAAATGCACAATTATAACAATGTCAATGGAAGTACGATACTTACCTGGGAGGATTAGAAATTGAAATCACTATGTGCTGGCAAAAGCAACTGTTTTATATCCGAGAGTTATTGACCATTTGAAGAATCTTTGAAAAATTGGACACTTCCAAAGGTTTTAATTTTCCTCGAAGCACAGGGAGATTTCTGACTCGAGTCTTTAATTGCTCTGACTTTCAGCAAATTTGGATGATACAGCAAGACTAGAAAAAAAGAAAAACTTGAGAGATGAAGATATAAGCTTTTTTGAAGACTTAGACTGTGTATTGAGAAGGTGCTGGACACCCCAGCCATGTGTTGAATCAAATCCATGACACGAATCAGTAAAATCCTTGATGATTGTATTGTACCAAATCAGCATCCATCGAGACAGTCTGGTTGGCGCAGTGGGCCAAGACCATTTTCTGAGTGGTGATGCGTTCCAGTGGAACATCCTATTACAAAGGGGAATATAATAGAGGAGCTTTGAGTGCAATGGAATATCATAAAAGGAGAGGGTCCTAAGGAAGGAAGAGGATGACTAATTTCTGTGATGTGTCCCATGTGCGGGGTTTAATCTGACACATTGGATCTTTTCAGATAAATATCGTCTAGCAGAGGATGGTTTCGATCCATCGACATCTGGGTTACGGGCCCAGCACGCTCCCGCTGCGCCACTCTGCTTGCACCCCAGATGGGACTTGAACCCAAAATCCCTGGCTAAGGAGGCCAGTGCCTTATCCGTTAGGCCACTTGGGCGTAACATTCATGGCCAAAAGTCATTTAGTACACGGTACAAAGACATCAAAATTCAGTTTACCAAAAGACGTGTTTCAAACACAAAGTTGATTACCATAGTTTGTCAAATGTCATGCAGCCAAAACCATTGAAACATTTACATGAGAGAAAATCAACATTCTACTCAGATGTTCAATGGACGACCCAGAAAAGCCACCTGAGAAGATCAACACTCAGTTGTGCGTTTGTCATTTCTCTCACCTGGTCGTTTAGGTACTGCCAAGTGGATTCCAGATTACGAGTATTATCATGCTAATTGGGTCTTTTGGAAATAAATTTTCTTGCATAACCTCTTTTAATTGCACAATTATAACAATGTCAATGGAAGTACGATACTTACCTGGGAGGATTAGAAATTGAAATCACTATGTGCTGGCAAAAGCAACTGTTTTATATCCGAGAGTTATTGACCATTTGAAGAATCTTTGAAAAATTGGACACTTCCAAAGGTTTTAATTTTCCTCGAAGCACAGGGAGATTTCTGAATCGAGTCTTTAATTGCTCTGACTTTCAGCAAATTTGGATGATACAGCAAGACTAGAAAAAAAGAAAAACTTGAGAGATGAAGATATAAGCTTTTTTGAAGACTTAGACTGTGTATTGAGAAGGTGCTGGACACCCCAGCCATGTGTTGAATCAAATCCATGACACGAATCAGTAAAATCCTTGATGATGGTATTGTACCAAATCAGCATCCATCGAGACAGTCTGGTTGGCGCAGTGGGCCAAGACCATTTTCTGAGTGGTGATGCGTTCCAGTGGAACATCCTATTACAAAGGGGAATATAATAGAGGAGCTTTGAGTGCAATGGAATATCATAAAAGGAGAGGGTCCTAAGGAAGGAAGAGGATGACTAATTTCTGAGATGTGTCCCATGTGCGGGGTTTAATCTGACACATTGGATCTTTTCAGAAAAATATCGTCTAGCAGAGGATGGTTTCGATCCATCGACCTCTGGGTTACGGGCCCAGCACGCTCCCGCTGCGCCACTCTGCTTGCACCCCAGATGGGACTTGAACCCAAAATCCCTGGCTAAGGAGGCCAGTGCCTTATCCGTTAGGCCACTTGGGCGTAACATTCATGGCCAAAAGTCATTTAGTACACGGTACAAAGACATCAAAATTCAGTTTACCAAAAGACGTGTTTCAAACACAAAGTTGATTACCATAGTTTGTCAAATGTCATGCAGCCAAAACCATTGAAACATTTACATGAGAGAAAATCAACATTCTACTCAGATGTTCAATGGACGACCCAGAAAAGCCACCTGAGAAGATCAACACTCAGTTGTGCGTTTGTCATTTCTCTCACCTGGTCGTTTAGGTACTGCCAAGTGGATTCCAGATTACGAGTATTATCATGCTAATTGGGTCTTTTGGAAATAAATTTTCTTGCATAACCTCTTTTAATTGCACAATTATAACAATGTCAATGGAAGTACGATACTTACCTGGGAGGATTAGAAATTGAAATCACTATGTGCTGGCAAAAGCAACTGTTTTATATCCGAGAGTTATTGACCATTTGAAGAATCTTTGAAAAATTGGACACTTCCAAAGGTTTTAATTTTCCTCGAAGCACAGGGAGATTTCTGACTCGAGTCTTTAATTGCTCTGACTTTCAGCAAATTTGGATGATACAGCAAGACTAGAAACAAAGAAAAACTTGAGAGATGAAGATATAAGCTTTTTTGAAGACTTAGACTGTGTATTGAGAAGGTGCTGGACACCCCAGCCATGTGTTGAATCAAATCCATGACACGAATCAGTAAAATCCTTGATGATGGTATTGTACCAAATCAGCATCCATCGAGACAGTCTGGTTGGCGCAGTGGGCCAAGACCATTTTCTGAGTGGTGATGCGTTCCAGTGGAACATCCTATTACAAAGGGGAATATAATAGAGGAGCTTTGAGTGCAATGGAATATCATAAAAGGAGAGGGTCCTAAGGAAGGAAGAGGATGACTAATTTCTGAGATGTGTCCCATGTGCGGGGTTTAATCTGACACATTGGATCTTTTCAGAAAAATATCGTCTAGCAGAGGATGGTTTCGATCCATCGACCTCTGGGTTATGGGCCCAGCACGCTCCTGCTGCGCCACTCTGCTTGCAACCTAGATGGGACTTGAACCCTAAATCCCTGGCTAAGGAGGCCAGTGCCTTATCCGTTAGGCCACTTGGGCGTAACATTCATGGCCAAAAGTCATTTAGTACACGGTACAAAGACATCAAAATTCAGTTTACCAAAAGACGTGTTTCAAACACAAAGTTGATTACCATAGTTTGTCAAATGTCATGCAGCCAAAACCATTGAAACATTTACATGAGAGAAAATCAACATTCTACTCAGATGTTCAATGGACGACCCAGAAAAGCCACCTGCGAAGATCAACACTCAGTTGTGCGTTTGTCATTTCTCTCACCTGGTCGTTTAGGTACTGCTAAGTGGATTCCAGATTACGAGTATTATCATGCTAATTGGGTCTTTTGGAAATTAATTTTCTTGCATAACCTCTTTTAATTGCACAATTATAACAATGTCAATGGAAGTACGATACTTACCTGGGAGGATTAGAAATTGAAATCACTATGTGCTGGCAAAAGCAACTGTTTTATATCCGAGAGTTATTGACCATTTGAAGAATCTTTGAAAAATTGGACTTTTCCAAAGGTTTTAATTTTCCTCGAAGCACAGGGAGATTTCTGACTCGAGTCTTTAATTGCTCTGACTTTCAGCAAATTTGGATGATACAGCAAGACTAGAAAAAAAGAAAAACTTGAGAGATGAAGATATAAGCTTTTTTGAAGACTTAGACTGTGTGTTGAGAAGGTGCTGGACACCCCAGCCATGTGTTGAATCAAATCCATGACACGAATCAGTAAAATCCTTGATGATGGTATTGTACCAAATCAGCATCCATCGAGACAGTCTGGTTGGCGCAGTGGGCCAAGACCATTTTCTGAGTGGTGATGCGTTCCAGTGGAACATCCTATTACAAAGGGGAATATAATAGAGGAGCTTTGAGTGCAATGGAATATCATAAAAGGAGAGGGTCCTAAGGAAGGAAGAGGATGACTAATTTCTGTGATGTGTCCCATGTGCGGGGTTTAATCTGACACATTGGATCTTTTCAGAAAAATATCGTCTAGCAGAGGATGGTTTCGATCCATCGACATCTGGGTTACGGGCCCAGCACGCTCCCGCTGCGCCACTCTGCTTGCACCCCAGACGGGACTTGAACCCAAAATCCCTGGCTTAGGAGGCCAGTGCCTTATCCGTTAGGCCACTTGGGCGTAACATTCATGGCCAAAAGTCATTTAGTACACGGTACAAAGACATCAAAATTCAGTTTACCAAAAGACGTGTTTCAAACACAAAGTTGATTACCATAGTTTGTCAAATGTCATGCAGCCAAAACCATTGAAACATTTACATGAGAGAAAATCAACATTCTACTCAGATGTTCAATGGACGACCCAGAAAAGCCACCTGAGAAGATCAACACTCAGTTGTGCGTTTGTCATTTCTCTCACCTGGTCGTTTAGGTACTGCCAAGTGGATTCCAGATTACGAGTATTATCATGCTAATTGGGTCTTTTGGAAATAAATTTTCTTGCATAACCTCTTTTAATTGCACAATTATAACAATGTCAATGGAAGTACGATACTTACCTGGGAGGATTAGAAATTGAAATCACTATGTGCTGGCAAAAGCAACTGTTTTATATCCGAGAGTTATTGACCATTTGAAGAATCTTTGAAAAATTGGACACTTCCAAAGGTTTTAATTTTCCTCGAAGCACAGGGAGATTTCTGACTCGAGTCTTTAATTGCTCTGACTTTCAGCAAATTTGGATGATACAGCAAGACTAGAAAAAAAGAAAAACTTGAGAGATGAAGATATAAGCTTTTTTGAAGACTTAGACTGTGTATTGAGAAGGTGCTGGACACCCCAGCCATGTGTTGAATCAAATCCATGACACGAATCAGTAAAATCCTTGATGATGGTATTGTACCAAATCAGCATCCATCGAGACAGTCTGGTTGGCGCAGTGGGCCAAGACCATTTTCTGAGTGGTGATGCGTTCCAGTGGAACATCCTATTACAAAGGGGAATATAATAGAGGAGCTTTGAGTGCAATGGAATATCATAAAAGGAGAGGGTCCTAAGGAAGGAAGAGGATGACTAATTTCTGTGATGTGTCCCATGTGCGGGGTTTAATCTGACACATTGGATCTTTTCAGATAAATATCGTCTAGCAGAGGATGGTTTCGATCCATTGACATCTGGGTTACGGGCCCAGCACGCTCCCGCTGCGCCACTCTGCTTGCACCCCAGATGGGACTTGAACCCAAAATCCCTGGCTAAGGAGGCCAGTGCCTTATCCGTTAGGCCACTTGGGCGTAACATTCATGGCCAAAAGTCATTTAGTACACGGTACAAAGACATCAAAATTCAGTTTACCAAAAGACGTGTTTCAAACACAAAGTTGATTACCATAGTTTGTCAAATGTCATGCAGCCAAAACCATTGAAACATTTACATGAGAGAAAATCAACATTCTACTCAGATGTTCAATGGACGACCCAGAAAAGCCACCTGAGAAGATCAACACTCAGTTGTGCGTTTGTCATTTCTCTCACCTGGTCGTTTAGGTACTGCCAAGTGGATTCCAGATTACGAGTATTATCATGCTAATTGGGTCTTTTGGAAATAAATTTTCTTGCATAACCTCTTTTAATTGCACAATTATAACAATGTCAATGGAAGTACGATACTTACCTGGGAGGATTAGAAATTGAAATCACTATGTGCTGGCAAAAGCAACTGTTTTATATCCGAGAGTTATTGACCATTTGAAGAATCTTTGAAAAATTGGACACTTCCAAAGGTTTTAATTTTCCTCGAAGCACAGGGAGATTTCTGACTCGAGTCTTTAATTGCTCTGACTTTCAGCAAATTTGGATGATACAGCAAGACTAGAAAAAAAGAAAAACTTGAGAGATGAAGATATAAGCTTTTTTGAAGACTTAGACTGTGTATTGAGAAGGTGCTGGACACCCCAGCCATGTGTTGAATCAAATCCATGACACGAATCAGTAAAATCCTTGATGATGGTATTGTACCAAATCAGCATCCATCGAGACAGTCTGGTTGGCGCAGTGGGCCAAGACCATTTTCTGAGTGGTGATGCGTTCCAGTGGAACATCCTATTACAAAGGGGAATATAATAGAGGAGCTTTGAGTGCAATGGAATATCATAAAAGGAGAGGGTCCTAAGGAAGGAAGAGGATGACTAATTTCTGAGATGTGTCCCATGTGCGGGGTTTAATCTGACACATTGGATCTTTTCAGAAAAATATGGTCTAGCAGAGGATGGTTTCGATCCATCGACCTCTGGGTTATGGGCCCAGCACGCTCCCGCTGCGCCACTCTGCTTGCAACCTAGATGGGACTCGAACCCAAAATCCCTGGCTAAGGAGGCCAGTGCCTTATCCGTTAGGCCACTTGGGCGTAACGTTCATGGCCAAAAGTCATTTAGTACATGGTACAAAGACATCAAAATTCAGTTTACCAAAAGACTTTTTTCAAACACAAAGTTGATTACCATAGTTTGTCAAATGTCATGCAGCCAAAACCATTGAAACATTTACATGAGAGAAAATCAACATTCTACTCAGATGTTCAATGGACGACCCAGAAAAGCCACCTGAGAAGATCAACACTCAGTTGTGCGTTTGTCATTTTTTCTCACCTGGTCGTTTAGGTACTGCCAAGTGGATTCCAGATTACGAGTATTATCATGCTAATTGGGTCTTTTGGAAATTAATTTGCTTGCATAACCTCTTTTAATTGCACAATTATAACAATGTCAATGGAAGTACGATACTTACCTGGGAGGATTAGAAATTGAAATCACTATGTGCTGGCAAAAGCAACTGTTTTATATCCGAGAGTTATTGACCATTTGAAGAATCTTTGAAAAATTGGACACTTCCAAAGGTTTTAATTTTCCTCGAAGCACAGGGAGATTTCTGACTCGAGTCTTTAATTGCTCTGACTTTCAGCAAATTTGGATGATACAGCAAGACTAGAAAAAAAGAAAAACTTGAGAGATGAAGATATAAGCTTTTTTGAAGACTTATACTGTGTATTGAGAAGGTGCTGGACACCCCAGCCATGTGTTGAATCAAATCCATGACACGAATCAGTAAAATCCTTGATGATGGTATTGTACCAAATCAGCCTCCATCGAGACAGTCTGGTTGGCGCAGTGGGCCAAGACCATTTTTCGAGTGGTGATGCGTTCCAGTGGAACATCCTATTACAAAGGGGAATATAATAGAGGAGCTTTGAGTGCAATGGAATATCATAAAAGGAGAGGGTCCTAAGGAAGGAAGAGGATGACTAATTTCTGAGATGTGTCCCATGTGCGGGGTTTAATCTGACACATTGGATCTTTTCAGAAAAATATGGTCTAGCAGAGGATGGTTTCGATCCATCGACATCTGGGTTATGGGCCCAGCACGCTCCCGCTGCGCCACTCTGCTTGCAACCTAGATGGGACTCGAACCCAAAATCCCTGGCTAAGGAGGCCAGTGCCTTATCCGTTAGGCCAATAGGGCGTAACATTCATGGCCAAAAGTCATTTAGTACACGGTACAAAGACATCAAAATTCAGTTTACCAAAAGACGTGTTTCAAACACAAAGTTGATTACCATAGTTTGTCAAATGTCATGCAGCCAAAACCATTGAAACATTTACATGAGAGAAAATCAACATTCTACTCAGATGTTCAATGGACGACCCAGAAAAGCCACCTGAGAAGATCAACACTCAGTTGTGCGTTTGTCATTTCTCTCACCTGGTCGTTTAGGTACTGCCAAGTGGATTCCAGATTACGAGTATTATCATGCTAATTGGGTCTTTTGGAAATAAATTTTCTTGCATAACCTCTTTTAATTGCACAATTATAACAATGTCAATGGAAGTACGATACTTACCTGGGAGGATTAGAAATTGAAATCACTATGTCCTGGCAAAAGCAACTGTTTTATATCCGAGAGTTATTGACCATTTGAAGAATCTTTGAGAAATTGGACACTTCCAAAGGTTTTAATTTTCCTCGAAGCACAGGGAGATTTCTGACTCGAGTCTTTAATTGCTCTGACTTTCAGCAAATTTGGATGATACAGCAAGAGTAGAAAAAAAGAAAAACTTGAGAGATGAAGATATAAGCTTTTTTGAAGACTTAGACTGTGTATTGAGGAGGTGCTGGACACCCCAGCCATGTGTTGAATCAAATCCATGACACGAATCAGTAAAATCCTTGATGATGGTATTGTACCAAATCAGCATCCATCGAGACAGTCTGGTTGGCGCAGTGGGCCAAGACCATTTTCTGAGTGGTGATGCGTTCCAGTGGAACATCCTATTACAAAGGGGAATATAATAGAGGAGCAATGAGTGCAATGGAATATCATAAAAGGAGAGGGTCCTAAGGAAGGAAGAGGATGACTAATTTCTGTGATGTGTCCCATGTGCGGGGTTTAATCTGACACATTGGATCTTTTCAGAAAAATATCGTCTAGCAGAGGATGGTTTCGATCCATCGACATCTGGGTTATGGGCCCAGCACGCTCCCGCTGCGCCACTCTGCTTGCACCCCAGATGGGACTTGAACCCACAATCCCTGGCTTAGGAGGCCAGTGCCTTATCCGTTAGGCCACTTGGGCGTAACATTCATGGCCAAAAGTCATTTAGTACACGGTACAAAGACATCAAAATTCAGTTTACCAAAAGACGTGTTTCAAACACAAAGTTGATTACCATAGTTTGTCAAATGTCATGCAGCCAAAACCATTGAAACATTTACATGAGAGAAAATCAACATTCTACTCAGATGTTCAATGGACGACCCAGAAAAGCCACCTGAGAAGATCAACACTCAGTTGTGCGTTTGTCATTTCTCTCACCTGGTCGTTTAGGTACTGCCAAGTGGATTCCAGATTACGAGTATTATCATGCTAATTGGGTCTTTTGGAAATAAATTTTCTTGCATAACCTCTTTTAATTGCACAATTATAACAATGTCAATGGAAGTACGATACTTACCTGGGAGGATTAGAAATTGAAATCACTATGTCCTGGCAAAAGCAACTGTTTTATATCCGAGAGTTATTGACCATTTGAAGAATCTTTGAAAAATTGGACACTTCCAAAGGTTTTAATTTTCCTCGAAGCACAGGGAGATTTCTGACTCGAGTCTTTAATTGCTCTGACTTTCAGCAAATTTGGATGATACAGCAAGAGTAGAAAAAAAGAAAAACTTGAGAGATGAAGATATAAGCTTTTTTGAAGACTTAGACTGTGTATTGAGGAGGTGCTGGACACCCCAGCCATGTGTTGAATCAAATCCATGACACGAATCAGTAAAATCCTTGATGATGGTATTGTACCAAATCAGCATCCATCGAGACAGTCTGGTTGGCGCAGTGGGCCAAGACCATTTTCTGAGTGGTGATGCGTTCCAGTGGAACATCCTATTACAAAGGGGAATATAATAGAGGAGCTTTGAGTGCAATGGAATATCATAAAAGGAGAGGGTCCTAAGGAAGGAAGAGGATGACTAATTTCTGTGATGTGTCCCATGTGCGGGGTTTAATCTGACACATTGGATCTTTTCAGAAAAATATCGTCTAGCAGAGGATGGTTTCGATCCATCGACATCTGGGTTATGGGCCCAGCACGCTCCCGCTGTGCCACTCTGCTTGCACCCCAGATGGGACTTGAACCCAAAATCCCAGGCTAAGGAGGCCAGTGCCTTATCCGTTAGGCCACTTGGGCGTAACATTCATGGCCAAAAGTCATTTAGTACACGGTACAAAGACATCAAAATTCAGTTTACCAAAAGACGTGTTTCAAACACAAAGTTGATTACCATAGTTTGTCAAATGTCATGCAGCCAAAACCATTGAAACATTTACATGAGAGAAAATCAACATTCTACTCAGATGTTCAATGGACGACCCAGAAAAGCCACCTGAGAAGATCAACACTCAGTTGTGCGTTTGTCATTTCTCTCACCTGGTCGTTTAGGTACTGCCAAGTGGATTCCAGATTACGAGTATTATCATGCTAATTGGGTCTTTTGGAAATAAATTTTCTTGCATAACCTCTTTTAATTGCACAATTATAACAATGTCAATGGAAGTACGATACTTACCTGGGAGGATTAGAAATTGAAATCACTATGTGCTGGCAAAAGCAACTGTTTTATATCCGAGAGTTATTGACCATTTGAAGAATCTTTGAAAAATTGGACACTTCCAAAGGTTTTAATTTTCCTCGAAGCACAGGGAGATTTCTGACTCGAGTCTTTAATTGCTCTGACTTTCAGCAAATTTGGATGATACAGCAAGACTAGAAAAAAAGAAAAACTTGAGAGATGAAGATATAAGCTTTTTTGAAGACTTAGACTGTGTATTGAGAAGGTGCTGGACACCCCAGCCATGTGTTGAATCAAATCCATGACACGAATCAGTAAAATCCTTGATGATGGTATTGTACCAAATCAGCATCCATCGAGACAGTCTGGTTGGCGCAGTGGGCCAAGACCATTTTCTGAGTGGTGATGCGTTCCAGTGGAACATCCTATTACAAAGGGGAATATAATAGAGGAGCTTTGAGTGCAATGGAATATCATAAAAGGAGAGGGTCCTAAGGAAGGAAGAGGATGACTAATTTCTGAGATGTGTCCCATGTGCGGGGTTTAATCTGACACATTGGATCTTTTCAGAAAAATATGGTCTAGCAGAGGATGGTTTCGATCCATCGACCTCTGGGTTATGGGCACGCCGCCACTCTGCTTGCATGCGCCACAATGGGATCTGCTTGCAACCTAGATGCAACTCACAACCCAAAATCCCTGGCGTAAGGAGGCCAGTGCCTTATCCGTTAGGCCACTTGGGCGTAACATTCATGGCCAAAAGTCATTTAGTACACGGTACAAAGACATCAAAATTCAGTTTACCAAAAGACGTGTTTCAAACACAAAGTTGATTACCATAGTTTGTCAAATGTCATGCAGCCAAAACCATTGAAACATTTACATGAGAGAAAATCAACATTCTACTCAGATGTTCAATGGACGACCCAGAAAAGCCACCTGAGAAGATCAACACTCAGTTGTGCGTTTGTCATTTCTCTCACCTGGTCGTTTAGGTACTGCCAAGTGGATTCCAGATTACGAGTATTATCATGCTAATTGGGTCTTTTGGAAATAAATTTTCTTGCATAACCTCTTTTAATTGCACAATTATAACAATGTCAATGGAAGTACGATACTTACCTGGGAGGATTAGAAATTGAAATCACTATGTGCTGGCAAAAGCAACTGTTTTATATCCGAGAGTTATTGACCATTTGAAGAATCTTTTGAAAAATTGGACACTTCCAAAGGTTTTAATTTTCCTCGAAGCACAGGGAGATTTCTGACTCGAGTCTTTAATTGCTCTGACTTTCAGCAAATTTGGATGATACAGCAAGACTAGAAAAAAAGAAAAACTTGAGAGATGAAGATATAAGCTTTTTTGAAGACTTAGACTGTGTATTGAGAAGGTGCTGGACACCCCAGCCATGTGTTGAATCAAATCCATGACACGAATCAGTAAAATCCTTGATGATGGTATTGTACCAAATCAGCATCCATCGAGACAGTCTGGTTGGCGCAGTGGGCCAAGACCATTTTCTGAGTGGTGATGCGTTCCAGTGGAACATCCTATTACAAAGGGGAATATAATAGAGGAGCTTTGAGTGCAATGGAATATCATAAAAGGAGAGGGTCCTAAGGAAGGAAGAGGATGACTAATTTCTGAGATGTGTCCCATGTGCGGGGTTTAATCTGACACATTGGATCTTTTCAGAAAAATATGGTCTAGCAGAGGATGGTTTCGATCCATCGACACCTGGGTGGGTATGGATGGGCCCAGCACGCTCCCGCTGCGCCACTCTGCTTGCAACCTAGATGGGACTCGAACCCAAAATCCCTGGCTAAGGAGGCCAGTGCCTTATCCGTTAGGCCACTTGGGCGTAACATTCATGGCCAAAAGTCATTTAGTACACGGTACAAAGACATCAAAATTCAGTTTACCAAAAGACGTGTTTCAAACACAAAGTTGATTACCATAGTTTGTCAAATGTCATGCAGCCAAAACCATTGAAACATTTACATGAGAGAAAATCAACATTCTACTCAGATGTTCAATGGACGACCCAGAAAAGCCACCTGAGAAGATCAACACTCAGTTGTGCGTTTGTCATTTCTCTCACCTGGTCGTTTAGGTACTGCCAAGTGGATTCCAGATTACGAGTATTATCATGCTAATTGGGTCTTTTGGAAATAAATTTTCTTGCATAACCTCTTTTAATTGCACAATTATAACAATGTCAATGGAAGTACGATACTTACCTGGGAGGATTAGAAATTGAAATCACTATGTGTCCTGGCAAAAGCAACTGTTTTATATCCGAGAGTTATTGACCATTTGAAGAATCTTTGAAAAATTGGACACTTCCAAAGGTTTTAATTTTCCTCGAAGCACAGGGAGATTTCTGACTCGAGTCTTTAATTGCTCTGACTTTCAGCAAATTTGGATGATACAGCAAGACTAGAAAAAAAGAAAAACTTGAGAGATGAAGATATAAGCTTTTTTGAAGACTTAGACTGTGTATTGAGGAGGTGCTGGACACCCCAGCCATGTGTTGAATCAAATCCATGACACGAATCAGTAAAATCCTTGATGATGGTATTGTACCAAATCAGCATCCATCGAGACAGTCTGGTTAGTGGGCAGTGGGCCAAGACCATTTTCTGAGTGGTGATGCGTTCCAGTGGAACATCCTATTACAAAGGGGAATATAATAGAGGAGCTTTGAGTGCAATGGAATATCATAAAAGGAGAGGGTCCTAAGGAAGGAAGAGGACTATTAATTTCTGTGATGTGTCCCATGTGCGGGGTTTAATCTGACACATTGGATCTTTTCAGAAAAATATCGGTCTAGCAGAGGATGGTTTCGATCCATCGACATCTGGGTTATGGGCCCAGCACGCTCCCGCTGCGCCACTCTGCTTGCGCCACCCCAGATGGGACTTGAACCCACAATCCCTGGCTTAGGAGGCCAGTGCCTTATCCATTAGGCCACTGGGCGTAACATTCATGGCCAAAAGTCATTTAGTACACGGTACAAAGACATCAAAATTCAGTTTACCAAAAGACGTGTTTCAAACACAAAGTTGATTACCATAGTTTGTCAAATGTCATGCAGCCAAAACCATTGAAACATTTACATGAGAGAAAATCAACATTCTACTCAGATGTTCAATGGACGACCCAGAAAAGCCACCTGAGAAGATCAACACTCAGTTGTGCGTTTGTCATTTCTCTCACCTGGTCGTTTAGGTACTGCCAAGTGGATTCCAGATTACGAGTATTATCATGCTAATTGGGTCTTTTGGAAATAAATTTTCTTGCATAACCTCTTTTAATTGCACAATTATAACAATGTCAATGGAAGTACGATACTTACCTGGGAGGATTAGAAATTGAAATCACTATGTGCTGGCAAAAGCAACTGTTTTATATCCGAGAGTTATTGACCATTTGAAGAATCTTTGAAAAATTGGACACTTCCAAAGGTTTTAATTTTCCTCGAAGCACAGGGAGATTTCTGACTCGAGTCTTTAATTGCTCTGACTTTCAGCAAATTTGGATGATACAGCAAGACTAGAAAAAAAGAAAAACTTGAGAGATGAAGATATAAGCTTTTTTGAAGACTTAGACTGTGTATTGAGGAGGTGCTGGACACCCCAGCCATGTGTTGAATCAAATCCATGACACGAATCAGTAAAATCCTTGATGATGGTATTGTACCAAATCAGCATCCATCGAGACAGTCTGGTTGGCGCAGTGGGCCAAGACCATTTTCTGAGTGGTGATGCGTTCCAGTGGAACATCCTATTACAAAGGGGAATATAATAGAGGAGCTAGTGCAATCAATATCATAAAAGGAGAGGGTCCTAAGGAAGGAAGAGGATGACTAATTTCTGTGATGTGTCCCATGTGCGGGGTTTAATCTGACACATTGGATTTTTCAGAAAAATATCGTCTAGCAGAGGATGGTTTCGATCCATCGACATCTGGGTTATGGGCCCAGCACGCTCACCGCTGCCACTCTGCTTGCACCCCAGATGGGACTTGAACCCACAATCCCTGGCTTAGGAGGCCAGTGCCTTATCCGTTATTAGGCCACTTGGGCGTAACGTTCATGGCCAAAAGTCATTTAGTACACGGTACAAAGACATCAAAATTCAGTTTACCAAAAGACGTGTTTCAAACACAAAGTTGATTACCATAGTTTGTCAAATGTCATGCAGCCAAAACCATTGAAACATTTACATGAGAGAAAATCAACATTCTACTCAGATGTTCAATGGACGACCCAGAAAAGCCACCTGAGAAGATCAACACTCAGTTGTGCGTTTGTCATTTCTCTCACCTGGTCGTTTAGGTACTGCCTAAGTGGATTCCAGATTACGAGTATTATCATGCTAATTGGGTCTTTTGGAAATAAATTTTCTTGCATAACCTCTTTTAATTGCACAATTATAACAATGTCAATGGAAGTACGATACTTACCTGGGAGGATTAGAAATTGAAATCACTATGTGCTGGCAAAAGCAACTGTTTTATATCCGAGAGTTATTGACCATTTGAAGAATCTTTGAAAAATTGGACACTTCCAAAGGTTTTAATTTTCCTCGAAGCACAGGGAGATTTCTGACTCGAGTCTTTAATTGCTCTGACTTTCAGCAAATTTGGATGATATAGCAAGACTAGAAAAAAAGAAAAACTTGAGAGATGAAGATATAAGCTTTTTTGAAGACTTAGACTGTGTATTGAGAAGGTGCTGGACACCCCAGCCATGTGTTGAATCAAATCCATGACACGAATCAGTAAAATCCCTTGATGATGGTATTGTACCAAATCTGGTTGGCGCAGTGGGTCGAGAGAGTCTGGTTGTTTTCTGCAGTGGTGATGCAAGACCATTTTCTGAGTGGTGGAACATGCGTTCCAGTGGAACATCCTGGGAATATAATAGAGGAGCTTTGAGTGCAATGGAATATCATAAAAGGAGAGGGTCCTAAGGAAGGAAGAGGATGACTAATTTCTCTGAGATGTGTCCCATGTGCGGGGTTTAATCTGACACATTGGATCTTTTCAGAAAAATATGGTCTAGCAGAGGATGGTTTCGATCCATCGACATCGACCTCTGGGTTATGGGCCCAGCACGCTCCCGCTGCGCCACTCTGCTTGCAACCCCAGATGGGACTTGAACCTCGAACCCAAAATCCCTGGCTAAGGAGGCCAGTGCCTTATCCGTTAGGCCACTTGGGCGTAACATTCATGGCCAAAAGTCATTTAGTACACGGTACAAAGACATCAAAATTCAGTTTACCAAAAGACGTGTTTCAAACACAAAGTTGATTACCATAGTTTGTCAAATGTCATGCAGCCAAAACCATTGAAACATTTACATGAGAGAAAATCAACATTCTACTCAGATGTTCAATGGACGACCCAGAAAAGCCACCTGAGAAGATCAACACTCAGTTGTGCGTTTGTCATTTCTCTCACCTGGTCGTTTAGGTACTGCCAAGTGGATTCCAGATTACGAGTATTATCATGCTAATTGGGTCTTTTGGAAATAAATTTTCTTGCATAACCTCTTTTAATTGCACAATTATAACAATGTCAATGGAAGTACGATACTTACCTGGGAGGATTAGAAATTGAAATCACTATGTGTCCTGGCAAAAGCAACTGTTTTATATCCGAGAGTTATTGACCATTTGAAGAATCTTTGAAAAATTGGACACTTCCAAAGGTTTTAATTTTCCTCGAAGCACAGGGAGATTTCTGACTCGAGTCTTTAATTGCTCTGACTTTCAGCAAATTTGGATGATACAGCAAGACTAGAAAAAAAGAAAAACTTGAGAGATGAAGATATAAGCTTTTTTGAAGACTTAGACTGTGTATTGAGAAGGTGCTGGACACCCCAGCCATGTGTTGAATCAAATCCATGACACGAATCAGTAAAATCCTTGATGATGGTATTGTACCAAATCAGCATCCATCGAGACAGTCTGGTTGGCGCAGTGGGCCAAGACCATTTTCTGAGTGGTGATGCGTTCCAGTGGAACATCCTATTACAAAGGGGAATATAATAGAGGAGCTTTGAGTGCAATGGAATATCATAAAAGGAGAGGGTCCTAAGGAAGGAAGAGGATGACTAATTTCTGAGATGTGTCCCATGTGCGGGGTTTAATCTGACACATTGGATCTTTTCAGAAAAATATGGTCTAGCAGAGGATGGTTTCGATCCATCGACCTCTGGGTTATGGGCCCAGCACGCTCCCGCTGCGCCACTCTGCTTGCAACCTAGATGGGACCGAACCCAAAATCCCTGGCTAAGGAGGCCAGTGCCTTATCCGTTAGGCCACTTGGGCGTAACATTCATGGCCAAAAGTCATTTAGTACACGGTACAAAGACATCAAAATTCAGTTTACCAAAAGACGTGTTTCAAACACAAAGTTGATTACCATAGTTTGTCAAATGTCATGCAGCCAAAACCATTGAAACATTTACATGAGAGAAAATCAACATTCTACTCAGATGTTCAATGGACGACCCAGAAAAGCCACCTGAGAAGATCAACACTCAGTTGTGCGTTTGTCATTTCTCTCACCTGGTCGTTTAGGTACTGCCAAGTGGATTCCAGATTACGAGTATTATCATGCTAATTGGGTCTTTTGGAAATTAATTTTCTTGCATAACCTCTTTTAATTGCACAATTATAACAATGTCAATGGAAGTACGATACTTACCTGGGAGGATTAGAAATTGAAATCACTATGTGCTGGCAAAAGCAACTGTTTTATATCCGAGAGTTATTGACCATTTGAAGAATCTTTGAAAAATTGGACACTTCCAAAGGTTTTAATTTTCCTCGAAGCACAGGGAGATTTCTGACTCGAGTCTTTAATTGCTCTGACTTTCAGCAAATTTGGATGATACAGCAAGACTAGAAAAAAAGAAAAACTTGAGAGATGAAGATATAAGCTTTTTTGAAGACTTAGACTGTGTATTGAGAAGGTGCTGGACACCCCAGCCATGTGTTGAATCAAATCCATGACACGAATCAGTAAAATCCTTGATGATGGTATTGTACCAAATCAGCATCCATCGAGACAGTCTGGTTGGCGCAGTGGGCCAAGACCATTTTCTGAGTGGTGATGCGTTCCAGTGGAACATCCTATTACAAAGGGGAATATAATAGAGGAGCTTTGAGTGCAATGGAATATCATAAAAGGAGAGGGTCCTAAGGAAGGAAGAGGATGACTAATTTCTGAGATGTGTCCCATGTGCGGGGTTTAATCTGACACATTGGATCTTTTCAGAAAAATATGCGTCTAGCAGAGGATGGTTTCGATCCATCGACCATCTGGGTTATGGGCCCAGCACGCTCCCGCTGCGCCACTCTGCTTGCAACTAGATGGGACTCGAACCCAAGAATCCCTGGCTAAGGAGGCCAGTGCCTTATCCGTTAGGCCACTTGGGCGTAACATTCATGGCCAAAAGTCATTTAGTACACGGTACAAAGACATCAAAATTCAGTTTACCAAAAGACGTGTTTCAAACACAAAGTTGATTACCATAGTTTGTCAAATGTCATGCAGCCAAAACCATTGAAACATTTACATGAGAGAAAATCAACATTCTACTCAGATGTTCAATGGACGACCCAGAAAAGCCACCTGGCGAAGATCAACACTCAGTTGTGCGTTTGTCATTTCTCTCACCTGGTCGTTTAGGTACTGCCTAAGTGGATTCCAGATTACGAGTATTATCATGCTAATTGGGTCTTTTGGAAATAAATTTTCTTGCATAACCTCTTTTAATTGCACAATTATAACAATGTCAATGGAAGTACGATACTTACCTGGGAGGATTAGAAATTGAAATCACTATGTGCTGGCAAAAGCAACTGTTTTATATCCGAGAGTTATTGACCATTTGAAGAATCTTTGAAAAATTGGACACTTCCAAAGGTTTTAATTTTCCTCGAAGCACAGGGAGATTTCTGACTCGAGTCTTTAATTGCTCTGACTTTCAGCAAATTTGGATGATACAGCAAGACTAGAAAAAAAGAAAAACTTGAGAGATGAAGATATAAGCTTTTTTGAAGACTTAGACTGTGTATTGAGAAGGTGCTGGACACCCCAGCCATGTGTTGAATCAAATCCATGACACGAATCAGTAAAATCCTTGATGATGGTATTGTACCAAATCAGCATCCATCGAGACAGTCTGGTTGGCGCAGTGGGCCAAGACCATTTTCTGAGTGGTGATGCGTTCCAGTGGAACATCCTATTACAAAGGGGAATATAATAGAGGAGCTTTGAGTGCAATGGAATATCATAAAAGGAGAGGGTCCTAAGGAAGGAAGAGGATGACTAATTTCTGTGATGTGTCCCATGTGCGGGGTTTAATCTGACACATTGGATCTTTTCAGAAAAATATCGTCTAGCAGAGGATGGTTTCGATCCATCGACATCTGGGTTATGGGCCCAGCACGCTCCCGCTGCGCCACTCTGCTTGCACCCCAGATGGGACTTGAACCCACAATCCCTGGCTTAGGAGGCCAGTGCCTTATCCGTTATTAGGCCACTTGGGCGTAACATTCATGGCCAAAAAAAGTCATTTAGTACACGGTACAAAGACATCAAAATTCAGTTTACCAAAAGACGTGTTTCAAACACAAAGTTGATTACCATAGTTTGTCAAATGTCATGCAGCCAAAACCATTGAAACATTTACATGAGAGAAAATCAACATTCTACTCAGATGTTCAATGGACGACCCAGAAAAGCCACCCTGAGAAGATCAACACTCAGTTGTGCGTTTGTCATTTCTCTCACCTGGTCGTTTAGGTACTGCCTAAGTGGATTCCAGATTACGAGTATTATCATGCTAATTGGGTCTTTTGGAAATTAAATTTTCTTGCATAACCTCTTTTAATTGCACAATTATAACAATGTCAATGGAAGTACGATACTTACCTGGGAGGATTAGAAATTGAAATCACTATGTGCTGGCAAAAGCAACTGTTTTATATCCGAGAGTTATTGACCATTTGAAGAATCTTTGAAAAATTGGACACTTCCAAAGGTTTTAATTTTCCTCGAAGCACAGGGAGATTTCTGACTCGAGTCTTTAATTGCTCTGACTTTCAGCAAATTTGGATGATACAGCAAGACTAGAAAAAAAGAAAAACTTGAGAGATGAAGATATAAGCTTTTTTGAAGACTTAGACTGTGTATTGAGAAGGTGCTGGACACCCCAGCCATGTGTTGAATCAAATCCATGACACGAATCAGTAAAATCCTTGATGATGGTATTGTACCAAATCAGCATCCATCGAGACAGTCTGGTTGGCGCAGTGGGCCAAGACCATTTTCTGAGTGGTGATGCGTTCCAGTGGAACATCCTATTACAAAGGGGAATATAATAGAGGAGCTTTGAGTGCAATGGAATATCATAAAAGGAGAGGGTCCTAAGGAAGGAAGAGGATGACTAATTTCTGTGATGTGTCCCATGTGCGGGGTTTAATCTGACACATTGGATCTTTTCAGATAAAATATCGTCTAGCAGAGGATGGTTTCGATCCATCCATCTGGGTTATGGCCCAGCACGCTCCCGCTGCGCCACTCTGCTTGCACCCCTAGATGGGACTTCGAACCCAAAATCCCTGGCTTAAGGAGGCCAGTGCCTTATCCGTTAGGCCACTTGGGCGTAACATTCATGGCCAAAAGTCATTTAGTACACGGTACAAAGACATCAAAATTCAGTTTACCAAAAGACGTGTTTCAAACACAAAGTTGATTACCATAGTTTGTCAAATGTCATGCAGCCAAAACCATTGAAACATTTACATGAGAGAAAATCAACATTCTACTCAGATGTTCAATGGACGACCCAGAAAAGCCACCTGAGAAGATCAACACTCAGTTGTGCGTTTGTCATTTCTCTCACCTGGTCGTTTAGGTACTGCCAAGTGGATTCCAGATTACGAGTATTATCATGCTAATTGGGTCTTTTGGAAATAAATTTTCTTGCATAACCTCTTTTAATTGCACAATTATAACAATGTCAATGGAAGTACGATACTTACCTGGGAGGATTAGAAATTGAAATCACTATGTGCTGGCAAAAGCAACTGTTTTATATCCGAGAGTTATTGACCATTTGAAGAATCTTTGAAAAATTGGACACTTCCAAAGGTTTTAATTTTCCTCGAAGCACAGGGAGATTTCTGACTGAGTCTTTAATTGCTCTGACTTTCAGCAAATTTGGATGATACAGCAAGACTAGAAAAAAAGAAAAACTTGAGAGATGAAGATATAAGCTTTTTTGAAGACTTAGACTGTGTATTGAGAAGGTGCTGGACACCCCAGCCATGTGTTGAATCAAATCCATGACACGAATCAGTAAAATCCTTGATGATGGTATTGTACCAAATCAGCATCCATCGAGACAGTCTGGTTGGCGCAGTGGGCCAAGACCATTTTCTGAGTGGTGATGCGTTCCAGTGGAACATCCTATTACAAAGGGGAATATAATAGAGGAGCTTTGAGTGCAATGGAATATCATAAAAGGAGAGGGTCCTAAGGAAGGAAGAGGATGACTAATTTCTGAGATGTGTCCCATGTGCGGGGTTTAATCTGACACATTGGATCTTTTCAGAATATGTCTAGCAGAGGATGGTTCGATCCATCTGTGTTATGGGCCCAGCACGCTCCGCTGCGCCACTCTGCTTGCCCAGATGGGACTCTTGAACCCACAATCTTGGCTCCATACCTTTTGGGAATGCACGCTCACCTTAATCTTCATGCTTGGGCGTAACATTCATGGCCAAAAGTCATTTAGTACACGGTACAAAGACATCAAAATTCAGTTTACCAAAAGACGTGTTTCAAACACAAAGTTGATTACCATAGTTTGTCAAATGTCATGCAGCCAAAACCATTGAAACATTTACATGAGAGAAAATCAACATTCTACTCAGATGTTCAATGGACGACCCAGAAAAGCCACCTGCGAAGATCAACACTCAGTTGTGCGTTTGTCATTTCTCTCACCTGGTCGTTTAGGTACTGCTAAGTGGATTCCAGATTACGAGTATTATCATGCTAATTGGGTCTTTTGGAAATTAATTTTCTTGCATAACCTCTTTTAATTGCACAATTATAACAATGTCAATGGAAGTACGATACTTACCTGGGAGGATTAGAAATTGAAATCACTATGTGCTGGCAAAAGCAACTGTTTTATATCCAAGAGTTATTGACCATTTGAAGAATCTTTGAAAAATTGGACACTTCCAAAGGTTTTAATTTTCCTCGAAGCACAGGGAGATTTCTGACTCGAGTCTTTAATTGCTCTGACTTTCAGCAAATTTGGATGATACAGCAAGACTAGAAAAAAAGAAAAACTTGAGAGATGAAGATATAAGCTTTTTTGAAGACTTAGACTGTGTATTGAGAAGGTGCTGGACACCCCAGCCATGTGTTGAATCAAATCCATGACACGAATCAGTAAAATCCTTGATGATGGTATTGTACCAAATCAGCATCCATCGAGACAGTCTGGTTGGCGCAGTGGGCCAAGACCATTTTCTGAGTGGTGATGCGTTCCAGTGGAAAAACATCCTATTACAAGAGGGGAATATAATAGAGGAGCTTTGAGTGCAATGGAATATCATAAAAGGAGAGGGTCCTAAGGAAGGAAGAGGATGACTAATTTCTGTGATGTGTCCCATGTGCGGGGTTTAATCTGACACATTGGATCTTTTCAGAAAAAATGGTCTAGCAGAGGATGGTTTCGATCCATCGACCTCTGGGTTATGGGCCCAGCACGCTCCTGCTGCGCCACTCTGCTTGCATCCTAGGATGGGACTCGAACCCAAAATCCCTGGCTAAGGAGGCCAGTGCCTTATCCGTTAGGCCACTTGGGCGTAACATTCATGGCCAAAAGTCATTTAGTACACGGTACAAAGACATCAAAATTCAGTTTACCAAAAGACGTGTTTCAAACACAAAGTTGATTTATCTGAGTACATGTCATGTCATATCAAAACCATTGAAACATTTACATGAGAGATAAACATTCTACTCAGATGTTCAATGGACGACTACCAGAAAAGCCACCTGAGAAGATCAACACTCAGTTGTGCGTTTGTCATTTCTCTCACCTGGTCGTTTAGGTACTGCCTAGTGGATTCCAGATTACGAGTATTATCATGCTAATTGGGTCTTTTGGAAATAAATTTTCTTGCATAACCTCTTTTAATTGCACAATTATACAATGTCAAAATTGGAGTATGAATACTTACCTGGGAGGATTAGAAATTGAAATCACTATGTCCTGGCAAAAGCAACTGTTTTATATCCGAGAGTTATTGACCATTTGAAGAATCTTTGAAAAATTGGACACTTCCAAAGGTTTTAATTTTCCTCGAAGCACAGGGAGATTTCTGAACTCGAGTCTTTAATTGCTCTGACTTTCAGCAAATTTGGATGATACAGCAAGACTAGAAAAAAAGAAAAACTTGAGAGATGAAGATATAAGCTTTTTTGAAGACTTAGACTGTGTATTGAGGAGGTGCTGGACACCCCAGCCATGTGTTGAATCAAATCCATGACACGAATCAGTAAAATCCTTGATGATGGTATTGTACCAAATCAGCATCCATCGAGACAGTCTGGTTGGCGCAGTGGGCCAAGACCATTTTCTGAGTGGTGATGCGTTCCAGTGGAACATCCTTTACAAAGGGGAATATAATAGAGGAGCTTTGAGTGCAATGGAATATCATAAAAGGAGAGGGTCCTAAGGAAGGAAGAGGATGACTAATTTCTGAGATGTGTCCCATGTGCGGGGTTTAATCTGACACATTGGATCTTTTCAGAAAAATGTTGTCTAGCAGAGGATGGTTTCGATCCATCGACATCTGGGTTATGGGCCCAGCACGCTCCCGCTGCAGCCACTCTGCTTGCACCCCAGATGGGACTTGAACCCACAATCCCTGGCTTAGGAGGCCAGTGCCATTATCCGTTCAGGCCACAAATTTCAGAGGGCGTGAATGGAATATCAGGCTGATCATGTTTCTAAGGACAGGAAGAGATTCCCAAAGAGCAACTATTCACATGTGCGATTTAGTACACGGTACAAAGACATCAAAATTCAGTTTACAAAAGACGTGTTTCAAACACAAAGTTGATTACCATAGTTTGTCAAATGTCATGCAGCCAAAACCATTGAAACATTTACATGAGAGAAAATCAACATTCTACTCAAGATGTTCAATGGAGGACCCAGAAAAGCCTTATCCTGGCAAGAGATCAACACTCAGTTGTGCGTTTGTACACATTTCTCTCACCAAAAGGTCGTTTCATTTTACTGCTCAAAGTGGATTCCATAGATTACGATTATTCATGCAGCCAATTGGGTCTTTTGGAAATTAATTTCTTGCATAACATTCTACTTTTAATTGCACAATTATAACAATGTCAATGGAAGTACGATACTCTCACCTGGGAGGATTAGAAATTGAAATCACTATGTGCTGGCAAAAGCAACTGTTTTCATATCCGAGAGAACCAGTCTTTTAATTGCACAGTGGGCCACAGACCATTTTCAATAGAAGTACGATACTTAACTGGGAGGAAAATTGGACACTTCACAAAGGTTTTAATTTTCCTCGAATCACAGGGAGATTTCTGACCTCGAGTCTTTAATTGCTCTCTACTTTCAGCAAATTTGGATGAGTCTGATGAATTGCTCTGACTTTCCTATGTGCAAATTTGAACGACACAGTAAGCAATAGAAAAAATTGAGAGATGAAGATATAAGCTTTTTTGAAGACTTAGACTGTGTATTGAGAAGGTGCTGGACACCCCAGCCATGTGTTGAATCAAATCCATGACACGAATCAGTAAAATCCTTGATGATGGTATTGTACCAAATCAGCATCCATCGAGACAGTCTGGTTGGCGCAGTGGGCCAAGACCATTTTCTGAGTGGTGATGCGTTCCAGTGGAACATCCTATTACAAAGGGGAATATAATAGAGGAGCTTTGAGTGGAATGGAATATCATAAAAGGAGAGGGTCCTAAGGAAGGAAGAGGATGACTAATTTCTGTGATGTGTCCCATGTGCGGGGTTTAATCTGACACATTGGATCTTTTCAAGAAAAATATCTCTAGTTAGAGGATGGTTTCGATCCATCGACATCTGGGTTATGGAATGCACAGCTCACACTCTGCTTCTTGGACAATACTCTTGAACCACAAAATCCCTGGCTAGGAGGCCAGTGCCTTATCCGTTAGGCCACTTGGGCGTAACATTCATGGCCAAAAGTCATTTAGTACACGGTACAAAGACATCAAAATTCAGTTTACCAAAAGACGTGTTTCAAACACAAAGTTGATTACCATAGTTTGTCAAATGTCATGCAGCCAAAACCATTGAAACATTTACATGAGAGAAAATCAACATTCTACTCAGATGTTCAATGGACGACCCAGAAAAGCCACCTGCGAAGATCAACACTCAGTTGTGCGTTTGTCATTTCTCTCACCTGGTCGTTTAGGTACTGCTAAGTGGATTCCAGATTACGAGTATTATCATGCTAATTGGGTCTTTTGGAAATGTTTTTCTTGCATAACCTCTTTTAATTGCACAATTATAACAATGTCAATGGAAGTACGATACTTACCTGGGAGGATTAGAAATTGAAATCACTATGTGCTGGCAAAAGCAACTGTTTTATATCCGAGAGTTATTGACCATTTGAAGAATCTTTGAAAAATTGGACACTTCCAAAGGTTTTAATTTTCCTCGAAGCACAGGGAGATTTCTGACTCGAGTCTTTAATTGCTCTGACTTTCAGCAAATTTGGATGATACAGCAAGACTAGAAAAAAAGAAAAACTTGAGAGATGAAGATATAAGCTTTTTTGAAGACTTAGACTGTGTATTGAGAAGGTGCTGGACACCCCAGCCATGTGTTGAATCAAATCCATGACACGAATCAGTAAAATCCTTGATGATGGTATTGTACCAAATCAGCATCCATCGAGACAGTCTGGTTGGCGCAGTGGGCCAAGACCATTTTCTGAGTGGTGATGCGTTCCAGTGGAACATCCTATTACAAAGGGGAATATAATAGAGGAGCTTTGAGTGCAATGGAATATCATAAAAGGAGAGGGTCCTAAGGAAGGAAGAGGATGACTATTCTGAGATGTGTCCCATGTGCGGGGTTTAATCTGACATCATTGGATCTTTTCAGAAAAATATGGTCTAGCAGAGGATGGTTTCGATCATCGACCTCTGGGTTATGGGCCCAGCACGCTCCCGCTGCGCCACTCTGCTTGGACAATACTCGAACCCAAAATCCCTGGCTAAGGAGGCCAGTGCCTTATCCGTTAGGCCACTTGGGCGTAACATTCATGGCCAAAAGTCATTTAGTACACGGTACAAAGACATCAAAATTCAGTTTACCAAAAGACGTGTTTCAAACACAAAGTTGATTACCATAGTTTGTCAAATGTCATGCAGCCAAAACCATTGAAACATTTACATGAGAGAAAATCAACATTCTACTCAGATGTTCAATGGACGACCCAGAAAAGCCACCTGAGAAGATCAACACTCAGTTGTGCGTTTGTCATTTTCTCTCACCTGGTCGTTTAGGTACTGCCTAGTGGATTCCAGATTACGAGTATTATCATGCTAATTGGGTCTTTTGGAAATTTTTTCTTGCATAACCTCTTTTAATTGCACAATTATAACAATGTCAATGGAAGTACGATACTTACCTGGGAGGATTAGAAATTGAAATCACTATGTGCTGGCAAAAGCAACTGTTTTATATCCGAGAGGTTATTGACCATTTGAAGAATCTTTGAAAAATTGGACACTTCCAAAGGTTTTAATTTTCCTCGAAGCACAGGGAGATTTTTGACTCGAGTCTTTAATTGCTCTGACTTTCAGCAAATTTGGATGATACAGCAAGACTAGAAAAAAAGAAAAACTTGAGAGATGAAGATATAAGCTTTTTTGAAGACTTAGACTGTGTATTGAGAAGGTGCTGGACACCCCAGCCATGTGTTGAATCAAATCCATGACACGAATCAGTAAAATCCTTGATGATGGTATTGTACCAAATCAGCCTCCATCGAGACAGTCTGGTTGGCGCAGTGGGCCAAGACCATTTCCATTCAGGTGTAACCCAGTGGAACATCCTATTACAAAGGGGAATATAATAGAGGAGCTTTGAGTGCAATGGAATATCATAAAAGGAGAGGGTCCTAAGGAAGGAAGAGGATGACTAATTTCTGAGATGTGTCCCATGTGCGGGGTTTAATCTGACACATTGGATCTTTTCAGAAAAAATGGCCTAGCAGAGGATGGTTTCGATCCATCGACCTCTGGGTTATGGGCCCAGCACGCTCCCGCTGCGCCACTCTGCTTGCATCCTAGATGGGACTCGAACCCAAAATCCCTGGCTAAGGAGGCCAGTGCCTTATCCGTTAGGCCACTTGGGCGTAACATTCATGGCCAAAAGTCATTTAGTACACGGTACAAAGACATCAAAATTCAGTTTACCAAAAGACGTGTTTCAACACAAAGTTGATTACCATAGTTTGTCAAATGTCATGCAGCCAAAACCATTGAAACATTTACATGAGAGAAAATCAACATTCTACTCAGATGTTCAATGGACGACCCAGAAAAGCCACCTGAGAAGATCAACACTCAGTTGTGCGTTTGTCATTTCTCTCACCTGGTCGTTTAGGTACTGCCAAGTGGATTCCAGATTACGAGTATTATCATGCTAATTGGGTCTTTTGGAAATAAATTTTCTTGCATAACCTCTTTTAATTGCACAATTATAACAATGTCAATGGAAGTACGATACTTACCTGGGAGGATTAGAAATTGAAATCACTATGTCCTGGCAAAAGCAACTGTTTTATATCCGAGAGTTATTGACCATTTGAAGAATCTTTGAAAAATTGGACACTTCCAAAGGTTTTAATTTTCCTCGAAGCACAGGGATTTCTGACTCGAGTCTTTAATTGCTCTGACTTTCAGCAAATTTGGATGATACAGCAAGACTAGAAAAAAAGAAAAACTTGAGAGATGAAGATATAAGCTTTTTTGAAGACATAGACTGTGTATTGAGAAGGTGCTGGACACCCCAGCCATGTGTTGAATCAAATCCATGACACGAATCAGTAAAATCCTTGATGATGGTATTGTACCAAATCAGCATCCATCGAGACAGTCTGGTTGGCGCAGTGGGCCAAGACCATTTTCTGAGTGGTGATGCGTTCCAGTGGAACATCCTATTACAAAGGGGAATATAATAGAGGAGCTTTGAGTGCAATGGAATATCATAAAAGGAGAGGGTCCTAAGGAAGGAAGAGGATGACTAATTTCTGTGATGTGTCCCATGTGCGGGGTTTAATCTGACACATTGGATCTTTTCAGAAAAAATCGTCTAGCAGAGGATGGTTTCGATCCATCGACATCTGGGTTATGGGCCCAGCACGCTCCCGCTGCGCCACTCTGCTTGCACCTAGATGGGACTTGAACCCACAATCCCTGGCTTAGGAGGCCAGTGCCTTATCCGTTAGGCCACTTGGGCGTAACATTCATGGCCAAAAGTCATTTAGTACACGGTACAAAGACATCAAAATTCAGTTTACCAAAAGACGTGTTTCAAACACAAAGTTGATTACCATAGTTTGTCAAATGTCATGCAGCCAAAACCATTGAAACATTTACATGAGAGAAAATCAACATTCTACTCAGATGTTCAATGGACGACCCAGAAAAGCCACCCTGAGAAGATCAACACTCAGTTGTGCGTTTGTCATTTCTCTCACCTGGTCGTTTAGGTACTGCCTAAGTGGATTCCAGATTACGAGTATTATCATGCTAATTGGGTCTTTTGGAAATTAATTTCTTGCATAACCTCTTTTAATTGCACAATTATAACAATGTCAATGGAAGTACGATACTTACCTGGGAGGATTAGAAATTGAAATCACTATGTGCTGGCAAAAGCAACTGTTTTATATCCGAGAGTTATTGACCATTTGAAGAATCTTGAAAAATTGGACACTTCCAAAGGTTTTAATTTTCCTCGAAGCACAGGGAGATTTCTGACTCGAGTCTTTAATTGCTCTGACTTTCAGCAAATTTGGATGATACAGCAAGACTAGAAAAAGAAAAACTTGAGAGATGAAGATATAAGCTTTTTTGAAGACTTAGACTGTGTATTGAGAAGGTGCTGGACACCCCAGCCATGTGTTGAATCAAATCCATGACACGAATCAGTAAAATCCTTGATGATGGTATTGTACCAAATCAGCATCCATCGAGACATCTGGTTGGCGCAGTGGGCCAAGACCATTTTCTGAGTGGTGATGCGTTCCATTCAGTGGAACATCCTATTACAAAGGGGAATATAATAGAGGAGCTTTGAGTGCAATGGAATATCATAAAAGGAGAAGGGTCCTAAGGAAGGAAGAGGATGACTAATGTGCTGTGATGTGTCCCATGTGCGGGGTTTAATCTGACACATTGGATCTTTTCAGAAAAATATGGTCTAGCAGAGGATGGTTTCGATCCATCGACATCTGGGTTATGGGCCCAGCACGCTCCCGCTGCGCCACTCTGCTTGCACCCTAGATGGGACTTGAAACCCACAATCCCTGGCTTAGGAGTTATTGCCAGTGCCTTATCCATTAGGCCACTGGGGCGTAACGATTCATGGCCAAAAGAAATTTAGTACACGGTACAAAGACATCAAAATTCAGTTTACCAAAAGACGTGTTTCAAACACAAAGTTGATTACCATAGTTTGTCAAATGTCATGCAGCCAAAACCATTGAAACATTTACATGAGAGAAAATCAACATTCTACTCAGATGTTCAATGGACGACCCAGAAAAGCCACCTGAGAAGATCAACACTCAGTTGTGCGTTTGTCATTTCTCTCACCTGGTCGTTTAGGTACTGCTAAGTGGATTCCAGGATTACGAGGATTTATCATGCTAATTGGGTCTTTTGGAAATTAATTTTCTTGCATAACCTCTTTTAATTGCACAATTATAACAATGTCAATGGAAGTACGATACTTACCTGGGAGGATTAGAAATTGAAATCACTATGTGCTGGCAAAAGCAACTGTTTTATATCCGAGAGTTATTGACCATTTGAAGAATCTGAAAAATTGGACACTTCCAAAGGTTTTAATTTTCCTCGAAGCACAGGGAGATTTCTGACTCGAGTCTTTAATTGCTCTGACTTTCAGCAAATTTGGATGATACAGCAAGACTAGAAAAAAAGAAAAACTTGAGAGATGAAGATATAAGCTTTTTTGAAGACTAGACTGTGTATTGAGAAGGTGCTGGACACCCCAGCCATGTGTTGAATCAAATCCATGACACGAATCAGTAAAATCCTTGATGATGGTATTGTACCAAATCAGCATCCATCGAGACAGTCTGGTTGGCGCAGTGGGCCAAGACCATTTTCTGAGTGGTGATGCGTTCCAGTGGAACATCCTATTACAAAGGGGAATATAATAGAGGAGCTTTGAGTGCAATGGAATATCATAAAAGGAGAGGGTCCTAAGGAAGGAAGAGGATGACTAATTTCTGAGATGTGTCCCATGTGCGGGGTTTAATCTGACACATTGGATCTTTTCAGAAAAATATGGTCTAGCAGAGGATGGTTTCGATCCATCGAACCTCTGGGTTATGGGCCCAGCACGCTCCCGCTGCGCCACTCTGCTTGCAACCTAGACGGAACAATCAGTTTACCAAAACTTACCCACAAATCCCTGGCTAAGGAGGCCAGTGCCTTATCCGTTAGGCCACTTGGGCGTAAATTCATGGCCAAAAGTCATTTGAGTACACGGTACAAAGACATCAAAATTCAGTTTACCAAAAGACGTGTTTCAAACACAAAGTGTATTACCATAGTTTGTCAAATGTGGGTCATGGCAAAACCATTGAAACATTTACTTGTAGAGAATCAACTTGCATCAGATGTTCAATGTCAATGGAAGTACCAGAAAAGCCACCTGAGAAGATCAACACTCAGTTGAAATGCGTTTGTCATGTCACCTGGTCGTTTAGGTACTGCCAAGTGGATTCCAGACGAGTATTATCATGCTAATTGGGTCATTTTGGAAATAAATTTTCTTGCATAACCTCTTTTAATTGCACAATTATAACAAATGTCAATGGAAGTACAGCATACTTGCCTAGCTCGGAAAACATGTTAGAAATTGAGAATCACTATGTCCTGGCAAAAGCAACTGTTTTATATCCGAGAGTTATTGACCATTTGAAGAATCTTTGAAAAATTGGACACTTCCAAAGGTTTTAATTTTCCTCGAAGCACAGGGAAATTTCTGACTCGAGTCTTTAATTGCTCTGACTTTCAGCAAATTTGGATGATACAGCAAGAGTAGAAAAAAAAGAAAAACTTGAGAGATGAAGATATAAGCTTTTTTGAAGACTTAGACTGTGTCACCGTGGTTTAACTTGGGGCTGGAACCCCAGCCATGTGTTGAATCAAAGTCCATTTCGTACACGAATCAGTAAAATCCTTGATGATGGTATTGTACCAAATCAGCATCCATCGAGACAGTCTGGTTGGCGCAGTGGGCCAAGACCATTTTCTGAGTGGTGATGCAGTTCCAAGTGGAACATTTCCTATTACAAAGGGGAATATAATCAACATTCTACTGCAGATGGAATATCATAAAGGAGATTTCCTAAGGAAGGAAGAGGATTGACTAATTTCTGAGATGTGTCCCATGTGCGGGGTTTAATCTGACACATTGGATCTCTCAGAAAAATGGTCGTTTCCCAGAGGACCTGGTTTTGATCCATCGACCTCTGGGTTTCAGCACACTCCCGCTGTTAGGCCACTTGCTTGCAAGATGGGACTTGAACCAGTCTCTGGCTAAGGAGGCCAGTGCCTTATCCGTTAGGCCACTTGGGCGTAACATTCATGGCCAAAGTAGTCATTTAGTACACGGTACCTGGGAGGACATCAAAATTCAGAAATCACTAAGACGTGTTTGGCAAACACAAAGTTGTTTTATAGTTTGTCAAATGTCATGACCATTTGAAGAACCTTTGAAAAATTCAGAGAAAATTCCAAAGGTTTTCTACTCAGATTTCAATGGACGACCCAGAAAAGCCACCAGAGGAGATTTCAACACTCGAGTCTTTAATTGCTCTGACTTTCAGCAAATTTGGATGATACAGCAAGACTAGAAAAAAAGTGGAAAAACTTGAGAGATGAAGATATAAGCTTTTTTGAAGACTTAACTGTCTTTTAATTGCACAAGTTGCTGGACACAATGTCAATGGAAGTACGATGTGTACCTGGGAGGATTAGAAATTGAAATCACTATGTTGGCATGAAAGCAACTGAATCAGTAAAATCCTTGATGATGGTATTGTACCAAATCAGCATCCATCGAGACAGTCTGGTTGGAGCAGTGGGCCAAGACCATCTCGAGTCTTTAATTGCTCTGACTTTCAGCAAATTTGGATGATACAGCAAGACTAGAAAAAAAGAAAAACTTGATGAGATGAAGATATACTTTTGAGAATAGAGGAGCTTTGAGAGTGCAATGGAATATCAGGGTTATGAAGCCAACACCTTATCCATCGGACCACCGGGGTGTAACGATTTTTTTCAAAAAAGTCATTTCGTACACCGTACATAGACAACAAAACTCCGTTCACCAAAAGACGTGTTTCAGACACAAAGCTGAGTTCCAAAGTGGGTCAAATGTCATGCAGCCAGAGCATTTGAAACATTTCCATGAGAGAAAATCAACATTCTACTCAGATGCACAAGGCAGGTCCAACAAAAGCCACCAAAGAAGATCAAAACTAGGTTGTACATATGCATTTTCTCTCACCTGGTTTTCCAGGAACTGCTAAGTGACAACCAGTTTACAAGTATTCCCATGTTAGCTGACTATTTTGGATGTTTAGTTCATGCAGAACATCTTTTAACGGCACAGTTGTACAAATTTCAATAGAAGTATACTTAACTGAGAGGACTGGAAATTGAAATCACAAAGTGCGGGCAAAAACAACTGTTCATGTCCACGAGGTAGTGACCATCTGATGAACCTGTTAAAAATCCGGTAGTTCCAAACGTTTCAATTTTGTCGAAGCACAGGGGATTTCAGACTCGAGTCTGCAATTGCTCTGTCTTTCCACAAATTTGAATGACACAGTAAGACAATAGAAAAAATTGAAAACTTGAGGGATGAAGATATAAGCGTTTTTAAAGACTTAGACCGTGTATTTAGGAAGTGGTGGACTCGTCAGTCATGCGTTACCTAGGAGTACTACAAGGCCTCGTTGGCGCAGTAGGCAGCGTGTCAGTCTCATAATCTGAAGGCCGTGAGTTCGACCCTCACACGAGGCATGCGTTGATGTTTTTCTTGTTCAAAAGGTGCGCATCATGAATCTCTGCAGTACATTTCCATTCATGGTGTGACACGCTGACGATGGACACTAAACAGGGTTCAGGGCTAGTGGCGCAATGGATAACGCGTCTGACTACGGATCAGAAGATTCCAGGTTCAACTCCTGGCTAGCTCGAGCAACTATTCACATGTTACTTATAAGCTCAATGTGTTCACGCACATCCCTCCTATTAGTCTCAATCCCAAAAGTTATGACCTATGACACAGTACTACTACAAAAGTTCAGAGGGGTTTCTTTCATATCCCTTTTGGAATGCAACAGCTCACAACTAACATCTTCATGGACAATATTTTTCCTTCTTGACAAAAAACCACAAAGTCAAGATGAGTTGGAGCGGGTTATGAAGCCAACACCTTATCCATCGGACCACCGGGGTGTAACGATTTTTTTCAAAAAGTCATTTCGTACACCGTACATAGACAACAAAACTCCGTTCACCAAAAGACGTGTTTCAGACACAAAGCTGAGTTCCAAAGTGGGTCAAATGTCATGCAGCCAGAGCATTTGAAACATTTCCATGAGAGAAAATCAACATTCTACTCAGATGCACAAGGCAGGTCCAACAAAAGCCACCAAAGAAGATCAAAACTAGGTTGTACATATGCATTTTCTCTCACCTGGTTTTCCAGGAACTGCTAAGTGACAACCAGTTTACAAGTATTCCCATGTTAGCTGACTATTTTGGATGTTTAGTTCATGCAGAACATCTTTTAACGGCACAGTTGTACAAATTTCAATAGAAGTATACTTACCTGAGAGGACTGGAAATTGAAATCACAAAGTGCGGGCAAAAACAACTGTTCATGTCCACGAGGTAGTGACCATGTGATGAACCTGTTAAAAATCCGGTAGTTCCAAACGTTTCAATTTTGTCGAAGCACAGGGGGATTTCAGACTCGAGTCTGCAATTGCTCTGTCTTTCCACAAATTTGAATGACACAGTAAGACAATAGAAAAAATGGAAAACTTGAGGGATGAAGATATAAGCGTTTTTAAAGACTTAGACCGTGTATTTAGGAAGTGGTGGACTCGTCAGTCATGCGTTACCTAGGAGTACTACAAGGCCTCGTTGGCGCAGTAGGCAGCGTGTCAGTCTCATAATCTGAAGGCCGTGAGTTCGACCCTCACACGAGGCATGCGTTGATGTTTTTCTTGTTCAAAAGGTGCGCATCATGAATCTCTGCAGTACATTTCCATTCATGGTGTGACACGCTGACGATGGACACTAAACAGGGTTCAGGGCTAGTGGCGCAATGGATAACGCGTCTGACTACGGATCAGAAGATTCCAGGTTCAACTCCTGGCTAGCTCGAGCAACTATTCACATGTTACTTATAAGCTCAATGTGTTCACGCACATCCCTCCTATTAGTCTCAATCCCAAAAGTTATGACCTATGACACAGTACTACTACAAAAGTTCAGAGGGGTTTCTTTCATATTCCTTTTGGAATGCAACAGCTCACAACTAACATCTTCATGGACAATATTTTTCCTTCTTGACAAAAAACCACAAAGTCAAGATGAGTTGGAGCGGGTTATGAAGCCAACACCTTATCCATCGGACCACCGGGGTGTAACGATTTTTTTCCAAAAAGTCATTTCGTACACCGTACATAGACAACAAAACTCCGTTCACCAAAAGACGTGTTTCAGACACAAAGCTGAGTTCCAAAGTGGGTCAAATGTCATGCAGCCAGAGCATTTGAAACATTTCCATGAGAGAAAATCAACATTCTACTCAGATGCACAAGGCAGGTCCAACAAAAGCCACCAAAGAAGATCAAAACTAGGTTGTACATATGCATTTTCTCTCACCTGGTTTTCCAGGAACTGCTAAGTGACAACCAGTTTACAAGTATTCCCATGTTAGCTGACTATTTTGGATGTTTAGTTCATGCAGAACATCTTTTAACGGCACAGTTGTACAAATTTCAATAGAAGTATACTTAACTGAGAGGACTGGAAATTGAAATCACAAAGTGCGGGCAAAAACAACTGTTCATGTCCACGAGGTAGTGACCATCTGATGAACCTGTTAAAAATCCGGTAGTTCCAAACGTTTCAATTTTGTCGAAGCACAGGGGGATTTCAGACTCGAGTCTGCAATTGCTCTGTCTTTCCACAAATTTGAATGACACAGTAAGACAATAGAAAAAATTGAAAACTTGAGGGATGAAGATATAAGCGTTTTTAAAGACTTAGACCGTGTATTTAGGAAGTGGTGGACTCGTCAGTCATGCGTTACCTAGGAGTACTACAAGGCCTCGTTGGCGCAGTAGGCAGCGTGTCAGTCTCATAATCTGAAGGCCGTGAGTGAGTTCGACCCTCACACGAGGCATGCGTTGATGTTTTTCTTGTTCAAAAGGTGCGCATCATGAATCTCTGCAGTACATTTCCATTCATGGTGTGACACGCTGACGATGGACACTAAACAGGGTTCAGGGCTAGTGGCGCAATGGATAACGCGTCTGACTACGGATCAGAAGATTCCAGGTTCAACTCCTGGCTAGCTCGAGCAACTATTCACATGTTACTTATAAGCTCAATGTGTTCACGCACATCCCTCCTATTAGTCTCAATCCCAAAAGTTATGACCTATGACACAGTACTACTACAAAAGTTCAGAGGGGTTTCTTTCATATCCCTTTTGGAATGCAACAGCTCACAACTAACATCTTCATGGACAATATTTTTCCTTCTTGACAAAAAACCACAAAGTCAAGATGAGTTGGAGCGGGTTATGAAGCCAACACCTTATCCATTGGACCACCGGGGTGTAACGATTTTTTTCCAAAAAGTCATTTCGTACACCGTACATAGACAACAAAACTCCGTTCACCAAAAGACGTGTTTCAGACACAAAGCTGAGTTCCAAAGTGGGTCAAATGTCATGCAGCCAGAGCATTTGAAACATTTCCATGAGAGAAAATCAACATTCTACTCAGATGCACAAGGCAGGTCCAACAAAAGCCACCAAAGAAGATCAAAACTAGGTTGTACATATGCATTTTCTCTCACCTGGTTTTCCAGGAACTGCTAAGTGACAACCAGTTTACAAGTATTCCCATGTTAGCTGACTCTTTTGGACGTTTAGTTCATGCAGAACATCTTTTAACGGCACAGTTGTACAAATTTCAATAGAAGTATACTTACCTGAGAGGACTGGAAATTGAAATCACAAAGTGCGGGCAAAAACAACTGTTCATGTCCACGAGGTAGTGACCATGTGATGAACCTGTTAAAAATCCGGTAGTTCCAAACGTTTCAATTTTGTCGAAGCACAGGGGGATTTCAGACTCGAGTCTGCAATTGCTCTGTCTTTCCACAAATTTGAATGACACAGTAAGACAATAGAAAAAATTGAAAACTTGAGGGATGAAGATATAAGCGTTTTTAAAGACTTAGACCGTGTATTTAGGAAGTGGTGGACTCGTCAGTCATGCGTTACCTAGGAGTACTACAAGGCCTCGTTGGCGCAGTAGGCAGCGTGTCAGTCTCATAATCTGAAGGCCGTGAGTTTGACCCTCACACGAGGCATGCGTTGATGTTTTTCTTGTTCAAAAGGTGCGCATCATGAATCTCTGCAGTACATTTCCATTCATGGTGTGACACGCTGACGATGGACACTAAACAGGGTTCAGGGCTAGTGGCGCAATGGATAACGCGTCTGACTACGGATCAGAAGATTCCAGGTTCAACTCCTGGCTAGCTCGAGCAACTATTCACATGTTACTTATAAGCTCAATGTGTTCACGCACATCCCTCCTATTAGTCTCAATCCCAAAAGTTATGACCTATGACACAGTACTACTACAAAAGTTCAGAGGGGTTTCTTTCATATCCCTTTTGGAATGCAACAGCTCACAACTAACATCTTCATGGACAATATTTTTCCTTCTTGACAAAAAACCACAAAGTCAAGATGAGTTGGAGCGGGTTATGAAGCCAACACCTTATCCATCGGACCACCGGGGTGTAACGATTTTTTTCCAAAAAGTCATTTCGTACACCGTACATAGACAACAAAACTCCGTTCACCAAAAGACGTGTTTCAGACACAAAGCTGAGTTCCAAAGTGGGTCAAATGTCATGCAGCCAGAGCATTTGAAACATTTCCATGAGAGAAAATCAACATTCTACTCAGATGCACAAGGCAGGTCCAACAAAAGCCACCAAAGAAGATCAAAACTAGGTTGTACATATGCATTTTCTCTCACCTGGTTTTCCAGGAACTGCTAAGTGACAACCAGTTTACAAGTATTCCCATGTTAGCTGACTATTTTGGATGTTTAGTTCATGCAGAACATCTTTTAACGGCACAGTTGTACAAATTTCAATAGAAGTATACTTAACTGAGAGGACTGGAAATTGAAATCACAAAGTGCGGGCAAAAACAACTGTTCATGTCCACGAGGTAGTGACCATGTGATGAACCTGTTAAAAATCCGGTAGTTCCAAACGTTTCAATTTTGTCGAAGCACAGGGGGATTTCAGACTCGAGTCTGCAATTGCTCTGTCTTTCCACAAATTTGAATGACACAGTAAGACAATAGAAAAAATTGAAAACTTGAGGGATGAAGATATAAGCGTTTTTAAAGACTTAGACCGTGTATTTAGGAAGTGGTGGACTCGTCAGTCATGCGTTACCTAGGAGTACTACAAGGCCTCGTTGGCGCAGTAGGCAGCGTACATATGCATTCTCTCTCACCTGGTTTTCCAGGTACTGCTAAGTGACAACCAGTTTACAAGTATTCCCAGGTTAGCTGACTCTTTTGGACGTTTAGTTCATGCAGAACATCTTTTAACGGCACAGTTGTACAAATTTCAATAGAAGTATACTTAACTGAGAGGACTGGAAATTGAAATCACAAAGTGCGGGCAAAAACAACTGTTCATGTCCACGAGGTAGTGACCATCTGATGAACCTGTTAAAAATCCGGTAGTTCCAAACGTTTCAATTTTGTCGAAGCACAGGGGGATTTCAGACTCGAGTCTGCAATTGCTCTGTCTTTCCACAAATTTGAATGACACAGTAAGACAATAGAAAAAATGGAAAACTTGAGGGATGAAGATATAAGCGTTTTTAAAGACTTAGACCGTGTATTTAGGAAGTGGTGGACTCGTCAGTCATGCGTTACCTAGGAGTACTACAAGGCCTCGTTGGCGCAGTAGGCAGCGTGTCAGTCTCATAATCTGAAGGCCGTGAGTTCGACCCTCACACGAGGCATGCGTTGATGTTTTTCTTGTTCAAAAGGTGCGCATCATGAATCTCTGCAGTACATTTCCATTCATGGTGTGACACGCTGACGATGGACACTAAACAGGGTTCAGGGCTAGTGGCGCAATGGATAACGCGTCTGACTACGGATCAGAAGATTCCAGGTTCAACTCCTGGCTAGCTCGAGCAACTATTCACATGTTACTTATAAGCTCAATGTGTTCACGCACATCCCTCCTATTAGTCTCAATCCCAAAAGTTATGACCTATGACACAGTACTACTACAAAAGTTCAGAGGGGTTTCTTTCATATCCCTTTTGGAATGCAACAGCTCACAACTAACATCTTCATGGACAATATTTTTCCTTCTTGACAAAAAACCACAAAGTCAAGATGAGTTGGAGCGGGTTATGAAGCCAACACCTTATCCATCGGACCACCGGGGTGTAACGATTTTTTTCAAAAAAGTCATTTCGTACACCGTACATAGACAACAAAACTCCGTTCACCAAAAGACGTGTTTCAGACACAAAGCTGAGTTCCAAAGTGGGTCAAATGTCATGCAGCCAGAGCATTTGAAACATTTCCATGAGAGAAAATCAACATTCTACTCAGATGCACAAGGCAGGTCCAACAAAAGCCACCAAAGAAGATCAAAACTAGGTTGTACATATGCATTTTCTCTCACCTGGTTTTCCAGGAACTGCTAAGTGACAACCAGTTTACAAGTATTCCCATGTTAGCTGACTATTTTGGATGTTTAGTTCATGCAGAACATCTTTTAACGGCACAGTTGTACAAATTTCAATAGAAGTATACTTACCTGAGAGGACTGGAAATTGAAATCACAAAGTGCGGGCAAAAACAACTGTTCATGTCCACGAGGTAGTGACCATGTGATGAACCTGTTAAAAATCAGGTAGTTCCAAACGTTTCAATTTTGTCGAAGCACAGGGGGATTTCAGACTCGAGTCTGCAATTGCTCTGTCTTTCCACAAATTTGAATGACACAGTAAGACAATAGAAAAAATTGAAAACTTGAGGGATGAAGATATAAGCGTTTTTAAAGACTTAGACCGTGTATTTAGGAAGTGGTGGACTCGTCAGTCATGCGTTACCTAGGAGTACTACAAGGCCTCGTTGGCGCAGTAGGCAGCGTGTCAGTCTCATAATCTGAAGGCCGTGAGTTCGACCCTCACACGAGGCATGCGTTGATGTTTTTCTTGTTCAAAAGGTGCGCATCATGAATCTCTGCAGTACATTTCCCTTCATGGTGTGACACGCTGACGATGGACACTAAACAGGGTTCAGGGCTAGTGGCGCAATGGATAACGCGTCTGACTACAGATCAGAAGATTCCAGGTTCAACTACTGGCTAGCTCGAGCAACTATTCACATGTTACTTATAAGCTCAATGTGTTCACGCACATCCCTCCAATTAGTCTCAATCCCAAAAGTTATGACCTATGACACAGTACTACAACAAAAGTTCAGAGGGGTTTCTTTCATATCCCTTTTGGAATGCAACAGCTCACAACTAACATCTTCATGGACAATATTTTTCCTTCTTGACAAAAAACCACAAAGTCAAGATGAGTTGGAGCGGGTTATGAAGCCAACACCTTATCCATCTGACCACCGGGGTGTAACGATTTTTTTCAAAAAAGTCATTTCGTACACCGTACATAGACAACAAAACTCCGTTCACCAAAAGACGTGTTTCAGACACAAAGCTGAGTTCCAAAGTGGGTCAAATGTCATGCAGCCAGAGCATTTGAAACATTTCCATGAGAGAAAATCAACATTCTACTCAGATGCACAAGGCAGGTCCAACAAAAGCCACCAAAGAAGATCAAAACTAGGTTGTACATATGCATTTTCTCTCACCTGGTTTTCCAGGAACTGCTAAGTGACAACCAGTTTACAAGTATTCCCATGTTAGCTGACTATTTTGGATGTTTAGTTCATGCAGAACATCTTTTAACGGCACAGTTGTACAAATTTCAATAGAAGTATACTTAACTGAGAGGAATGGAAATTGAAATCACAAAGTGCGGGCAAAAACAACTGTTCATGTCCACGAGGTAGTGACCATCTGATGAACCTGTTAAAAATCAGGTAGTTCCAAACGTTTCAATTTTGTCGAAGCACGGGGGATTTCAGACTCGAGTCTGCAATTGCTCTGTCTTTCCACAAATTTGAATGACACAGTAAGACAATAGAAAAAATGGAAAACTTGAGGGATGAAGATATAAGCGTTTTTAAAGACTTAGACCGTGTATTTAGGAAGTGGTGGACTCGTCAGTCATGCGTTACCTAGGAGTACTACAAGGCCTCGTTGGCGCAGTAGGCAGCGTACATATGCATTCTCTCTCACCTGGTTTTCCAGGTACTGCTAAGTGACAACCAGTTTACAAGTATTCCCAGGTTAGCTGACTCTTTTGGACGTTTAGTTCATGCAGAACATCTTTTAACGGCACAGTTGTACAAATTTCAATAGAAGTATACTTAACTGAGAGGACTGGAAATTGATATCACAAAGTGCGGGCAAAAACAACTGTTCATGTCCACGAGGTAGTGACCATCTGATGAACCTGTTAAAAATCAGGTAGTTCCAAACGTTTCAATTTTGTCGAAGCACAGGGGGATTTCAGACTCGAGTCTGCAATTGCTCTGTCTTTCCACAAATTTGAATGACACAGTAAGACAATAGAAAAAATTGAAAACTTGAGGGATGAAGATATAAGCGTTTTTAAAGACTTAGACCGTGTATTTAGGAAGTGGTGGACTCGTCAGTCATGCGTTACCTAGGAGTATTACAAGGCCTCGTTGGCGCAGTAGGCAGCGTGTCAGTCTCATAATCTGAAGGCCGTGAGTTCGACCCTCACACGAGGCATGCGTTGATGTTTTTCTTGTTCAAAAGGTGCGCATCATGAATCTCTGCAGTACATTTCCATTCATGGTGTGACACGCTGACGATGGACACTAAACAGGGTTCAGGGCTAGTGGCGCAATGGATAACGCGTCTGACTACGGATCAGAAGATTCCAGGTTCAACTCCTGGCTAGCTCGAGCAACTATTCACATGTTACTTATAAGCTCAATGTGTTCACGCACATCCCTCCTATTAGTCTCAATCCCAAAAGTTATGACCTATGACACAGTACTACTACAAAAGTTCAGAGGGGTTTCTTTCATATCCCTTTTGGAATGCAACAGCTCACAACTAACATCTTCATGGACAATATTTTTCCTTCTTGACAAAAAACCACAAAGTCAAGATGAGTTGGAGCGGGTTATGAAGCCAACACCTTATCCATCGGACCACCGGGGTGTAACGATTTTTTTCAAAAAAGTCATTTCGTACACCGTACATAGACAACAAAACTCCGTTCACCAAAAGACGTGTTTCAGACACAAAGCTGAGTTCCAAAGTGGGTCAAATGTCATGCAGCCAGAGCATTTGAAACATTTCCATGAGAGAAAATCAACATTCTACTCAGATGCACAAGGCAGGTCCAACAAAAGCCACCAAAGAAGATCAAAACTAGGTTGTACATATGCATTTTCTCTCACCTGGTTTTCCAGGAACTGCTAAGTGACAACCAGTTTACAAGTATTCCCATGTTAGCTGACTATTTTGGATGTTTAGTTCATGCAGAACATCTTTTAACGGCACAGTTGTACAAATTTCAATAGAAGTATACTTACCTGAGAGGACTGGAAATTGAAATCACAAAGTGCGGGCAAAAACAACTGTTCATGTCCACGAGGTAGTGACCATGTGATGAACCTGTTAAAAATCCGGTAGTTCCAAACGTTTCAATTTTGTCGAAGCACAGGGGGATTTCAGACTCGAGTCTGCAATTGCTCTGTCTTTCCACAAATTTGAATGACACAGTAAGACAATAGAAAAAATTGAAAACTTGAGGGATGAAGATATAAGCGTTTTTAAAGACTTAGACCGTGTATTTAGGAAGTGGTGGACTCGTCAGTCATGCGTTACCTAGGAGTACTACAAGGCCTCGTTGGCGCAGTAGGCAGCGTACATATGCATTTTCTCTCACCTGGTTTTCCAGGAACTGCTAAGTGACAACCAGTTTACAAGTATTCCCATGTTAGCTGACTATTTTGGATGTTTAGTTCATGCAGAACATCTTTTAACGGCACAGTTGTACAAATTTCAATAGAAGTATACTTACCTGAGAGGACTGGAAATTGAAATCACAAAGTGCGGGCAAAAACAACTGTTCATGTCCACGAGGTAGTGACCATGTGATGAACCTGTTAAAAATCCGGTAGTTCCAAACGTTTCAATTTTGTCGAAGCACAGGGGGATTTCAGACTCGAGTCTGCAATTGCTCTGTCTTTCCACAAATTTGAATGACACAGTAAGACAATAGAAAAAATTGAAAACTTGAGGGATGAAGGTATAAGCGTTTTTAAAGACTTAGACCGTGTATTTAGGAAGTGGTGGACTCGTCAGTCATGCGTTACCTAGGAGTACTACAAGGCCTCGTTGGCGCAGTAGGCAGCGTGTCAGTCTCATAATCTGAAGGCCGTGAGTTCGACCCTCACACGAGGCATGCGTTGATGTTTTTCTTGTTCAAAAGGTGCGCATCATGAATCTCTGCAGTACATTTCCATTCATGGTGTGACACGCTGACGATGGACACTAAACAGGGTTCAGGGCTAGTGGCGCAATGGATAACGCGTCTGACTACGGATCAGAAGATTCCAGGTTCAACTCCTGGCTAGCTCGAGCAACTATTCACATGTTACTTATAAGCTCAATGTGTTCACGCACATCCCTCCTATTAGTCTCAATCCCAAAAGTTATGACCTATGACACAGTACTACTACAAAAGTTCAGAGGGGTTTCTTTCATATCCCTTTTGGAATGCAACAGCTCACAACTAACATCTTCATGGACAATATTTTTCCTTCTTGACAAAAAACCACAAAGTCAAGATGAGTTGGAGCGGGTTATGAAGCCAACACCTTATCCATCGGACCACCGGGGTGTAACGATTTTTTTCAAAAAAGTCATTTCGTACACCGTACATAGACAACAAAACTCCGTTCACCAAAAGACGTGTTTCAGACACAAAGCTGAGTTCCAAAGTGGGTCAAATGTCATGCAGCCAGAGCATTTGAAACATTTCCATGAGAGAAAATCAACATTCTACTCAGATGCACAAGGCAGGTCCAACAAAAGCCACCAAAGAAGATCAAAACTAGGTTGTACATATGCATTTTCTCTCACCTGGTTTTCCAGGAACTGCTAAGTGACAACCAGTTTACAAGTATTCCCATGTTAGCTGACTCTTTTGGACGTTTAGTTCATGCAGAACATCTTTTAACGGCACAGTTGTACAAATTTCAATAGAAGTATACTTACCTGAGAGGACTGGAAATTGAAATCACAAAGTGCGGGCAAAAACAACTGTTCATGTCCACGAGGTAGTGACCATGTGATGAACCTGTTAAAAATCCGGTAGTTCCAAACGTTTCAATTTTGTCGAAGCACAGGGGGATTTCAGACTCGAGTCTGCAATTGCTCTGTCTTTCCACAAATTTGAATGACACAGTAAGACAATAGAAAAAATGGAAAACTTGAGGGATGAAGATATAAGCGTTTTTAAAGACTTAGACCGTGTATTTAGGAAGTGGTGGACTCGTCAGTCATGCGTTACCTAGGAGTACTACAAGGCCTCGTTGGCGCAGTAGGCAGCGTGTCAGTCTCATAATCTGAAGGCCGTGAGTTCGACCCTCACACGAGGCATGCGTTGATGTTTTTCTTGTTCAAAAGGTGCGCATCATGAATCTCTGCAGTACATTTCCATTCATGGTGTGACACGCTGACGATGGACACTAAACAGGGTTCAGGGCTAGTGGCGCAATGGATAACGCGTCTGACTACGGATCAGAAGATTCCAGGTTCAACTCCTGGCTAGCTCGAGCAACTATTCACATGTTACTTATAAGCTCAATGTGTTCACGCACATCCCTCCTATTAGTCTCAATCCCAAAAGTTATGACCTATGACACAGTACTACTACAAAAGTTCAGAGGGGTTTCTTTCATATCCCTTTTGGAATGCAACAGCTCACAACTAACATCTTCATGGACAATATTTTTCCTTCTTGACAAAAAACCACAAAGTCAAGATGAGTTGGAGCGGGTTATGAAGCCAACACCTTATCCATCGGACCACCGGGGTGTAACGATTTTTTTCAAAAAAGTCATTTCGTACACCGTACATAGACAACAAAACTCCGTTCACCAAAAGACGTGTTTCAGACACAAAGCTGAGTTCCAAAGTGGGTCAAATGTCATGCAGCCAGAGCATTTGAAACATTTCCATGAGAGAAAATCAACATTCTACTCAGATGCACAAGGCAGGTCCAACAAAAGCCACCAAAGAAGATCAAAACTAGGTTGTACATATGCATTTTCTCTCACCTGGTTTTCCAGGAACTGCTAAGTGACAACCAGTTTACAAGTATTCCCATGTTAGCTGACTATTTTGGATGTTTAGTTCATGCAGAACATCTTTTAACGGCACAGTTGTACAAATTTCAATAGAAGTATACTTACCTGAGAGGACTGGAAATTGAAATCACAAAGTGCGGGCAAAAACAACTGTTCATGTCCACGAGGTAGTGACCATGTGATGAACCTGTTAAAAATCAGGTAGTTCCAAACGTTTCAATTTTGTCGAAGCACAGGGGGATTTCAGACTCGAGTCTGCAATTGCTCTGTCTTTCCACAAATTTGAATGACACAGTAAGACAATAGAAAAAATGGAAAACTTGAGGGATGAAGATATAAGCGTTTTTAAAGACTTAGACCGTGTATTTAGGAAGTGGTGGACTCGTCAGTCATGCGTTACCTAGGAGTACTACAAGGCCTCGTTGGCGCAGTAGGCAGCGTGTCAGTCTCATAATCTGAAGGCCGTGAGTTCGACCCTCACACGAGGCATGCGTTGATGTTTTTCTTGTTCAAAAGGTGCGCATCATGAATCTCTGCAGTACATTTCCATTCATGGTGTGACACGCTGACGATGGACACTAAACAGGGTTCAGGGCTAGTGGCGCAATGGATAACGCGTCTGACTACGGATCAGAAGATTCCAGGTTCAACTCCTGGCTAGCTCGAGCAACTATTCACATGTTACTTATAAGCTCAATGTGTTCACGCACACCCCTCCTATTAGTCTCAATCCCAAAAGTTATGACCTATGACACAGTACTACTACAAAAGTTCAGAGGGGTTTCTTTCATATCCCTTTTGGAATGCAACAGCTCACAACTAACATCTTCATGGACAATATTTTTCCTTCTTGACAAAAAACCACAAAGTCAAGATGAGTTGGAGCGGGTTATGAAGCCAACACCTTATCCATCGGACCACCGGGGTGTAACGATTTTTTTCAAAAAAGTCATTTCGTACACCGTACATAGACAACAAAACTCCGTTCACCAAAAGACGTGTTTCAGACACAAAGCTGAGTTCCAAAGTGGGTCAAATGTCATGCAGCCAGAGCATTTGAAACATTTCCATGAGAGAAAATCAACATTCTACTCAGATGCACAAGGCAGGTCCAACAAAAGCCACCAAAGAAGATCAAAACTAGGTTGTACATATGCATTTTCTCTCACCTGGTTTTCCAGGAACTGCTAAGTGACAACCAGTTTACAAGTATTCCCATGTTAGCTGACTATTTTGGACGTTTAGTTCATGCAGAACATCTTTTAACGGCACAGTTGTACAAATTTCAATAGAAGTATACTTAACTGAGAGGACTGGAAATTGAAATCACAAAGTGCGGGCAAAAACAACTGTTCATGTCCACGAGGTAGTGACCATCTGATGAACCTGTTAAAAATCAGGTAGTTCCAAACGTTTCAATTTTGTCGAAGCACGGGGGATTTCAGACTCGAGTCTGCAATTGCTCTGTCTTTCCACAAATTTGAATGACACAGTAAGACAATAGAAAAAATTGAAAACTTGAGGGATGAAGATATAAGCGTTTTTAAAGACTTAGACCGTGTATTTAGGAAGTGGTGGACTCGTCAGTCATGCGTTACCTAGGAGTACTACAAGGCCTCGTTGGCGCAGTAGGCAGCGTACATATGCATTCTCTCTCACCTGGTTTTCCAGGTACTGCTAAGTGACAACCAGTTTACAAGTATTCCCAGGTTAGCTGACTCTTTTGGACGTTTAGTTCATGCAGAACATCTTTTAACGGCACAGTTGTACAAATTTCAATAGAAGTATACTTACCTGAGAGGACTGGAAATTGAAATCACAAAGTGCGGGCAAAAACAACTGTTCATGTCCACGAGGTAGTGACCATGTGATGAACCTGTTAAAAATCCGGTAGTTCCAAACGTTTCAATTTTGTCGAAGCACAGGGGGATTTCAGACTCGAGTCTGCAATTGCTCTGTCTTTCCACAAATTTGAATGACACAGTAAGACAATAGAAAAAATGGAAAACTTGAGGGATGAAGATATAAGCGTTTTTAAAGACTTAGACCGTGTATTTAGGAAGTGGTGGACTCGTCAGTCATGCGTTACCTAGGAGTACTACAAGGCCTCGTTGGCGCAGTAGGCAGCGTGTCAGTCTCATAATCTGAAGGCCGTGAGTTCGACCCTCACACGAGGCATGCGTTGATGTTTTTCTTGTTCAAAAGGTGCGCATCATGAATCTCTGCAGTACATTTCCATTCATGGTGTGACACGCTGACGATGGACACTAAACAGGGTTCAGGGCTAGTGGCGCAATGGATAACGCGTCTGACTACGGATCAGAAGATTCCAGGTTCAACTCCTGGCTAGCTCGAGCAACTATTCACATGTTACTTATAAGCTCAATGTGTTCACGCACATCCCTCCTATTAGTCTCAATCCCAAAAGTTATGACCTATGACACAGTACTACTACAAAAGTTCAGAGGGGTTTCTTTCATATCCCTTTTGGAATGCAACAGCTCACAACTAACATCTTCATGGACAATATTTTTCCTTCTTGACAAAAAACCACAAAGTCAAGATGAGTTGGAGCGGGTTATGAAGCCAACACCTTATCCATCGGACCACCGGGGTGTAACGATTTTTTTCAAAAAAGTCATTTCGTACACCGTACATAGACAACAAAACTCCGTTCACCAAAAGACGTGTTTCAGACACAAAGCTGAGTTCCAAAGTGGGTCAAATGTCATGCAGCCAGAGCATTTGAAACATTTCCATGAGAGAAAATCAACATTCTACTCAGATGCACAAGGCAGGTCCAACAAAAGCCACCAAAGAAGATCAAAACTAGGTTGTACATATGCATTTTCTCTCACCTGGTTTTCCAGGAACTGCTAAGTGACAACCAGTTTACAAGTATTCCCATGTTAGCTGACTCTTTTGGATGTTTAGTTCATGCAGAACATCTTTTAACGGCACAGTTGTACAAATTTCAATAGAAGTATACTTACCTGAGAGGACTGGAAATTGAAATCACAAAGTGCGGGCAAAAACAACTGTTCATGTCCACGAGGTAGTGACCATCTGATGAACCTGTTAAAAATCAGGTAGTTCCAAACGTTTCAATTTTGTCGAAGCACAGGGGGATTTCAGACTCGAGTCTGCAATTGCTCTGTCTTTCCACAAATTTGAATGACACAGTAAGACAATAGAAAAAATGGAAAACTTGAGGGATGAAGATATAAGCGTTTTTAAAGACTTAGACCGTGTATTTAGGAAGTGGTGGACTCGTCAGTCATGCGTTACCTAGGAGTACTACAAGGCCTCGTTGGCGCAGTAGGCAGCGTGTCAGTCTCATAATCTGAAGGCCGTGAGTTCGACCCTCACACGAGGCATGCGTTGATGTTTTTCTTGTTCAAAAGGTGCGCATCATGAATCTCTGCAGTACATTTCCATTCATGGTGTGACACGCTGACGATGGACACTAAACAGGGTTCAGGGCTAGTGGCGCAATGGATAACGCGTCTGACTACGGATCAGAAGATTCCAGGTTCAACTCCTGGCTAGCTCGAGCAACTATTCACATGTTACTTATAAGCTCAATGTGTTCACGCACATCCCTCCTATTAGTCTCAATCCCAAAAGTTATGACCTATGACACAGTACTACTACAAAAGTTCAGAGGGGTTTCTTTCATATCCCTTTTGGAATGCAACAGCTCACAACTAACATCTTCATGGACAATATTTTTCCTTCTTGACAAAAAACCACAAAGTCAAGATGAGTTGGAGCGGGTTATGAAGCCAACACCTTATCCATCGGACCACCGGGGTGTAACGATTTTTTTCAAAAAAGTCATTTCGTACACCGTACATAGACAACAAAACTCCGTTCACCAAAAGACGTGTTTCAGACACAAAGCTGAGTTCCAAAGTGGGTCAAATGTCATGCAGCCAGAGCATTTGAAACATTTCCATGAGAGAAAATCAACATTCTACTCAGATGCACAAGGCAGGTCCAACAAAAGCCACCAAAGAAGATCAAAACTAGGTTGTACATATGCATTTTCTCTCACCTGGTTTTCCAGGAACTGCTAAGTGACAACCAGTTTACAAGTATTCCCATGTTAGCTGACTCTTTTGGACGTTTAGTTCATGCAGAACATCTTTTAACGGCACAGTTGTACAAATTTCAATAGAAGTATACTTACCTGAGAGGACTGGAAATTGAAATCACAAAGTGCGGGCAAAAACAACTGTTCATGTCCACGAGGTAGTGACCATCTGATGAACCTGTTAAAAATCAGGTAGTTCCAAACGTTTCAATTTTGTCGAAGCACAGGGGGATTTCAGACTCGAGTCTGCAATTGCTCTGTCTTTCCACAAATTTGAATGACACAGTAAGACAATAGAAAAAATGGAAAACTTGAGGGATGAAGATATAAGCGTTTTTAAAGACTTAGACCGTGTATTTAGGAAGTGGTGGACTCGTCAGTCATGCGTTACCTAGGAGTACTACAAGGCCTCGTTGGCGCAGTAGGCAGCGTGTCAGTCTCATAATCTGAAGGCCGTGAGTTCGACCCTCACACGAGGCATGCGTTGATGTTTTTCTTGTTCAAAAGGTGCGCATCATGAATCTCTGCAGTACATTTCCATTCATGGTGTGACACGCTGACGATGGACACTAAACAGGGTTCAGGGCTAGTGGCGCAATGGATAACGCGTCTGACTACGGATCAGAAGATTCCAGGTTCAACTCCTGGCTAGCTCGAGCAACTATTCACATGTTACTTATAAGCTCAATGTGTTCACGCACACCCCTCCTATTAGTCTCAATCCCAAAAGTTATGACCTATGACACAGTACTACTACAAAAGTTCAGAGGGGTTTCTTTCATATCCCTTTTGGAATGCAACAGCTCACAACTAACATCTTCATGGACAATATTTTTCCTTCTTGACAAAAAACCACAAAGTCAAGATGAGTTGGAGCGGGTTATGAAGCCAACACCTTATCCATCGGACCACCGGGGTGTAACGATTTTTTTCAAAAAAGTCATTTCGTACACCGTACATAGACAACAAAACTCCGTTCACCAAAAGACGTGTTTCAGACACAAAGCTGAGTTCCAAAGTGGGTCAAATGTCATGCAGCCAGAGCATTTGAAACATTTCCATGAGAGAAAATCAACATTCTACTCAGATGCACAAGGCAGGTCCAACAAAAGCCACCAAAGAAGATCAAAACTAGGTTGTACATATGCATTTTCTCTCACCTGGTTTTCCAGGAACTGCTAAGTGACAACCAGTTTACAAGTATTCCCATGTTAGCTGACTCTTTTGGACGTTTAGTTCATGCAGAACATCTTTTAACGGCACAGTTGTACAAATTTCAATAGAAGTATACTTACCTGAGAGGACTGGAAATTGAAATCACAAAGTGCGGGCAAAAACAACTGTTCATGTCCACGAGGTAGTGACCATCTGATGAACCTGTTAAAAATCAGGTAGTTCCAAACGTTTCAATTTTGTCGAAGCACGGGGGATTTCAGACTCGAGTCTGCAATTGCTCTGTCTTTCCACAAATTTGAATGACACAGTAAGACAATAGAAAAAATGGAAAACTTGAGGGATGAAGATATAAGCGTTTTTAAAGACTTAGACCGTGTATTTAGGAAGTGGTGGACTCGTCAGTCATGCGTTACCTAGGAGTACTACAAGGCCTCGTTGGCGCAGTAGGCAGCGTACATATGCATTCTCTCTCACCTGGTTTTCCAGGTACTGCTAAGTGACAACCAGTTTACAAGTATTCCCAGGTTAGCTGACTCTTTTGGACGTTTAGTTCATGCAGAACATCTTTTAACGGCACAGTTGTACAAATTTCAATAGAAGTATACTTACCTGAGAGGACTGGAAATTGAAATCACAAAGTGCGGGCAAAAACAACTGTTCATGTCCACGAGGTAGTGACCATGTGATGAACCTGTTAAAAATCCGGTAGTTCCAAACGTTTCAATTTTGTCGAAGCACAGGGGGATTTCAGACTCGAGTCTGCAATTGCTCTGTCTTTCCACAAATTTGAATGACACAGTAAGACAATAGAAAAAATGGAAAACTTGAGGGATGAAGATATAAGCGTTTTTAAAGACTTAGACCGTGTATTTAGGAAGTGGTGGACTCGTCAGTCATGCGTTACCTAGGAGTACTACAAGGCCTCGTTGGCGCAGTAGGCAGCGTGTCAGTCTCATAATCTGAAGGCCGTGAGTTCGACCCTCACACGAGGCATGCGTTGATGTTTTTCTTGTTCAAAAGGTGCGCATCATGAATCTCTGCAGTACATTTCCATTCATGGTGTGACACGCTGACGATGGACACTAAACAGGGTTCAGGGCTAGTGGCGCAATGGATAACGCGTCTGACTACGGATCAGAAGATTCCAGGTTCAACTCCTGGCTAGCTCGAGCAACTATTCACATGTTACTTATAAGCTCAATGTGTTCACGCACACCCCTCCTATTAGTCTCAATCCCAAAAGTTATGACCTATGACACAGTACTACTACAAAAGTTCAGAGGGGTTTCTTTCATATCCCTTTTGGAATGCAACAGCTCACAACTAACATCTTCATGGACAATATTTTTCCTTCTTGACAAAAAACCACAAAGTCAAGATGAGTTGGAGCGGGTTATGAAGCCAACACCTTATCCATCGGACCACCGGGGTGTAACGATTTTTTTCAAAAAAGTCATTTCGTACACCGTACATAGACAACAAAACTCCGTTCACCAAAAGACGTGTTTCAGACACAAAGCTGAGTTCCAAAGTGGGTCAAATGTCATGCAGCCAGAGCATTTGAAACATTTCCATGAGAGAAAATCAACATTCTACTCAGATGCACAAGGCAGGTCCAACAAAAGCCACCAAAGAAGATCAAAACTAGGTTGTACATATGCATTTTCTCTCACCTGGTTTTCCAGGAACTGCTAAGTGACAACCAGTTTACAAGTATTCCCATGTTAGCTGACTCTTTTGGACGTTTAGTTCATGCAGAACATCTTTTAACGGCACAGTTGTACAAATTTCAATAGAAGTATACTTAACTGAGAGGACTGGAAATTGAAATCACAAAGTGCGGGCAAAAACAACTGTTCATGTCCACGAGGTAGTGACCATCTGATGAACCTGTTAAAAATCAGGTAGTTCCAAACGTTTCAATTTTGTCGAAGCACGGGGGATTTCAGACTCGAGTCTGCAATTGCTCTGTCTTTCCACAAATTTGAATGACACAGTAAGACAATAGAAAAAATGGAAAACTTGAGGGATGAAGATATAAGCGTTTTTAAAGACTTAGACCGTGTATTTAGGAAGTGGTGGACTCGTCAGTCATGCGTTACCTAGGAGTACTACAAGGCCTCGTTGGCGCAGTAGGCAGCGTACATATGCATTCTCTCTCACCTGGTTTTCCAGGTACTGCTAAGTGACAACCAGTTTACAAGTATTCCCAGGTTAGCTGACTCTTTTGGACGTTTAGTTCATGCAGAACATCTTTTAACGGCACAGTTGTACAAATTTCAATAGAAGTATACTTACCTGAGAGGACTGGAAATTGAAATCACAAAGTGCGGGCAAAAACAACTGTTCATGTCCACGAGGTAGTGACCATGTGATGAACCTGTTAAAAATCCGGTAGTTCCAAACGTTTCAATTTTGTCGAAGCACAGGGGGATTTCAGACTCGAGTCTGCAATTGCTCTGTCTTTCCACAAATTTGAATGACACAGTAAGACAATAGAAAAAATGGAAAACTTGAGGGATGAAGATATAAGCGTTTTTAAAGACTTAGACCGTGTATTTAGGAAGTGGTGGACTCGTCAGTCATGCGTTACCTAGGAGTACTACAAGGCCTCGTTGGCGCAGTAGGCAGCGTGTCAGTCTCATAATCTGAAGGCCGTGAGTTCGACCCTCACACGAGGCATGCGTTGATGTTTTTCTTGTTCAAAAGGTGCGCATCATGAATCTCTGCAGTACATTTCCATTCATGGTGTGACACGCTGACGATGGACACTAAACAGGGTTCAGGGCTAGTGGCGCAATGGATAACGCGTCTGACTACGGATCAGAAGATTCCAGGTTCAACTCCTGGCTAGCTCGAGCAACTATTCACATGTTACTTATAAGCTCAATGTGTTCACGCACACCCCTCCTATCAGTCTCAATCCCAAAAGTTATGACCTATGACACAGTACTACTACAAAAGTTCAGAGGGGTTTCTTTCATATCCCTTTTGGAATGCAACAGCTCACAACTAACATCTTCATGGACAATATTTTTCCTTCTTGACAAAAAACCACAAAGTCAAGATGAGTTGGAGCGGGTTATGAAGCCAACACCTTATCCATCGGACCACCGGGGTGTAACGATTTTTTTCAAAAAAGTCATTTCGTACACCGTACATAGACAACAAAACTCCGTTCACCAAAAGACGTGTTTCAGACACAAAGCTGAGTTCCAAAGTGGGTCAAATGTCATGCAGCCAGAGCATTTGAAACATTTCCATGAGAGAAAATCAACATTCTACTCAGATGCACAAGGCAGGTCCAACAAAAGCCACCAAAGAAGATCAAAACTAGGTTGTACATATGCATTTTCTCTCACCTGGTTTTCCAGGAACTGCTAAGTGACAACCAGTTTACAAGTATTCCCATGTTAGCTGACTCTTTTGGACGTTTAGTTCATGCAGAACATCTTTTAACGGCACAGTTGTACAAATTTCAATAGAAGTATACTTACCTGAGAGGACTGGAAATTGAAATCACAAAGTGCGGGCAAAAACAACTGTTCATGTCCACGAGGTAGTGACCATCTGATGAACCTGTTAAAAATCAGGTAGTTCCAAACGTTTCAATTTTGTCGAAGCACAGGGGGATTTCAGACTCGAGTCTGCAATTGCTCTGTCTTTCCACAAATTTGAATGACACAGTAAGACAATAGAAAAAATGGAAAACTTGAGGGATGAAGATATAAGCGTTTTTAAAGACTTAGACCGTGTATTTAGGAAGTGGTGGACTCGTCAGTCATGCGTTACCTAGGAGTACTACAAGGCCTCGTTGGCGCAGTAGGCAGCGTGTCAGTCTCATAATCTGAAGGCCGTGAGTTCGACCCTCACACGAGGCATGCGTTGATGTTTTTCTTGTTCAAAAGGTGCGCATCATGAATCTCTGCAGTACATTTCCATTCATGGTGTGACACGCTGACGATGGACACTAAACAGGGTTCAGGGCTAGTGGCGCAATGGATAACGCGTCTGACTACGGATCAGAAGATTCCAGGTTCAACTCCTGGCTAGCTCGAGCAACTATTCACATGTTACTTATAAGCTCAATGTGTTCACGCACATCCCTCCTATTAGTCTCAATCCCAAAAGTTATGACCTATGACACAGTACTACTACAAAAGTTCAGAGGGGTTTCTTTCATATCCCTTTTGGAATGCAACAGCTCACAACTAACATCTTCATGGACAATATTTTTCCTTCTTGACAAAAAACCACAAAGTCAAGATGAGTTGGAGCGGGTTATGAAGCCAACACCTTATCCATCGGACCACCGGGGTGTAACGATTTTTTTCAAAAAAGTCATTTCGTACACCGTACATAGACAACAAAACTCCGTTCACCAAAAGACGTGTTTCAGACACAAAGCTGAGTTCCAAAGTGGGTCAAATGTCATGCAGCCAGAGCATTTGAAACATTTCCATGAGAGAAAATCAACATTCTACTCAGATGCACAAGGCAGGTCCAACAAAAGCCACCAAAGAAGATCAAAACTAGGTTGTACATATGCATTTTCTCTCACCTGGTTTTCCAGGAACTGCTAAGTGACAACCAGTTTACAAGTATTCCCATGTTAGCTGACTATTTTGGACGTTTAGTTCATGCAGAACATCTTTTAACGGCACAGTTGTACAAATTTCAATAGAAGTATACTTAACTGAGAGGACTGGAAATTGAAATCACAAAGTGCGGGCAAAAACAACTGTTCATGTCCACGAGGTAGTGACCATCTGATGAACCTGTTAAAAATCAGGTAGTTCCAAACGTTTCAATTTTGTCGAAGCACAGGGGGATTTCAGACTCGAGTCTGCAATTGCTCTGTCTTTCCACAAATTTGAATGACACAGTAAGACAATAGAAAAAATGGAAAACTTGAGGGATGAAGATATAAGCGTTTTTAAAGACTTAGACCGTGTATTTAGGAAGTGGTGGACTCGTCAGTCATGCGTTACCTAGGAGTACTACAAGGCCTCGTTGGCGCAGTAGGCAGCGTACATATGCATTCTCTCTCACCTGGTTTTCCAGGTACTGCTAAGTGACAACCAGTTTACAAGTATTCCCAGGTTAGCTGACTCTTTTGGACGTTTAGTTCATGCAGAACATCTTTTAACGGCACAGTTGTACAAATTTCAATAGAAGTATACTTACCTGAGAGGACTGGAAATTGAAATCACAAAGTGCGGGCAAAAACAACTGTTCATGTCCACGAGGTAGTGACCATGTGATGAACCTGTTAAAAATCCGGTAGTTCCAAACGTTTCAATTTTGTCGAAGCACAGGGGGATTTCAGACTCGAGTCTGCAATTGCTCTGTCTTTCCACAAATTTGAATGACACAGTAAGACAATAGAAAAAATGGAAAACTTGAGGGATGAAGATATAAGCGTTTTTAAAGACTTAGACCGTGTATTTAGGAAGTGGTGGACTCGTCAGTCATGCGTTACCTAGGAGTACTACAAGGCCTCGTTGGCGCAGTAGGCAGCGTGTCAGTCTCATAATCTGAAGGCCGTGAGTTCGACCCTCACACGAGGCATGCGTTGATGTTTTTCTTGTTCAAAAGGTGCGCATCATGAATCTCTGCAGTACATTTCCATTCATGGTGTGACACGCTGACGATGGACACTAAACAGGGTTCAGGGCTAGTGGCGCAATGGATAACGCGTCTGACTACGGATCAGAAGATTCCAGGTTCAACTCCTGGCTAGCTCGAGCAACTATTCACATGTTACTTATAAGCTCAATGTGTTCACGCACACCCCTCCTATTAGTCTCAATCCCAAAAGTTATGACCTATGACACAGTACTACTACAAAAGTTCAGAGGGGTTTCTTTCATATCCCTTTTGGAATGCAACAGCTCACAACTAACATCTTCATGGACAATATTTTTCCTTCTTGACAAAAAACCACAAAGTCAAGATGAGTTGGAGCGGGTTATGAAGCCAACACCTTATCCATCGGACCACCGGGGTGTAACGATTTTTTTCAAAAAAGTCATTTCGTACACCGTACATAGACAACAAAACTCCGTTCACCAAAAGACGTGTTTCAGACACAAAGCTGAGTTCCAAAGTGGGTCAAATGTCATGCAGCCAGAGCATTTGAAACATTTCCATGAGAGAAAATCAACATTCTACTCAGATGCACAAGGCAGGTCCAACAAAAGCCACCAAAGAAGATCAAAACTAGGTTGTACATATGCATTTTCTCTCACCTGGTTTTCCAGGAACTGCTAAGTGACAACCAGTTTACAAGTATTCCCATGTTAGCTGACTATTTTGGATGTTTAGTTCATGCAGAACATCTTTTAACGGCACAGTTGTACAAATTTCAATAGAAGTATACTTACCTGAGAGGACTGGAAATTGAAATCACAAAGTGCGGGCAAAAACAACTGTTCATGTCCACGAGGTAGTGACCATCTGATGAACCTGTTAAAAATCAGGTAGTTCCAAACGTTTCAATTTTGTCGAAGCACGGGGGATTTCAGACTCGAGTCTGCAATTGCTCTGTCTTTCCACAAATTTGAATGACACAGTAAGACAATAGAAAAAATGGAAAACTTGAGGGATGAAGATATAAGCGTTTTTAAAGACTTAGACCGTGTATTTAGGAAGTGGTGGACTCGTCAGTCATGCGTTACCTAGGAGTACTACAAGGCCTCGTTGGCGCAGTAGGCAGGTTACATATGCATTCTCTCTCTCACCTGGTTTTCCAGGTACTGCTAAGTGACAACCAGTTTACAAGTATTCCCATGTTAGCTGACTCTTTTGGACGTTTAGTTCATGCAGAACATCTTTTAACGGCACAGTTGTACAAATTTCAATAGAAGTATACTTACCTGAGAGGACTGGAAATTGAAATCACAAAGTGCGGGCAAAAACAACTGTTCATGTCCACGAGGTAGTGACCATGTGATGAACCTGTTAAAAATCAGGTAGTTCCAAACGTTTCAATTTTGTCGAAGCACAGGGGGATTTCAGACTCGAGTCTGCAATTGCTCTGTCTTTCCACAAATTTGAATGACACAGTAAGACAATAGAAAAAATTGAAAACTTGAGGGATGAAGATATAAGCGTTTTTAAAGACTTAGACCGTGTATTTAGGAAGTGGTGGACTCGTCAGTCATGCGTTACCTAGGAGTACTACAAGGCCTCGTTGGCGCAGTAGGCAGCGTACATATGCATTTTCTCTCACCTGGTTTTCCAGGAACTGCTAAGTGACAACCAGTTTACAAGTATTCCCAGGTTAGCTGACTCTTTTGGACGTTTAGTTCATGCAGAACATCTTTTAACGGCACAGTTGTACAAATTTCAATAGAAGTATACTTAACTGAGAGGACTGGAAATTGAAATCACAAAGTGCGGGCAAAAACAACTGTTCATGTCCACGAGGTAGTGACCATGTGATGAACCTGTTAAAAATCCGGTAGTTCCAAACGTTTCAATTTTGTCGAAGCACAGGGGGATTTCAGACTCGAGTCTGCAATTGCTCTGTCTTTCCACAAATTTGAATGACACAGTAAGACAATAGAAAAAATGGAAAACTTGAGGGATGAAGATATAAGCGTTTTTAAAGACTTAGACCGTGTATTTAGGAAGTGGTGGACTCGTCAGTCATGCGTTACCTAGGAGTACTACAAGGCCTCGTTGGCGCAGTAGGCAGCGTGTCAGTCTCATAATCTGAAGGCCGTGAGTTCGACCCTCACACGAGGCATGCGTTGATGTTTTTCTTGTTCAAAAGGTGCGCATCATGAATCTCTGCAGTACATTTCCATTCATGGTGTGACACGCTGACGATGGACACTAAACAGGGTTCAGGGCTAGTGGCGCAATGGATAACGCGTCTGACTACGGATCAGAAGATTCCAGGTTCAACTCCTGGCTAGCTCGAGCAACTATTCACATGTTACTTATAAGCTCAATGTGTTCACGCACATCCCTCCTATTAGTCTCAATCCCAAAAGTTATGACCTATGACACAGTACTACTACAAAAGTTCAGAGGGGTTTCTTTCATATCCCTTTTGGAATGCAACAGCTCACAACTAACATCTTCATGGACAATATTTTTCCTTCTTGACAAAAAACCACAAAGTCAAGATGAGTTGGAGCGGGTTATGAAGCCAACACCTTATCCATCGGACCACCGGGGTGTAACGATTTTTTTCAAAAAAGTCATTTCGTACACCGTACATAGACAACAAAACTCCGTTCACCAAAAGACGTGTTTCAGACACAAAGCTGAGTTCCAAAGTGGGTCAAATGTCATGCAGCCAGAGCATTTGAAACATTTCCATGAGAGAAAATCAACATTCTACTCAGATGCACAAGGCAGGTCCAACAAAAGCCACCAAAGAAGATCAAAACTAGGTTGTACATATGCATTTTCTCTCACCTGGTTTTCCAGGAACTGCTAAGTGACAACCAGTTTACAAGTATTCCCATGTTAGCTGACTATTTTGGACGTTTAGTTCATGCAGAACATCTTTTAACGGCACAGTTGTACAAATTTCAATAGAAGTATACTTACCTGAGAGGACTGGAAATTGAAATCACAAAGTGCGGGCAAAAACAACTGTTCATGTCCACGAGGTAGTGACCATCTGATGAACCTGTTAAAAATCAGGTAGTTCCAAACGTTTCAATTTTGTCGAAGCACGGGGGATTTCAGACTCGAGTCTGCAATTGCTCTGTCTTTCCACAAATTTGAATGACACAGTAAGACAATAGAAAAAATGGAAAACTTGAGGGATGAAGATATAAGCGTTTTTAAAGACTTAGACCGTGTATTTAGGAAGTGGTGGACTCGTCAGTCATGCGTTACCTAGGAGTACGACAAGGCCTCGTTGGCGCAGTAGGCAGCGTACATATGCATTCTCTCTCACCTGGTTTTCCAGGTACTGCTAAGTGACAACCAGTTTACAAGTATTCCCAGGTTAGCTGACTCTTTTGGACGTTTAGTTCATGCAGAACATCTTTTAACGGCACAGTTGTACAAATTTCAATAGAAGTATACTTACCTGAGAGGACTGGAAATTGAAATCACAAAGTGCGGGCAAAAACAACTGTTCATGTCCACGAGGTAGTGACCATGTGAATGAACCTGTTAAAAATCCGGTAGTTCCAAACGTTTCAATTTTGTCGAAGCACAGGGGGATTTCAGACTCGAGTCTGCAATTGCTCTGTCTTTCCACAAATTTGAATGACACAGTAAGACAATAGAAAACATGGAAAACTTGAGGGATGAAGATATAAGCGTTTTTAAAGACTTAGACCGTGTATTTAGGAAGTGGTGGACTCGTCAGTCATGCGTTACCTAGGAGTACTACAAGGCCTCGTTGGCGCAGTAGGCAGCGTGTCAGTCTCATAATCTGAAGGCCGTGAGTTCGACCCTCACACGAGGCATGCGTTGATGTTTTTCTTGTTCAAAAGGTGCGCATCATGAATCTCTGCAGTACATTTCCATTCATGGTGTGACACGCTGACAATGGACACTAAACAGGGTTCAGGGCTAGTGGCGCAATGGATAACGCGTCTGACTACGGATCAGAAGATTCCAGGTTCAACTCCTGGCTAGCTCGAGCAACTATTCACATGTTACTTATAAGCTCAATGTGTTCACGCACACCCCTCCTATCAGTCTCAATCCCAAAAGTTATGACCTATGACACAGTACTACTACAAAAGTTCAGAGGGGTTTCTTTCATATCCCTTTTGGAATGCAACAGCTCACAACTAACATCTTCATGGACAATATTTTTCCTTCTTGACAAAAAACCACAAAGTCAAGATGAGTTGGAGCGGGTTATGAAGCCAACACCTTATCCATCGGACCACCGGGGTGTAACGATTTTTTTCAAAAAAGTCATTTCGTACACCGTACATAGACAACAAAACTCCGTTCACCAAAAGACGTGTTTCAGACACAAAGCTGAGTTCCAAAGTGGGTCAAATGTCATGCAGCCAGAGCATTTGAAACATTTCCATGAGAGAAAATCAACATTCTACTCAGATGCACAAGGCAGGTCCAACAAAAGCCACCAAAGAAGATCAAAACTAGGTTGTACATATGCATTTTCTCTCACCTGGTTTTCCAGGAACTGCTAAGTGACAACCAGTTTACAAGTATTCCCAGGTTAGCTGACTCTTTTGGACGTTTAGTTCATGCAGAACATCTTTTAACGGCACAGTTGTACAAATTTCAATAGAAGTATACTTACCTGAGAGGACTGGAAATTGAAATCACAAAGTGCGGGCAAAAACAACTGTTCATGTCCACGAGGTAGTGACCATCTGATGAACCTGTTAAAAATCAGGTAGTTCCAAACGTTTCAATTTTGTCGAAGCACGGGGGATTTCAGACTCGAGTCTGCAATTGCTCTGTCTTTCCACAAATTTGAATGACACAGTAAGACAATAGAAAAACTGGAAAACTTGAGGGATGAAGATATAAGCGTTTTTAAAGACTTAGACCGTGTATTTAGGAAGTGGTGGACTCGTCAGTCATGCGTTACCTAGGAGTACGACAAGGCCTCGTTGGCGCAGTAGGCAGCGTACATATGCATTCTCTCTCACCTGGTTTTCCAGGTACTGCTAAGTGACAACCAGTTTACAAGTATTCCCAGGTTAGCTGACTCTTTTGGACGTTTAGTTCATGCAGAACATCTTTTAACGGCACAGTTGTACAAATTTCAATAGAAGTATACTTACCTGAGAGGACTGGAAATTGAAATCACAAAGTGCGGGCAAAAACAACTGTTCATGTCCACGAGGTAGTGACCATGTAATGAACCTGTTAAAAATCCGGTAGTTCCAAACGTTTCAATTTTGTCGAAGCACAGGGGGATTTCAGACTCGAGTCTGCAATTGCTCTGTCTTTCCACAAATTTGAATGACACAGTAAGACAATAGAAAACATGGAAAACTTGAGGGATGAAGATATAAGCGTTTTTAAAGACTTAGACCGTGTATTTAGGAAGTGGTGGACTCGTCAGTCATGCGTTACCTAGGAGTACTACAAGGCCTCGTTGGCGCAGTAGGCAGCGTGTCAGTCTCATAATCTGAAGGCCGTGAGTTCGACCCTCACACGAGGCATGCGTTGATGTTTTTCTTGTTCAAAAGGTGCGCATCATGAATCTCTGCAGTACATTTCCATTCATGGTGTGACACGCTGACGATGGACACTAAACAGGGTTCAGGGCTAGTGGCGCAATGGATAACGCATCTGACTACGGATCAGAAGATTCCAGGTTCAACTCCTGGCTAGCTCGAGCAACTATTCACATGTTACTTATAAGCTCAATGTGTTCACGCACACCCCTCCTATCAGTCTCAATCCCAAAAGTTATGACCTATGACACAGTACTACTACAAAAGTTCAGAGGGGTTTCTTTCATATCCCTTTTGGAATGCAACAGCTCACAACTAACATCTTCATGGACAATATTTTTCCTTCTTGACAAAAAACCACAAAGTCAAGATGAGTTGGAGCGGGTTATGAAGCCAACACATTATCCATCAGACCACCGGGGTGTAACGATTTTTTTCAAAAAAGTCATTTCGTACACCGTACATAGACAACAAAACTCCGTTCACCAAAAGACGTGTTTCAGACACAAAGCTGAGTTCCAAAGTGGGTCAAATGTCATGCAGCCAGAGCATTTGAAACATTTCCATGAGAGAAAATCAACATTCTACTCAGATGCACAAGGCAGGTCCAACAAAAGCCACCAAAGAAGATCAAAACTAGGTTGTACATATGCATTTTCTCTCACCTGGTTTTCCAGGAACTGCTAAGTGACAACCAGTTTACAAGTATTCCCATGTTAGCTGACTCTTTTGGACGTTTAGTTCATGCAGAACATCTTTTAACGGCACAGTTGTACAAATTTCAATAGAAGTATACTTACCTGAGAGGACTGGAAATTGAAATCACAAAGTGCGGGCAAAAACAACTGTTCATGTCCACGAGGTAGTGACCATCTGATGAACCTGTTAAAAATCAGGTAGTTCCAAACGTTTCAATTTTGTCGAAGCACGGGGGATTTCAGACTCGAGTCTGCAATTGCTCTGTCTTTCCACAAATTTGAATGACACAGTAAGACAATAGAAAAAATGGAAAACTTGAGGGATGAAGATATAAGCGTTTTTAAAGACTTAGACCGTGTATTTAGGAAGTGGTGGACTCGTCAGTCATGCGTTACCTAGGAGTACTACAAGGCCTCGTTGGCGCAGTAGGCAGCGTGTCAGTCTCATAATCTGAAGGCCGTGAGTTCGACCCTCACACGAGGCATGCGTTGATGTTTTTCTTGTTCAAAAGGTGCGCATCATGAATCTCTGCAGTACATTTCCATTCATGGTGTGACACGCTGACGATGGACACTAAACAGGGTTCAGGGCTAGTGGCGCAATGGATAACGCATCTGACTACGGATCAGAAGATTCCAGGTTCAACTCCTGGCTAGCTCGAGCAACTATTCACATGCTACTTATAAGCTCAATGTGTTCACGCACACCCCTCCTATCAGTCTCAATCCCAAAAGTTATGACCTATGACACAGTACTACTACAAAAGTTCAGAGGGGTTTCTTTCATATCCCTTTTGGAATGCAACAGCTCACAACTAACATCTTCATGGACAATATTTTTCCTTCTTGACAAAAAACCACAAAGTCAAGATGAGTTGGAGCGGGTTATGAAGCCAACACATTATCCATCGACCACCGGGGTGTAACGATTTTTTTCAAAAAAGTCATTTCGTACACCGTACATAGACAACAAAACTCCGTTCACCAAAAGACGTGTTTCAGACACAAAGCTGAGTTCCAAAGTGGGTCAAATGTCATGCAGCCAGAGCATTTGAAACATTTCCATGAGAGAAAATCAACATTCTACTCAGATGCACAAGGCAGGTCCAACAAAAGCCACCAAAGAAGATCAAAACTAGGTTGTACATATGCATTTTCTCTCACCTGGTTTTCCAGGAACTGCTAAGTGACAACCAGTTTACAAGTATTCCATGTTAGCTGACTCTTTTGGACGTTTAGTTCATGCAGAACATCTTTTAACGGCACAGTTGTACAAATTTCAATAGAAGTATACTTAACTGAGAGGACTGGAAATTGAAATCACAAAGTGCGGGCAAAAACAACTGTTCATGTCCACGAGGTAGTGACCATCTGATGAACCTGTTAAAAATCAGGTAGTTCCAAACGTTTCAATTTTGTCGAAGCACGGGGGATTTCAGACTCGAGTCTGCAATTGCTCTGTCTTTCCACAAATTTGAATGACACAGTAAGACAATAGAAAAAATGGAAAACTTGAGGGATGAAGATATAAGCGTTTTTAAAGACTTAGACCGTGTATTTAGGAAGTGGTGGACTCGTCAGTCATGCGTTACCTAGGAGTACTACAAGGCCTCGTTGGCGCAGTAGGCAGCGTGTCAGTCTCATAATCTGAAGGCCGTGAGTTCGACCCTCACACGAGGCATGCGTTGATGTTTTTCTTGTTCAAAAGGTGCGCATCATGAATCTCTGCAGTACATTTCCATTCATGGTGTGACACGCTGACAATGGACACTAAACAGGGTTCAGGGCTAGTGGCGCAATGGATAACGCGTCTGACTACGGATCAGAAGATTCCAGGTTCAACTCCTGGCTAGCTCGAGCAACTATTCACATGTTACTTATAAGCTCAATGTGTTCACGCACACCCCTCCTATCAGTCTCAATCCCAAAAGTTATGACCTATGACACAGTACTACTACAAAAGTTCAGAGGGGTTTCTTTCATATCCCTTTTGGAATGCAACAGCTCACAACTAACATCTTCATGGACAATATTTTTCCTTCTTGACAAAAAACCACAAAGTCAAGATGAGTTGGAGCGGGTTATGAAGCCAACACCTTATCCATCGGACCACCGGGGTGTAACGATTTTTTTCAAAAAAGTCATTTCGTACACCGTACATAGACAACAAAACTCCGTTCACCAAAAGACGTGTTTCAGACACAAAGCTGAGTTCCAAAGTGGGTCAAATGTCATGCAGCCAGAGCATTTGAAACATTTCCATGAGAGAAAATCAACATTCTACTCAGATGCACAAGGCAGGTCCAACAAAAGCCACCAAAGAAGATCAAAACTAGGTTGTACATATGCATTTTCTCTCACCTGGTTTTCCAGGAACTGCTAAGTGACAACCAGTTTACAAGTATTCCCATGTTAGCTGACTCTTTTGGACGTTTAGTTCATGCAGAACATCTTTTAACGGCACAGTTGTACAAATTTCAATAGAAGTATACTTACCTGAGAGGACTGGAAATTGAAATCACAAAGTGCGGGCAAAAACAACTGTTCATGTCCACGAGGTAGTGACCATCTGATGAACCTGTTAAAAATCAGGTAGTTCCAAACGTTTCAATTTTGTCGAAGCACGGGGGATTTCAGACTCGAGTCTGCAATTGCTCTGTCTTTCCACAAATTTGAATGACACAGTAAGACAATAGAAAAAATGGAAAACTTGAGGGATGAAGATATAAGCGTTTTTAAAGACTTAGACCGTGTATTTAGGAAGTGGTGGACTCGTCAGTCATGCGTTACCTAGGAGTACGACAAGGCCTCGTTGGCGCAGTAGGCAGCGTACATATGCATTCTCTCTCACCTGGTTTTCCAGGTACTGCTAAGTGACAACCAGTTTACAAGTATTCCCAGGTTAGCTGACTCTTTTGGACGTTTAGTTCATGCAGAACATCTTTTAACGGCACAGTTGTACAAATTTCAATAGAAGTATACTTACCTGAGAGGACTGGAAATTGAAATCACAAAGTGCGGGCAAAAACAACTGTTCATGTCCACGAGGTAGTGACCATGTGATGAACCTGTTAAAAATCCGGTAGTTCCAAACGTTTCAATTTTGTCGAAGCACAGGGGGATTTCAGACTCGAGTCTGCAATTGCTCTGTCTTTCCACAAATTTGAATGACACAGTAAGACAATAGAAAACATGGAAAACTTGAGGGATGAAGATATAAGCGTTTTTAAAGACTTAGACCGTGTATTTAGGAAGTGGTGGACTCGTCAGTCATGCGTTACCTAGGAGTACTACAAGGCCTCGTTGGCGCAGTAGGCAGCGTGTCAGTCTCATAATCTGAAGGCCGTGAGTTCGACCCTCACACGAGGCATGCGTTGATGTTTTTCTTGTTCAAAAGGTGCGCATCATGAATCTCTGCAGTACATTTCCATTCATGGTGTGACACGCTGACGATGGACACTAAACAGGGTTCAGGGCTAGTGGCGCAATGGATAACGCATCTGACTACGGATCAGAAGATTCCAGGTTCAACTCCTGGCTAGCTCGAGCAACTATTCACATGCTACTTATAAGCTCAATGTGTTCACGCACACCCCTCCTATCAGTCTCAATCCCAAAAGTTATGACCTATGACACAGTACTACTACAAAAGTTCAGAGGGGTTTCTTTCATATCCCTTTTGGAATGCAACAGCTCACAACTAACATCTTCATGGACAATATTTTTCCTTCTTGACAAAAAACCACAAAGTCAAGATGAGTTGGAGCGGGTTATGAAGCCAACACATTATCCATCAGACCACCGGGGTGTAACGATTTTTTTCAAAAAAGTCATTTCGTACACCGTACATAGACAACAAAACTCCGTTCACCAAAAGACGTGTTTCAGACACAAAGCTGAGTTCCAAAGTGGGTCAAATGTCATGCAGCCAGAGCATTTGAAACATTTCCATGAGAGAAAATCAACATTCTACTCAGATGCACAAGGCAGGTCCAACAAAAGCCACCAAAGAAGATCAAAACTAGGTTGTACATATGCATTTTCTCTCACCTGGTTTTCCAGGAACTGCTAAGTGACAACCAGTTTACAAGTATTCCCAGGTTAGCTGACTCTTTTGGACGTTTAGTTCATGCAGAACATCTTTTAACGGCACAGTTGTACAAATTTCAATAGAAGTATACTTACCTGAGAGGACTGGAAATTGAAATCACAAAGTGCGGGCAAAAACAACTGTTCATGTCCACGAGGTAGTGACCATCTGATGAACCTGTTAAAAATCAGGTAGTTCCAAACGTTTCAATTTTGTCGAAGCACGGGGGATTTCAGACTCGAGTCTGCAATTGCTCTGTCTTTCCACAAATTTGAATGACACAGTAAGACAATAGAAAAACTGGAAAACTTGAGGGATGAAGATATAAGCGTTTTTAAAGACTTAGACCGTGTATTTAGGAAGTGGTGGACTCGTCAGTCATGCGTTACCTAGGAGTACTACAAGGCCTCGTTGGCGCAGTAGGCAGCGTGTCAGTCTCATAATCTGAAGGCCGTGAGTTCGACCCTCACACGAGGCATGCGTTGATGTTTTTCTTGTTCAAAAGGTGCGCATCATGAATCTCTGCAGTACATTTCCATTCATGGTGTGACACGCTGACGATGGACACTAAACAGGGTTCAGGGCTAGTGGCGCAATGGATAACGCATCTGACTACGGATCAGAAGATTCCAGGTTCAACTCCTGGCTAGCTCGAGCAACTATTCACATGTTACTTATAAGCTCAATGTGTTCACGCACACCCCTCCTATCAGTCTCAATCCCAAAAGTTATGACCTATGACACAGTACTACTACAAAAGTTCAGAGGGGTTTCTTTCATATCCCTTTTGGAATGCAACAGCTCACAACTAACATCTTCATGGACAATATTTTTCCTTCTTGACAAAAAACCACAAAGTCAAGATGAGTTGGAGCGGGTTATGAAGCCAACACATTATCCATCAGACCACCGGGGTGTAACGATTTTTTTCAAAAAAGTCATTTCGTACACCGTACATAGACAACAAAACTCCGTTCACCAAAAGACGTGTTTCAGACACAAAGCTGAGTTCCAAAGTGGGTCAAATGTCATGCAGCCAGAGCATTTGAAACATTTCCATGAGAGAAAATCAACATTCTACTCAGATGCACAAGGCAGGTCCAACAAAAGCCACCAAAGAAGATCAAAACTAGGTTGTACATATGCATTTTCTCTCACCTGGTTTTCCAGGAACTGCTAAGTGACAACCAGTTTACAAGAATTTCCATGTTAGCTGACTCTTTTGGACGTTTAGTTCATGCAGAACATCTTTAAACGGCACAGTTGTACAAATTTCAATAGAAGTATACTTAACTGAGAGGACTGGAAATTGAAATCACAAAGTGCGGGCAAAAACAACTGTTCATGTCCACGAGGTAGTGACCATCTGATGAACCTGTTAAAAATCAGGTAGTTCCAAACGTTTCAATTTTGTCGAAGCACGGGGGATTTCAGACTCGAGTCTGCAATTGCTCTGTCTTTCCACAAATTTGAATGACACAGTAAGACAATAGAAAAAATGGAAAACTTGAGGGATGAAGATATAAGCGTTTTTAAAGACTTAGACCGTGTATTTAGGAAGTGGTGGACTCGTCAGTCATGCGTTACCTAGGAGTACGACAAGGCCTCGTTGGCGCAGTAGGCAGCGTACATATGCATTCTCTCTCACCTGGTTTTCCAGGTACTGCTAAGTGACAACCAGTTTACAAGTATTCCCAGGTTAGCTGACTCTTTTGGACGTTTAGTTCATGCAGAACATCTTTTAACGGCACAGTTGTACAAATTTCAATAGAAGTATACTTACCTGAGAGGACTGGAAATTGAAATCACAAAGTGCGGGCAAAAACAACTGTTCATGTCCACGAGGTAGTGACCATGTAATGAACCTGTTAAAAATCCGGTAGTTCCAAACGTTTCAATTTTGTCGAAGCACAGGGGGATTTCAGACTCGAGTCTGCAATTGCTCTGTCTTTCCACAAATTTGAATGACACAGTAAGACAATAGAAAACATGGAAAACTTGAGGGATGAAGATATAAGCGTTTTTAAAGACTTAGACCGTGTATTTAGGAAGTGGTGGACTCGTCAGTCATGCGTTACCTAGGAGTACTACAAGGCCTCGTTGGCGCAGTAGGCAGCGTGTCAGTCTCATAATCTGAAGGCCGTGAGTTCGACCCTCACACGAGGCATGCGTTGATGTTTTTCTTGTTCAAAAGGTGCGCATCATGAATCTCTGCAGTACATTTCCATTCATGGTGTGACACGCTGACAATGGACACTAAACAGGGTTCAGGGCTAGTGGCGCAATGGATAACGCGTCTGACTACGGATCAGAAGATTCCAGGTTCAACTCCTGGCTAGCTCGAGCAACTATTCACATGTTACTTATAAGCTCAATGTGTTCACGCACACCCCTCCTATCAGTCTCAATCCCAAAAGTTATGACCTATGACACAGTACTACTACAAAAGTTCAGAGGGGTTTCTTTCATATCCCTTTTGGAATGCAACAGCTCACAACTAACATCTTCATGGACAATATTTTTCCTTCTTGACAAAAAACCACAAAGTCAAGATGAGTTGGAGCGGGTTATGAAGCCAACACCTTATCCATCGGACCACCGGGGTGTAACGATTTTTTTCAAAAAAGTCATTTCGTACACCGTACATAGACAACAAAACTCCGTTCACCAAAAGACGTGTTTCAGACACAAAGCTGAGTTCCAAAGTGGGTCAAATGTCATGCAGCCAGAGCATTTGAAACATTTCCATGAGAGAAAATCAACATTCTACTCAGATGCACAAGGCAGGTCCAACAAAAGCCACCAAAGAAGATCAAAACTAGGTTGTACATATGCATTTTCTCTCACCTGGTTTTCCAGGAACTGCTAAGTGACAACCAGTTTACAAGTATTCCCATGTTAGCTGACTCTTTTGGACGTTTAGTTCATGCAGAACATCTTTTAACGGCACAGTTGTACAAATTTCAATAGAAGTATACTTACCTGAGAGGACTGGAAATTGAAATCACAAAGTGCGGGCAAAAACAACTGTTCATGTCCACGAGGTAGTGACCATCTGATGAACCTGTTAAAAATCAGGTAGTTCCAAACGTTTCAATTTTGTCGAAGCACGGGGGATTTCAGACTCGAGTCTGCAATTGCTCTGTCTTTCCACAAATTTGAATGACACAGTAAGACAATAGAAAAAATGGAAAACTTGAGGGATGAAGATATAAGCGTTTTTAAAGACTTAGACCGTGTATTTAGGAAGTGGTGGACTCGTCAGTCATGCGTTACCTAGGAGTACGACAAGGCCTCGTTGGCGCAGTAGGCAGCGTACATATGCATTCTCTCTCACCTGGTTTTCCAGGTACTGCTAAGTGACAACCAGTTTACAAGTATTCCCAGGTTAGCTGACTCTTTTGGACGTTTAGTTCATGCAGAACATCTTTTAACGGCACAGTTGTACAAATTTCAATAGAAGTATACTTACCTGAGAGGACTGGAAATTGAAATCACAAAGTGCGGGCAAAAACAACTGTTCATGTCCACGAGGTAGTGACCATGTAATGAACCTGTTAAAAATCCGGTAGTTCCAAACGTTTCAATTTTGTCGAAGCACAGGGGGATTTCAGACTCGAGTCTGCAATTGCTCTGTCTTTCCACAAATTTGAATGACACAGTAAGACAATAGAAAACATGGAAAACTTGAGGGATGAAGATATAAGCGTTTTTAAAGACTTAGACCGTGTATTTAGGAAGTGGTGGACTCGTCAGTCATGCGTTACCTAGGAGTACTACAAGGCCTCGTTGGCGCAGTAGGCAGCGTGTCAGTCTCATAATCTGAAGGCCGTGAGTTCGACCCTCACACGAGGCATGCGTTGATGTTTTTCTTGTTCAAAAGGTGCGCATCATGAATCTCTGCAGTACATTTCCATTCATGGTGTGACACGCTGACGATGGACACTAAACAGGGTTCAGGGCTAGTGGCGCAATGGATAACGCATCTGACTACGGATCAGAAGATTCCAGGTTCAACTCCTGGCTAGCTCGAGCAACTATTCACATGTTACTTATAAGCTCAATGTGTTCACGCACACCCCTCCTATCAGTCTCAATCCCAAAAGTTATGACCTATGACACAGTACTACTACAAAAGTTCAGAGGGGTTTCTTTCATATCCCTTTTGGAATGCAACAGCTCACAACTAACATCTTCATGGACAATATTTTTCCTTCTTGACAAAAAACCACAAAGTCAAGATGAGTTGGAGCGGGTTATGAAGCCAACACATTATCCATCAGACCACCGGGGTGTAACGATTTTTTTCAAAAAAGTCATTTCGTACACCGTACATAGACAACAAAACTCCGTTCACCAAAAGACGTGTTTCAGACACAAAGCTGAGTTCCAAAGTGGGTCAAATGTCATGCAGCCAGAGCATTTGAAACATTTCCATGAGAGAAAATCAACATTCTACTCAGATGCACAAGGCAGGTCCAACAAAAGCCACCAAAGAAGATCAAAACTAGGTTGTACATATGCATTTTCTCTCACCTGGTTTTCCAGGAACTGCTAAGTGACAACCAGTTTACAAGTATTCCCAGGTTAGCTGACTCTTTTGGACGTTTAGTTCATGCAGAACATCTTTTAACGGCACAGTTGTACAAATTTCAATAGAAGTATACTTACCTGAGAGGACTGGAAATTGAAATCACAAAGTGCGGGCAAAAACAACTGTTCATGTCCACGAGGTAGTGACCATCTGATGAACCTGTTAAAAATCAGGTAGTTCCAAACGTTTCAATTTTGTCGAAGCACGGGGGATTTCAGACTCGAGTCTGCAATTGCTCTGTCTTTCCACAAATTTGAATGACACAGTAAGACAATAGAAAAACTGGAAAACTTGAGGGATGAAGATATAAGCGTTTTTAAAGACTTAGACCGTGTATTTAGGAAGTGGTGGACTCGTCAGTCATGCGTTACCTAGGAGTACGACAAGGCCTCGTTGGCGCAGTAGGCAGCGTACATATGCATTCTCTCTCACCTGGTTTTCCAGGTACTGCTAAGTGACAACCAGTTTACAAGTATTCCCAGGTTAGCTGACTCTTTTGGACGTTTAGTTCATGCAGAACATCTTTTAACGGCACAGTTGTACAAATTTCAATAGAAGTATACTTACCTGAGAGGACTGGAAATTGAAATCACAAAGTGCGGGCAAAAACAACTGTTCATGTCCACGAGGTAGTGACCATGTAATGAACCTGTTAAAAATCCGGTAGTTCCAAACGTTTCAATTTTGTCGAAGCACAGGGGGATTTCAGACTCGAGTCTGCAATTGCTCTGTCTTTCCACAAATTTGAATGACACAGTAAGACAATAGAAAAACTGGAAAACTTGAGGGATGAAGATATAAGCGTTTTTAAAGACTTAGACCGTGTATTTAGGAAGTGGTGGACTCGTCAGTCATGCGTTACCTAGGAGTACTACAAGGCCTCGTTGGCGCAGTAGGCAGCGTGTCAGTCTCATAATCTGAAGGCCGTGAGTTCGACCCTCACACGAGGCATGCGTTGATGTTTTTCTTGTTCAAAAGGTGCGCATCATGAATCTCTGCAGTACATTTCCATTCATGGTGTGACACGCTGACGATGGACACTAAACAGGGTTCAGGGCTAGTGGCGCAATGGATAACGCATCTGACTACGGATCAGAAGATTCCAGGTTCAACTCCTGGCTAGCTCGAGCAACTATTCACATGCTACTTATAAGCTCAATGTGTTCACGCACACCCCTCCTATCAGTCTCAATCCCAAAAGTTATGACCTATGACACAGTACTACTACAAAAGTTCAGAGGGGTTTCTTTCATATCCCTTTTGGAATGCAACAGCTCACAACTAACATCTTCATGGACAATATTTTTCCTTCTTGACAAAAAACCACAAAGTCAAGATGAGTTGGAGCGGGTTATGAAGCCAACACATTATCCATCAGACCACCGGGGTGTAACGATTTTTTTCAAAAAAGTCATTTCGTACACCGTACATAGACAACAAAACTCCGTTCACCAAAAGACGTGTTTCAGACACAAAGCTGAGTTCCAAAGTGGGTCAAATGTCATGCAGCCAGAGCATTTGAAACATTTCCATGAGAGAAAATCAACATTCTACTCAGATGCACAAGGCAGGTCCAACAAAAGCCACCAAAGAAGATCAAAACTAGGTTGTACATATGCATTTTCTCTCACCTGGTTTTCCAGGAACTGCTAAGTGACAACCAGTTTACAAGTATTTCCATGTTAGCTGACTCTTTTGGACGTTTAGTTCATGCAGAACATCTTTTAACGGCACAGTTGTACAAATTTCAATAGAAGTATACTTAACTGAGAGGACTGGAAATTGAAATCACAAAGTGCGGGCAAAAACAACTGTTCATGTCCACGAGGTAGTGACCATCTGATGAACCTGTTAAAAATCAGGTAGTTCCAAACGTTTCAATTTTGTCGAAGCACGGGGGATTTCAGACTCGAGTCTGCAATTGCTCTGTCTTTCCACAAATTTGAATGACACAGTAAGACAATAGAAAAAATGGAAAACTTGAGGGATGAAGATATAAGCGTTTTTAAAGACTTAGACCGTGTATTTAGGAAGTGGTGGACTCGTCAGTCATGCGTTACCTAGGAGTACGACAAGGCCTCGTTGGCGCAGTAGGCAGCGTACATATGCATTCTCTCTCACCTGGTTTTCCAGGTACTGCTAAGTGACAACCAGTTTACAAGTATTCCCAGGTTAGCTGACTCTTTTGGACGTTTAGTTCATGCAGAACATCTATTAACGGCACAGTTGTACAAATTTCAATAGAAGTATACTTACCTGAGAGGACTGGAAATTGAAATCACAAAGTGCGGGCAAAAACAACTGTTCATGTCCACGAGGTAGTGACCATGTAATGAACCTGTTAAAAATCCGGTAGTTCCAAACGTTTCAATTTTGTCGAAGCACAGGGGGATTTCAGACTCGAGTCTGCAATTGCTCTGTCTTTCCACAAATTTGAATGACACAGTAAGACAATAGAAAACATGGAAAACTTGAGGGATGAAGATATAAGCGTTTTTAAAGACTTAGACCGTGTATTTAGGAAGTGGTGGACTCGTCAGTCATGCGTTACCTAGGAGTACTACAAGGCCTCGTTGGCGCAGTAGGCAGCGTGTCAGTCTCATAATCTGAAGGCCGTGAGTTCGACCCTCACACGAGGCATGCGTTGATGTTTTTCTTGTTCAAAAGGTGCGCATCATGAATCTCTGCAGTACATTTCCATTCATGGTGTGACACGCTGACAATGGACACTAAACAGGGTTCAGGGCTAGTGGCGCAATGGATAACGCATCTGACTACGGATCAGAAGATTCCAGGTTCAACTCCTGGCTAGCTCGAGCAACTATTCACATGTTACTTATAAGCTCAATGTGTTCACGCACACCCCTCCTATCAGTCTCAATCCCAAAAGTTATGACCTATGACACAGTACTACTACAAAAGTTCAGAGGGGTTTCTTTCATATCCCTTTTGGAATGCAACAGCTCACAACTAACATCTTCATGGACAATATTTTTCCTTCTTGACAAAAAACCACAAAGTCAAGATGAGTTGGAGCGGGTTATGAAGCCAACACCTTATCCATCGGACCACCGGGGTGTAACGATTTTTTTCAAAAAAGTCATTTCGTACACCGTACATAGACAACAAAACTCCGTTCACCAAAAGACGTGTTTCAGACACAAAGCTGAGTTCCAAAGTGGGTCAAATGTCATGCAGCCAGAGCATTTGAAACATTTCCATGAGAGAAAATCAACATTCTACTCAGATGCACAAGGCAGGTCCAACAAAAGCCACCAAAGAAGATCAAAACTAGGTTGTACATATGCATTTTCTCTCACCTGGTTTTCCAGGAACTGCTAAGTGACAACCAGTTTACAAGTATTCCCATGTTAGCTGACTATTTTGGATGTTTAGTTCATGCAGAACATCTTTTAACGGCACAGTTGTACAAATTTCAATAGAAGTATACTTACCTGAGAGGACTGGAAATTGAAATCACAAAGTGCGGGCAAAAACAACTGTTCATGTCCACGAGGTAGTGACCATCTGATGAACCTGTTAAAAATCAGGTAGTTCCAAACGTTTCAATTTTGTCGAAGCACGGGGGATTTCAGACTCGAGTCTGCAATTGCTCTGTCTTTCCACAAATTTGAATGACACAGTAAGACAATAGAAAAAATGGAAAACTTGAGGGATGAAGATATAAGCGTTTTTAAAGACTTAGACCGTGTATTTAGGAAGTGGTGGACTCGTCAGTCATGCGTTACCTAGGAGTACTACAAGGCCTCGTTGGCGCAGTAGGCAGCGTACATATGCATTCTCTCTCACCTGGTTTTCCAGGTACTGCTAAGTGACAACCAGTTTACAAGTATTCCCAGGTTAGCTGACTCTTTTGGACGTTTAGTTCATGCAGAACATCTTTTAACGGCACAGTTGTACAAATTTCAATAGAAGTATACTTACCTGAGAGGACTGGAAATTGAAATCATAAAGTGCGGGCAAAAACAACTGTTCATGTCCACGAGGTAGTGACCATGTGATGAACCTGTTAAAAATCCGGTAGTTCCAAACGTTTCAATTTTGTCGAAGCACAGGGGGATTTCAGACTCGAGTCTGCAATTGCTCATTCTTTCCACAAATTTGAATGACACAGTAAGACAATAGAAAAAATGGAAAACTTGAGGGATGAAGATTTAAGCGTTTATAAAGACTTAGACCGTGTATTTAGGAAGTGGTGGACTCGTCAGTCATGCGTTACCTAGGAGTACTACAAGGCCTCGTTGGCGCAGTAGGCAGCGTACATATGCATTTTCTCTCACCTGGTTTTCCAGGTACTGCTAAGTGACAACCAGTTTACAAGTATTCCCAGGTTAGCTGACTCTTTTGGACGTTTAGTTCATGCAGAACATCTTTTAACGGCACAGTTGTACAAATTTCAATAGAAGTATACTTACCTGAGAGGACTGGAAATTGAAATCACAAACTGCGGGCAAAAACAACTGTTCATGTCCACGAGGTAGTGACCATGTGATGAACCTGTTAAAAATCCGGTAGTTCCAAACGTTTCAATTTTGTCGAAGCACGGGGGATTTCAGACTCGAGTCTGCAATTGCTCTGTCTTTCCACAAATTTGAATGACACAGTAAGACAATAGAAAAAATGGAAAACTTGAGGGATGAAGATATAAGCGTTTTTAAAGACTTAGACCGTGTATTTAGGAAGTGGTGGACTCGTCAGTCATGCGTTACCTAGGAGTACTACAAGGCCTCGTTGGCGCAGTAGGCAGCGTGTCAGTCTCATAATCTGAAGGCCGTGAGTTCGACCCTCACACGAGGCATGCGTTGATGTTTTTCTTGTTCAAAAGGTGCGCATCATGAATCTCTGCAGTACATTTCCATTCATGGTGTGACACGCTGACGATGGACACTAAACAGGGTTCAGGGCTAGTGGCGCAATGGATAACGCGTCTGACTACGGATCAGAAGATTCCAGGTTCAACTCCTGGCTAGCTCGAGCAACTATTCACATGTTACTTATAAGCTCAATGTGTTCACGCACACCCCTCCTATCAGTCTCAATCCCAAAAGTTATGACCTATGACACAGTACTACTACAAAAGTTCAGAGGGGTTTCTTTCATATCCCTTTTGGAATGCAACAGCTCACAACTAACATCTTCATGGACAATATTTTTCCTTCTTGACAAAAAACCACAAAGTCAAGATGAGTTGGAGCGGGTTATGAAGCCAACACATTATCCATCGGACCACCGGGGTGTAACGATTTTTTTCAAAAAAGTCATTTCGTACACCGTACATAGACAACAAAACTCCGTTCACCAAAAGACGTGTTTCAGACACAAAGCTGAGTTCCAAAGTGGGTCAAATGTCATGCAGCCAGAGCATTTGAAACATTTCCATGAGAGAAAATCAACATTCTACTCAGATGCACAAGGCAGGTCCAACAAAAGCCACCAAAGAAGATCAAAACTAGGTTGTACATATGCATTTTCTCTCACCTGGTTTTCCAGGAACTGCTAAGTGACAACCAGTTTACAAGAATTTCCATGTTAGCTGACTCTTTTGGACGTTTAGTTCATGCAGAACATCTTTAAACGGCACAGTTGTACAAATTTCAATAGAAGTATACTTAACTGAGAGGACTGGAAATTGAAATCACAAAGTGCGGGCAAAAACAACTGTTCATGTCCACGAGGTAGTGACCATCTGATGAACCTGTTAAAAATCAGGTAGTTCCAAACGTTTCAATTTTGTCGAAGCACGGGGGATTTCAGACTCGAGTCTGCAATTGCTCTGTCTTTCCACAAATTTGAATGACACAGTAAGACAATAGAAAAAATGGAAAACTTGAGGGATGAAGATATAAGCGTTTTTAAAGACTTAGACCGTGTATTTAGGAAGTGGTGGACTCGTCAGTCATGCGTTACCTAGGAGTACGACAAGGCCTCGTTGGCGCAGTAGGCAGCGTACATATGCATTCTCTCTCACCTGGTTTTCCAGGTACTGCTAAGTGACAACCAGTTTACAAGTATTCCCAGGTTAGCTGACTCTTTTGGACGTTTAGTTCATGCAGAACATCTTTTAACGGCACAGTTGTACAAATTTCAATAGAAGTATACTTACCTGAGAGGACTGGAAATTGAAATCACAAAGTGCGGGCAAAAACAACTGTTCATGTCCACGAGGTAGTGACCATGTGATGAACCTGTTAAAAATCCGGTAGTTCCAAACGTTTCAATTTTGTCGAAGCACAGGGGGATTTCAGACTCGAGTCTGCAATTGCTCTGTCTTTCCACAAATTTGAATGACACAGTAAGACAATAGAAAACATGGAAAACTTGAGGGATGAAGATATAAGCGTTTTTAAAGACTTAGACCGTGTATTTAGGAAGTGGTGGACTCGTCAGTCATGCGTTACCTAGGAGTACTACAAGGCCTCGTTGGCGCAGTAGGCAGCGTGTCAGTCTCATAATCTGAAGGCCGTGAGTTCGACCCTCACACGAGGCATGCGTTGATGTTTTTCTTGTTCAAAAGGTGCGCATCATGAATCTCTGCAGTACATTTCCATTCATGGTGTCACACGCTGACAATGGACACTAAACAGGGTTCAGGGCTAGTGGCGCAATGGATAACGCGTCTGACTACGGATCAGAAGATTCCAGGTTCAACTCCTGGCTAGCTCGAGCAACTAATCACATGTTACTTATAAGCTCAATGTGTTCACGCACACCCCTCCTATCAGTCTCAATCCCAAAAGTTATGACCTATGACACAGTACTACTACAAAAGTTCAGAGGGGTTTCTTTCATATCCCTTTTGGAATGCAACAGCTCACAACTAACATCTTCATGGACAATATTTTTCCTTCTTGACAAAAAACCACAAAGTCAAGATGAGTTGGAGCGGGTTATGAAGCCAACACATTATCCATCGGACCACCGGGGTGTAACGATTTTTTTCAAAAAAGTCATTTCGTACACCGTACATAGACAACAAAACTCCGTTCACCAAAAGACGTGTTTCAGACACAAAGCTGAGTTCCAAAGTGGGTCAAATGTCATGCAGCCAGAGCATTTGAAACATTTCCATGAGAGAAAATCAACATTCTACTCAGATGCACAAGGCAGGTCCAACAAAAGCCACCAAAGAAGATCAAAACTAGGTTGTACATATGCATTTTCTCTCACCTGGTTTTCCAGGAACTGCTAAGTGACAACCAGTTTACAAGTATTTCCATGTTAGCTGACTCTTTTGGACGTTTAGTTCATGCAGAACATCTTTTAACGGCACAGTTGTACAAATTTCAATAGAAGTATACTTACCTGAGAGGACTGGAAATTGAAATCACAAAGTGCGGGCAAAAACAACTGTTCATGTCCACGAGGTAGTGACCATCTGATGAACCTGTTAAAAATCAGGTAGTTCCAAACGTTTCAATTTTGTCGAAGCACGGGGGATTTCAGACTCGAGTCTGCAATTGCTCTGTCTTTCCACAAATTTGAATGACACAGTAAGACAATAGAAAACATGGAAAACTTGAGGGATGAAGATATAAGCGTTTTTAAAGACTTAGACCGTGTATTTAGGAAGTGGTGGACTCGTCAGTCATGCGTTACCCAGGAGTACTACAAGGCCTCGTTGGCGCAGTAGGCAGCGTACATATGCATTCTCTCTCACCTGGTTTTCCAGGTACTGCTAAGTGACAACCAGTTTACAAGTATTCCCAGGTTAGCTGACTCTTTTGGACGTTTAGTTCATGCAGAACATCTTTTAACGGCACAGTTGTACAAATTTCAATAGAAGTATACTTACCTGAGAGGACTGGAAATTGAAATCACAAAGTGCGGGCAAAAACAACTGTTCATGTCCACGAGGTAGTGACCATGTGATGAAACTGTTTAAAATCCGGTAGTTCCAAACGTTTCAATTTTGTCGAAGCACAGGGGGATTTCAGACTCGAGTCTGCAATTGCTCTGTCTTTCCACAAATTTGAATGACACAGTAAGACAATAGAAAACATGGAAAACTTGAGGGATGAAGATATAAGCGTTTTTAAAGACTTAGACCGTGTATTTAGGAAGTGGTGGACTCGTCAGTCATGCGTTACCTAGGAGTACTACAAGGCCTCGTTGGCGCAGTAGGCAGCGTGTCAGTCTCATAATCTGAAGGCCGTGAGTTCGACCCTCACACGAGGCATGCGTTGATGTTTTTCTTGTTCAAAAGGTGCGCATCATGAATCTCTGCAGTACATTTCCATTCATGGTGTCACACGCTGACAATGGACACTAAACAGGGTTCAGGGCTAGTGGCGCAATGGATAACGCGTCTGACTACGGATCAGAAGATTCCAGGTTCAACTCCTGGCTAGCTCGAGCAACTAATCACATGTTACTTATAAGCTCAATGTGTTCACGCACACCCCTCCTATCAGTCTCAATCACAAAAGTTATGACCTATGACACAGTACTACTACAAAAGTTCAGAGGGGTTTCTTTCATATCCCTTTTGGAATGCAACAGCTCACAACTAACATCTTCATGGACAATATTTTTCCTTCTTGACAAAAAACCACAAAGTCAAGATGAGTTGGAGCGGGTTATGAAGCCAACACATTATCCATCGGACCACCGGGGTGTAACGATTTTTTTCAAAAAAGTCATTTCGTACACCGTACATAGACAACAAAACTCCGTTCACCAAAAGACGTGTTTCAGACACAAAGCTGAGTTCCAAAGTGGGTCAAATGTCATGCAGCCAGAGCATTTGAAACATTTCCATGAGAGAAAATCAACATTCTACTCAGATGCACAAGGCAGGTCCAACAAAAGCCACCAAAGAAGATCAAAACTAGGTTGTACATATGCATTTTCTCTCACCTGGTTTTCCAGGAACTGCTAAGTGACAACCAGTTTACAAGTATTCCCATGTTAGCTGACTCTTTTGGACGTTTAGTTCATGCAGAACATCTTTTAACGGCACAGTTGTACAAATTTCAATAGAAGTATACTTACCTGAGAGGACTGGAAATTGAAATCATAAAGTGCGGGCAAAAACAACTGTTCATGTCCACGAGGTAGTGACCATGTGATGAACCTGTTAAAAATCCGGTAGTTCCAAACGTTTCAATTTTGTCGAAGCACAGGGGGATTTCAGACTCGAGTCTGCAATTGCTCTGTCTTTCCAAGAATTTGAATGACACAGTGAGACAATAGAAAAAATGGAAAACTTGAGGGATGAAGATATAAGCGTTTTTAAAGACTTAGACCGTGTATTTAGGAAGTGGTGGACTCGTCAGTCATGCGTTACCTAGGAGTACTACAAGGCCTCGTTGGCGCAGTAGGCAGCGTGTCAGTCTCATAATCTGAAGGCCGTGAGTTCGACCCTCACACGAGGCATGCGTTGATGTTTTTCTTGCTCAAAAAGGTGCGCATCATGAATCTCTGCAGTACATTTCCATTCATGGTGTGACACGCTGACAATGGACACTAAACAGGGTTCAGGGCTAGTGGAGCAATGGATAACGCATCTGACTACGGATCAGAAGATTCCAGGTTCAACTCCTGGCTATCTCGAGCAACTATTCACATGTTACTTATAAGCTCAATGTGTTCACGCACACCCCTCCTATCAGTCTCAATCCCAAAAGTTATGACCTATGACACAGTACTACTACAAAAGTTCAGAGGGGTTTCTTTCATATCCCTTTTGGAATGCAACAGCTCACAACTAACATCTTCATGGACAATATTTTTCCTTCTTGACAAAAAACCACAAAGTCAAGATGAGTTGGAGCGGGTTATGAAGCCAACACCTTATCCATCGGACCACCGGGGTGTAACGATTTTTTTCAAAAAAGTCATTTCGTACACCGTACATAGACAACAAAACTCCGTTCACCAAAAGACGTGTTTCAGACACAAAGCTGAGTTCCAAAGTGGGTCAAATGTCATGCAGCCAGAGCATTTGAAACATTTCCATGAGAGAAAATCAACATTCTACTCAGATGCACAAGGCAGGTCCAACAAAAGCCACCAAAGAAGATCAAAACTAGGTTGTACATATGCATTTTCTCTCACCTGGTTTTCCAGGAACTGCTAAGTGACAACCAGTTTACAAGTATTCCCAGGTTAGCTGACTCTTTTGGACGTTTAGTTCATGCAGAACATCTTTTAACGGCACAGTTGTACAAATTTCAATAGAAGTATACTTACCTGAGAGGACTGGAAATTGAAATCACAAAGTGCGGGCAAAAACAACTGTTCATGTCCACGAGGTAGTGACCATGTACTGAACCTGTTAAAAATCCGGTAGTTCCAAACGTTTCAATTTTGTCGAAGCACAGGGGGATTTCAGACTCGAGTCTGCAATTGCTCTGTCTTTCCACAAATTTGAATGACACAGTAAGACAATAGAAAACATGGAAAACTTGAGGGATGAAGATATAAGCGTTTTTAAAGACTTAGACCGTGTATTTAGGAAGTGGTGGACTCGTCAGTCATGCGTTACCTAGGAGTACTACAAGGCCTCGTTGGCGCAGTAGGCAGCGTGTCAGTCTCATAATCTGAAGGCCGTGAGTTCGACCCTCACACGAGGCATGCGTTGATGTTTTTCTTGTTCAAAAGGTGCGCATCATGAATCTCTGCAGTACATTTCCATTCATGGTGTGACACGCTGACAATGGACACTAAACAGGGTTCAGGGCTAGTGGAGCAATGGATAACGTGTCTGACTACGGATCAGAAGATTCCAGGTTCAACTCCTGGCTAGCTCGAGCAACTATTCACATGTTACTTATAAGCTCAATGTGTTCACGCACACCCCTCCTATCAGTCTCAATCCCAAAAGTTATGACCTATGACACAGTACTACTACAAAAGTTCAGAGGGGTTTCTTTCATATCCCTTTTGGAATGCAACAGCTCACAACTAACATCTTCATGGACAATATTTTTCCTTCTTGACAAAAAACCACAAAGTCAAGATGAGTTGGAGCGGGTTATGAAGCCAACACATTATCCATCAGACCACCGGGGTGTAACGATTTTTTTCAAAAAAGTCATTTCGTACACCGTACATAGACAACAAAACTCCGTTCACCAAAAGACGTGTTTCAGACACAAAGCTGAGTTCCAAAGTGGGTCAAATGTCATGCAGCCAGAGCATTTGAAACATTTCCATGAGAGAAAATCAACATTCTACTCAGATGCACAAGGCAGGTCCAACAAAAGCCACCAAAGAAGATCAAAACTAGGTTGTACATATGCATTTTCTCTCACCTGGTTTTCCAGGAACTGCTAAGTGACAACCAGTTTACAAGAATTTCCATGTTAGCTGACTCTTTTGGACGTTTAGTTCATGCAGAACATCTTTTAACGGCACAGTTGTACAAATTTCAATAGAAGTATACTTAACTGAGAGGACTGGAAATTGAAATCACAAAGTGCGGGCAAAAACAACTGTTCATGTCCACGAGGTAGTGACCATCTGATGAACCTGTTAAAAATCAGGTAGTTCCAAACGTTTCAATTTTGTCGAAGCACGGGGGATTTCAGACTCGAGTCTGCAATTGCTCTGTCTTTCCACAAATTTGAATGACACAGTAAGAAAATAGAAAACATGGAAAACTTGAGGGATGAAGATATAAGCGTTTTTAAAGACTTAGACCGTGTATTTAGGAAGCGGTGGACTCGTCAGTCATGCGTTACCCAGGAGTACTACAAGGCCTCGTTGGCGCAGTAGGCAGCGTACATATGCATTCTCTCTCACCTGGTTTTCCAGGTACTGCTAAGTGACAACCAGTTTACAAGTATTCCCAGGTTAGCTGACTCTTTTGGACGTTTAGTTCATGCAGAACATCTTTTAACGGCACAGTTGTACAAATTTCAATAGAAGTATACTTACCTGAGAGGACTGGAAATTGAAATCATAAAGTGCGGGCAAAAACAACTGTTCATGTCCACGAGGTAGTGACCATGTGATGAACCTGTTAAAAATCCGGTAGTTCCAAACGTTTCAATTTTGTCGAAGCACAGGGGGATTTCAGACTCGAGTCTGCAATTGCTCTGTCTTTCCAAGAATTTGAATGACACAGTGAGACAATAGAAAAAATGGAAAACTTGAGGGATGAAGATATAAGCGTTTTTAAAGACTTAGACCGTGTATTTTCCAAAAAGTCATTTCGTACACCGTACATAGACAACAAAACTCCGTTCACCAAAAGACGTGTTTCAGACACAAAGCTGAGTTCCAAAGTGGGTCAAATGTCATGCAGCCAGAGCATTTGAAACATTTCCATGAGAGAAAATCAACATTCTACTCAGATGCACAAGGCAGGTCCAACAAAAGCCACCAAAGAAGATCAAAACTAGGTTGTACATATGCATTTTCTCTCACCTGGTTTTCCAGGAACTGCTAAGTGACAACCAGTTTACAAGTATTCCCAGGTTAGCTGACTCTTTTGGACGTTTAGTTCATGCAGAACATCTTTTAACGGCACAGTTGTACAAATTTCAATAGAAGTATACTTACCTGAGAGGACTGGAAATTGAAATCACAAAGTGCGGGCAAAAACAACTGTTCATGTCCACGAGGTAGTGACCATCTGATGAACCTGTTAAAAATCAGGTAGTTCCAAACGTTTCAATTTTGTCGAAGCACGGGGGATTTCAGACTCGAGTCTGCAATTGCTCTGTCTTTCCACAAATTTGAATGACACAGTAAGACAATAGAAAAAATGGAAAACTTGAGGGATGAAGATATAAGCGTTTTTAAAGACTTAGACCGTGTATTTAGGAAGTGGTGGACGCGTCAGTCACCCGTTACCTAGGAGTACTACAAGGCCTCGTTGGCGCAGTAGGCAGCGTGTCAGTCTCATAATCTGAAGGCCGTGAGTTCGACCCTCACACGAGGCAAGCGTCGATGTCTTTCTTGTTCAAAAGGTGCGCATCATGAATCTCTGCAGTACATTGCCATTCATGGTGTGACACACTGACAATGGACACTAGACAGGGTTAAGGGCTAGTGGCGCAATGGATAACACGTCTGACTACAGATCAGAAGATTCCAGGTTCAACTCCTGGCTAGCTCAAGCAATTATTCACATGTTACTTATAAGCTCAATGTGTTCATAGCATGGATAACAAGGAGGAACAAATTAAATCTTTCAAAAGGTATACACAATAATGTAAGTGACATAAATGGCCTTTACATCCAATCAGCCCCAATTCCACATCATGCCATACACGTCTATTTGGTTGAGACAGGGAACTCACACATGCAGACACACCGCACCAGAGACCAACATATCTATTGTCCCTCACCAGCATCCCAAAACACACTCCCACTCCTCTTGGCCCATTGCATATCCATACATATCCACACACTTCATTACTATTATCTGTTTTCCGTTTGTGTAAATCCATTATCACTTCAGTCCAACACAAATCCACACAATATACACCTACAATGCTTTCCTAGGTTCCACAACAGGTTTTTAATTTTTTATTTTTTTTATTTTTATTTATTTATTGACCCCCCTTAGCAGAAATTAGTCCCGGCCTACAGTCAACCTCCACTGCACATTCACAGTTAACCGCTGATTCACAATATTCATGTGCTGTCCATTTCTTTTATAAACCATTTTTTGTCAAACTCATGGTCCATGTTCCTTATTTTGTGAGTTAACTTCTCATTCAATTTTACTTCTTGTACAATATTAATCCATTTTTTAATATCCAATAGATTACTTTTTTTCCACTCCTTTGTTATAATCTTTAATGCTGTGATTCTAAGGATTTGAAAAATATACTTTTCATTTGAGTTTATATTCATTGGGATTTTTCCTAATATAATATTTTCTGATTTTATATCAAGTTTCTTTCCCAATATCGCTTCAACAATTTGAAGTACTTCTTTCCAGTAGGGTTGTATTATTTTACAGGTATAGAAAATATGTGTGTAATTTGCAATTTCCTCTCCACAATTCCTCCAACATTTGCAATTTCCCCCTTTATATTTACTCATACTTTCTGGAGTCAAGAAGTATCTCATAATTATTTTCCAAGCGAACTCTCTCCAAAATAAGGAACCCATGGTTTTATGGACTCCAGCACAAACCTGTTCCCACTCGTTTTCAGTTATTTGTATATGAAACTCTTCTTCCCATTTTACCTTAACGTTGGTTGCCATTTTCTCTTTTTGTTGCAGAGAAATTTGGTATAACTGACTCATAGCATTTTTTAATTTCTTATTACAATTATTTGCCATATAAGTTATCAGGGGGTTTAGATCGCCTTTAATCTTTCCAAATCTACTATTCGAATAACTTCTAATTTGCAGATAATTGTAAAAATTGATTTTTTGGTATGTTATATTGTTTAGAAATGTTTTCAAAAGATTCCATTTGAACATTTTTAAACAGTTGATGGAATCTCATGAGTCCGTTCTCTGCCCACTTATTAAACATTTGATCTGTTGCGTTTCTCTTAAATTCAGGGTCTCTAGATATTTCCCTCAGATAAACCATTTCTTCATCCTTTATCTTCATGCATTTAATAATTTTTTTTCCACACCTTAATGGTGTTTTCTATACAATAGTTATTCTTAATTTCTTCTTTGAGTTTTTTATCTTTAGTTATGTATATAGCAGATTTAATTAAATATCACTTATGTGTTTCCATTTCTTTCCATCTTGGATTATTAGAGTCACTTATCCAAGTTATTATTGACTTTACCTGGGCTACTTTGAAATATGTCTCTAAATCTGGTAATGCCAACCCTCCCCCTGATTTTGACAGTTTTAAATTTTTAAGCTTCACCCGTGGTTTTTTGTCATCCCAGATAAATTTCCTCATCAAGTTATCCCATTCTTTAAAGTACCTGGGTGGTATGTAGCTCGGCATAGTTTGAAACATAAACAAAAATCTGGGCAAAGTAATCATTTTGATAGATTTAATTTTCTCAAGCATTGATAAATTCAAGATCTTCCATCTACTAAACTCCGTTTTAACTTGATTTATTAATTTATCATAGTTAATTTCGAAAGGTTTACCCATGCTTTTTGGTATATATACCCCCAGGTACTTTACACGATCACAGTCCCATTTAAAGTTAAATTTACTCTTAATTTCATTATCCACCTCTCCTATCACCATAGCCTCTGTTTTTTGTACGTTTAAAATGTACCCGGAGTGTTGACTATATATTTGTATTTCTTCCATTAAATGATCCAAAGATTTCCCAATCTCCAACATTGTCACCATCACATCGTCTGCATACATCGCTAATTTGTATTCATAACCCCCCAGACTAATCCCACATATGTTCTTATTTTGTCTTATGCTCTCTGCTAGAGGCTCTATACACAGTACATAAACCAGCGGTGAGAGACAATCACCCTGCCTTACACCACGGTGCAGGCTAAATGTCCTCGACAATGCTCCATTTACTTTTACAGCTGCTTGAGGATTCTTATACATCACTCTCAAAACATTTATAAAATAATCATGGAAACCAAAAGCTTTACAAGTATCAAAAGTAAAATCCCAAGATAACCGATCGAAGGCTTTTTCAGCATCTAATGTCAACATTAAAGCCTGCTGCCTATGTTTCTCTGCCCAATCTACCAAATTCTGAATCCTCCTCACATTGTCTGACAACAGTCATCCCTGCACAAAACCGGTTTGATCTTTATTTATCAAATGCGGAACTATTATTGATAATCTGTTAGCCATAATAGATGTAAATATTTTTTGGTCCACATTTAATAAAGACACTGGTCTGTATGAACTACATTTAGTTAAATCTTTGCCTTCTTTTGGAAGAACACTAATTATTGAAACATTCCATGTGGGGGGCCACACAGCTTTTGTGATTATCCAGTTGAACAACCTACATAGGATAGGTACTAGTAATTGGTTAAAACATTTGTAAAATTCATTAGTGTATCCGTCACTTCCTGGACTCTTATCCACCTTGCTCGTCTGTATATCAACCAGAACTTCTTGTTCAGTCACTGGTTTTATAAGTTCTGCGTTTTGTTCTAAGGTTACCTGTTGTAGATTTAGTGACTTCAAATGTTGACTGCTTTCACTACTTCTACATCCTGTTTCTTCATATAGCTCGCTATAGTACTTGAGGAAACATTCTATAATTTCATTTTTCTGAAATAGTTGCCTGTTCTCTTAGTTTTTTTCAGTTTAAATGCTAAAAGTTTTAAAGCTTTAGGACTGTTATCATAAAATTGTTGTTTGGTAAGTGCAAGATATTTGACTATTTCTTCTGTCAAAATTTCATTCAATCTATTTTGTTTTTGAATTAACTTTTTCTTAATTTGATAGTTTCCTGTCTGTTCATGCTCCTGTTGCAATCGTTCTATTTCACTTTTTACTGCCTTCATCTCTTGCATATACATTTTCTTTCTCCAAGAAGTGAGTAACTGGTGTTATCTCCTCTTTATCATTATTTTGAATGAAAGCTTCTATAATTTGTTGAATTCTGTCTTTAGACTGTTCATCCTGGAGTAAAGAATTATTCAATCTCCGTAGTGTTCTTCCTTTCCCATTTCCCAAAGAAATGGTTAAAGTAATTGGAGCATGATCCCCTAGTATTATGGGTCTTATTTCACACTTTTTAATTTTTGTGATGTCTTCCTTAAACATAAAGAAATAATCCAACCGGAAATAAATCTTATGTGCATCGGAATAAAAGGTATATTTTCTTTCATGAGGGTTAAGATGCCTCCATATATCGGTAAAACCCAATTCCTTTCCTATCTTTTTTAATAATGTAGCAGTTTTTTCAGCATTATGTTTCCCTTTACTTTGAGTATCTTTAGTACACATTGTCATATTAAAATCCCCTCCCATGATTGGTAACCCTTTTGCTTCTGTAATTAGTAAAGAAACCATTCTCCTCATAAACTCAGAATCTTGTCCAGGTGGATTATAGATGTTTAACAAAGACATCGCCTTACCATCTACCTTTCCCACTACTAACACATATCTGCCCTCTTTATCTTTAACACATTTTTCAAGTTCAAATGGAATACGTTTTGGTATTATAATGGCTACTCCTCTTCTGGCTGTGCCATAAGACGATGCAAAGACCTGGGCTGATGCCAGTTTACCAAGTTTCTCATGCTCTTATTTTATTTAAATGCGTTTCTTGCAACAATATTATATCCCCCTCTCGTTTCAAAGTTTGCAAAACTCTTTTCTTTTTAATACAGTTATTAAGGCCATTTATATTTTGTGATATAATTTTTATCTCATTCATGATCACTTATTATTTCTTTTCTATGAGACAAAACTAAAACACTACACAACCATAAAATACAACTTAATTTATATTCCTCCTCAGAAAGAAAGTAAATTAGAAAAACAAAAATTACTTCCAATTGGTCCATCATTCTCAATGATGGTCTTTGTGGATTTTCATGCATTACTTTTTGCATGATTTCCGTGTTCATTCTTGAACACCTTCACTCAAACTACTGGCAGCCCCTAAATTCTTCTCAAACTCCGAAACTTTTACTTATATTGTGTCTTAATTCAAAAGATATTTAGAGAAAGGCTATATCCCTTAAAAATAAATAGGCCTGGCTACATAAAAAGTAAGAAGAAAAAATAGCTTCTAGGTAAAAGAAATGGAAAAAAAGGCCTTAATTAGGAGAGTGGTTCCTGTTTTATAGTCCAACTCAGTTTTTATATAATCTAAATTACTCTCCACTCCCCCATAGTACTTTAAATGTCCATACCTTTCGTCTTTTTCCCATTCAACTCAACCTTCACTCCCGTTCCTCACCCTCTCCCATCCCAATAGTTTCAGCTGATGCATCCATTTTCCTCGGTCCTTAGACCTAGCGCTTGGGGTGAGGCCGTAGGCCTGCTCTGCGTCCTGAGGAGTGTTGAAAATCTTCGGGCCGTTTTCTTCCAACACAAACAACTTCGCTGGTTATCGGACATGCGCTTTAATACCCTTCTCCTTCAAATGGCTTTGGATGCGCATAAAGCCTTTCCTTTGGGTTTGTAGTTTCGCTGTGAAGTCTTGATCCAGATAGATGCGATCTCCGCGGTAGAACACTTCTTTCTTCCCCCATGCCGCCTTCAGCACCTGTTGCTTAGCCTCCCAAGTCGGGAAGCGAGCGATGATACCTCGTGGTTTGTTCCATGATGCGTCTGCCTTTTTAGTTGCCCCATAACGGTGCGCTGCCACGATTCCCAGTTGATCTTTCGGGATTTGCAGAGTTTCATTTAGAAGCGTTTCTACAAAATGTCTCATATTGGCGGGGTCATTATTCTCCTTCACATTGTAGATGCGCACATTCATCTGCCTCAAATTATTTTCGAGGTACTCAACCCGCTTCTGCATCTCGTCCATATCTTGTGTGAACGTTTCTATCACTTCCACCAGTATAGTTTCTCTTTCTTCAGCGCAATTAACCCTTTCCTCCACTGCGTTCACACGTTCTTTCATGCCTTTCATTTCGGACTTATGCTGTCCCATTTCTTTCTTTATTTCGTCCATTTCCCTCTTCGTTTCTTCTCGGAATTCTCTAAATTCTCCACGGAACTCACGGTGCTCTTGAACGATTTCAGCTGCAGCATCTTTAAACACCTCCTTAAGGCGCTGCTTGTCCATATATTCCAGGCTTTTGTCCTTCTTTCTCTTTCCCCGTTTTTTCCGCTACTTTACCAGAGCGAAGGTACATTCCTTGTCACAGTCAAGCATAAGTCTCTTTCATGATTTGTTTTGGTTTAAACCATTATTTCTTCAAATTGGTTCAAAGTTTGAGAGGAGCTGCACGCTCACGCGTCCATGCTCTCGTCACCGGAAGTCAAGTGGAAATCTTGTACACTTTTATTTCTTAGATTGCATGGCAAGAGTCAAATCAAAATCTTCACATTTATATCAATACATTGCCAAGTCACCGGATAACTGAATAGCTATTACATTATTATATTACATTATTATATTATATTGATCATGTTAAAGATTAAGTCTCTTCAAGTTAAAGGTTAAGTCTCTTCAAGTTAAAGGTTAAGTCTCTGTGTTAACTGAGATATGTATTGTTATGTTGAACCAACATGCGAGAGCTCAAGGATACTTTCTGTGTCTTGGGTCACCAATATTGTTAGATGTCTGCATGCTGACTGAAGGACGTCGGAACCACTCCATTATCTGCACTCTGACCCAGAGCGTCTGAGTGGCCTCTTACTAACGAGGTAAAAGTTATTCTATCTTACTGAAGACAGACACCCTGTCTATGAAGGAGGAGTCTTAGCTTTGTTCATTTCTATTTAGTAAGATGTTAGGATGTGGGTGCAGTTCAGTTACTGCCATGCTGTATTTGCTGAACTCCTTGTTGATCAACAAGCCGAATTAAAGCTCTTGAACTAAGAAGGAATCCTTTCTCATCCTTGTTAAATAATATTTCAATAATATTTTGGCGCCTACGTGGATCCCAGCGAGCGGAAGGACTGAGAAGAGGAGACCAAGCTGTAAAAGGCCAACCTGAGGGGACCAGCTTCTCAGCCTCCGGACCTCCACAGTTCTTTTTTGGAGAGGGAGGACTTGGACCCTCTGGCCAGACTGACTGCCGCCTGGGACCCAAGAACCCATGCTAGAGGGCAAAATCTGGTGAGATTGATTCCTTCATTAAATTCAGTTGCACTCTCAGGTGGTAAAATATTTGCCAGCGGTGTCGTGTTTATTTACTTACACACGGTTGATTTATTGATTAATTAATATAATATATATACTTATATATAATTTTATGGTTAATTATTTCATCAGTTTTAAAGAAAGTATCGGTATTTGCTCCGGGATTTTACCAGGGAGCATGGCAGTTGGACAAATAGTTAATTAATTAAAGTGATTGATTATTTTCCAACAAGTGTTTTTTTACGCTTTTGTTTCACTAAGGAAACTAGAAAGCGATAAAGAAGAGACGTCTTTTTTATTAGCTGAACGTTCAGCCAGACAATGGGGTCTGTTTCACCAGACAGTTCAATTTGTCGACAGATGAAACAAAAATATGGATCCGAATGTTTGGAAACTGTAAATTTCTGGATACAGGAATGGGGATTTCCTCCAGAGGGAAGTTTGTATGAGAGAATTGGAGAAAATTAAGGAGAAAATTAATGAGCAGAAGGAACGGTTTGAAAGCGGTACCTTCCTCTGCTCCGGAAACATTGAACAGTATAAGTTACACGAACGATGCTGTCAGATTTGGTTAAAAGAGGCAATACGCAGAGAACGCAAGTCCTGTGTGTCACATATGGGAGGGGGGAGAGATCTGAGCGGTGATGTTGCGGGCAGAAAAGATAACGGTTCACTTAGAGCTGCCCAGTCTCCACGGAAAACTAAGACAGTTAAAAATGATGTGATGCAAATGCAACCACAGACAGAATTACAGGCATCTTGTCCACCTTACAAGGACAGTGGCTTTTCACCTTCCTCCCCATATGCTCCTGTTTACAGGGACATGCAAGCATTGGCCATGTCGAAACCCGATCTGGACCTGGATTCCGCCCCTCCGCGGAGTCATCGGAGGATAAGGCCAGATGAGGCCGAGCGAGAGGCAGCCTACCCTCCGTGGAGTTACTTGACAGTAGCACCTGTGCTGTCATTCGACGGGGGTAAGCCGCATTTTCTGTTCTCACTGTTGTGCTTCCTGTAAGCTGTTTGGTGTTCAGACTCTTGAATTGGTCTTATTTTCTCTGTGCTGAGGCCTTTCTAAGTTACTTTAACACACAAGCACACTAAAACACACGTTTTGTGGTGGTGTACTTTACGTTTTGGGAACTCCTTGTGTTTCACACAGCTTTTCTTGGGGTGGTAAGGTCTCGCTAGCTCAGTTAGCTTAGCTTCATTGCGGCTATGGCTACTCTTCTCTCTCCTGTCTCTAACTCTTCTCTTCTGTCTTGCTCTCTCTGTTAGATGTTTAGTTACTTCCCTGCCTCCTTTAGTGATAATGGTAACTGTAATAAATGTAATATTTTTGTAGCTTTGGAGGCGAGGGTATCAAAATTAGAAGCACGGCTCCGCGCTGTTGAAAAACCAGCAGATAGCCGAAGCCCATTAGCCAGCGCGGAGCCAACAAGGATTGAACCCCTTAGCCATCCTCCGGTAGAGCCCGCGCAGCCGGGACCTCAGGCCGGCTGGGTGACTGTACGTAGGAAGCACAGTTCTAGGACCCAGCCCCCGGCCACACCAACCGGTCCAAGTTTCTAACAGATTTTCCCCGCTCAGCGACACACCCGCTGAGAAGCCGACCCTGGTAATTGGCAGCTCCATAGTCAGAAACGTAGCATTAGAGACACCATTGACAATAGTAAAATGTTTACCAGGGGCCAGAACGGGCGACATCAAATCCTACCTGAAATTGCTGGCTAAAGATAAGCGTAAATACAGTAAGATTGTTATTCAAGCTGGCGGTAATGACACCCGGTTACGCCAATCGGAGGTCACTAAAATTAGTGTTGCTTCGGTGTGTAAATTTGCCAAAACAATGTCCGACTCCGTGATCTTTTCTGGTCCCCTGCCTGATTGGACCAGTGACGACATGTTTAGCCGCATGCTGTCATTCCATCAATGGTTGTGTGGGTGGTGTCCTGCAAACGATGTGTGCTACATTGATAACTGGAGAACACTTTTGGGAAAACCTGGTCTGATCCGGAGAGACGGCATCCATCCCACTTTGGATGGAGCAGCTCTTCTTTCTAGGAATATGGCCGAATTTATTAGTCCTCCAAAACACTGACAACCCAGGGTCCAGACCAGGAAGCATAGTCGTAGTTTAACCCACCTCTCTGCTGATTCTGTACTGTTACCCCCCCCATTACCCTATAGAAACAGTGTCTTGCCCACGGCCAAAATTAAATGGATTAAAAGTTAAGCCAACAAAAGCAAATTATGGAAATCTCATAAAAATAAATACAACTTTGACTGAACAGAAAAATAAATCTATTAAATGTGGTTTATTAAACATAAGATCTCTCTCCTCAAAGACTTTGTTAGTAAATGACTTGATTTGTGATAATCACATTGATTTCCTTTGTCTCACAGAAACCTGGTTGCAGCAGGAGGATTATGTCAGTATAAATGAGTCAACTCCTTCCAGTCATTTAAATTTTCACATTCCCCGAAATACTGGGCGAGGGGGAGGAGTTGCAACCATTTTCCGTTCTGATTTACTAATTAGTCCCAGACCAATTGATAGCTACAGTTATTTTGAACATCTAACCCTTAATTTTCCTCATCCAAGTTGCAAAACATTAAGACCATTTTTGTTTGTGGTTTTGTATCGTCCACCAGGCCCTTACTCTCAATTCTTGGATCAGATCTCACATTTTTTATCTGATTTAGTATTAAATACTGATAGGGTCATTATATTAGGGGACTTCAATATTCATGTGGATACTGAAAGTGATAGCCTAAATTCAGCCTTTAATGCTATTTTAGACTCAATTGGCTTTACTCAAAAAGTACAGGGATCGACCCACTGGGGTCAACACACTTTGGACCTTGTACTGACACACGGTATTGAGTGTGAGGAAATAACAGTCCACCCACATAACCCGGTCCTGTCTGACCACTTCTTAATAACTTTTGAATTTACTTTAACTGACCATCTTAAATCTGAAAGAAAATTTCATTATAGTAGAGCTTTATCAGACAATGGTGTAACAATTTTTAAAGAATCTGTTCCATTCTTACTTTCCTTAGTGTCTCAGGGTAACACAGTGGATGGCAGCAATTCTATCTCTAACCCTTCAGAAATTGATGGTCTGGTTCACAACGTTACGTCCTCATTGCGTTTGGCATTAGATAGTGTAGCCCCCTTAAAAAAGAAAGTGGCTAGCCATAGGAGGCTGACTCCTTGGTTTAACGCAGAGTTGCGTACTTTAAAGCAGAATACTAGGAAGTTGAAGAGAAAATGGCGCTTTACACACCTAGAAGATTCCTATTTTACCTGGAATAACAGTCTACTGCTGTATAAAGAGACCCTTCGACAAGCTAGAACAGCATATTTTTCATCATTAATAGAGGTGAATAAAAACAATCCTAGGTTTCTTTTTAGTACAGTTGCCAAACTTACACAGAGTCATAGCTCTGTTGAGCCAACTATTCCCCCAGCTCTTAGCAGTGATGATTTTATGGGATTCTTCATAAATAAAATTATTTCTATTAAAAATAAAATCATTGGCATCCTCCCAAACATGATTACTTATTCCTCAGTAAATGAGGCAGTATCGGAAAGAACTGTAGAACCTCAGTTGTGCTTAGGCTGTTTTGATTCAGTCGAGCTTTCGGAATTATCAAAAATATTAGCCTCATCTAAACCTTCAACTTGTATGTTGGACCCAATTCCAACCAAATTATTTAAAGAAGTGTTCCATTTGGTTCCTGGCCCCATTTTGGATATGATGAATCTATCCTTAGTAAACGGATACGTACCACAGGAATTTAAAATAGCTGTAATTAAACCTTTACTCAAGAAACCTTCCCTTGATCAAGACGACTTAGTGAATTACAGACCTATATCTAACCTTCATTTCTTATCCAAAGTCCTTGAGAAAATTGTTGCTAATCAAGTCTGTGAGCATCTAAACAGTAACGAGCTGTTTGAAGAGTTTCAGTCAGGTTTTAGAGCTCATCATAGCACTGAAACAGCACTGGTGAAGGTTACTAATGATATTCTCATGGCCTCAGATAATGGACTTGTGTCTGTTCTGGTTTTGTTAGATCTCAGTGCTGCTTTTGACACAGTCGATCATAATATTCTCTTAGAAAGGCTTGAACATGTTGCAGGGATCAAAGGAACAGCACTAGGCTGGTTTAAATCATATTTGTCTGATAGATTCCAGTTTGTTCATCTAAATGATAAATCTTCTTCACTCTCAAGGGTTACTTGTGGAGTTCCACAGGGTTCTGTGCTTGGACCAATTCTGTTCACCATATATATGCTCCCAATTGGTAGAATCATTAGACAGCATGGGATAAATTTCCACAGCTATGCAGATGATACACAACTATATTTATCCATAAATCCTGATGAACCCAGTCAGTTAGGTAGATTACAGGCATGTCTGGAAGACATAAAAACATGGATGACCCTAAACTTTTTGCTTTTAAATTCTGACAAGACAGATTTTGCTGTCTTTGGACCAGAAGTTCTTAAATAGAAACTGATTAGTCAGTCACTTCATCTGGACGGCATTAAATTGGCCCCCAGTGATAACGTAAAGAACCTCGGCGTTATTTTTGACCGAGACTTGACATTTAAATCCCATATTAAACAGGTTTTTAGGATTTCTTTCTTTCACCTCCGGAATATTGCTAAAATTAGAAACATCCTGTCCAGGAGTGATGCTGAGAAACTAGTCCATGCATTTGTTACCTCAAGGCTGGACTACTGTAATTCTTTACTCTCAGAAAGTCAACGAAATGCCATTAAAAGCCTTCAGTTGATCCAAAATGTGGCAGCAAGAGTTCTGATGAATATTAAAAATAGAGATCACATTTCTCCTGTTTTAGCTTCCCTTCATTGGCTCCCTGTTAAATCCAGAATATAATTTAAGATCCTTCTTCTTACATACAAAGCCCTTAATAATCAAGCTCCATCATACATCAGAGATCTAATTGTTCCATATGTTCCTAACAGAGCACTTCGCTCTCAGACTGCAGGTTTACTTGTAGTTCCTAGGATTTCTAAAAGTAGAATGGGAGGCAGATCTTTTAGTTATCAGGCTCTTCTCCTGTGGAACCAGCTCCCAGCTTTAGTCCGTGAGGCAGACACTCTGTTTACTTTTGAGGCCAGGCTTAAAACTTTCCTTTTTGATAAAGCTTATAGTTAGAGTGGCTAAGGTCATCCTGAGCTGTCTCTGTAGTTATGCTGCTATAGGCTTAAACTGCTGGAGGACAGACTTACCAATTTTCTTCACTCTGCTACTTCCTTTTCTCCTACGACTCTCCAGTTGTATTACAGTACATTCTATTTCGACTGTTAACTTTGTTTTCTCTCAGTGTTTTTCTCTCCATAGAAGATATACCTGGTCTGGTATCCTGCTTGGTTGCAATGCCCTGTTGGACGGGGGGCATCGACTGGGAAGATGCTCCCAGTAACTGAACATCCACTGTGTCCTGTTATCAACTTTTTACTTTCTGTAACATAGAAAGTATTCTTATATCAGATCTTCTGTTCCTTCTGTGTTTCTGCTCTGTCTTCCAAACCCCCAGACGGTCGTGGCAGATGGCCGCTCATACTGAGCCTGGTTCTGTTGGAGGTTTCTTCCTGTTAAAGGGGAGTTTTTCCTCTCCACCGTCGCTACATGCTTGCTCAGTATGAGGGATTGCTGAAGGATTGCTGTGGTTGGAAAGTCTGCATCAACGGGGCCCAACCTTACACCAATGACTGACGCAATCTGCTGGGATTCCTTAAATAGGAAACTTTTTAACTGTTTGGAATGTTTGTATAAATGTATTGAAATGAGTTCTTGCGGGACCTCACACCAGATGTTCGCTCAGCCTCCCACCCCTCCATCGAAGGGCACACGGTCCAATGTGAAAAAGTAGGAGGCCGAACGGAAGCAGGAAGCATCTGCAGATTCCGCCTCCATGCAAGCATTGCCGGAGATGCAAGATGAAGGTACCGAGCGTGTCATGTCTGCTCCAAAGGTCGAGGTGGGGGGCCCGGATTGCCCTATGCTTGTTTTCAGAGGGTGGTCGGACAAAGATATTGAGGAGGCGATGACCCAGCTCCCCAGCGTGACCGGAAATCGGGTGCAGTTTGCCATGGAGCTAGAGGATTTTTGCAGAGCCTAGCGTCCAACCGGCTCCGAAATCAGGTGAGTAGTTTCTAAGAGACTTAAAGCTGCTGATCTTGGCAAGATTTTACAGAGCCTCCCAGCTCCAGAGCTTCGTTTGAAAATAGTACCAACAGATGAGACAGACGACGTACTGGTATGGCCCATATTATCTGGCCGTATTGAAACTCTGTAAAGCTATCGCGACAGTTTCCGGTACTGCCTAATTTAACCCTGTTGAATTCTGTAAAGTGAAACCCGGATGAGCTGGTCGAAGACTTCCTTCACCGCATTCAGCAGGCATTTGAGAAGTACAGCGGCGTGACCAGACCGGAGCAGACCAAAGGCTCAGTATGGGAACAGCTGCTGGGAGATCGCATACTCGCTGGACTCCGCCCAGATCTGCTGACTGAGGAGACTGAACGGTATGTGGGCATTACTCAGGGCATCACCTTGGAAGATCTGCGTCGTCACGCGTTACACGCAGAGGAGTTGGTGAGGAAAAGAACATCACAGTTAAAAACAAAGCATTAGACTGAACTGCATAAAGCCGCTGTTACCATGTATGCTGCAATGACAAGCAAAGACAAGGGCAAGCGTCACGTTCGAGGCAGGGGGAGAGGACAACCACAGCGCCGCAGAGACGATGAGGGGTGCTGCTACAACTGTCACAGTTTTGGACATTGGAGAGAAGAATGTCCACTTCCTACTCGTGCGCCACGCAGGGGCAGAGAGGATGCCGATTGACTGGAGGGGCGGACTTCCAGTCGGGGAAAAGAGGGAGGATTCTCCAATGCACAAAAACAGGGAAGTGAAAACTCAAGTCTTACACACACAAACTGCAATGAAGAAAATGCTTTGTGCACTAACCCACACACACTGCTCACAGATGCTATAACTCATTTAGAAAGACAACAATCAGCACCAATGGGTACATACGCCCAATTTACATCTGATGCGTACAATGTTATGCCGATGCTAACTCTGAATGTCTCAGAGACAGCTGTTGATTTTATGGTAGATTCCGGGGCCAAGCACAGCATCATAAAACATAATGCATTAAAAACAATGCCGAAGATGAGCGGTAACCATGTTTTTTCTCTGTCTGCATCTGGCGAGGTGGTGAGAGAGCTGTTTTCCAGTCCTCTTCGCTGCCACTTGGAAGAAGGGCCTGCGTTCAAACACAGTTTTCTAGTTTCTCGACAATGTCCAGTAAACTTGTTAGGAAGAGATTTGATGTGCAAATTTAATATTTCTCTCATCTCCTCATCAGAAGGCATCCAAATTGTACCTGTTTGAGAGACCGCAGTCCTGACGGCAGTGAAGTACAGCCCTCACGACCTGAAGTATGCATATCAATGGAAACTGCCAGCAGGTACCCTCTCGAAATCCCTCCTCAAATCTGCAAAGGATTTGGTGAGTCCTTTATAGGTTTTTATGAAAGAGGAGAATTTGCATTGCACATCACACATTTCTACAGGTTCAGATGATGACTATGAGAAAGCATGGTTCCGTGAGTCAGCAGAAAAGCTGTCTGTGACTTCGATGGTCTGGGACACACACTCAGTAGCGCTGGCTGTGTGACTCACACCTGAGCAGAAAACATTGTACAGGTGTTATGAGTATGTTCCGCACATTTCCCTCTCAAAGTCGGGTGGAAAGATTTGGGATCATTAATACACAGAGCTCAGTGTGTAACAGATTGGATCCAAACACAGCAGGACACCTCAATCCTCTATTCTAAATCAGCTCATATTTTTAAGCGCCCATTTCCGTGCACCGTGCATGCCACCAGAACAGTCCACTTAATTGAGGACTCAGATGAAAGATTGATTCAGTCTTTCCTCCATGAGGAAGCTGCAGCAACCCAGTCAGAAATGCCCATCCCCCTTCAACAGGTTCCATCAGATCTTTGGGCAAAAAATTCATATGATGTGGGGTTAATTAAGGGATGTGCACCTGTGAAAATAACTACAAAATCTTCCTTCCGTCCAGTGCAGCGTCAATATCCATTGAAACCAGAAGCTGTGTGTGAGATCACACCAGTGTTTGAATCCTTGTTAAAATCAGGGGTTGTCATTGAATGTGCGGAATCTCCGGTTCGCAGTCCACTTTTCCCGGTCCGGAAGGTCAGAGAAACAGGGGAAGAGTGGCGATTCGTCTTAGACTTGACCCGGGTCAATTGTTGTGTCACGGCCAGGGCACCGATTTCGCCGAACCCTTATACCATCTGTCGGCTTTTCCCACAATGTGCTCTGCAACTCACTTCCTGCTCAGAGAGGTGGGGGCGCCGAACTCCAAAAACCCCAACGGGAACTGTTTCAAAATAAGACCCAGAGCTGAGAGACAAAGAATTACAAAAACACACAAAATCAGATCTGTTTTGGAAAAGACGCACCTGCAGATGGGAATCAGACAAGACCTGACTGTCTGACTCGTTCTCTTACAGGGCTGTATCATTTTTATTTCAAGAAGAACAAAGAACATATCACGTGACTCCTCTCTCCTCCTTCTACATCTTGACAGGTCATTTATTTTCTCCAGGTCTCTTGACCTTACTATGAACTGGGTTATAACATGACTTAGAGTTATAGCTGATCCTCCCTGCTTTCAGTTCATATCTTTACTCAAGAGTTTGTTTACTTAAAACCTTCAACCCTATAAAATACTGGTAACAGAGTCATGTTTTACTACCCTGAATAATATAAACAGGCCTATTACTTCTAAAGCTTAAAAAAGATATAATTAACACATATGTAATGCATAATAAAAATAGCCTTAAAAAAGTAGAATACAACACATCTCATCTCAGATCCCAGTGTCAGCATCTCATTTTTCCATTGTGGACCTCAGTAATGCTTTTTTCAGTGTTCCTGTTGATCCGGACAGTCAATTTTGGTTTGCTTTTGAGTTTAAAGGTCAACTGTATACGTTCACCCGATTGTGCCAGGGATTCTGTGAATCACCCACCATCTTTAACATGGCACTAAAAGAGAGTTTGGAGACGCTGTCACTCTCTCCCGGTACGGTGTTAGTACAGTACGTGGATGATTTGTTGTTGTGTTCTGAATCAAAACAGCAGTGTGAGGATGACACTGTTGTTCTGTTGAAACATTTGCATGCTTTTGGACACAAAGCGAGCTTGTCAAAGCTGCAATTTGTGAAAGAGGAGGTTACCTTCCTAGGTCATGTCATTTCAAAGGGGTCAAAATCTTTATCCACAAAAAGGGTTAAAGCGGTCCAGCAGATTCCTAAACCCACCACAAAAAAACTAATTTTTGGGGTTGAGTTCCTATTGCAGGAACTTCATTCCAAACTATTCTCTGCTGGAGGCACCATTGTCTGCATTGATTCATGGAAAAGGTATGGCGGCCTCTGACGCCATTTGTTGGAGTCTTGATGCATTGCAGGCATTGGAGGACATGAAGTGTGCATTACAGAACCCTCCTGTACTAGCCTTGGCAGATGTTAAAAAACCATTTATTCAAATGGTGGATGAGAAAAAGGGTTGCATGGTTTCTGTTCTTCAGGATCACGGAGGCAAGAAACGGCCTGTGGGCTATTTCTCAGCAAAACTTGACCCTGTCGCAGGTGGTCTTCCAGGCTGTCTTCGAGCTATTGCAGCTGCAGAAAAGGCTGTCCTGGCATCGAGAGACATTGTCATGTACTCACCTTTGACGGTATTAGTACCACACTCAGTTTCAGTCATACTGTTGGAACAGAAAACTTCACACCTGTCAGCTGCTAGATACTACAGTTTTACTGGAGTTACCAAACATAACAGTGAAGAGGTGTAATGTTCTTAATGCTGCCAGCTTGCTTCCCACATAGGATGACGGTGAGCCTCATGACTGCCAGGCAGTATTAGACCTGACATGTACACCAAGACCTGACCTGACTGACACACCCCTTCAAAATCCTGACATGGTTCTGTATGTTGATGGATCAGCATCCAGAGATGTTACAGGGAAAAATCGTGTGGGGTATGCTGTGTGTTCTGACCACTCTGTTCTTTCTGCAGGTCCGCTGCCATCACGTTACTCAGCTCAAACTGCTGAGCTGACCGTGTTGACCGAGGCATCTGTGCTGAAAACAAGGCTGTTAACATCTACTGCTACAGTAGGTATGCGTTTGGGGTGGTGCACGACTATGGAGCTTTGTGGAAACAGAAAATGTCTCAAATCAGACGGTAAGCCCATTTTGAATTCATCTCAGATTGCTGCTCTCCCGGATGCAATTTTATTGCCATCTAGAATAGCAGTAATAAAGTGTGAAGCTCACTCCTCCTCCCGAGACCCTATTTCTTTAGGAAACAAGAGAGCGGACGCAGCCGCAAAGGCTGTAGCTCAGCAGCCCCTGGACACTGCCTGTGTAGCCATGGAGCAGCGGGGGGGCGACCCGGATCTGGGAGATCTGACTGCTGTTCAGAGCTTCACGACCACCTCTGAGGCATCTGCCTGGAAGAAGGCAGGATGTATTAAATTAAAGGGGGTGTGGTATTCCACCGATCACAAGCCATGTCTTCCAAAACATTTCTTTCCATTTTTTGCTAAACTGAGCCATGGGTTGGATCATGTGTCAAAAGGTGGAATGTTTGACCTGGTTGCTACACACTGGTTCACAAAGGGATTCACCTCTTTTGCAGAAAAGTTTTTTTCGCTCGTGCATGGTGTGTGCTGCAAATAATCCAGGGCGGCCGGTGACCACTCATCCGGCAGCCCATCCCCCCCCCTGACAGACCGTTTCAGCATTTGATGATGGATTTCATACAGCTGACTCCTGCTGAAGGTAAAAAATATTGCCTCGTAATGGTCGACATGTTCTCAAAATGGACTGAGGCTTTTGCAGCAAAACACGCAAACAGTGGAGCTGTGGTCAAGGCATTGTTAACCGATGTGGTCCCCCGATTCGGGAACTCCGAGAAGATCAGCAGTGATAACGGTCCACACTTTGTGAACAAAGTCATCTCAGAGGTGGGTGAATTTTTAGGGATCAACATTAGCATTCACTGTGCTTACCACCCACAGTCCGGAGGAGGAGTCGAGAGGGAGAATGGGTCCATCAAATTGAAATTGACAAAATGTTGTGAAGAAACAGATCTTGCCTGGCCTAAAGCGCTGCCGATTGTCTTGATGTATATGAGAATGAGAAAACGTGCGAAAAATAACCTGAGCCCTTTTTAGATCCTGTTTGCTAGGCCGCCTGCGATGGGACTGAACGCTCCGACTAAACCTTTTTTCTCCACAGGCCTGTGTGACGACGCGATGATTTCTTACTGTCAAAACCTCTCTAAGACACTTTCACAGGTCCACCAGACGGTGAAGGACGCGCTTCCCAAGGCAGCACCAGAATCTGTGGTACCACTTCGCAAACTACTCTGCCAGAACAGTGACCAGTAAGTCATGTGTTGTTTGCATGGGAACTGCTATTCCTCAGTTTTATGTACAAATTCCATTTGAAGAGCACCTAGATGAATGTGTGAGTTTCTGTGAGACACCAGGCAGCAAAGTATCACAGCAGGGGTCCATGGAGCTTCCCAGAGTTAATTTATCACTTGAGGGTAGGAATTGTAGCGTGTGTTCCTCACACTCTATTTTTGCTGTGACAGCAGGCCTAAATAGAGGCTGGGCAAAACCGTGCGGCCTGGCTAAACCAATTGAAGCTCCAGAAATAATCCAATTTCTAAAGCTAGCACCAGGCACAGCTTATGTGTGTTTTAATGTTACCAGGGCAGGACCAGAGGTAGAGATGGGTCAGTTTCAAGGGAAATGCTCTAAAGTGTTTCACCTTAATGATAAGGGGGATTTTTTTCCTGAGTGTTGGAAATCTAACAAGCTTCAGGATGATAGTACTTCAGATTATTGGACCTGTTCGACTAACCTGCTCCAACTCAGACCAGCCGTGTCTGATGAGCTTCCTGACAATTACTCCACTCTCCCCTCAGTTTAAAAGACCCTTCCACTCACCTTCACATCGCTCAGTCATCGGTAATCCAATGCCCAGAGCTCCTACTCGTCAGACCAGAAGTCTTCCTCCTACCAGTCGTTTACAAGTTGTTTCCATCCAACCTAACCAGTCTCTTTCATCAGTTCACCAGCCTGCTCCACCCTGCGCTCTTAATCCAGGGGGACTCCCATCTGCGTCTGGAGCGCCAAGCTTCACCCGATCGCCTCTCCCTGTCCACCGGCGATCCTGACAACCTGAGGGTCTTAAAGGAGGGAATGGCTGACCATTCAGGGGTAGATACCACTCTAGAGGGTTGGTTAGATAATTTTATGGGACGATGGAAGAATGTAGTAGTCTCTGTTGTGGGAGCTCTTGTTTCTACATTAACAGTTTTGATCTTATGCGGATGCTGCATCATTCCTTGCGTCCGGGGACTGATAACTAGAGTGATTGAAAGGGCAGTTACACATCAGATGCTCACAGGGTCCGTGGCTGATCTGCAAGGTGTCCGGTGGCCTAAAGCGGAGTCCAGAATGCGAGAAGGGGATGGAGAGGATTTTGACATGGAGCAGGACGAACTGGAGTTTTTTGAGTAATCTGTTTTACAGACGTGTGATGATTACCATTGAATCATGTTGTGAATTTGGTTTTCTGATGTTCTTTCTGTTACTGAAATCTTGTAATTCCACCATGTGAGTTTGGCTAATCCATGACCTCTCATCCCAGGTTCAGGTAGAAGGGAACTACGAGTTTTGTTTCCTATTTTCATTTAATGCTTTCATTTTAATTCTACTTTTTATTACTAACCACTACGTCTCATGTTATTTCATCTTCATTCATTCTGCATGAAGTTTGCTAATTAAAAAAGTGATTCTTTTGTGATTCCTTTAAAAACCAATCAGTGAAATTCACTCAATCATATAACTATAATCAGATTTTATTCTGTCAAGTTGATTACTAATTTGTGTTTTACTAATCAATGTTCTAACCCCTCTTAAGGGACGGGGAAGCTGAGATTGAGAGTGATCATGACTTCGTGGTTGGACACTATGGACGCTGCCTTAATGAGGGAAGAGTACACGTTTCAATATGTACTGTATGTTATGTGTCCATAGTGCGCCTGATTGATACTACATAATTTTCCTTTCTCTTGTTTATTCTTAGAGCATCCTGACAGATGATGAGTCATGTGGACTGGCCACCTAAAGGGGCATAGGGGCTGCCAGGATGTTTCCCCACTCAGAGAGAAACATGTAAATACAAACAATGGTTGGAGGCTGGCAAAGAAGACCCTGGTGGGGTTTTTCATCCTGGTGCACATGGTCTCCAATACTGTCATCTGAAAAGATGTGTATTATTTTCTATAGTTCAAGAGCTGATTATATTGTAAACATGTAATGACTGATTTCATCTGATTGAATTGACTGTGTATTGTACCTGCCTGTTCACCCCTAGCACTAGCATTTCGCTGTTAGGAGAGGTGTAGGTTAGGTTATTACTGAAATAAGTAATAAAAGGAGGGAAATGATGTGGCAGAAAGTATATTGATCATGTTAAAGGTTAAGTCTCTTCAAGTTAAAGGTAAAGTCTCTGTGTTAACTGAGATATGTATTGTTATGTTGAACCAACATGTGAGAGCTCAAGGATACTTTGTGTCTTGGGTCACCAATATTGTTAGATGTCTGCATGCTGACTGAAGGACGTCGGAACCACTCCATTATCTGCACTCTGACCCAGAGCGTCTGAGTGGCCTCTTACTAACGAGGTAAAAGTTATTCTATCTTACTGAAGACAGACACCCTGTCTATGAAGGAGGAGTCTTAGTTTTGTTCATTTCTATATAGTAAGATGTTAGGATGTGGGTGCAGTTCAGTTACTGCCATGCTGTATGTGCTGAACTCCTTGTTGATCAGCAAGCCGAATTAAAGCTCTTGAACAAAGAAGGAATCCTTTCTCATCCTTGTTAAATAATGTTTCCATAATATGTCAGTGCCACATTTGGCAACACAAACAATGGTTGATGAGTGGCCAACGGCCTGAAGATGACTTTCCCATACACTTTATTTACCTATACAAGACATGGCTGGAAACATGGAGAATTGACACACCTATGGATACCAAACTCGATACCTAACAAATGTTTCAAGCAACCACCAAAGCTCTAATGCTTCTACGATTCAATTGTTAGCGCTCTAGAATTTGACTCCAAGAGTTTTGGGTCTCAGTGGAACTCCCAATTCGTCCATTGGTGTGTCATTGTGGTTTCAGATGCTGCTTTTCACAAACAATTCTGCAACAAAAAACCAGTGTAAGTGAGATATTCCTTCAAAAGGCTTTTGATTTTCTGGGGGATCGCCCAAAGCATTAATCTGCCATATTTATGTAGGTTTTACCTTGGTGGTCATTTTTACCTATCAGCCAAATTGCTGAAAAAAGCTTTTGTTTCAGGCTGTTGTAAACTATGGCTACTTTTAGAGTGTCTGTGAATTAGTTGCCTAAGAACATCTTTGGAGGCTTAAATGACAGGTGAACCTTTTTTTGTCCCGTTTTCGAAACACGGTTTAGCTTAATTTGTGATTTTTCTCTATCTAAGGCGATGCCCAAAGCATCATGTTCTATAAAGTAAATGTTGTCATAGTTGATTTGAACTAATTTGACTGTGAATTGAAAAGAGGCATAAACAGGGTTTGGACAATTTGTCAATATACAAGGTTATGGGAGCAATATGAGAATGAGGTGCCTCCACACATACCCTGCAGCATAGAGTAAAACCTTTAGCGTTGTCCACAGCCTATTATGTAATTGATCGTTTGACAATGTCTTTCGATGTTTTCCTAGAGAATGCGGTGTACTTACAGTTTCTGTAGTGTAGTGGTTATCACGTTTGCTTAACACGCAAAAGGTCTCTGGTTCGAAACCAGACAGAAACAGTTTTTCCGGCTTATTAGATCCTTCTTTTGGTCAACATGAGACTTTCAGTGTTGCGATGAGTTTCATATCAAAGAAAACATAAAAAATGGCATCTTTAAAATAAAGACCGCTTGAAACCTCTAGCACTGGCTTTCTAGAGGGTTCTATGGTGTAATGGTTAGCACTCTGGACTCTGAATCCAGTGATCTGAGTTCAAGTCTCAGTAGGACCTTCTTATAATCCTTTCATGTGCTAGACTACTGCTCAAGAGAATAATGCCCCTTTGAGTCAGAGATGGGCTGTGAATTTCTCAAGTGGAAATCTTGTACACTTTTATTTCTTAGATTGCATGGCAAGAGTCAAATCAAAATCTTCACATTTATATCAATACATTGCCAAGTCACCGGATAACTGAATAGGTATTACATTAACGGGGTCTTACTAAAGCAGGCAGCCCAATAAAAGACCTCTGTTAGATGTCAGTGCCACATTTGGCAACACAAACAATGGTTGATGAGTGGCCAACGGCCTGAAGATGACTTTCCCATACACTTTATTTACCTATACAAGACATGGCTGGAAACATGGAGAATTGACACACCTATGGATACCAAACTCGATACCTAACAAATGTTTCAAGCAACCACCAAAGCTCTAATGCTTCTACGATTCAATTGTTAGCGCTCTAGATTTTGACTCCAAGAGTTTTGGGTCTCAGTGGAACTCCCAATTCGTCCATTGGTGTGTCATTGTGGTTTCAGATGCTGCTTTTCACAAACAATTCTGCAACAACAAACCAGTGTAAGTGAGATATTCCTTCAAAAGGCATTTGATTTTCTGGGGGATCGCCCAAAGCATTAATCTGCCATATTTATGTAGGTTTTACCTTGGTGGTCATTTTTACCTATCAGCCAAATTGCTGAAAAAAGCTTTTGTTTCAGGCTGTTGTAAACTATGGCTACTTTTAGAGTGTCTGTGAACTAGTTGCCTAAGAACATCTTTGGAGGCTTAAATGACAGGTGAACCTTTTTTTGTCCCGTTTTCGAAACACGGTTTAGCTTAATTTGTGATTTTTCTCTATCTAAGGCGATGCCCAAAGCATCATGTTCTATAAAGTAAATGTTGTCATAGTTGATTTGAACTAATTTGACTGTGAATTGAAAAGAGGCATAAACAGGGTTTGGACAATTTGTCAATATACAAGGTTATGGGAGCAATATGAGAATGAGGTGCCTCAACACATACCCTGCAGCATAGAGTAAAACCTTTAGCGTTGTCCACAGCCTATTATGTAATTGATCGTTTGACAATGTCTTTCGATGTTTTCCTAGAGAATGCGGTGTACTTACAGTTTCTGTAGTGTAGTGGTTATCACGTTTGCTTAACACGCAAAAGGTCTCTGGTTCAAAACCAGACAGAAACAGTTTTTCCGGCTTATTAGATCCTTCTTTTGGTCAACATGAGACTTTCAGTGTTGCGATGAGTTTCATATCAAAGAAAACATAAAAAATGGCATCTTTAAAATAAAGACTGCTTGAAACCTCTAGCACTGGCTTTCTAGAGGGTTTTATGGTGTAATGGTTAGCACTCTGGACTCTGAGTTCAAGTCTCAGTAGGACCTTCTTATAATCCTTTCATGAGCTAGACTACTGCTCAAGAAAATAATGCCCCTTTTAGTCAGAGATGGGCTGTGAATTTCTCAAGTGGAAATCTTGTACACTTTTATTGCTTAGATTGCATGGCAAGAGTCAAATCAAAATCTTCACATTTATATCAATACATTGCCAAGTCACCGGATAACTGAATAGGTATTACATTAACGGGGTCTTACTAAAGCAGGCAGCCCAATAAAAGACCTCTGTTAGATGTCAGTGCCACATTTGGCAACACAAACAATGGTTGATGAGTGGCCAACGGCCTGAAGATGACTTTCCCATACACTTTATTTACCTATACAAGACATGGCTGGAAACATGGAGAATTGACACACCTATGGATACCAAACTCGATACCTAACAAATGTTTCAAGCAACCACCAAAGCTCTAATGCTTCTACGATTCAATTGTTAGCGCTCTAGAATTTGACTCCAAGAGTTTTGGGTCTCAGTGGAACTCCCAATTCGTCCATTGGTGTGTCATTGTGGTTTCCGATGCTGCTTTTCACAAACAATTCTGCAACAACAAACCAGTGTAAGTGAGATATTCCTTCAAAAGGCATTTGATTTTCTGGGGGATCGCCCAAAGCATTAATCTGCCATATTTATGTAGGTTTTACCTTGGTGGTCATTTTTACCTATCAGCCAAATTGCTGAAAAAAGCTTTTGTTTCAGGCTGTTGTAAACTATGGCTACTTTTAGAGTGTCTGTGAATTAGTTGCCTAAGAACATCTTTGGAGGCTTAAATGACAGGTGAACCTTTTTTTGTCCCGTTTTCGAAACACGGTTTAGCTTAATTTGTGATTTTTCTCTATCTAAGGCGATGCCCAAAGCATCATGTTCTATAAAGTAAATGTTGTCATAGTTGATTTGAACTAATTTGACTGTGAATTGAAAAGAGGCATAAACAGGGTTTGGACAATTTGTCAATATACAAGGTTATGGGAGCAATATGAGAATGAGGTGCCTCAACACATACCCTGCAGCATAGAGTAAAACCTTTAGCGTTGTCCACAGCCTATTATGTAATTGATCGTTTGACAATGTCTTTCGGTGTTTTCCTAGAGAATGCGGTGTACTTACAGTTTCTGTAGTGTAGTGGTTATCACGTTTGCTTAACACGCAAAAGGTCTCTGGTTCGAAACCAGACAGAAACAGTTTTTCCGGCTTATTAGATCCTTCTTTTGGTCAACATGAGACTTTCAGTGTTGCGATGAGTTTCATATCAAAGAAAACATAAAAAATGGCATCTTTAAAATAAAGACTGCTTGAAACCTCTAGCACTGGCTTTCTAGAGGGTTTTATGGTGTAATGGTTAGCACTCTGGACTCTGAGTTCAAGTCTCAGTAGGACCTTCTTATAATCCTTTCATGAGCTAGACTACTGCTCAAGAAAATAATGCCCCTTTGAGTCAGAGATGGGCTGTGAATTTCTCAAGTGGAAATCTTGTACACTTTTATTGCTTAGATTGCATGGCAAGAGTCAAATCAAAATCTTCACATTTATATCAATACATTGCCAAGTCACCGGATAACTGAATAGGTATTACATTAACGGGGTCTTACTAAAGCAGGCAGCCCAATAAAAGACCTCTGTTAGATGTCAGTGCCACATTTGGCAACACAAACAATGGTTGATGAGTGGCCAACGGCCTGAAGATGACTTTCCCATACACTTTATTTACCTATACAAGACATGGCTGGAAACATGGAGAATTGACACACCTATGGATACCAAACTCGATACCTAACAAATGTTTCAAGCAACCACCAAAGCTCTAATGCTTCTACGATTCAATTGTTAGCGCTCTAGAATTTGACTCCAAGAGTTTTGGGTCTCAGTGGAACTCCCAATTCGTCCATTGGTGTGTCATTGTGGTTTCAGATGCTGCTTTTCACAAACAATTCTGCAACAACAAACCAGTGTAAGTGAGATATTCCTTCAAAAGGCTTTTGATTTTCTGGGGGATCGCCCAAAGCATTAATCTGCCATATTTATGTAGGTTTTACCTTGGTGGTCATTTTTACCTATCAGCCAAATTGCTGAAAAAAGCTTTTGTTTCAGGCTGTTGTAAACTATGGCTACTTTTAGAGTGTCTGTGAATTAGTTGCCTAAGAACATCTTTGGAGGCTTAAATGACAGGTGAACCTTTTTTTGTCCCGTTTTCGAAACACGGTTTAGCTTAATTTGTGATTTTTCTCTATCTAAGGCGATGCCCAAAGCATCATGTTCTATAAAGTAAATGTTGTCATAGTTGATTTGAACTAATTTGACTGTGAATTGAAAAGAGGCATAAACAGGGTTTGGACAATTTGTCAATATACAAGGTTATGGGAGCAATATGAGAATGAGGTGCCTCAACACATACCCTGCAGCATAGAGTAAAACCTTTAGCGTTGTCCACAGCCTATTATGTAATTGATCGTTTGACAATGTCTTTCGATGTTTTCCTAGAGAATGCGGTGTACTTACAGTTTCTGTAGTGTAGTGGTTATCACGTTTGCTTAACACGCAAAAGGTCTCTGGTTCGAAACCAGACAGAAACAGTTTTTCCGGCTTATTAGATCCTTCTTTTGGTCAACATGAGACTTTCAGTGTTGCGATGAGTTTCATATCAAAGAAAACATAAAAAATGGCATCTTTAAAATAAAGACTGCTTGAAACCTCTAGCACTGGCTTTCTAGAGGGTTTTATGGTGTAATGGTTAGCACTCTGGACTCTGAGTTCAAGTCTCAGTAGGACCTTCTTATAATCCTTTCATGAGCTAGACTACTGCTCAAGAAAATAATGCCCCTTTGAGTCAGAGATGGGCTGTGAATTTCTCAAGTGGAAATCTTGTACACTTTTATTGCTTAGATTGCATGGCAAGAGTCAAATCAAAATCTTCACATTTATATCAATACATTGCCAAGTCACCGGATAACTGAATAGGTATTACATTAACGGGGTCTTACTAAAGCAGGCAGCCCAATAAAAGACCTCTGTTAGATGTCAGTGCCACATTTGGCAACACAAACAATGGTTGATGAGTGGCCAACGGCCTGAAGATGACTTTCCCATACACTTTATTTACCTATACAAGACATGGCTGGAAACATGGAGAATTGACACACCTATGGATACCAAACTCGATACCTAACAAATGTTTCAAGCAACCACCAAAGCTCTAATGCTTCTACGATTCAATTGTTAGCGCTCTAGAATTTGACTCCAAGAGTTTTGGGTCTCAGTGGAACTCCCAATTCGTCCATTGGTGTGTCATTGTGGTTTCAGATGCTGCTTTTCACAAACAATTCTGCAACAACAAACCAGTGTAAGTGAGATATTCCTTCAAAAGGCTTTTGATTTTCTGGGGGATCGCCCAAAGCATTAATCTGCCATATTTATGTAGGTTTTACCTTGGTGGTCATTTTTACCTATCAGCCAAATTGCTGAAAAAAGCTTTTGTTTCAGGCTGTTGTAAACTATGGCTACTTTTAGAGTGTCTGTGAATTAGTTGCCTAAGAACATCTTTGGAGGCTTAAATGACAGGTGAACCTTTTTTTGTCCCGTTTTCGAAACATGGTTTAGCTTAATTTGTGATTTTTCTCTATCTAAGGCGATGCCCAAAGCATCATGTTCTATAAAGTAAATGTTGTCATAGTTGATTTGAACTAATTTGACTGTGAATTGAAAAGAGGCATAAACAGGGTTTGGACAATTTGTCAATATACAAGGTTATGGGAGCAATATGAGAATGAGGTGCCTCAACACATACCCTGCAGCATAGAGTAAAACCTTTAGCGTTGTCCACAGCCTATTATGTAATTGATCGTTTGACAATGTCTTTCGATGTTTTCCTAGAGAATGCGGTGTACTTACAGTTTCTGTAGTGTAGTGGTTATCACGTTTGCTTAACACGCAAAAGGTCTCTGGTTCGAAACCAGACAGAAACAGTTTTTCCGGCTTATTAGATCCTTCTTTTGGTCAACATGAGACTTTCAGTGTTGCGATGAGTTTCATATCAAAGAAAACATAAAAAATGGCATCTTTAAAATAAAGACTGCTTGAAACCTCTAGCACTGGCTTTCTAGAGGGTTCTATGGTGTAATGGTTAGCACTCTGGACTCTGAATCCAGTGATCTGAGTTCAAGTCTCAGTAGGACCTTCTTATAATCCTTTCATGTGCTAGACTACTGCTCAAGAAAATAATGCCCCTTTGAGTCAGAGATGGGCTGTGAATTTCTCAAGTGGAAATCTTGTACACTTTTATTTCTTAGATTGCATGGCAAGAGTCAAATCAAAATCTTCACATTTATATCAATACATTGCCAAGTCACCGGATAACTGAATAGGTATTACATTAACGGGGTCTTACTAAAGCAGGCAGCCCAATAAAAGACCTCTGTTAGATGTCAGTGCCACATTTGGCAACACAAACAATGGTTGATGAGTGGCCAACGGCCTGAAGATGACTTTCCCATACACTTTATTTACCTATACAAGACATGGCTGGAAACATGGAGAATTGACACACCTATGGATACCAAACTCGATACCTAACAAATGTTTCAAGCAACCACCAAAGCTCTAATGCTTCTACGATTCAATTGTTAGCGCTCTAGAATTTGACTCCAAGAGTTTTGGGTCTCAGTGGAACTCCCAATTCGTCCATTGGTGTGTCATTGTGGTTTCAGATGCTGCTTTTCACAAACAATTCTGCAACAACAAACCAGTGTAAGTGAGATATTCCTTCAAAAGGCTTTTGATTTTCTGGGGGATCGCCCAAAGCATTAATCTGCCATATTTATGTAGGTTTTACCTTGGTGGTCATTTTTACCTATCAGCCAAATTGCTGAAAAAAGCTTTTGTTTCAGGCTGTTGTAAACTATGGCTACTTTTAGAGTGTCTGTGAATTAGTTGCCTAAGAACATCTTTGGAGGCTTAAATGACAGGTGAACCTTTTTTTGTCCCGTTTTCGAAACATGGTTTAGCTTAATTTGTGATTTTTCTCTATCTAAGGCGATGCCCAAAGCATCATGTTCTATAAAGTAAATGTTGTCATAGTTGATTTGAACTAATTTGACTGTGAATTGAAAAGAGGCATAAACAGGGTTTGGACAATTTGTCAATATACAAGGTTATGGGAGCAATATGAGAATGAGGTGCCTCAACACATACCCTGCAGCATAGAGTAAAACCTTTAGCGTTGTCCACAGCCTATTATGTAATTGATCGTTTGACAATGTCTTTCGATGTTTTCCTAGAGAATGCGGTGTACTTACAGTTTCTGTAGTGTAGTGGTTATCACGTTTGCTTAACACGCAAAAGGTCTCTGGTTCGAAACCAGACAGAAACAGTTTTTCCGGCTTATTAGATCCTTCTTTTGGTCAACATGAGACTTTCAGTGTTGCGATGAGTTTCATATCAAAGAAAACATAAAAAATGGCATCTTTAAAATAAAGACCGCTTGAAACCTCTAGCACTGGCTTTCTAGAGGGTTCTATGGTGTAATGGTTAGCACTCTGGACTCTGAATCCAGTGATCTGAGTTCAAGTCTCAGTAGGACCTTCTTATAATCCTTTCATGTGCTAGACTACTGCTCAAGAAAATAATGCCCCTTTGAGTCAGAGATGGGCTGTGAATTTCTCAAGTGGAAATCTTGTACACTTTTATTTCTTAGATTGCATGGCAAGAGTCAAATCAAAATCTTCACATTTATATCAATACATTGCCAAGTCACCGGATAACTGAATAGGTATTACATTAACGGGGTCTTACTAAAGCAGGCAGCCCAATAAAAGACCTCTGTTAGATGTCAGTGCCACATTTGGCAACACAAACAATGGTTGATGAGTGGCCAACGGCCTGAAGATGACTTTCCCATACACTTTATTTACCTATACAAGACATGGCTGGAAACATGGAGAATTGACACACCTATGGATACCAAACTCGATACCTAACAAATGTTTCAAGCAACCACCAAAGCTCTAATGCTTCTACGATTCAATTGTTAGCGCTCTAGAATTTGACTCCAAGAGTTTTGGGTCTCAGTGGAACTCCCAATTCGTCCATTGGTGTGTCATTGTGGTTTCAGATGCTGCTTTTCACAAACAATTCTGCAACAACAAACCAGTGTAAGTGAGATATTCCTTCAAAAGGCTTTTGATTTTCTGGGGGATCGCCCAAAGCATTAATCTGCCATATTTATGTAGGTTTTACCTTGGTGGTCATTTTTACCTATCAGCCAAATTGCTGAAAAAAGCTTTTGTTTCAGGCTGTTGTAAACTATGGCTACTTTTAGAGTGTCTGTGAATTAGTTGCCTAAGAACATCTTTGGAGGCTTAAATGACAGGTGAACCTTTTTTTGTCCCGTTTTCGAAACATGGTTTAGCTTAATTTGTGATTTTTCTCTATCTAAGGCGATGCCCAAAGCATCATGTTCTATAAAGTAAATGTTGTCATAGTTGATTTGAACTAATTTGACTGTGAATTGAAAAGAGGCATAAACAGGGTTTGGACAATTTGTCAATATACAAGGTTATGGGAGCAATATGAGAATGAGGTGCCTCAACACATACCCTGCAGCATAGAGTAAAACCTTTAGCGTTGTCCACAGCCTATTATGTAATTGATCGTTTGACAATGTCTTTCGATGTTTTCCTAGAGAATGCGGTGTACTTACAGTTTCTGTAGTGTAGTGGTTATCACGTTTGCTTAACACGCAAAAGGTCTCTGGTTCGAAACCAGACAGAAACAGTTTTTCCGGCTTATTAGATCCTTCTTTTGGTCAACATGAGACTTTCAGTGTTGCGATGAGTTTCATATCAAAGAAAACATAAAAAATGGCATCTTTAAAATAAAGACCGCTTGAAACCTCTAGCACTGGCTTTCTAGAGGGTTCTATGGTGTAATGGTTAGCACTCTGGACTCTGAATCCAGTGATCTGAGTTCAAGTCTCAGTAGGACCTTCTTATAATCCTTTCATGTGCTAGACTACTGCTCAAGAAAATAATGCCCCTTTGAGTCAGAGATGGGCTGTGAATTTCTCAAGTGGAAATCTTGTACACTTTTATTTCTTAGATTGCATGGCAAGAGTCAAATCAAAATCTTCACATTTATATCAATACATTGCCAAGTCACCGGATAACTGAATAGGTATTACATTAACGGGGTCTTACTAAAGCAGGCAGCCCAATAAAAGACCTCTGTTAGATGTCAGTGCCACATTTGGCAACACAAACAATGGTTGATGAGTGGCCAACGGCCTGAAGATGACTTTCCCATACACTTTATTTACCTATACAAGACATGGCTGGAAACATGGAGAATTGACACACCTATGGATACCAAACTCGATACCTAACAAATGTTTCAAGCAACCACCAAAGCTCTAATGCTTCTACGATTCAATTGTTAGCGCTCTAGAATTTGACTCCAAGAGTTTTGGGTCTCAGTGGAACTCCCAATTCGTCCATTGGTGTGTCATTGTGGTTTCAGATGCTGCTTTTCACAAACAATTCTGCAACAACAAACCAGTGTAAGTGAGATATTCCTTCAAAAGGCTTTTGATTTTCTGGGGGATCGCCCAAAGCATTAATCTGCCATATTTATGTAGGTTTTACCTTGGTGGTCATTTTTACCTATCAGCCAAATTGCTGAAAAAAGCTTTTGTTTCAGGCTGTTGTAAACTATGGCTACTTTTAGAGTGTCTGTGAATTAGTTGCCTAAGAACATCTTTGGAGGCTTAAATGACAGGTGAACCTTTTTTTGTCCCGTTTTCGAAACATGGTTTAGCTTAATTTGTGATTTTTCTCTATCTAAGGCGATGCCCAAAGCATCATGTTCTATAAAGTAAATGTTGTCATAGTTGATTTGAACTAATTTGACTGTGAATTGAAAAGAGGCATAAACAGGGTTTGGACAATTTGTCAATATACAAGGTTATGGGAGCAATATGAGAATGAGGTGCCTCAACACATACCCTGCAGCATAGAGTAAAACCTTTAGCGTTGTCCACAGCCTATTATGTAATTGATCGTTTGACAATGTCTTTCGATGTTTTCCTAGAGAATGCGGTGTACTTACAGTTTCTGTAGTGTAGTGGTTATCACGTTTGCTTAACACGCAAAAGGTCTCTGGTTCGAAACCAGACAGAAACAGTTTTTCCGGCTTATTAGATCCTTCTTTTGGTCAACATGAGACTTTCAGTGTTGCGATGAGTTTCATATCAAAGAAAACATAAAAAATGGCATCTTTAAAATAAAGACCGCTTGAAACCTCTAGCACTGGCTTTCTAGAGGGTTCTATGGTGTAATGGTTAGCACTCTGGACTCTGAATCCAGTGATCTGAGTTCAAGTCTCAGTAGGACCTTCTTATAATCCTTTCATGTGCTAGACTACTGCTCAAGAAAATAATGCCCCTTTGAGTCAGAGATGGGCTGTGAATTTCTCAAGTGGAAATCTTGTACACTTTTATTTCTTAGATTGCATGGCAAGAGTCAAATCAAAATCTTCACATTTATATCAATACATTGCCAAGTCACCGGATAACTGAATAGGTATTACATTAACGGGGTCTTACTAAAGCAGGCAGCCCAATAAAAGACCTCTGTTAGATGTCAGTGCCACATTTGGCAACACAAACAATGGTTGATGAGTGGCCAACGGCCTGAAGATGACTTTCCCATACACTTTATTTACCTATACAAGACATGGCTGGAAACATGGAGAATTGACACACCTATGGATACCAAACTCGATACCTAACAAATGTTTCAAGCAACCACCAAAGCTCTAATGCTTCTACGATTCAATTGTTAGCGCTCTAGAATTTGACTCCAAGAGTTTTGGGTCTCAGTGGAACTCCCAATTCGTCCATTGGTGTGTCATTGTGGTTTCAGATGCTGCTTTTCACAAACAATTCTGCAACAACAAACCAGTGTAAGTGAGATATTCCTTCAAAAGGCTTTTGATTTTCTGGGGGATCGCCCAAAGCATTAATCTGCCATATTTATGTAGGTTTTACCTTGGTGGTCATTTTTACCTATCAGCCAAATTGCTGAAAAAAGCTTTTGTTTCAGGCTGTTGTAAACTATGGCTACTTTTAGAGTGTCTGTGAATTAGTTGCCTAAGAACATCTTTGGAGGCTTAAATGACAGGTGAACCTTTTTTTGTCCCGTTTTCGAAACATGGTTTAGCTTAATTTGTGATTTTTCTCTATCTAAGGCGATGCCCAAAGCATCATGTTCTATAAAGTAAATGTTGTCATAGTTGATTTGAACTAATTTGACTGTGAATTGAAAAGAGGCATAAACAGGGTTTGGACAATTTGTCAATATACAAGGTTATGGGAGCAATATGAGAATAAGGTGCCTCAACACATACCCTGCAGCATAGAGTAAAACCTTTAGCGTTGTCCACAGCCTATTATGTAATTGATCGTTTGACAATGTCTTTCGATGTTTTCCTAGAGAATGCGGTGTACTTACAGTTTCTGTAGTGTAGTGGTTATCACGTTTGCTTAACACGCAAAAGGTCTCTGGTTCGAAACCAGACAGAAACAGTTTTTCCGGCTTATTAGATCCTTCTTTTGGTCAACATGAGACTTTCAGTGTTGCGATGAGTTTCATATCAAAGAAAACATAAAAAATGGCATCTTTAAAATAAAGACCGCTTGAAACCTCTAGCACTGGCTTTCTAGAGGGTTCTATGGTGTAATGGTTAGCACTCTGGACTCTGAATCCAGTGATCTGAGTTCAAGTCTCAGTAGGACCTTCTTATAATCCTTTCATGTGCTAGACTACTGCTCAAGAAAATAATGCCCCTTTGAGTCAGAGATGGGCTGTGAATTTCTCAAGTGGAAATCTTGTACACTTTTATTTCTTAGATTGCATGGCAAGAGTCAAATCAAAATCTTCACATTTATATCAATACATTGCCAAGTCACCGGATAACTGAATAGGTATTACATTAACGGGGTCTTACTAAAGCAGGCAGCCCAATAAAAGACCTCTGTTAGATGTCAGTGCCACATTTGGCAACACAAACAATGGTTGATGAGTGGCCAACGGCCTGAAGATGACTTTCCCATACACTTTATTTACCTATACAAGACATGGCTGGAAACATGGAGAATTGACACACCTATGGATACCAAACTCGATACCTAACAAATGTTTCAAGCAACCACCAAAGCTCTAATGCTTCTACGATTCAATTGTTAGCGCTCTAGAATTTGACTCCAAGAGTTTTGGGTCTCAGTGGAACTCCCAATTCGTCCATTGGTGTGTCATTGTGGTTTCAGATGCTGCTTTTCACAAACAATTCTGCAACAACAAACCAGTGTAAGTGAGATATTCCTTCAAAAGGCTTTTGATTTTCTGGGGGATCGCCCAAAGCATTAATCTGCCATATTTATGTAGGTTTTACCTTGGTGGTCATTTTTACCTATCAGCCAAATTGCTGAAAAAAGCTTTTGTTTCAGGCTGTTGTAAACTATGGCTACTTTTAGAGTGTCTGTGAATTAGTTGCCTAAGAACATCTTTGGAGGCTTAAATGACAGGTGAACCTTTTTTTGTCCCGTTTTCGAAACATGGTTTAGCTTAATTTGTGATTTTTCTCTATCTAAGGCGATGCCCAAAGCATCATGTTCTATAAAGTAAATGTTGTCATAGTTGATTTGAACTAATTTGACTGTGAATTGAAAAGAGGCATAAACAGGGTTTGGACAATTTGTCAATATACAAGGTTATGGGAGCAATATGAGAATAAGGTGCCTCAACACATACCCTGCAGCATAGAGTAAAACCTTTAGCGTTGTCCACAGCCTATTATGTAATTGATCGTTTGACAATGTCTTTCGATGTTTTCCTAGAGAATGCGGTGTACTTACAGTTTCTGTAGTGTAGTGGTTATCACGTTTGCTTAACACGCAAAAGGTCTCTGGTTCGAAACCAGACAGAAACAGTTTTTCCGGCTTATTAGATCCTTCTTTTGGTCAACATGAGACTTTCAGTGTTGCGATGAGTTTCATATCAAAGAAAACATAAAAAATGGCATCTTTAAAATAAAGACCGCTTGAAACCTCTAGCACTGGCTTTCTAGAGGGTTCTATGGTGTAATGGTTAGCACTCTGGACTCTGAATCCAGTGATCTGAGTTCAAGTCTCAGTAGGACCTTCTTATAATCCTTTCATGTGCTAGACTACTGCTCAAGAAAATAATGCCCCTTTGAGTCAGAGATGGGCTGTGAATTTCTCAAGTGGAAATCTTGTACACTTTTATTTCTTAGATTGCATGGCAAGAGTCAAATCAAAATCTTCACATTTATATCAATACATTGCCAAGTCACCGGATAACTGAATAGGTATTACATTAACGGGGTCTTACTAAAGCAGGCAGCCCAATAAAAGACCTCTGTTAGATGTCAGTGCCACATTTGGCAACACAAACAATGGTTGATGAGTGGCCAACGGCCTGAAGATGACTTTCCCATACACTTTATTTACCTATACAAGACATGGCTGGAAACATGGAGAATTGACACACCTATGGATACCAAACTCGATACCTAACAAATGTTTCAAGCAACCACCAAAGCTCTAATGCTTCTACGATTCAATTGTTAGCGCTCTAGAATTTGACTCCAAGAGTTTTGGGTCTCAGTGGAACTCCCAATTCGTCCATTGGTGTGTCATTGTGGTTTCAGATGCTGCTTTTCACAAACAATTCTGCAACAACAAACCAGTGTAAGTGAGATATTCCTTCAAAAGGCTTTTGATTTTCTGGGGGATCGCCCAAAGCATTAATCTGCCATATTTATGTAGGTTTTACCTTGGTGGTCATTTTTACCTATCAGCCAAATTGCTGAAAAAAGCTTTTGTTTCAGGCTGTTGTAAACTATGGCTACTTTTAGAGTGTCTGTGAATTAGTTGCCTAAGAACATCTTTGGAGGCTTAAATGACAGGTGAACCTTTTTTTGTCCCGTTTTCGAAACATGGTTTAGCTTAATTTGTGATTTTTCTCTATCTAAGGCGATGCCCAAAGCATCATGTTCTATAAAGTAAATGTTGTCATAGTTGATTTGAACTAATTTGACTGTGAATTGAAAAGAGGCATAAACAGGGTTTGGACAATTTGTCAATATACAAGGTTATGGGAGCAATATGAGAATAAGGTGCCTCAACACATACCCTGCAGCATAGAGTAAAACCTTTAGCGTTGTCCACAGCCTATTATGTAATTGATCGTTTGACAATGTCTTTCGATGTTTTCCTAGAGAATGCGGTGTACTTACAGTTTCTGTAGTGTAGTGGTTATCACGTTTGCTTAACACGCAAAAGGTCTCTGGTTCGAAACCAGACAGAAACAGTTTTTCCGGCTTATTAGATCCTTCTTTTGGTCAACATGAGACTTTCAGTGTTGCGATGAGTTTCATATCAAAGAAAACATAAAAAATGGCATCTTTAAAATAAAGACCGCTTGAAACCTCTAGCACTGGCTTTCTAGAGGGTTCTATGGTGTAATGGTTAGCACTCTGGACTCTGAATCCAGTGATCTGAGTTCAAGTCTCAGTAGGACCTTCTTATAATCCTTTCATGTGCTAGACTACTGCTCAAGAGAATAATGCCCCTTTGAGTCAGAGATGGGCTGTGAATTTCTCAAGTGGAAATCTTGTACACTTTTATTTCTTAGATTGCATGGCAAGAGTCAAATCAAAATCTTCACATTTATATCAATACATTGCCAAGTCACCGGATAACTGAATAGGTATTACATTAACGGGGTCTTACTAAAGCAGGCAGCCCAATAAAAGACCTCTGTTAGATGTCAGTGCCACATTTGGCAACACAAACAATGGTTGATGAGTGGCCAACGGCCTGAAGATGACTTTCCCATACACTTTATTTACCTATACAAGACATGGCTGGAAACATGGAGAATTGACACACCTATGGATACCAAACTCGATACCTAACAAATGTTTCAAGCAACCACCAAAGCTCTAATGCTTCTACGATTCAATTGTTAGCGCTCTAGAATTTGACTCCAAGAGTTTTGGGTCTCAGTGGAACTCCCAATTCGTCCATTGGTGTGTCATTGTGGTTTCAGATGCTGCTTTTCACAAACAATTCTGCAACAACAAACCAGTGTAAGTGAGATATTCCTTCAAAAGGCTTTTGATTTTCTGGGGGATCGCCCAAAGCATTAATCTGCCATATTTATGTAGGTTTTACCTTGGTGGTCATTTTTACCTATCAGCCAAATTGCTGAAAAAAGCTTTTGTTTCAGGCTGTTGTAAACTATGGCTACTTTTAGAGTGTCTGTGAATTAGTTGCCTAAGAACATCTTTGGAGGCTTAAATGACAGGTGAACCTTTTTTTGTCCCGTTTTCGAAACATGGTTTAGCTTAATTTGTGATTTTTCTCTATCTAAGGCGATGCCCAAAGCATCATGTTCTATAAAGTAAATGTTGTCATAGTTGATTTGAACTAATTTGACTGTGAATTGAAAAGAGGCATAAACAGGGTTTGGACAATTTGTCAATATACAAGGTTATGGGAGCAATATGAGAATAAGGTGCCTCAACACATACCCTGCAGCATAGAGTAAAACCTTTAGCGTTGTCCACAGCCTATTATGTAATTGATCGTTTGACAATGTCTTTCGATGTTTTCCTAGAGAATGCGGTGTACTTACAGTTTCTGTAGTGTAGTGGTTATCACGTTTGCTTAACACGCAAAAGGTCTCTGGTTCGAAACCAGACAGAAACAGTTTTTCCGGCTTATTAGATCCTTCTTTTGGTCAACATGAGACTTTCAGTGTTGCGATGAGTTTCATATCAAAGAAAACATAAAAAATGGCATCTTTAAAATAAAGACCGCTTGAAACCTCTAGCACTGGCTTTCTAGAGGGTTCTATGGTGTAATGGTTAGCACTCTGGACTCTGAATCCAGTGATCTGAGTTCAAGTCTCAGTAGGACCTTCTTATAATCCTTTCATGTGCTAGACTACTGCTCAAGAAAATAATGCCCCTTTGAGTCAGAGATGGGCTGTGAATTTCTCAAGTGGAAATCTTGTACACTTTTATTTCTTAGATTGCATGGCAAGAGTCAAATCAAAATCTTCACATTTATATCAATACATTGCCAAGTCACCGGATAACTGAATAGGTATTACATTAACGGGGTCTTACTAAAGCAGGCAGCCCAATAAAAGACCTCTGTTAGATGTCAGTGCCACATTTGGCAACACAAACAATGGTTGATGAGTGGCCAACGGCCTGAAGATGACTTTCCCATACACTTTATTTACCTATACAAGACATGGCTGGAAACATGGAGAATTGACACACCTATGGATACCAAACTCGATACCTAACAAATGTTTCAAGCAACCACCAAAGCTCTAATGCTTCTACGATTCAATTGTTAGCGCTCTAGAATTTGACTCCAAGAGTTTTGGGTCTCAGTGGAACTCCCAATTCGTCCATTGGTGTGTCATTGTGGTTTCAGATGCTGCTTTTCACAAACAATTCTGCAACAACAAACCAGTGTAAGTGAGATATTCCTTCAAAAGGCTTTTGATTTTCTGGGGGATCGCCCAAAGCATTAATCTGCCATATTTATGTAGGTTTTACCTTGGTGGTCATTTTTACCTATCAGCCAAATTGCTGAAAAAAGCTTTTGTTTCAGGCTGTTGTAAACTATGGCTACTTTTAGAGTGTCTGTGAATTAGTTGCCTAAGAACATCTTTGGAGGCTTAAATGACAGGTGAACCTTTTTTTGTCCCGTTTTCGAAACATGGTTTAGCTTAATTTGTGATTTTTCTCTATCTAAGGCGATGCCCAAAGCATCATGTTCTATAAAGTAAATGTTGTCATAGTTGATTTGAACTAATTTGACTGTGAATTGAAAAGAGGCATAAACAGGGTTTGGACAATTTGTCAATATACAAGGTTATGGGAGCAATATGAGAATAAGGTGCCTCAACACATACCCTGCAGCATAGAGTAAAACCTTTAGCGTTGTCCACAGCCTATTATGTAATTGATCGTTTGACAATGTCTTTCGATGTTTTCCTAGAGAATGCGGTGTACTTACAGTTTCTGTAGTGTAGTGGTTATCACGTTTGCTTAACACGCAAAAGGTCTCTGGTTCGAAACCAGACAGAAACAGTTTTTCCGGCTTATTAGATCCTTCTTTTGGTCAACATGAGACTTTCAGTGTTGCGATGAGTTTCATATCAAAGAAAACATAAAAAATGGCATCTTTAAAATAAAGACCGCTTGAAACCTCTAGCACTGGCTTTCTAGAGGGTTCTATGGTGTAATGGTTAGCACTCTGGACTCTGAATCCAGTGATCTGAGTTCAAGTCTCAGTAGGACCTTCTTATAATCCTTTCATGTGCTAGACTACTGCTCAAGAAAATAATGCCCCTTTGAGTCAGAGATGGGCTGTGAATTTCTCAAGTGGAAATCTTGTACACTTTTATTTCTTAGATTGCATGGCAAGAGTCAAATCAAAATCTTCACATTTATATCAATACATTGCCAAGTCACCGGATAACTGAATAGGTATTACATTAACGGGGTCTTACTAAAGCAGGCAGCCCAATAAAAGACCTCTGTTAGATGTCAGTGCCACATTTGGCAACACAAACAATGGTTGATGAGTGGCCAACGGCCTGAAGATGACTTTCCCATACACTTTATTTACCTATACAAGACATGGCTGGAAACATGGAGAATTGACACACCTATGGATACCAAACTCGATACCTAACAAATGTTTCAAGCAACCACCAAAGCTCTAATGCTTCTACGATTCAATTGTTAGCGCTCTAGAATTTGACTCCAAGAGTTTTGGGTCTCAGTGGAACTCCCAATTCGTCCATTGGTGTGTCATTGTGGTTTCAGATGCTGCTTTTCACAAACAATTCTGCAACAACAAACCAGTGTAAGTGAGATATTCCTTCAAAAGGCTTTTGATTTTCTGGGGGATCGCCCAAAGCATTAATCTGCCATATTTATGTAGGTTTTACCTTGGTGGTCATTTTTACCTATCAGCCAAATTGCTGAAAAAAGCTTTTGTTTCAGGCTGTTGTAAACTATGGCTACTTTTAGAGTGTCTGTGAATTAGTTGCCTAAGAACATCTTTGGAGGCTTAAATGACAGGTGAACCTTTTTTTGTCCCGTTTTCGAAACATGGTTTAGCTTAATTTGTGATTTTTCTCTATCTAAGGCGATGCCCAAAGCATCATGTTCTATAAAGTAAATGTTGTCATAGTTGATTTGAACTAATTTGACTGTGAATTGAAAAGAGGCATAAACAGGGTTTGGACAATTTGTCAATATACAAGGTTATGGGAGCAATATGAGAATAAGGTGCCTCAACACATACCCTGCAGCATAGAGTAAAACCTTTAGCGTTGTCCACAGCCTATTATGTAATTGATCGTTTGACAATGTCTTTCGATGTTTTCCTAGAGAATGCGGTGTACTTACAGTTTCTGTAGTGTAGTGGTTATCACGTTTGCTTAACACGCAAAAGGTCTCTGGTTCGAAACCAGACAGAAACAGTTTTTCCGGCTTATTAGATCCTTCTTTTGGTCAACATGAGACTTTCAGTGTTGCGATGAGTTTCATATCAAAGAAAACATAAAAAATGGCATCTTTAAAATAAAGACCGCTTGAAACCTCTAGCACTGGCTTTCTAGAGGGTTCTATGGTGTAATGGTTAGCACTCTGGACTCTGAATCCAGTGATCTGAGTTCAAGTCTCAGTAGGACCTTCTTATAATCCTTTCATGTGCTAGACTACTGCTCAAGAGAATAATGCCCCTTTGAGTCAGAGATGGGCTGTGAATTTCTCAAGTGGAAATCTTGTACACTTTTATTTCTTAGATTGCATGGCAAGAGTCAAATCAAAATCTTCACATTTATATCAATACATTGCCAAGTCACCGGATAACTGAATAGGTATTACATTAACGGGGTCTTACTAAAGCAGGCAGCCCAATAAAAGACCTCTGTTAGATGTCAGTGCCACATTTGGCAACACAAACAATGGTTGATGAGTGGCCAACGGCCTGAAGATGACTTTCCCATACACTTTATTTACCTATACAAGACATGGCTGGAAACATGGAGAATTGACACACCTATGGATACCAAACTCGATACCTAACAAATGTTTCAAGCAACCACCAAAGCTCTAATGCTTCTACGATTCAATTGTTAGCGCTCTAGAATTTGACTCCAAGAGTTTTGGGTCTCAGTGGAACTCCCAATTCGTCCATTGGTGTGTCATTGTGGTTTCAGATGCTGCTTTTCACAAACAATTCTGCAACAACAAACCAGTGTAAGTGAGATATTCCTTCAAAAGGCTTTTGATTTTCTGGGGGATCGCCCAAAGCATTAATCTGCCATATTTATGTAGGTTTTACCTTGGTGGTCATTTTTACCTATCAGCCAAATTGCTGAAAAAAGCTTTTGTTTCAGGCTGTTGTAAACTATGGCTACTTTTAGAGTGTCTGTGAATTAGTTGCCTAAGAACATCTTTGGAGGCTTAAATGACAGGTGAACCTTTTTTTGTCCCGTTTTCGAAACATGGTTTAGCTTAATTTGTGATTTTTCTCTATCTAAGGCGATGCCCAAAGCATCATGTTCTATAAAGTAAATGTTGTCATAGTTGATTTGAACTAATTTGACTGTGAATTGAAAAGAGGCATAAACAGGGTTTGGACAATTTGTCAATATACAAGGTTATGGGAGCAATATGAGAATAAGGTGCCTCAACACATACCCTGCAGCATAGAGTAAAACCTTTAGCGTTGTCCACAGCCTATTATGTAATTGATCGTTTGACAATGTCTTTCGATGTTTTCCTAGAGAATGCGGTGTACTTACAGTTTCTGTAGTGTAGTGGTTATCACGTTTGCTTAACACGCAAAAGGTCTCTGGTTCGAAACCAGACAGAAACAGTTTTTCCGGCTTATTAGATCCTTCTTTTGGTCAACATGAGACTTTCAGTGTTGCGATGAGTTTCATATCAAAGAAAACATAAAAAATGGCATCTTTAAAATAAAGACCGCTTGAAACCTCTAGCACTGGCTTTCTAGAGGGTTCTATGGTGTAATGGTTAGCACTCTGGACTCTGAATCCAGTGATCTGAGTTCAAGTCTCAGTAGGACCTTCTTATAATCCTTTCATGTGCTAGACTACTGCTCAAGAAAATAATGCCCCTTTGAGTCAGAGATGGGCTGTGAATTTCTCAAGTGGAAATCTTGTACACTTTTATTTCTTAGATTGCATGGCAAGAGTCAAATCAAAATCTTCACATTTATATCAATACATTGCCAAGTCACCGGATAACTGAATAGGTATTACATTAACGGGGTCTTACTAAAGCAGGCAGCCCAATAAAAGACCTCTGTTAGATGTCAGTGCCACATTTGGCAACACAAACAATGGTTGATGAGTGGCCAACGGCCTGAAGATGACTTTCCCATACACTTTATTTACCTATACAAGACATGGCTGGAAACATGGAGAATTGACACACCTATGGATACCAAACTCGATACCTAACAAATGTTTCAAGCAACCACCAAAGCTCTAATGCTTCTACGATTCAATTGTTAGCGCTCTAGAATTTGACTCCAAGAGTTTTGGGTCTCAGTGGAACTCCCAATTCGTCCATTGGTGTGTCATTGTGGTTTCAGATGCTGCTTTTCACAAACAATTCTGCAACAACAAACCAGTGTAAGTGAGATATTCCTTCAAAAGGCTTTTGATTTTCTGGGGGATCGCCCAAAGCATTAATCTGCCATATTTATGTAGGTTTTACCTTGGTGGTCATTTTTACCTATCAGCCAAATTGCTGAAAAAAGCTTTTGTTTCAGGCTGTTGTAAACTATGGCTACTTTTAGAGTGTCTGTGAATTAGTTGCCTAAGAACATCTTTGGAGGCTTAAATGACAGGTGAACCTTTTTTTGTCCCGTTTTCGAAACATGGTTTAGCTTAATTTGTGATTTTTCTCTATCTAAGGCGATGCCCAAAGCATCATGTTCTATAAAGTAAATGTTGTCATAGTTGATTTGAACTAATTTGACTGTGAATTGAAAAGAGGCATAAACAGGGTTTGGACAATTTGTCAATATACAAGGTTATGGGAGCAATATGAGAATAAGGTGCCTCAACACATACCCTGCAGCATAGAGTAAAACCTTTAGCGTTGTCCACAGCCTATTATGTAATTGATCGTTTGACAATGTCTTTCGATGTTTTCCTAGAGAATGCGGTGTACTTACAGTTTCTGTAGTGTAGTGGTTATCACGTTTGCTTAACACGCAAAAGGTCTCTGGTTCGAAACCAGACAGAAACAGTTTTTCCGGCTTATTAGATCCTTCTTTTGGTCAACATGAGACTTTCAGTGTTGCGATGAGTTTCATATCAAAGAAAACATAAAAAATGGCATCTTTAAAATAAAGACCGCTTGAAACCTCTAGCACTGGCTTTCTAGAGGGTTCTATGGTGTAATGGTTAGCACTCTGGACTCTGAATCCAGTGATCTGAGTTCAAGTCTCAGTAGGACCTTCTTATAATCCTTTCATGTGCTAGACTACTGCTCAAGAAAATAATGCCCCTTTGAGTCAGAGATGGGCTGTGAATTTCTCAAGTGGAAATCTTGTACACTTTTATTTCTTAGATTGCATGGCAAGAGTCAAATCAAAATCTTCACATTTATATCAATACATTGCCAAGTCACCGGATAACTGAATAGGTATTACATTAACGGGGTCTTACTAAAGCAGGCAGCCCAATAAAAGACCTCTGTTAGATGTCAGTGCCACATTTGGCAACACAAACAATGGTTGATGAGTGGCCAACGGCCTGAAGATGACTTTCCCATACACTTTATTTACCTATACAAGACATGGCTGGAAACATGGAGAATTGACACACCTATGGATACCAAACTCGATACCTAACAAATGTTTCAAGCAACCACCAAAGCTCTAATGCTTCTACGATTCAATTGTTAGCGCTCTAGAATTTGACTCCAAGAGTTTTGGGTCTCAGTGGAACTCCCAATTCGTCCATTGGTGTGTCATTGTGGTTTCAGATGCTGCTTTTCACAAACAATTCTGCAACAACAAACCAGTGTAAGTGAGATATTCCTTCAAAAGGCTTTTGATTTTCTGGGGGATCGCCCAAAGCATTAATCTGCCATATTTATGTAGGTTTTACCTTGGTGGTCATTTTTACCTATCAGCCAAATTGCTGAAAAAAGCTTTTGTTTCAGGCTGTTGTAAACTATGGCTACTTTTAGAGTGTCTGTGAATTAGTTGCCTAAGAACATCTTTGGAGGCTTAAATGACAGGTGAACCTTTTTTTGTCCCGTTTTCGAAACATGGTTTAGCTTAATTTGTGATTTTTCTCTATCTAAGGCGATGCCCAAAGCATCATGTTCTATAAAGTAAATGTTGTCATAGTTGATTTGAACTAATTTGACTGTGAATTGAAAAGAGGCATAAACAGGGTTTGGACAATTTGTCAATATACAAGGTTATGGGAGCAATATGAGAATAAGGTGCCTCAACACATACCCTGCAGCATAGAGTAAAACCTTTAGCGTTGTCCACAGCCTATTATGTAATTGATCGTTTGACAATGTCTTTCGATGTTTTCCTAGAGAATGCGGTGTACTTACAGTTTCTGTAGTGTAGTGGTTATCACGTTTGCTTAACACGCAAAAGGTCTCTGGTTCGAAACCAGACAGAAACAGTTTTTCCGGCTTATTAGATCCTTCTTTTGGTCAACATGAGACTTTCAGTGTTGCGATGAGTTTCATATCAAAGAAAACATAAAAAATGGCATCTTTAAAATAAAGACCGCTTGAAACCTCTAGCACTGGCTTTCTAGAGGGTTCTATGGTGTAATGGTTAGCACTCTGGACTCTGAATCCAGTGATCTGAGTTCAAGTCTCAGTAGGACCTTCTTATAATCCTTTCATGTGCTAGACTACTGCTCAAGAGAATAATGCCCCTTTGAGTCAGAGATGGGCTGTGAATTTCTCAAGTGGAAATCTTGTACACTTTTATTTCTTAGATTGCATGGCAAGAGTCAAATCAAAATCTTCACATTTATATCAATACATTGCCAAGTCACCGGATAACTGAATAGGTATTACATTAACGGGGTCTTACTAAAGCAGGCAGCCCAATAAAAGACCTCTGTTAGATGTCAGTGCCACATTTGGCAACACAAACAATGGTTGATGAGTGGCCAACGGCCTGAAGATGACTTTCCCATACACTTTATTTACCTATACAAGACATGGCTGGAAACATGGAGAATTGACACACCTATGGATACCAAACTCGATACCTAACAAATGTTTCAAGCAACCACCAAAGCTCTAATGCTTCTACGATTCAATTGTTAGCGCTCTAGAATTTGACTCCAAGAGTTTTGGGTCTCAGTGGAACTCCCAATTCGTCCATTGGTGTGTCATTGTGGTTTCAGATGCTGCTTTTCACAAACAATTCTGCAACAACAAACCAGTGTAAGTGAGATATTCCTTCAAAAGGCTTTTGATTTTCTGGGGGATCGCCCAAAGCATTAATCTGCCATATTTATGTAGGTTTTACCTTGGTGGTCATTTTTACCTATCAGCCAAATTGCTGAAAAAAGCTTTTGTTTCAGGCTGTTGTAAACTATGGCTACTTTTAGAGTGTCTGTGAATTAGTTGCCTAAGAACATCTTTGGAGGCTTAAATGACAGGTGAACCTTTTTTTGTCCCGTTTTCGAAACATGGTTTAGCTTAATTTGTGATTTTTCTCTATCTAAGGCGATGCCCAAAGCATCATGTTCTATAAAGTAAATGTTGTCATAGTTGATTTGAACTAATTTGACTGTGAATTGAAAAGAGGCATAAACAGGGTTTGGACAATTTGTCAATATACAAGGTTATGGGAGCAATATGAGAATAAGGTGCCTCAACACATACCCTGCAGCATAGAGTAAAACCTTTAGCGTTGTCCACAGCCTATTATGTAATTGATCGTTTGACAATGTCTTTCGATGTTTTCCTAGAGAATGCGGTGTACTTACAGTTTCTGTAGTGTAGTGGTTATCACGTTTGCTTAACACGCAAAAGGTCTCTGGTTCGAAACCAGACAGAAACAGTTTTTCCGGCTTATTAGATCCTTCTTTTGGTCAACATGAGACTTTCAGTGTTGCGATGAGTTTCATATCAAAGAAAACATAAAAAATGGCATCTTTAAAATAAAGACCGCTTGAAACCTCTAGCACTGGCTTTCTAGAGGGTTCTATGGTGTAATGGTTAGCACTCTGGACTCTGAATCCAGTGATCTGAGTTCAAGTCTCAGTAGGACCTTCTTATAATCCTTTCATGTGCTAGACTACTGCTCAAGAGAATAATGCCCCTTTGAGTCAGAGATGGGCTGTGAATTTCTCAAGTGGAAATCTTGTACACTTTTATTTCTTAGATTGCATGGCAAGAGTCAAATCAAAATCTTCACATTTATATCAATACATTGCCAAGTCACCGGATAACTGAATAGGTATTACATTAACGGGGTCTTACTAAAGCAGGCAGCCCAATAAAAGACCTCTGTTAGATGTCAGTGCCACATTTGGCAACACAAACAATGGTTGATGAGTGGCCAACGGCCTGAAGATGACTTTCCCATACACTTTATTTACCTATACAAGACATGGCTGGAAACATGGAGAATTGACACACCTATGGATACCAAACTCGATACCTAACAAATGTTTCAAGCAACCACCAAAGCTCTAATGCTTCTACGATTCAATTGTTAGCGCTCTAGAATTTGACTCCAAGAGTTTTGGGTCTCAGTGGAACTCCCAATTCGTCCATTGGTGTGTCATTGTGGTTTCAGATGCTGCTTTTCACAAACAATTCTGCAACAACAAACCAGTGTAAGTGAGATATTCCTTCAAAAGGCTTTTGATTTTCTGGGGGATCGCCCAAAGCATTAATCTGCCATATTTATGTAGGTTTTACCTTGGTGGTCATTTTTACCTATCAGCCAAATTGCTGAAAAAAGCTTTTGTTTCAGGCTGTTGTAAACTATGGCTACTTTTAGAGTGTCTGTGAATTAGTTGCCTAAGAACATCTTTGGAGGCTTAAATGACAGGTGAACCTTTTTTTGTGTCCCGTTTTCGAAACATGGTTTAGCTTAATTTGTGATTTTTCTCTATCTAAGGCGATGCCCAAAGCATCATGTTCTATAAAGTAAATGTTGTCATAGTTGATTTGAACTAATTTGACTGTGAATTGAAAAGAGGCATAAACAGGGTTTGGACAATTTGTCAATATACAAGGTTATGGGAGCAATATGAGAATAAGGTGCCTCAACACATACCCTGCAGCATAGAGTAAAACCTTTAGCGTTGTCCACAGCCTATTATGTAATTGATCGTTTGACAATGTCTTTCGATGTTTTCCTAGAGAATGCGGTGTACTTACAGTTTCTGTAGTGTAGTGGTTATCACGTTTGCTTAACACGCAAAAGGTCTCTGGTTCGAAACCAGACAGAAACAGTTTTTCCGGCTTATTAGATCCTTCTTTTGGTCAACATGAGACTTTCAGTGTTGCGATGAGTTTCATATCAAAGAAAACATAAAAAATGGCATCTTTAAAATAAAGACCGCTTGAAACCTCTAGCACTGGCTTTCTAGAGGGTTCTATGGTGTAATGGTTAGCACTCTGGACTCTGAATCCAGTGATCTGAGTTCAAGTCTCAGTAGGACCTTCTTATAATCCTTTCATGTGCTAGACTACTGCTCAAGAAAATAATGCCCCTTTGAGTCAGAGATGGGCTGTGAATTTCTCAAGTGGAAATCTTGTACACTTTTATTTCTTAGATTGCATGGCAAGAGTCAAATCAAAATCTTCACATTTATATCAATACATTGCCAAGTCACCGGATAACTGAATAGGTATTACATTAACGGGGTCTTACTAAAGCAGGCAGCCCAATAAAAGACCTCTGTTAGATGTCAGTGCCACATTTGGCAACACAAACAATGGTTGATGAGTGGCCAACGGCCTGAAGATGACTTTCCCATACACTTTATTTACCTATACAAGACATGGCTGGAAACATGGAGAATTGACACACCTATGGATACCAAACTCGATACCTAACAAATGTTTCAAGCAACCACCAAAGCTCTAATGCTTCTACGATTCAATTGTTAGCGCTCTAGAATTTGACTCCAAGAGTTTTGGGTCTCAGTGGAACTCCCAATTCGTCCATTGGTGTGTCATTGTGGTTTCAGATGCTGCTTTTCACAAACAATTCTGCAACAACAAACCAGTGTAAGTGAGATATTCCTTCAAAAGGCTTTTGATTTTCTGGGGGATCGCCCAAAGCATTAATCTGCCATATTTATGTAGGTTTTACCTTGGTGGTCATTTTTACCTATCAGCCAAATTGCTGAAAAAAGCTTTTGTTTCAGGCTGTTGTAAACTATGGCTACTTTTAGAGTGTCTGTGAATTAGTTGCCTAAGAACATCTTTGGAGGCTTAAATGACAGGTGAACCTTTTTTTGTCCCGTTTTCGAAACATGGTTTAGCTTAATTTGTGATTTTTCTCTATCTAAGGCGATGCCCAAAGCATCATGTTCTATAAAGTAAATGTTGTCATAGTTGATTTGAACTAATTTGACTGTGAATTGAAAAGAGGCATAAACAGGGTTTGGACAATTTGTCAATATACAAGGTTATGGGAGCAATATGAGAATAAGGTGCCTCAACACATACCCTGCAGCATAGAGTAAAACCTTTAGCGTTGTCCACAGCCTATTATGTAATTGATCGTTTGACAATGTCTTTCGATGTTTTCCTAGAGAATGCGGTGTACTTACAGTTTCTGTAGTGTAGTGGTTATCACGTTTGCTTAACACGCAAAAGGTCTCTGGTTCGAAACCAGACAGAAACAGTTTTTCCGGCTTATTAGATCCCTCTTTTGGTCAACATGAGACTTTCAGTGTTGCGATGAGTTTCATATCAAAGAAAACATAAAAAATGGCATCTTTAAAATAAAGACCGCTTGAAACCTCTAGCACTGGCTTTCTAGAGGGTTCTATGGTGTAATGGTTAGCACTCTGGACTCTGAATCCAGTGATCTGAGTTCAAGTCTCAGTAGGACCTTCTTATAATCCTTTCATGTGCTAGACTACTGCTCAAGAGAATAATGCCCCTTTGAGTCAGAGATGGGCTGTGAATTTCTCAAGTGGAAATCTTGTACACTTTTATTTCTTAGATTGCATGGCAAGAGTCAAATCAAAATCTTCACATTTATATCAATACATTGCCAAGTCACCGGATAACTGAATAGGTATTACATTAACGGGGTCTTACTAAAGCAGGCAGCCCAATAAAAGACCTCTGTTAGATGTCAGTGCCACATTTGGCAACACAAACAATGGTTGATGAGTGGCCAACGGCCTGAAGATGACTTTCCCATACACTTTATTTACCTATACAAGACATGGCTGGAAACATGGAGAATTGACACACCTATGGATACCAAACTCGATACCTAACAAATGTTTCAAGCAACCACCAAAGCTCTAATGCTTCTACGATTCAATTGTTAGCGCTCTAGAATTTGACTCCAAGAGTTTTGGGTCTCAGTGGAACTCCCAATTCGTCCATTGGTGTGTCATTGTGGTTTCAGATGCTGCTTTTCACAAACAATTCTGCAACAACAAACCAGTGTAAGTGAGATATTCCTTCAAAAGGCTTTTGATTTTCTGGGGGATCGCCCAAAGCATTAATCTGCCATATTTATGTAGGTTTTACCTTGGTGGTCATTTTTACCTATCAGCCAAATTGCTGAAAAAAGCTTTTGTTTCAGGCTGTTGTAAACTATGGCTACTTTTAGAGTGTCTGTGAATTAGTTGCCTAAGAACATCTTTGGAGGCTTAAATGACAGGTGAACCTTTTTTTGTCCCGTTTTCGAAACATGGTTTAGCTTAATTTGTGATTTTTCTCTATCTAAGGCGATGCCCAAAGCATCATGTTCTATAAAGTAAATGTTGTCATAGTTGATTTGAACTAATTTGACTGTGAATTGAAAAGAGGCATAAACAGGGTTTGGACAATTTGTCAATATACAAGGTTATGGGAGCAATATGAGAATAAGGTGCCTCAACACATACCCTGCAGCATAGAGTAAAACCTTTAGCGTTGTCCACAGCCTATTATGTAATTGATCGTTTGACAATGTCTTTCGATGTTTTCCTAGAGAATGCGGTGTACTTACAGTTTCTGTAGTGTAGTGGTTATCACGTTTGCTTAACACGCAAAAGGTCTCTGGTTCGAAACCAGACAGAAACAGTTTTTCCGGCTTATTAGATCCTTCTTTTGGTCAACATGAGACTTTCAGTGTTGCGATGAGTTTCATATCAAAGAAAACATAAAAAATGGCATCTTTAAAATAAAGACCGCTTGAAACCTCTAGCACTGGCTTTCTAGAGGGTTCTATGGTGTAATGGTTAGCACTCTGGACTCTGAATCCAGTGATCTGAGTTCAAGTCTCAGTAGGACCTTCTTATAATCCTTTCATGTGCTAGACTACTGCTCAAGAGAATAATGCCCCTTTGAGTCAGAGATGGGCTGTGAATTTCTCAAGTGGAAATCTTGTACACTTTTATTTCTTAGATTGCATGGCAAGAGTCAAATCAAAATCTTCACATTTATATCAATACATTGCCAAGTCACCGGATAACTGAATAGGTATTACATTAACGGGGTCTTACTAAAGCAGGCAGCCCAATAAAAGACCTCTGTTAGATGTCAGTGCCACATTTGGCAACACAAACAATGGTTGATGAGTGGCCAACGGCCTGAAGATGACTTTCCCATACACTTTATTTACCTATACAAGACATGGCTGGAAACATGGAGAATTGACACACCTATGGATACCAAACTCGATACCTAACAAATGTTTCAAGCAACCACCAAAGCTCTAATGCTTCTACGATTCAATTGTTAGCGCTCTAGAATTTGACTCCAAGAGTTTTGGGTCTCAGTGGAACTCCCAATTCGTCCATTGGTGTGTCATTGTGGTTTCAGATGCTGCTTTTCACAAACAATTCTGCAACAACAAACCAGTGTAAGTGAGATATTCCTTCAAAAGGCTTTTGATTTTCTGGGGGATCGCCCAAAGCATTAATCTGCCATATTTATGTAGGTTTTACCTTGGTGGTCATTTTTACCTATCAGCCAAATTGCTGAAAAAAGCTTTTGTTTCAGGCTGTTGTAAACTATGGCTACTTTTAGAGTGTCTGTGAATTAGTTGCCTAAGAACATCTTTGGAGGCTTAAATGACAGGTGAACCTTTTTTTGTCCCGTTTTCGAAACATGGTTTAGCTTAATTTGTGATTTTTCTCTATCTAAGGCGATGCCCAAAGCATCATGTTCTATAAAGTAAATGTTGTCATAGTTGATTTGAACTAATTTGACTGTGAATTGAAAAGAGGCATAAACAGGGTTTGGACAATTTGTCAATATACAAGGTTATGGGAGCAATATGAGAATAAGGTGCCTCAACACATACCCTGCAGCATAGAGTAAAACCTTTAGCGTTGTCCACAGCCTATTATGTAATTGATCGTTTGACAATGTCTTTCGATGTTTTCCTAGAGAATGCGGTGTACTTACAGTTTCTGTAGTGTAGTGGTTATCACGTTTGCTTAACACGCAAAAGGTCTCTGGTTCGAAACCAGACAGAAACAGTTTTTCCGGCTTATTAGATCCTTCTTTTGGTCAACATGAGACTTTCAGTGTTGCGATGAGTTTCATATCAAAGAAAACATAAAAAATGGCATCTTTAAAATAAAGACCGCTTGAAACCTCTAGCACTGGCTTTCTAGAGGGTTCTATGGTGTAATGGTTAGCACTCTGGACTCTGAATCCAGTGATCTGAGTTCAAGTCTCAGTAGGACCTTCTTATAATCCTTTCATGTGCTAGACTACTGCTCAAGAGAATAATGCCCCTTTGAGTCAGAGATGGGCTGTGAATTTCTCAAGTGGAAATCTTGTACACTTTTATTTCTTAGATTGCATGGCAAGAGTCAAATCAAAATCTTCACATTTATATCAATACATTGCCAAGTCACCGGATAACTGAATAGGTATTACATTAACGGGGTCTTACTAAAGCAGGCAGCCCAATAAAAGACCTCTGTTAGATGTCAGTGCCACATTTGGCAACACAAACAATGGTTGATGAGTGGCCAACGGCCTGAAGATGACTTTCCCATACACTTTATTTACCTATACAAGACATGGCTGGAAACATGGAGAATTGACACACCTATGGATACCAAACTCGATACCTAACAAATGTTTCAAGCAACCACCAAAGCTCTAATGCTTCTACGATTCAATTGTTAGCGCTCTAGAATTTGACTCCAAGAGTTTTGGGTCTCAGTGGAACTCCCAATTCGTCCATTGGTGTGTCATTGTGGTTTCAGATGCTGCTTTTCACAAACAATTCTGCAACAACAAACCAGTGTAAGTGAGATATTCCTTCAAAAGGCTTTTGATTTTCTGGGGGATCGCCCAAAGCATTAATCTGCCATATTTATGTAGGTTTTACCTTGGTGGTCATTTTTACCTATCAGCCAAATTGCTGAAAAAAGCTTTTGTTTCAGGCTGTTGTAAACTATGGCTACTTTTAGAGTGTCTGTGAATTAGTTGCCTAAGAACATCTTTGGAGGCTTAAATGACAGGTGAACCTTTTTTTGTCCCGTTTTCGAAACATGGTTTAGCTTAATTTGTGATTTTTCTCTATCTAAGGCGATGCCCAAAGCATCATGTTCTATAAAGTAAATGTTGTCATAGTTGATTTGAACTAATTTGACTGTGAATTGAAAAGAGGCATAAACAGGGTTTGGACAATTTGTCAATATACAAGGTTATGGGAGCAATATGAGAATAAGGTGCCTCAACACATACCCTGCAGCATAGAGTAAAACCTTTAGCGTTGTCCACAGCCTATTATGTAATTGATCGTTTGACAATGTCTTTCGATGTTTTCCTAGAGAATGCGGTGTACTTACAGTTTCTGTAGTGTAGTGGTTATCACGTTTGCTTAACACGCAAAAGGTCTCTGGTTCGAAACCAGACAGAAACAGTTTTTCCGGCTTATTAGATCCTTCTTTTGGTCAACATGAGACTTTCAGTGTTGCGATGAGTTTCATATCAAAGAAAACATAAAAAATGGCATCTTTAAAATAAAGACCGCTTGAAACCTCTAGCACTGGCTTTCTAGAGGGTTCTATGGTGTAATGGTTAGCACTCTGGACTCTGAATCCAGTGATCTGAGTTCAAGTCTCAGTAGGACCTTCTTATAATCCTTTCATGTGCTAGACTACTGCTCAAGAGAATAATGCCCCTTTGAGTCAGAGATGGGCTGTGAATTTCTCAAGTGGAAATCTTGTACACTTTTATTTCTTAGATTGCATGGCAAGAGTCAAATCAAAATCTTCACATTTATATCAATACATTGCCAAGTCACCGGATAACTGAATAGGTATTACATTAACGGGGTCTTACTAAAGCAGGCAGCCCAATAAAAGACCTCTGTTAGATGTCAGTGCCACATTTGGCAACACAAACAATGGTTGATGAGTGGCCAACGGCCTGAAGATGACTTTCCCATACACTTTATTTACCTATACAAGACATGGCTGGAAACATGGAGAATTGACACACCTATGGATACCAAACTCGATACCTAACAAATGTTTCAAGCAACCACCAAAGCTCTAATGCTTCTACGATTCAATTGTTAGCGCTCTAGAATTTGACTCCAAGAGTTTTGGGTCTCAGTGGAACTCCCAATTCGTCCATTGGTGTGTCATTGTGGTTTCAGATGCTGCTTTTCACAAACAATTCTGCAACAACAAACCAGTGTAAGTGAGATATTCCTTCAAAAGGCTTTTGATTTTCTGGGGGATCGCCCAAAGCATTAATCTGCCATATTTATGTAGGTTTTACCTTGGTGGTCATTTTTACCTATCAGCCAAATTGCTGAAAAAAGCTTTTGTTTCAGGCTGTTGTAAACTATGGCTACTTTTAGAGTGTCTGTGAATTAGTTGCCTAAGAACATCTTTGGAGGCTTAAATGACAGGTGAACCTTTTTTTGTCCCGTTTTCGAAACATGGTTTAGCTTAATTTGTGATTTTTCTCTATCTAAGGCGATGCCCAAAGCATCATGTTCTATAAAGTAAATGTTGTCATAGTTGATTTGAACTAATTTGACTGTGAATTGAAAAGAGGCATAAACAGGGTTTGGACAATTTGTCAATATACAAGGTTATGGGAGCAATATGAGAATAAGGTGCCTCAACACATACCCTGCAGCATAGAGTAAAACCTTTAGCGTTGTCCACAGCCTATTATGTAATTGATCGTTTGACAATGTCTTTCGATGTTTTCCTAGAGAATGCGGTGTACTTACAGTTTCTGTAGTGTAGTGGTTATCACGTTTGCTTAACACGCAAAAGGTCTCTGGTTCGAAACCAGACAGAAACAGTTTTTCCGGCTTATTAGATCCTTCTTTTGGTCAACATGAGACTTTCAGTGTTGCGATGAGTTTCATATCAAAGAAAACATAAAAAATGGCATCTTTAAAATAAAGACCGCTTGAAACCTCTAGCACTGGCTTTCTAGAGGGTTCTATGGTGTAATGGTTAGCACTCTGGACTCTGAATCCAGTGATCTGAGTTCAAGTCTCAGTAGGACCTTCTTATAATCCTTTCATGTGCTAGACTACTGCTCAAGAGAATAATGCCCCTTTGAGTCAGAGATGGGCTGTGAATTTCTCAAGTGGAAATCTTGTACACTTTTATTTCTTAGATTGCATGGCAAGAGTCAAATCAAAATCTTCACATTTATATCAATACATTGCCAAGTCACCGGATAACTGAATAGGTATTACATTAACGGGGTCTTACTAAAGCAGGCAGCCCAATAAAAGACCTCTGTTAGATGTCAGTGCCACATTTGGCAACACAAACAATGGTTGATGAGTGGCCAACGGCCTGAAGATGACTTTCCCATACACTTTATTTACCTATACAAGACATGGCTGGAAACATGGAGAATTGACACACCTATGGATACCAAACTCGATACCTAACAAATGTTTCAAGCAACCACCAAAGCTCTAATGCTTCTACGATTCAATTGTTAGCGCTCTAGAATTTGACTCCAAGAGTTTTGGGTCTCAGTGGAACTCCCAATTCGTCCATTGGTGTGTCATTGTGGTTTCAGATGCTGCTTTTCACAAACAATTCTGCAACAACAAACCAGTGTAAGTGAGATATTCCTTCAAAAGGCTTTTGATTTTCTGGGGGATCGCCCAAAGCATTAATCTGCCATATTTATGTAGGTTTTACCTTGGTGGTCATTTTTACCTATCAGCCAAATTGCTGAAAAAAGCTTTTGTTTCAGGCTGTTGTAAACTATGGCTACTTTTAGAGTGTCTGTGAATTAGTTGCCTAAGAACATCTTTGGAGGCTTAAATGACAGGTGAACCTTTTTTTGTCCCGTTTTCGAAACATGGTTTAGCTTAATTTGTGATTTTTCTCTATCTAAGGCGATGCCCAAAGCATCATGTTCTATAAAGTAAATGTTGTCATAGTTGATTTGAACTAATTTGACTGTGAATTGAAAAGAGGCATAAACAGGGTTTGGACAATTTGTCAATATACAAGGTTATGGGAGCAATATGAGAATAAGGTGCCTCAACACATACCCTGCAGCATAGAGTAAAACCTTTAGCGTTGTCCACAGCCTATTATGTAATTGATCGTTTGACAATGTCTTTCGATGTTTTCCTAGAGAATGCGGTGTACTTACAGTTTCTGTAGTGTAGTGGTTATCACGTTTGCTTAACACGCAAAAGGTCTCTGGTTCGAAACCAGACAGAAACAGTTTTTCCGGCTTATTAGATCCTTCTTTTGGTCAACATGAGACTTTCAGTGTTGCGATGAGTTTCATATCAAAGAAAACATAAAAAATGGCATCTTTAAAATAAAGACCGCTTGAAACCTCTAGCACTGGCTTTCTAGAGGGTTCTATGGTGTAATGGTTAGCACTCTGGACTCTGAATCCAGTGATCTGAGTTCAAGTCTCAGTAGGACCTTCTTATAATCCTTTCATGTGCTAGACTACTGCTCAAGAGAATAATGCCCCTTTGAGTCAGAGATGGGCTGTGAATTTCTCAAGTGGAAATCTTGTACACTTTTATTTCTTAGATTGCATGGCAAGAGTCAAATCAAAATCTTCACATTTATATCAATACATTGCCAAGTCACCGGATAACTGAATAGGTATTACATTAACGGGGTCTTACTAAAGCAGGCAGCCCAATAAAAGACCTCTGTTAGATGTCAGTGCCACATTTGGCAACACAAACAATGGTTGATGAGTGGCCAACGGCCTGAAGATGACTTTCCCATACACTTTATTTACCTATACAAGACATGGCTGGAAACATGGAGAATTGACACACCTATGGATACCAAACTCGATACCTAACAAATGTTTCAAGCAACCACCAAAGCTCTAATGCTTCTACGATTCAATTGTTAGCGCTCTAGAATTTGACTCCAAGAGTTTTGGGTCTCAGTGGAACTCCCAATTCGTCCATTGGTGTGTCATTGTGGTTTCAGATGCTGCTTTTCACAAACAATTCTGCAACAACAAACCAGTGTAAGTGAGATATTCCTTCAAAAGGCTTTTGATTTTCTGGGGGATCGCCCAAAGCATTAATCTGCCATATTTATGTAGGTTTTACCTTGGTGGTCATTTTTACCTATCAGCCAAATTGCTGAAAAAAGCTTTTGTTTCAGGCTGTTGTAAACTATGGCTACTTTTAGAGTGTCTGTGAATTAGTTGCCTAAGAACATCTTTGGAGGCTTAAATGACAGGTGAACCTTTTTTTGTCCCGTTTTCGAAACATGGTTTAGCTTAATTTGTGATTTTTCTCTATCTAAGGCGATGCCCAAAGCATCATGTTCTATAAAGTAAATGTTGTCATAGTTGATTTGAACTAATTTGACTGTGAATTGAAAAGAGGCATAAACAGGGTTTGGACAATTTGTCAATATACAAGGTTATGGGAGCAATATGAGAATGAGGTGCCTCAACACATACCCTGCAGCATAGAGTAAAACCTTTAGCGTTGTCCACAGCCTATTATGTAATTGATCGTTTGACAATGTCTTTCGATGTTTTCCTAGAGAATGCGGTGTACTTACAGTTTCTGTAGTGTAGTGGTTATCACGTTTGCTTAACACGCAAAAGGTCTCTGGTTCGAAACCAGACAGAAACAGTTTTTCCGGCTTATTAGATCCTTCTTTTGGTCAACATGAGACTTTCAGTGTTGCGATGAGTTTCATATCAAAGAAAACATAAAAAATGGCATCTTTAAAATAAAGACCGCTTGAAACCTCTAGCACTGGCTTTCTAGAGGGTTCTATGGTGTAATGGTTAGCACTCTGGACTCTGAATCCAGTGATCTGAGTTCAAGTCTCAGTAGGACCTTCTTATAATCCTTTCATGTGCTAGACTACTGCTCAAGAGAATAATGCCCCTTTGAGTCAGAGATGGGCTGTGAATTTCTCAAGTGGAAATCTTGTACACTTTTATTTCTTAGATTGCATGGCAAGAGTCAAATCAAAATCTTCACATTTATATCAATACATTGCCAAGTCACCGGATAACTGAATAGGTATTACATTAACGGGGTCTTACTAAAGCAGGCAGCCCAATAAAAGACCTCTGTTAGATGTCAGTGCCACATTTGGCAACACAAACAATGGTTGATGAGTGGCCAACGGCCTGAAGATGACTTTCCCATACACTTTATTTACCTATACAAGACATGGCTGGAAACATGGAGAATTGACACACCTATGGATACCAAACTCGATACCTAACAAATGTTTCAAGCAACCACCAAAGCTCTAATGCTTCTACGATTCAATTGTTAGCGCTCTAGAATTTGACTCCAAGAGTTTTGGGTCTCAGTGGAACTCCCAATTCGTCCATTGGTGTGTCATTGTGGTTTCAGATGCTGCTTTTCACAAACAATTCTGCAACAACAAACCAGTGTAAGTGAGATATTCCTTCAAAAGGCTTTTGATTTTCTGGGGGATCGCCCAAAGCATTAATCTGCCATATTTATGTAGGTTTTACCTTGGTGGTCATTTTTACCTATCAGCCAAATTGCTGAAAAAAGCTTTTGTTTCAGGCTGTTGTAAACTATGGCTACTTTTAGAGTGTCTGTGAATTAGTTGCCTAAGAACATCTTTGGAGGCTTAAATGACAGGTGAACCTTTTTTTGTCCCGTTTTCGAAACATGGTTTAGCTTAATTTGTGATTTTTCTCTATCTAAGGCGATGCCCAAAGCATCATGTTCTATAAAGTAAATGTTGTCATAGTTGATTTGAACTAATTTGACTGTGAATTGAAAAGAGGCATAAACAGGGTTTGGACAATTTGTCAATATACAAGGTTATGGGAGCAATATGAGAATGAGGTGCCTCAACACATACCCTGCAGCATAGAGTAAAACCTTTAGCGTTGTCCACAGCCTATTATGTAATTGATCGTTTGACAATGTCTTTCGATGTTTTCCTAGAGAATGCGGTGTACTTCCAGTTTCTGTAGTGTAGTGGTTATCACGTTTGCTTAACACGCAAAAGGTCTCTGGTTCGAAACCAGACAGAAACAGTTTTTCCGGCTTATTAGATCCCTCTTTTGGTCAACATGAGACTTTCAGTGTTGCGATGAGTTTCATATCAAAGAAAACATAAAAAATGGCATCTTTAAAATAAAGACCGCTTGAAACCTCTAGCACTAGCTTTCTAGAGGGTTCTATGGTGTAATGGTTAGCACTCTGGACTCTGAATCCAGTGATCTGAGTTCAAGTCTCAGTAGGACCTTCTTATAATCCTTTCATGTGCTAGACTACTGCTCAAGAGAATAATGCCCCTTTGAGTCAGAGATGGGCTGTGAATTTCTCAAGTGGAAATCTTGTACACTTTTATTTCTTAGATTGCATGGCAAGAGTCAAATCAAAATCTTCACATTTATATCAATACATTGCCAAGTCACCGGATAACTGAATAGGTATTACATTAACGGGGTCTTACTAAAGCAGGCAGCCCAATAAAAGACCTCTGTTAGATGTCAGTGCCACATTTGGCAACACAAACAATGGTTGATGAGTGGCCAACGGCCTGAAGATGACTTTCCCATACACTTTATTTACCTATACAAGACATGGCTGGAAACATGGAGAATTGACACACCTATGGATACCAAACTCGATACCTAACAAATGTTTCAAGCAACCACCAAAGCTCTAATGCTTCTACGATTCAATTGTTAGCGCTCTAGAATTTGACTCCAAGAGTTTTGGGTCTCAGTGGAACTCCCAATTCGTCCATTGGTGTGTCATTGTGGTTTCAGATGCTGCTTTTCACAAACAATTCTGCAACAACAAACCAGTGTAAGTGAGATATTCCTTCAAAAGGCTTTTGATTTTCTGGGGGATCGCCCAAAGCATTAATCTGCCATATTTATGTAGGTTTTACCTTGGTGGTCATTTTTACCTATCAGCCAAATTGCTGAAAAAAGCTTTTGTTTCAGGCTGTTGTAAACTATGGCTACTTTTAGAGTGTCTGTGAATTAGTTGCCTAAGAACATCTTTGGAGGCTTAAATGACAGGTGAACCTTTTTTTGTCCCGTTTTCGAAACATGGTTTAGCTTAATTTGTGATTTTTCTCTATCTAAGGCGATGCCCAAAGCATCATGTTCTATAAAGTAAATGTTGTCATAGTTGATTTGAACTAATTTGACTGTGAATTGAAAAGAGGCATAAACAGGGTTTGGACAATTTGTCAATATACAAGGTTATGGGAGCAATATGAGAATGAGGTGCCTCAACACATACCCTGCAGCATAGAGTAAAACCTTTAGCGTTGTCCACAGCCTATTATGTAATTGATCGTTTGACAATGTCTTTCGATGTTTTCCTAGAGAATGCGGTGTACTTACAGTTTCTGTAGTGTAGTGGTTATCACGTTTGCTTAACACGCAAAAGGTCTCTGGTTCGAAACCAGACAGAAACAGTTTTTCCGGCTTATTAGATCCCTCTTTTGGTCAACATGAGACTTTCAGTGTTGCGATGAGTTTCATATCAAAGAAAACATAAAAAATGGCATCTTTAAAATAAAGACCGCTTGAAACCTCTAGCACTGGCTTTCTAGAGGGTTCTATGGTGTAATGGTTAGCACTCTGGACTCTGAATCCAGTGATCTGAGTTCAAGTCTCAGTAGGACCTTCTTATAATCCTTTCATGTGCTAGACTACTGCTCAAGAGAATAATGCCCCTTTGAGTCAGAGATGGGCTGTGAATTTCTCAAGTGGAAATCTTGTACACTTTTATTTCTTAGATTGCATGGCAAGAGTCAAATCAAAATCTTCACATTTATATCAATACATTGCCAAGTCACCGGATAACTGAATAGGTATTACATTAACGGGGTCTTACTAAAGCAGGCAGCCCAATAAAAGACCTCTGTTAGATGTCAGTGCCACATTTGGCAACACAAACAATGGTTGATGAGTGGCCAACGGCCTGAAGATGACTTTCCCATACACTTTATTTACCTATACAAGACATGGCTTGAAACATGGAGAATTGACACACCTATGGATACCAAACTCTATACCTAACAAATGTTTCAAGCAACCACCAAAGCTCTAATGCTTCTACGATTCAATTTTTAGCGCTCTAGAATTTGACTCCAAGAGTTTTGTGTCTCAGTGGACCTCCATATTCGTCCATTGGTGTGTCATTGTGGTTTCAGATGCTGCTTTTCACAAACAATTCTGCAACAACAAACCAGTGTAAGTGAGATATTCCTTCAAAAGGCTTTTGATTGATTTTCTGGGGGATCGCCCAAAGCATTAATCTGCCATATTTATGTAGGTTTTACCTTGGTGGTCATTTTTACCTATCAGCCAAATTGCTGAAAAAAGCTTTTGTTTCAGGCTGTTGTAAACTATGGCTACTTTTAGAGTGTCTGTGAATTAGTTGCCTAAGAACATCTTTGGAGGCTTAAATGACGGTTAGGTGAACCTTTTTTTGTCCTGTTTTCGAAACATGGTTTAGCTTAATTTGTGATTTTTCTTCATCTAAGGCGTTGCCCAAAGCATCATGTTCTATAAAGTAAATGTTCTCATAGTTGATTTTAACTAATTTGACTGTGAATTGAAAGGAGGCAAAAACAGGGTTTGGACAATTTGTCAATATACAAGGTTATGGGAGCAATATGAGAATAAGGTGCCTCAACACATATCCTGCAGCATAGAGAAAAACCTTTAGCGTTGTACATAGCCTATTATGTAATTGATCATTTGACAATTTCTTTCGATGTCTGGCTAGAGAATTCATTGAACTTACAGTTTCTGTAGTGTAGTGGTTATCACGTTTGCTTTACACGCAAAAGGTCTCTGGTTCGAAACCAGACAGAAACAGTTTTTCCGCCTTATTAGATACTTACGTTTGTCAACATGAGACTTTCAGTTGTGCGATGTGGTTCATATCAGGGAAAACATAAATAATTGCATCATTAAAATAAAGACTGCTTGAAACCTCTAGCACTAGCTTTCAGCAGGGTTCTATGGTGTAATGGTTAGCACCCTGGACTCTGAATCCTGACTTCAAGTCTCAGTAGGACCTTCTTATAATCCTCTCATGTGCTAGACTACTGCTCAAGAGAATAATGCCCCTTTGAATCAGAGATGGGATCTGAATTTCTCAAGTGGAAATCTTGTGCAGTTTAATTTCTTAGATTGCATGGCAAGAGTCAAATCAAAATCTTCACATTTATATCAATACATTGCCAAGTCACCGGATAACTGAATAGGTATTACATTAACGGGGTTTTACTCACGCAGGCAGCCCAATAAAAGACCTCTGTTAGATGTCAGTGCCACATTTGGCAACACAAACAATGGTTGATGAGTGGCCAACGGCCTGAAGATGACTTTCCCATACACTTTATTTACCTATACAAGACATGGCTGGAAACATGGAGAATCGACACACCTATGGATACCTAACTCTGTCCCTAACAAGTGTTTCAAGCAACCACCAAAGCTCTAACGCTTCTACGATTCAATTGTTAGCGCTCTAGAATTTGACTCCAAGAGTTTTGGGTCTCAGTGGAACTCCCAATTCGTCCATTGGTGTGTCATTGTAATTTCAGATGCTGCTTTTCACAAACAATTCTGTAACAACAAACCAGTGTAAGTGAGATATTCCTTCAAAAGGCTTTTGATTGATTTTCTGGGGGATCGCCCAAAGCATTAAACTGCCATATTTATGTAGGTTTTACCTTGGTGGTCATTTTTACCTATCAGCCAAATTGCTGAAAAAGCTTTTGCCTTAGGCTGTTGTAAGCTATGGCTACTTTTAGAGTGTCTGTGAATTAGTTGCCTAAGAAAATCTTTGGAGGCTTAAATGACTGTTAGGTCAACCTTTTTTTGTCCTGTTTTCAAAACATGGTTTAGCTTAATTTGTGATTTTAGTTTATCTAAGGCGTTGCCCAAAGCAACATGTTCTATGAAGTAAATGTTCTCATGCTTTATTTTAACTAAATGGAATGTGAATTGAAAAGAGGCAGAAACAGGAGTTTGACACTTTGTTAAAATACAATTTTATGGGAGCAATATGAGGATGAGGTGCCTCAACGCATACCCTGCAGCATAGAGAAAAACCTTTTGTCGTTGTCCAAAGCCTATTATGTAATTGATCATTTGACAATTTCTTTCGATGTCTGGCTAGAGAATTCATTGAACGTACAGTTTCTGTAGTGTAGTGGTTATCACGTTTGCTTTACACGCAAAAGGTCTCTGGTTCGAAACCAGACAGAAACAGTTTTTCCGCCTTATTAGATACTTACGTTTGTCAACATGAGACTTTCAGTTGTGCGATGTGGTTCATATCAGGGAAAACATAAATAATTGCATCATTAAAATAAAGACTGCTTGAAACCTCTAGCACTAGCTTTCAGCAGGGTTCTATGGTGTAATGGTTAGCACCCTGGACTCTGAATCCTGACTTCAAGTCTCAGTAGGACCTTCTTATAATCCTCTCATGTGCTAGACTACTGCTCACGAGAATAATGCCCCTTTGAGTCAGAGATGGGATCTGAATTTCTCAAGTGGAAATCTTGTGCAGTTTAATTTCTTAGATTGCATGGCAAGAGTCAAATCAAAATCTTCACATTTATATCAATACATTGCCAAGTCACCGGATAACTGAATAGGTATTACATTAACGGGGTTTTACTCACGCAGGCAGCCCAATAAAAGACCTCTGTTAGATGTCAGTGCCACATTTGGCAACACAAACAATGGTTGATGAGTGGCCAACGGCCTGAAGATGACTTTCCCATACACTTTATTTACCTATACAAGACATGGCTGGAAACATGGAGAATCGACAAACCTATGGATACCTAACTCTGTCCCTAACAAATGTTTCAAGCAACCACCAAAGCTCTAACGCTTCTACGATTCAATTGTTAGCGCTCTAGAATTTGACTCCAAGAGTTTTGGGTCTCAGTGGAACTCCCAATTCGTCCATTGGTGTGTCATTGTAATTTCAGATGCTGCTTTTCACAAACAATTCTGTAACAACAAACCAGTGTAAGTGAGATATTCCTTCAAAAGGCTTTTGATTGATTTTCTGGGGGATCGCCCAAAGCATTAAACTGCCATATTTATGTAGGTTTTACCTTGGTGGTCATTTTTACCTATCAGCCAAATTGCTGAAAAAGCTTTTGCCTTAGGCTGTTGTAAGCTATGGCTACTTTTAGAGTGTCTGTGAATTAGTTGCCTAAGAACATCTTTGGAGGCTTAAATGACTGTTAGGTCAACCTTTTTTTGTCCTGTTTTCAAACATGGTTTAGCTTAATTTGTGATTTTAGTTTATCTAAGGCGTTGCCCAAAGCAACATGTTCTATAAAGTAAATGTTCTCATGCTTGATTTTAACTAAATGGAATGTGAATTGAAAAGAGGCAGAAACAGGAGTTTGACACTTTGTTAAAATACAATTTTATGGGAGCAATATGAGGATGAGGTGCCTCAACGCATACCCTGCAGCATAGAGAAAAACCTTTTGTCGTTGTCCACAGCCTATTATGTAATTGATCATTTGACAATTTCTTTCGATGTCTGGCTAGAGAATTCATTGAACTTACAGTTTCTGTAGTGTAGTGGTTATCACGTTTGCTTTACACGCAAAAGGTCTCTGGTTCGAAACCAGACAGAAACAGTTTTTCCGCCTTATTAGATACTTACGTTTGTCAACATGAGACTTTCAGTTGTGCGATGTGGTTCATATCAAAGAAAACATAAATAATTGCATCATTAAAATAAAGACTGCTTGAAACCTCTAGCACTAGCTTTCAGCAGGGTTCTATGGTGTAATGGTTAGCACCCTGGACTCTGAATCCTGACTTCAAGTCTCAGTAGGACCTTCTTATAATCCTCTCATGTGCTAGACTACTGCTCAAGAGAATAATGCCCCTTTGAGTCAGAGATGGGATCTTGAATTTCTCAAGTGGAAATCTTGTGCAGTTTAATTTCTTAGATTGCATGGCAAGAGTCAAATCAAAATCTTCACATTTATATCAATACATTGCCAAGTCACCGGATAACTGAATAGGTATTACATTAACGGGGTTTTACTCACGCAGGCAGCCCAATAAAAGACCTCTGTTAGATGTCAGTGCCACATTTGGCAACACAAACAATGGTTGATGAGTGGCCAACGGCCTGAAGATGACTTTCCCATACACTTTATTTACCTATACAAGACATGGCTGGAAACATGGAGAATCGACACACCTATGGATACCTAACTCTGTCCCTAACAAATGTTTCAAGCAACCACCAAAGCTCTAACGCTTCTACGATTCAATTGTTAGCGCTCTAGAATTTGACTCCAAGAGTTTTGGGTCTCAGTGGAACTCCCAATTCGTCCATTGGTGTGTCATTGTAATTTCAGATGCTGCTTTTCACAAACAATTCTGTAACAACAAACCAGTGTAAGTGAGATATTCCTTCAAAAGGCTTTTGATTGATTTTCTGGGGGATCGCCCAAAGCATTAAACTGCCATATTTATGTAGGTTTTACCTTGGTGGTCATTTTTACCTATCAGCCAAATTGCTGAAAAAGCTTTTGCCTTAGGCTGTTGTAAGCTATGGCTACTTTTAGAGTGTCTGTGAATTAGTTGCCTAAGAACATCTTTGGAGGCTTAAATGACTGTTAGGTCAACCTTTTTTTGTCCTGTTTTCAAAACATGGTTTAGCTTAATTTGTGATTTTAGTTTATCTAAGGCGTTGCCCAAAGCAACATGTTCTATAAGTAAATGTTCTCATGCTTTATTTTAACTAAATGGAATGTGAATTGAAAAGAGGCAGAAACAGGAGTTTGACACTTTGTTAAAATACAATTTTATGGGAGCAATATGAGGATGAGGTGCCTCAACGCATACCCTGCAGCATAGAGAAAAACCTTTTGTCGTTGTCCAAAGCCTATTATGTAATTGATCATTTGACAATTTCTTTCGATGTCTGGCTAGAGAATTCATTGAACGTACAGTTTCTGTAGTGTAGTGGTTATCACGTTTGCTTTACACGCAAAAGGTCTCTGGTTCGAAACCAGACAGAAACAGTTTTTCCGCCTTATTAGATACTTACGTTTGTCAACATGAGACTTTCAGTTGTGCGATGTGGTTCATATCAGGGAAAACATAAATAATTGCATCATTAAAATAAAGACTGCTTGAAACCTCTAGCACTAGCTTTCAGCAGGGTTCTATGGTGTAATGGTTAGCACCCTGGACTCTGAATCCTGACTTCAAGTCTCAGTAGGACCTTCTTATAATCCTCTCATGTGCTAGACTACTGCTCAAGAGAATAATGCCCCTTTGAGTCAGAGATGGGATCTGAATTTCTCAAGTGGAAATCTTGTGCAGTTTAATTTCTTAGATTGCATGGCAAGAGTCAAATCAAAATCTTCACATTTATATCAATACATTGCCAAGTCACCGGATAACTGAATAGGTATTACATTAACGGGGTTTTACTCACGCAGGCAGCCCAATAAAAGACCTCTGTTAGATGTCAGTGCCACATTTGGCAACACAAACAATGGTTGATGAGTGGCCAACGGCCTGAAGATGACTTTCCCATACACTTTATTTACCTATACAAGACATGGCTGGAAACATGGAGAATCGACACACCTATGGATACCTAACTCTGTCCCTAACAAATGTTTCAAGCAACCACCAAAGCTCTAACGCTTCTACGATTCAATTGTTAGCGCTCTAGAATTTGACTCCAAGAGTTTTGGGTCTCAGTGGAACTCCCAATTCGTCCATTGGTGTGTCATTGTAATTTCAGATGCTGCTTTTCACAAACAATTCTGTAACAACAAACCAGTGTAAGTGAGATATTCCTTCAAAAGGCTTTTGATTGATTTTCTGGGGGATCGCCCAAAGCATTAAACTGCCATATTTATGTAGGTTTTACCTTGGTGGTCATTTTTACCTATCAGCCAAATTGCTGAAAAAGCTTTTGCCTTAGGCTGTTGTAAGCTATGGCTACTTTTAGAGTGTCTGTGAATTAGTTGCCTAAGAACATCTTTGGAGGCTTAAATGACTGTTAGGTCAACCTTTTTTTGTCCTGTTTTCAAAACATGGTTTAGCTTAATTTGTGATTTTAGTTTATCTAAGGCGTTGCCCAAAGCAACATGTTCTATAAAGTAAATGTTCTCATGCTTTATTTTAACTAAATGGAATGTGAATTGAAAAGAGGCAGAAACAGGAGTTTGACACTTTGTTAAAATACAATTTTATGGGAGCAATATGAGGATGAGGTGCCTCAACGCATACCCTGCAGCATAGAGAAAAACCTTTTGTCGTTGTCCACAGCCTATTATGTAATTGATCATTTGACAATTTCTTTCGATGTCTGGCTAGAGAATTCATTGAACGTACAGTTTCTGTAGTGTAGTGGTTATCACGTTTGCTTTACACGCAAAAGGTCTCTGGTTCGAAACCAGACAGAAACAGTTTTTCCGCCTTATTAGATACTTACGTTTGTCAACATGAGACTTTCAGTTGTGCGATGTGGTTCATATCAAGGAAAACATAAATAATTGCATCATTAAAAATAAAGACTGCTTGAAACCTCTAGCACTAGCTTTCAGCAGGGTTCTATGGTGTAATGGTTAGCACCCTGGACTCTGAATCCTGACTTCAAGTCTCAGTAGGACCTTCTTATAATCCTCTCATGTGCTAGACTACTGCTCAAGAGAATAATGCCCCTTTGAGTCAGAGATGGGATCTGAATTTCTCAAGTGGAAATCTTGTGCAGTTTAATTTCTTAGATTGCATGGCAAGAGTCAAATCAAAATCTTCACATTTATATCAATACATTGCCAAGTCACCGGATAACTGAATAGGTATTACATTAACGGGGTTTTACTCACGCAGGCAGCCCAATAAAAGACCTCTGTTAGATGTCAGTGCCACATTTGGCAACACAAACAATGGTTGATGAGTGGCCAACGGCCTGAAGATGACTTTCCCATACACTTTATTTACCTATACAAGACATGGCTGGAAACATGGAGAATCGACAAACCTATGGATACCTAACTCTGTCCCTAACAAATGTTTCAAGCAACCACCAAAGCTCTAACGCTTCTACGATTCAATTGTTAGCGCTCTAGAATTTGACTCCAAGAGTTTTGGGTCTCAGTGGAACTCCCAATTCGTCCATTGGTGTGTCATTGTAATTTCAGATGCTGCTTTTCACAAACAATTCTGTAACAACAAACCAGTGTAAGTGAGATATTCCTTCAAAAGGCTTTTGATTGATTTTCTGGGGGATCGCCCAAAGCATTAAACTGCCATATTTATGTAGGTTTTACCTTGGTGGTCATTTTTACCTATCAGCCAAATTGCTGAAAAAGCTTTTGCCTTAGGCTGTTGTAAGCTATGGCTACTTTTAGAGTGTCTGTGAATTAGTTGCCTAAGAACATCTTTGGAGGCTTAAATGACTGTTAGGTCAACCTTTTTTTGTCCTGTTTTCAAAACATGGTTTAGCTTAATTTGTGATTTTAGTTTATCTAAGGCGTTGCCCAAAGCAACATGTTCTATAAAGTAAATGTTCTCATGCTTTATTTTAACTAAATGGAATGTGAATTGAAAAGAGGCAGAAACAGGAGTTTGACACTTTGTTAAAATACAATTTTATGGGAGCAATATGAGGATGAGGTGCCTCAACGCATACCCTGCAGCATAGAGAAAAACCTTTTGTCGTTGTCCACAGCCTATTATGTAATTGATCATTTGACAATTTCTTTCGATGTCTGGCTAGAGAATTCATTGAACGTACAGTTTCTGTAGTGTAGTGGTTATCACGTTTGCTTTACACGCAAAAGGTCTCTGGTTCGAAACCAGACAGAAACAGTTTTTCCGCCTTATTAGATACTTACGTTTGTCAACATGAGACTTTCAGTTGTGCGATGTGGTTCATATCAAGGAAAACATAAATAATTGCATCATTAAAATAAAGACTGCTTGAAACCTCTAGCACTAGCTTTCAGCAGGGTTCTATGGTGTAATGGTTAGCACCCTGGACTCTGAATCCTGACTTCAAGTCTCAGTAGGACCTTCTTATAATCCTCTCATGTGCTAGACTACTGCTCAAGAGAATAATGCCCCTTTGAGTCAGAGATGGGATCTGAATTTCTCAAGTGGAAATCTTGTGCAGTTTAATTTCTTAGATTGCATGGCAAGAGTCAAATCAAAATCTTCACATTTATATCAATACATTGCCAAGTCACCGGATAACTGAATAGGTATTACATTAACGGGGTTTTACTCACGCAGGCAGCCCAATAAAAGACCTCTGTTAGATGTCAGTGCCACATTTGGCAACACAAACAATGGTTGATGAGTGGCCAACGGCCTGAAGATGACTTTCCCATACACTTTATTTACCTATACAAGACATGGCTGGAAACATGGAGAATCGACACACCTATGGATACCTAACTCTGTCCCTAACAAATGTTTCAAGCAACCACCAAAGCTCTAACGCTTCTACGATTCAATTGTTAGCGCTCTAGAATTTGACTCCAAGAGTTTTGGGTCTCAGTGGAACTCCCAATTCGTCCATTGGTGTGTCATTGTAATTTCAGATGCTGCTTTTCACAAACAATTCTGTAACAACAAACCAGTGTAAGTGAGATATTCCTTCAAAAGGCTTTTGATTGATTTTCTGGGGGATCGCCCAAAGCATTAAACTGCCATATTTATGTAGGTTTTACCTTGGTGGTCATTTTTACCTATCAGCCAAATTGCTGAAAAAGCTTTTGCCTTAGGCTGTTGTAAGCTATGGCTACTTTTAGAGTGTCTGTGAATTAGTTGCCTAAGAACATCTTTGGAGGCTTAAATGACTGTTAGGTCAACCTTTTTTTGTCCTGTTTTCAAAACATGGTTTAGCTTAATTTGTGATTTTAGTTTATCTAAGGCGTTGCCCAAAGCAACATGTTCTATAAAGTAAATGTTCTCATGCTTTATTTTAACTAAATGGAATGTGAATTGAAAAGAGGCAGAAACAGGAGTTTGACACTTTGTTAAAATACAATTTTATGGGAGCAATATGAGGATGAGGTGCCTCAACGCATACCCTGCAGCATAGAGAAAAACCTTTTGTCGTTGTCCACAGCCTATTATGTAATTGATCATTTGACAATTTCTTTCGATGTCTGGCTAGAGAATTCATTGAACGTACAGTTTCTGTAGTGTAGTGGTTATCACGTTTGCTTTACACGCAAAAGGTCTCTGGTTCGAAACCAGACAGAAACAGTTTTTCCGCCTTATTAGATACTTACGTTTGTCAACATGAGACTTTCAGTTGTGCGATGTGGTTCATATCAGGGAAAACATAAATAATTGCATCATTAAAATAAAGACTGCTTGAAACCTCTAGCACTAGCTTTCAGCAGGGTTCTATGGTGTAATGGTTAGCACCCTGGACTCTGAATCCTGACTTCAAGTCTCAGTAGGACCTTCTTATAATCCTCTCATGTGCTAGACTACTGCTCAAGAGAATAATGCCCCTTTGAGTCAGAGATGGGATCTGAATTTCTCAAGTGGAAATCTTGTGCAGTTTAATTTCTTAGATTGCATGGCAAGAGTCAAATCAAAATCTTCACATTTATATCAATACATTGCCAAGTCACCGGATAACTGAATAGGTATTACATTAACGGGGTTTTACTCACGCAGGCAGCCCAATAAAAGACCTCTGTTAGATGTCAGTGCCACATTTGGCAACACAAACAATGGTTGATGAGTGGCCAACGGCCTGAAGATGACTTTCCCATACACTTTATTTACCTATACAAGACATGGCTGGAAACATGGAGAATCGACAAACCTATGGATACCTAACTCTGTCCCTAACAAATGTTTCAAGCAACCACCAAAGCTCTAACGCTTCTACGATTCAATTGTTAGCGCTCTAGAATTTGACTCCAAGAGTTTTGGGTCTCAGTGGAACTCCCAATTCGTCCATTGGTGTGTCATTGTAATTTCAGATGCTGCTTTTCACAAACAATTCTGTAACAACAAACCAGTGTAAGTGAGATATTCCTTCAAAAGGCTTTTGATTGATTTTCTGGGGGATCGCCCAAAGCATTAAACTGCCATATTTATGTAGGTTTTACCTTGGTGGTCATTTTTACCTATCAGCCAAATTGCTGAAAAAGCTTTTGCCTTAGGCTGTTGTAAGCTATGGCTACTTTTAGAGTGTCTGTGAATTAGTTGCCTAAGAACATCTTTGGAGGCTTAAATGACTGTTAGGTCAACCTTTTTTTGTCCTGTTTTCAAAACATGGTTTAGCTTAATTTGTGATTTTAGTTTATCTAAGGCGTTGCCCAAAGCAACATGTTCTATAAAGTAAATGTTCTCATGCTTTATTTTAACTAAATGGAATGTGAATTGAAAAGAGGCAGAAACAGGAGTTTGACACTTTGTTAAAATACAATTTTATGGGAGCAATATGAGGATGAGGTGCCTCAACGCATACCCTGCAGCATAGAGAAAAACCTTTTGTCGTTGTCCACAGCCTATTATGTAATTGATCATTTGACAATTTCTTTCGATGTCTGGCTAGAGAATTCATTGAACGTACAGTTTCTGTAGTGTAGTGGTTATCACGTTTGCTTTACACGCAAAAGGTCTCTGGTTCGAAACCAGACAGAAACAGTTTTTCCGCCTTATTAGATACTTACGTTTGTCAACATGAGACTTTCAGTTGTGCGATGTGGTTCATATCAGGGAAAACATAAATAATTGCATCATTAAAATAAAGACTGCTTGAAACCTCTAGCACTAGCTTTCAGCAGGGTTCTATGGTGTAATGGTTAGCACCCTGGACTCTGAATCCTGACTTCAAGTCTCAGTAGGACCTTCTTATAATCCTCTCATGTGCTAGACTACTGCTCAAGAGAATAATGCCCCTTTGAGTCAGAGATGGGATCTGAATTTCTCAAGTGGAAATCTTGTGCAGTTTAATTTCTTAGATTGCATGGCAAGAGTCAAATCAAAATCTTCACATTTATATCAATACATTGCCAAGTCACCGGATAACTGAATAGGTATTACATTAACGGGGTTTTACTCACGCAGGCAGCCCAATAAAAGACCTCTGTTAGATGTCAGTGCCACATTTGGCAACACAAACAATGGTTGATGAGTGGCCAACGGCCTGAAGATGACTTTCCCATACACTTTATTTACCTATACAAGACATGGCTGGAAACATGGAGAATCGACAAACCTATGGATACCTAACTCTGTCCCTAACAAATGTTTCAAGCAACCACCAAAGCTCTAACGCTTCTACGATTCAATTGTTAGCGCTCTAGAATTTGACTCCAAGAGTTTTGGGTCTCAGTGGAACTCCCAATTCGTCCATTGGTGTGTCATTGTAATTTCAGATGCTGCTTTTCACAAACAATTCTGTAACAACAAACCAGTGTAAGTGAGATATTCCTTCAAAAGGCTTTTGATTGATTTTCTGGGGGATCGCCCAAAGCATTAAACTGCCATATTTATGTAGGTTTTACCTTGGTGGTCATTTTTACCTATCAGCCAAATTGCTGAAAAAGCTTTTGCCTTAGGCTGTTGTAAGCTATGGCTACTTTTAGAGTGTCTGTGAATTAGTTGCCTAAGAACATCTTTGGAGGCTTAAATGACTGTTAGGTCAACCTTTTTTTGTCCTGTTTTCAAAACATGGTTTAGCTTAATTTGTGATTTTAGTTTATCTAAGGCGTTGCCCAAAGCAACATGTTCTATAAAGTAAATGTTCTCATGCTTTATTTTAACTAAATGGAATGTGAATTGAAAAGAGGCAGAAACAGGAGTTTGACACTTTGTTAAAATACAATTTTATGGGAGCAATATGAGGATGAGGTGCCTCAACGCATACCCTGCAGCATAGAGAAAAACCTTTTGTCGTTGTCCACAGCCTATTATGTAATTGATCATTTGACAATTTCTTTCGATGTCTGGCTAGAGAATTCATTGAACGTACAGTTTCTGTAGTGTAGTGGTTATCACGTTTGCTTTACACGCAAAAGGTCTCTGGTTCGAAACCAGACAGAAACAGTTTTTCCGCCTTATTAGATACTTACGTTTGTCAACATGAGACTTTCAGTTGTGCGATGTGGTTCATATCAAGGAAAACATAAATAATTGCATCATTAAAATAAAGACTGCTTGAAACCTCTAGCACTAGCTTTCAGCAGGGTTCTATGGTGTAATGGTTAGCACCCTGGACTCTGAATCCTGACTTCAAGTCTCAGTAGGACCTTCTTATAATCCTCTCATGTGCTAGACTACTGCTCAAGAGAATAATGCCCCTTTGAGTCAGAGATGGGATCTGAATTTCTCAAGTGGAAATCTTGTGCAGTTTAATTTCTTAGATTGCATGGCAAGAGTCAAATCAAAATCTTCACATTTATATCAATACATTGCCAAGTCACCGGATAACTGAATAGGTATTACATTAACGGGGTTTTACTCACGCAGGCAGCCCAATAAAAGACCTCTGTTAGATGTCAGTGCCACATTTGGCAACACAAACAATGGTTGATGAGTGGCCAACGGCCTGAAGATGACTTTCCCATACACTTTATTTACCTATACAAGACATGGCTGGAAACATGGAGAATCGACAAACCTATGGATACCTAACTCTGTCCCTAACAAATGTTTCAAGCAACCACCAAAGCTCTAACGCTTCTACGATTCAATTGTTAGCGCTCTAGAATTTGACTCCAAGAGTTTTGGGTCTCAGTGGAACTCCCAATTCGTCCATTGGTGTGTCATTGTAATTTCAGATGCTGCTTTTCACAAACAATTCTGTAACAACAAACCAGTGTAAGTGAGATATTCCTTCAAAAGGCTTTTGATTGATTTTCTGGGGGATCGCCCAAAGCATTAAACTGCCATATTTATGTAGGTTTTACCTTGGTGGTCATTTTTACCTATCAGCCAAATTGCTGAAAAAGCTTTTGCCTTAGGCTGTTGTAAGCTATGGCTACTTTTAGAGTGTCTGTGAATTAGTTGCCTAAGAACATCTTTGGAGGCTTAAATGACGGTTAGGTCAACCTTTTTTTGTCCTGTTTTCGAAACATGGTTTAGCTTAATTTGTGATTTTAGTTTATCTAAGGCGTTGCCCAAAGCAACATGTTCTATAAAGTAAATGTTCTCATGCTTTATTTTAACTAAATGGAATGTGAATTGAAAAGAGGCAGAAACAGGAGTTTGACACTTTGTTAAAATACAATTTTATGGGAGCAATATGAGGATGAGGTGCCTCAACGCATACCCTGCAGCATAGAGAAAAACCTTTTGTCGTTGTCCACAGCCTAATTGATCATTTGACAATTTCTTTCGATGTCTGGCTAGAGAATTAATTGAACATACAGTTTCTGTAGTGTAGTGATTATCACGTTTGCTTTACACGCAAAAGGTCTCTGGTTCGAAACCAGACAGAAACAGTTTTTCCGCCTTATTAGATACTTACGTTTGTCAACATGAGACTTTCAGTTGTGCGATGTGGTTCATATCAGGGAAAACATAAATAATTGCATCATTAAAATAAAGACTGCTTGAAACCTCTAGCACTAGCTTTCAGCAGGGTTCTATGGTGTAATGGTTAGCACCCTGGACTCTGAATCCTGACTTCAAGTCTCAGTAGGACCTTCTTATAATCCTCTCATGTGCTAGACTACTGCTCAAGAGAATAATGCCCCTTTGAGTCAGAGATGGGATCTGAATTTCTCAAGTGGAAATCTTGTGCAGTTTAATTTCTTAGATTGCATGGCAAGAGTCAAATCAAAATCTTCACATTTATATCAATACATTGCCAAGTCACCGGATAACTGAATAGGTATTACATTAACGGGGTTTTACTCACGCAGGCAGCCCAATAAAAGACCTCTGTTAGATGTCAGTGCCACATTTGGCAACACAAACAATGGTTGATGAGTGGCCAACGGCCTGAAGATGACTTTCCCATACACTTTATTTACCTATACAAGACATGGCTGGAAACATGGAGAATCGACAAACCTATGGATACCTAACTCTGTCCCTAACAAATGTTTCAAGCAACCACCAAAGCTCTAACGCTTCTACGATTCAATTGTTAGCGCTCTAGAATTTGACTCCAAGAGTTTTGGGTCTCAGTGGAACTCCCAATTCGTCCATTGGTGTGTCATTGTAATTTCAGATGCTGCTTTTCACAAACAATTCTGTAACAACAAACCAGTGTAAGTGAGATATTCCTTCAAAAGGCTTTTGATTGATTTTCTGGGGGATCGCCCAAAGCATTAAACTGCCATATTTATGTAGGTTTTACCTTGGTGGTCATTTTTACCTATCAGCCAAATTGCTGAAAAAGCTTTTGCCTTAGGCTGTTGTAAGCTATGGCTACTTTTAGAGTGTCTGTGAATTAGTTGCCTAAGAACATCTTTGGAGGCTTAAATGACTGTTAGGTCAACCTTTTTTTGTCCTGTTTTCAAAACATGGTTTAGCTTAATTTGTGATTTTAGTTTATCTAAGGCGTTGCCCAAAGCAACATGTTCTATAAAGTAAATGTTCTCATGCTTTATTTTAACTAAATGGAATGTGAATTGAAAAGAGGCAGAAACAGGAGTTTGACACTTTGTTAAAATACAATTTTATGGGAGCAATATGAGGATGAGGTGCCTCAACGCATACCCTGCAGCATAGAGAAAAACCTTTTGTCGTTGTCCACAGCCTATTATGTAATTGATCATTTGACAATTTCTTTCGATGTCTGGCTAGAGAATTCATTGAACGTACAGTTTCTGTAGTGTAGTGGTTATCACGTTTGCTTTACACGCAAAAGGTCTCTGGTTCGAAACCAGACAGAAACAGTTTTTCCGCCTTATTAGATACTTACGTTTGTCAACATGAGACTTTCAGTTGTGCGATGTGGTTCATATCAGGGAAAACATAAATAATTGCATCATTAAAATAAAGACTGCTTGAAACCTCTAGCACTAGCTTTCAGCAGGGTTCTATGGTGTAATGGTTAGCACCCTGGACTCTGAATCCTGACTTCAAGTCTCAGTAGGACCTTCTTATAATCCTCTCATGTGCTAGACTACTGCTCAAGAGAATAATGCCCCTTTGAGTCAGAGATGGGATCTGAATTTCTCAAGTGGAAATCTTGTGCAGTTTAATTTCTTAGATTGCATGGCAAGAGTCAAATCAAAATCTTCACATTTATATCAATACATTGCCAAGTCACCGGATAACTGAATAGGTATTACATTAACGGGGTTTTACTCACGCAGGCAGCCCAATAAAAGACCTCTGTTAGATGTCAGTGCCACATTTGGCAACACAAACAATGGTTGATGAGTGGCCAACGGCCTGAAGATGACTTTCCCATACACTTTATTTACCTATACAAGACATGGCTGGAAACATGGAGAATCGACACACCTATGGATACCTAACTCTGTCCCTAACAAATGTTTCAAGCAACCACCAAAGCTCTAACGCTTCTACGATTCAATTGTTAGCGCTCTAGAATTTGACTCCAAGAGTTTTGGGTCTCAGTGGAACTCCCAATTCGTCCATTGGTGTGTCATTGTAATTTCAGATGCTGCTTTTCACAAACAATTCTGTAACAACAAACCAGTGTAAGTGAGATATTCCTTCAAAAGGCTTTTGATTGATTTTCTGGGGGATCGCCCAAAGCATTAAACTGCCATATTTATGTAGGTTTTACCTTGGTGGTCATTTTTACCTATCAGCCAAATTGCTGAAAAAGCTTTTGCCTTAGGCTGTTGTAAGCTATGGCTACTTTTAGAGTGTCTGTGAATTAGTTGCCTAAGAACATCTTTGGAGGCTTAAATGACTGTTAGGTCAACCTTTTTTTGTCCTGTTTTCAAAACATGGTTTAGCTTAATTTGTGATTTTAGTTTATCTAAGGCGTTGCCCAAAGCAACATGTTCTATAAAGTAAATGTTCTCATGCTTTATTTTAACTAAATGGAATGTGAATTGAAAAGAGGCAGAAACAGGAGTTTGACACTTTGTTAAAATACAATTTTATGGGAGCAATATGAGGATGAGGTGCCTCAACGCATACCCTGCAGCATAGAGAAAAACCTTTTGTCGTTGTCCACAGCCTATTATGTAATTGATCATTTGACAATTTCTTTCGATGTCTGGCTAGAGAATTCATTGAACGTACAGTTTCTGTAGTGTAGTGGTTATCACGTTTGCTTTACACGCAAAAGGTCTCTGGTTCGAAACCAGACAGAAACAGTTTTTCCGCCTTATTAGATACTTACGTTTGTCAACATGAGACTTTCAGTTGTGCGATGTGGTTCATATCAAGGAAAACATAAATAATTGCATCATTAAAAAAAAGACTGCTTGAAACCTCTAGCACTAGCTTTCAGCAGGGTTCTATGGTGTAATGGTTAGCACCCTGGACTCTGAATCCTGACTTCAAGTCTCAGTAGGACCTTCTTATAATCCTCTCATGTGCTAGACTACTGCTCAAGAGAATAATGCCCCTTTGAGTCAGAGATGGGATCTGAATTTCTCAAGTGGAAATCTTGTGCAGTTTAATTTCTTAGATTGCATGGCAAGAGTCAAATCAAAATCTTCACATTTATATCAATACATTGCCAAGTCACCGGATAACTGAATAGGTATTACATTAACGGGGTTTTACTCACGCAGGCAGCCCAATAAAAGACCTCTGTTAGATGTCAGTGCCACATTTGGCAACACAAACAATGGTTGATGAGTGGCCAACGGCCTGAAGATGACTTTCCCATACACTTTATTTACCTATACAAGACATGGCTGGAAACATGGAGAATCGACAAACCTATGGATACCTAACTCTGTCCCTAACAAATGTTTCAAGCAACCACCAAAGCTCTAACGCTTCTACGATTCAATTGTTAGCGCTCTAGAATTTGACTCCAAGAGTTTTGGGTCTCAGTGGAACTCCCAATTCGTCCATTGGTGTGTCATTGTAATTTCAGATGCTGCTTTTCACAAACAATTCTGTAACAACAAACCAGTGTAAGTGAGATATTCCTTCAAAAGGCTTTTGATTGATTTTCTGGGGGATCGCCCAAAGCATTAAACTGCCATATTTATGTAGGTTTTACCTTGGTGGTCATTTTTACCTATCAGCCAAATTGCTGAAAAAGCTTTTGCCTTAGGCTGTTGTAAGCTATGGCTACTTTTAGAGTGTCTGTGAATTAGTTGCCTAAGAACATCTTTGGAGGCTTAAATGACTGTTAGGTCAACCTTTTTTTGTCCTGTTTTCAAAACATGGTTTAGCTTAATTTGTGATTTTAGTTTATCTAAGGCGTTGCCCAAAGCAACATGTTCTATAAAGTAAATGTTCTCATGCTTTATTTTAACTAAATGGAATGTGAATTGAAAAGAGGCAGAAACAGGAGTTTGACACTTTGTTAAAATACAATTTTATGGGAGCAATATGAGGATGAGGTGCCTCAACGCATACCCTGCAGCATAGAGAAAAACCTTTTGTCGTTGTCCACAGCCTATTATGTAATTGATCATTTGACAATTTCTTTCGATGTCTGGCTAGAGAATTCATTGAACTTACAGTTTCTGTAGTGTAGTGGTTATCACGTTTGCTTTACACGCAAAAGGTCTCTGGTTCGAAACCAGACAGAAACAGTTTTTCCGCCTTATTAGATACTTACGTTTGTCAACATGAGACTTTCAGTTGTGCGATGTGGTTCATATCAGGGAAAACATAAATAATTGCATCATCAAAATAAAGACTGCTTGAAACCTCTAGCACTAGCTTTCAGCAGGGTTCTATGGTGTAATGGTTAGCACTCTGGACTCTGAATCCTGACTTCAAGTCTCAGTAGGACCTTCTTATAATCCTCTCATGTGCTAGACTACTGCTCAAGAGAATAATGCCCCTTTGAGTCAGAGATGGGATCTGAATTTCTCAAGTGGAAATCTTGTGCAGTTTAATTTCTTAGATTGCATGGCAAGAGTCAAATCAAAATCTTCACATTTATATCAATACATTGCCAAGTCACCGGATAACTGAATAGGTATTACATTAACGGGGTTTTACTCACGCAGGCAGCCCAATAAAAGACCTCTGTTAGATGTCAGTGCCACATTTGGCAACACAAACAATGGTTGATGAGTGGCCAACGGCCTGAAGATGACTTTCCAATACACTTTATTTACCTATACAAGACATGGCTGGAAACATGGAGAATTGACACACCTATGGATACCTAACTCTGTCCCTAACAAATGTTTCAAGCAACCACCAAAGCTCTAACGCTTCTACGATTCAATTGTTAGCGCTCTAGAATTTGACTCCAAGAGTTTTGGGTCTCAGTGGAACTCCCAATTCGTCCATTGGTGTGTCATTGTAATTTCAGATGCTGCTTTTCACAAACAATTCTGTAACAACAAACCAGTGTAAGTGAGATATTCCTTCAAAAGGCTTTTGATTGATTTTCTGGGGGATCGCCCAAAGCATTAAACTGCCATATTTATGTAGGTTTTACCTTGGTGGTCATTTTTACCTATCAGCCAAATTGCTGAAAAAGCTTTTGCCTTAGGCTGTTGTAAGCTATGGCTACTTTTAGAGTGTCTGTGAATTAGTTGCCTAAGAACATCTTTGGAGGCTTAAATGACTGTTAGGTCAACCTTTTTTTGTCCTGTTTTCAAAACATGGTTTAGCTTAATTTGTGATTTTAGTTTATCTAAGGCGTTGCCCAAAGCAACATGTTCTATAAAGTAAATGTTCTCATGCTTTATTTTAACTAAATGGAATGTGAATTGAAAAGAGGCAGAAACAGGAGTTTGACACTTTGTTAAAATACAATTTTATGGGAGCAATATGAGGATGAGGTGCCTCAACGCATACCCTGCAGCATAGAGAAAAACCTTTTGTCGTTGTCCACAGCCTATTATGTAATTGATCATTTGACAATTTCTTTCGATGTCTGGCTAGAGAATTCATTGAACTTACAGTTTCTGTAGTGTAGTGGTTATCACGTTTGCTTTACACGCAAAAGGTCTCTGGTTCGAAACCAGACAGAAACAGTTTTTCCGCCTTATTAGATACTTACGTTTGTCAACATGAGACTTTCAGTTGTGCGATGTGGTTCATATCAGGGAAAACATAAATAATTGCATCATCAAAATAAAGACTGCTTGAAACCTCTAGCACTAGCTTTCAGCAGGGTTCTATGGTGTAATGGTTAGCACCCTGGACTCTGAATCCTGACTTCAAGTCTCAGTAGGACCTTCTTATAATCCTCTCATGTGCTAGACTACTGCTCAAGAGAATAATGCCCCTTTGAGTCAGAGATGGGATCTGAATTTCTCAAGTGGAAATCTTGTGCAGTTTAATTTCTTAGATTGCATGGCAAGAGTCAAATCAAAATCTTCACATTTATATCAATACATTGCCAAGTCACCGGATAACTGAATAGCTATTACATTAGCGGGGTTTTACTCACGCATGCAGCCCAATAAAAGACCTCTGTTAGATGTCAGTGCCACATTTGGCAACACAAACAATGGTTGATGAGTGGCCAACGGCCTGAAGATGACTTTCCCATACACTTTATTTACCTATACAAGACATGGCTGGAAACATGGAGAATCGACACACCTATGGATACCTAACTCTGTCCCTAACAAATGTTTCAAGCAACCACCAAAGCTCTAACGCTTCTACGATTCAATTGTTAGCGCTCTAGAATTTGACTCCAAGAGTTTTGGGTCTCAGTGGAACTCCCAATTCGTCCATTGGTGTGTCATTGTAATTTCAGATGCTGCTTTTCACAAACAATTCTGTAACAACAAACCAGTGTAAGTGAGATATTCCTTCAAAAGGCTTTTGATTGATTTTCTGGGGGATCGCCCAAAGCATTAAACTGCCATATTTATGTAGGTTTTACCTTGGTGGTCATTTTTACCTATCAGCCAAATTGCTGAAAAAGCTTTTGCTTCAGGCTGTTGTAAGCTATGGCTACTTTTAGAGTGTCTGTGAATTAGTTGCCTAAGAACATCTTTGGAGGCTTAAATGACTGTTAGGTCAACCTTTTTTTGTCCTGTTTTCAAAACATGGTTTAGCTTAATTTGTGATTTTAGTTTATCTAAGGCGTTGCCCAAAGCAACATGTTCTATAAAGTAAATGTTCTCATGCTTTATTTTAACTAAATGGAATGTGAATTGAAAAGAGGCAGAAACAGGAGTTTGACACTTTGTTAAAATACAATTTTATGGGAGCAATATGAGGATGAGGTGCCTCAACGCATACCCTGCAGCATAGAGAAAAACCTTTTGTCGTTGTCCACAGCCTATTATGTAATTGATCATTTGACAATTTCTTTCGATGTCTGGCTAGAGAATTCATTGAACGTACAGTTTCTGTAGTGTAGTGGTTATCACGTTTGCTTTACACGCAAAAGGTCTCTGGTTCAAAACCAGACAGAAACAGTTTTTCCGCCTTATTAGATACTTACGTTTGTCAACATGAGACTTTCAGTTGTGCGATGTGGTTCATATCAGGGAAAACATAAATAATTGCATCATTAAAATAAAGACTGCTTGAAACCTCTAGCACTAGCTTTCAGCAGGGTTCTATGGTGTAATGGTTAGCACCCTGGACTCTGAATCCTGACTTCAAGTCTCAGTAGGACCTTCTTATAATCCTCTCATGTGCTAGACTACTGCTCAGGAGAATAATGCCCCTTTGAGTCAGAGATGGGATCTGAATTTCTCAAGTGGAAATCTTGTGCAGTTTAATTTCTTAGATTGCATGGCAAGAGTCAAATCAAAATCTTCACATTTATATCAATACATTGCCAAGTCACCGGATAACTGAATAGGTATTACATTAACGGGGTTTTACTCACGCAGGCAGCCCAATAAAAGACCTCTGTTAGATGTCAGTGCCACATTTGGCAACACAAACAATGGTTGATGAGTGGCCAACGGCCTGAAGATGACTTTCCCATACACTTTATTTACCTATACAAGACATGGCTGGAAACATGGAGAATCGACAAACCTATGGATACCTAACTCTGTCCCTAACAAGTGTTTGAAGCAACCACCAAAGCTCTAACGCTTCTACGATTCAATTGTTAGCGCTCTAGAATTTGACTCCAAGAGTTTTGGGTCTCAGTGGAACTCCCAATTCGTCCATTGGTGTGTCATTGTAATTTCAGATGCTGCTTTTCACAAACAATTCTGTAACAACAAACCACTGTAAGTGAGATATTCCTTCAAAAGGCTTTTGATTGATTTTCTGGGGGATCGCCCAAAGCATTAAACTGCCATATTTATGTAGGTTTTACCTTGGTGGTCATTTTTACCTATCAGCCAAATTGCTGAAAAAGCTTTTGCTTTAGGCTGTTGTAAGCTATGGCTACTTTTAGAGTGTCTGTGAATTAGTTGCCTAAGAACATCTTTGGAGGCTTAAATGACTGTTAGGTCAACCTTTTTTTGTCCTGTTTTCCAAACATGGTTTAGCTTAATTTGTGATTTTAGTTTATCTAAGGCGTTGCCCAAAGCAACATGTTCTATAAAGTAAATGTTCTCATGCTTTATTTTAACTAAATGGAATGTGAATTGAAAAGAGGCAGAAACAGGAGTTTGAGACTTTGTTAAAATACAATTTTATGGGAGCAATATGAGGATGAGGTGCCTCAACGCATATCCTGCAGCATAGAGAAAAACCTTTTGTCGTTGTACACAGCCTATTATGTAATTGATCATTTGACAATTTCTTTCGATGTCTGGCTAGAGAATTCATTGAACTTACAGTTTCTGTAGTGTAGTGGTTATCACGTTTGCTTTACACGCAAAAGGTCTCTGGTTCGAAACCAGACAGAAACAGTTTTTCCGCCTTATTAGATACTTACCTTTGTCAACATGAGACTTTCAGTTGTGCGATGTGGTTCATATCAGGGAAAACATAAATAATTGCATCATCAAAATAAAGACTGCTTGAAACCTCTAGCACTAGCTTTCAGCAGGGTTCTATGGTGTAATGGTTAGCACTCTGGACTCTGAATCCTGACTTTAAGTCTCAGTAGGACCTTCTTATAATCCTCTCATGTGCTAGACTACTGCTCAAGAGAATAATGTCCCTTTGAGTCAGAGATGGGATCTGAATTTCTCAAGTTGAAATCTTGTGCAGTTTAATTTCTTAGATTGCATGGCAAGAGTCAAATCAAAATCTTCACATTTATATCAATACATTGCCAAGTCACCGGATAACTGAATAGGTATTACATTAACGGGGTTTTACTCACGCAGGCAGCCCAATAAAAGACCTCTGTTAGATGTCAGTGCCACATTTGGCAACACAAACAATGGTTGATGAGTGGCCAACGGCCTGAAGATGACTTTCCCATACACTTTATTTACCTATACAAGACATGGCTGGAAACATGGAGAATCGACAAACCTATGGATACCTAACTCTGTCCCTAACAAATGTTTCAAGCAACCACCAAAGCTCTAACGCTTCTACGATTCAATTGTTAGCGCTCTAGAATTTGACTCCAAGAGTTTTGGGTCTCAGTGGAACTCCCAATTCGTCCATTGGTGTGTCATTGTAATTTCAGATGCTGCTTTTCACAAACAATTCTGTAACAACAAACCAGTGTAAGTGAGATATTCCTTCAAAAGGCTTTTGATTGATTTTCTGGGGGATCGCCCAAAGCATTAAACTGCCATATTTATGTAGGTTTTACCTTGGTGGTCATTTTTACCTATCAGCCAAATTGCTGAAAAAGCTTTTGCCTTAGGCTGTTGTAAGCTATGGCTACTTTTAGAGTGTCTGTGAATTAGTTGCCTAAGAACATCTTTGGAGGCTTAAATGACTGTTAGGTCAACCTTTTTTTGTCCTGTTTTCCAAACATGGTTTAGCTTAATTTGTGATTTTAGTTTATCTAAGGCGTTGCCCAAAGCAACATGTTCTATAAAGTAAATGTTCTCATGCTTGATTTTAACTAAATGGAATGTGAATTGAAAAGAGGCAGAAACAGGAGCTTGAGACTTTGTTAAAATACAATTTTATGGGAGCAATATGAGGATGAGGTGCCTCAACGCATACCCTGCAGCATAGAGAAAAACCTTTTGTCGTTGTACACAGCCTATTATGTAATTGATCATTTGACAATTTCTTTCGATGTCTGGCTAGAGAATTCATTGAACTTACAGTTTCTGTAGTGTAGTGGTTATCACGTTTGCTTTACACGCAAAAGGTCTCTGGTTCGAAACCAGACAGAAACAGTTTTTCCGCCTTATTAGATACTTACCTTTGTCAACATGAGACTTTCAGTTGTGCGATGTGGTTCATATCAGGGAAAACATAAATAATTGCATCATCAAAATAAAGACTGCTTGAAACCTCTAGCACTAGCTTTCAGCAGGGTTCTATGGTGTAATGGTTAGCACTCTGGACTCTGAATCCTGACTTCAAGTCTCAGTAGGACCTTCTTATAATCCTCTCATGTGCTAGACTACTGCTCAAGAGAATAATGTCCCTTTGAGTCAGAGATGGGATCTGAATTTCTCAAGTTGAAATCTTGTGCAGTTTAATTTCTTAGATTGCATGGCAAGAGTCAAATCAAAATCTTCACATTTATATCAATACATTGCCAAGTCACCGGATAACTGAATAGGTATTACATTAACGGGGTTTTACTCACGCAGGCAGCCCAATTAAAGACCTCTGTTAGATGTCAGTGCCACATTTGGCAACACAAACAATGGTTGATGAGTGGCCAACAGCCTGAAGATGACTTTCTCATACACTTTATTTACCTATACAAGACATGGCTGGAAACATGGAGAATCAACAAACCTATGGATACCTAACTCTGTCCCTAACAAATGTTTCAAGCAACCACCAAAGCTCTAACGCTTCTACGATTCAATTGTTAGCGCTCTAGAATTTGACTCCAAGAGTTTTGGGTCTCAGTGGAACTCCCAATTCGTCCATTGGTGTGTCATTGTAATTTCAGATGCTGCTTTTCACAAACAATTCTGTAACAACAAACCAGTGTAAGTGAGATATTCCTTCAAAAGGCTTTTGATTGATTTTCTGGGGGATCGCCCAAAGCATTAAACTGCCATATTTATGTAGGTTTTATCTTGGTGGTCATTTTAACTTATCAGCCAAATTGCTGAAAAAGCTTTTGTTTTAGGGTGTTGTCAGCTATGGCTACTTTTAGAGTGTCTGTGAATTAGTTGCCTAAGAACATCTTTGGAGGCTTAAATGACGGTTAGGTCAACCTTTTTTTGTCCTGTTTTCGAAACATACTTCAGCTTAATTTGTGATTTTAGTTTATCTATGGCATTGCCCAAAGCAAGATGTTGTATAAAGTAAATGTTCTCATGCTTTATTTTAACTAAATGGAATGTGAATTGAAAAGAGGCAGAAACAGGAGTTTGACACTTTGTTAAAATACAATTTTATGGGAGCAATATGAGGATGAGGTGCCTCAACGCATACCCTGCAGCATAGAGAAAAACCTTTTGTCGTTGTCCAAAGCCTATTATGTAATTGATCATTTGACAATTTCTTTCGATGTTTGGCTAGAGACTTTGTAGAACTTACAGTTTCTGTAGTGTAGTGATTATCACGTTTGCTTTACACGCAAAAGGTCTCTGGTTCAAAACCAGAAAGAAACAGTTTTTCCGCCTTATTAGATGCTTTCCTTGGTCAACATGAGACTTTCAGTTGTGCGATGTGGTTCATATCAGGGAAAACATAAATAATTGCATCATTAAAATAAAGACTGCTTGAAACCTCTAGCACTAGCTTTCAGCCGGGTTCTATGGTGTAATGGTTAGCACTCTGGACTCTGAATCCTGACTTTAAGTCTCAGTAGGACCTTCTTATAATCCTCTCATGTGCTAGACTACTGCTCAAAAGAATAATGCCCCTTTGAGTCAGAGATGGGATCTGAATTTCTCAAGTGGAAATCTTGTGCACTTTTATTTCTTAGATTGCATGGCAAGAGTCAAATCAAAATCTTCACATTTATATCAATACATTGCCAAGTCACCGGATAACTGAATAGCTATTACATTAACGGGGTTTACTCACGCAGGCAGCCCAATAAAAGACCTCTGTTAGATGTCAGCACCACATTTGGCAACACAAACAATGGTTGATGAGTGGCCAACGGCCTTAAGATGACTTTCCCATACACTTTATTTACCTATACAAGACATGGCTGGAAACATGGAGAATCGAAATACCTATGGATACCAAACTCTGTCCCTAACAAGTGTTTCAAGCATCCACCAAAGCTCTAACGCTTCTACGATTCAATTGTTAGCGCTCTAGAATTTGACACCAAGAGTTTTGGGTGTCAGTGGTACTCCCAATTCGTCCATTGGTGTGTCATTGTAATTTCAGATGCTGCTTTTCACAAACAATTCTGTAACAACAAACCAGTGTAAGTGAGATATTCCTTCAAAAGGCTTTTGATTGATTTTCTGGGGGATCGCCCAAAGCATTAAACTGCCATATTTATGTAGGTTTTACCTTGGTGGTCATTTTTACCTATCAGCCAAATTGCTGAAAAATCTTTTGTTTCAGGCTGTTGTAAGCTATGGCTACTTTTAGAGTGTCTGTGAATTAGTTGCCCAAGAACATCTTTGGAGGCATAAATGACGGTTAGGTCAACCTTTTTTTGTCCTGTTTTCGAAACATGGTTTAGCTTAATTTGTGATATTTCTTTATCTAAGGCGTTGCCCAAAGCATCATGTTCTATAAAGTCAATGTTCTCATGCTTTATTTTAACTAAATGGAATGTGAATTGAAAAGAGGCAGAAACAGGAGTTTGACACTTTGTTAAAATACAATTTTATAGGAGCAATATGAGGATGAGGTACCTCAACACATACCCTGCAGCAAAGAGAAAAATCTTTGGCGTTGTCCACAGCCTATTATGTAATTGATCATTTGACAATTTCTTTCGATGTCTGGCTAGAGAATTCATTGAACGTACAGTTTCTGTAGTGTAGTGGTTATCACGTTTGCTTTACAAGCAAAAGGTCTCTGGTTCAAAACCAAACAGTAACAGTTTTTCCGCCTTATTAGATGCTTCCGTTGGTCAACATGAGACTTTCAGTTGTGCGATGTGGTTCATATCAGGGAAAGCATAAATAATTGCAGCATTAAAATAAAGACTGCTTGAAACCTCTAGCACTAGATTTCAGCAGGGTTCTATGGTGTAATGGTTAGCACCATGCACTCTGAATCCTGACTTCAAGTCTCAATAGGACCTTCTTATAATCCTCTCATGTGCTAGACTACTGCTCAAGAGAATAATGCCCCTTTGAGTCAGAGATGCTTTCCCTGAGGGGACCGCTCCCCCTCTGGATGCCGAAAAGTGTGCCCACCCCAAATTCCCTACATATGTGTCGCGTGAGAATGTTATAGTGGGATTGTCTAAGTTGTATATTAAAATTGGTACCCAGGACGGAAGGGAAGCCCCTCCTCGCACCCCAATGATGTGCCCATGCCCCAAGACCCTATATGAGTGGTAAAGTGGGCACACTTTTCGGCATCCAGAGGGGGAGCGGTTCAATCAGCTTCACCTCTGGTGCCAGTGCCCACTGTTAAACCACACATAGAAACTGAGGGGAAAGATAATGGAGTGGTTCCCACGTCCTTCAGTCAGCATGCAGACACATCTCACAAGTTGGTGACCCAAGACACAGAAAGTATCCTTGAGCTGTCACATGTTGGTTCAACATAACAATACATATCTCAGTTAACACAGAGACTTAACCTTTAATTTGAAGAGACTTAACCTTTAACATGATCAATATATTTTTTGCCACATCAAGCCATTCAAATCTTCTTTTTTTTTAAATGCTACGCAGAAAAATTCTCCCAACAGGCCGACCAGGTGATCAGAGAGCGGAAGAGAGTGAGGAAAGAGAAGAAGGAAAAAGAAAGAAAGAGTGGGATCCACTCAAGATAAAATAAACAGTTTCAAACACAGTAAATACAGCTCAACTAATGCGTGCGGCGACGCCAAACGAGCCAACAGGTTCAGCACTTCAAAAAAAATTTTTTTTACCAACAATGAACAAGATCTAACTCATTAAAAACTCTATTTTCTCTATTTATCTCTGCCCAGAAACAAGATTGGCATAAATGAACTGGTTCAATTCTACTTTGCGTTGAGGGAGCTATGGTTAAGGGAGGAGAGCAAAATGTGTCTGTAGTTGAGCAAGAAAAGGAAGAGTTATAAAAATCCTGCACAGGATTTTTTTAGGACTGTGTCCCAACTGCAGGCTGGATGGCCTGCAGGTTGACGTCGTAATGAATTGTCTTGGAACACTCCGGATATCGCCCAAACTAGATACGCAAACAGCAAGGGCACTTCGAAGCTTTGAAATGAGGGTTCTTCCTGGTCCACCAGGTCAGAATCTTCACCGTTGAGATGTCCTCTGTGTAGCAGGAGTTTCTGCTTAGAACCTCTGCTGAGAACAGTTTGAAAATGGTTACCGCTACCACTCTTATAGGCCTTTTGGACGTGATGTCATCGTTGATGTCACCATTGGTGGCCAATAGGAGTGTGTTGGGGGTCACCGCTAGGATTGCTGGGAAATGTGGTCTGCTCAGTCCATCTATGAAAAATGGCTTCTATTTGTCCAAAAGTCTGTTCAGTTCATTTGACCAAAATGGAGTCCCAACAGAAATTAAAAGTAGCAAATTAGCATGAAACAGGCATAACACATGATGCAGAACAAACATACACAACACATTATACACAACAAAACAAGAGAAACATCAATAAAGCAAGCGAAACATCAATAAAGCAAGAGAGCATAAACACATTTGATACACATTACAATCATTTACTCGAAGGCAATTCTAAACAGATCTGGATTTAGTCTCGATTTAAAGCAGTTCGGAGTTTCAGCAGCTCTGCATTCGTCAGGAAGTCTGTTCCAGAGTTACCAGGGTCGGCTTCTCAGCGGGTGTGTCGCTGAGCGGGGAAAATCTGTTAGAAACGCGGACCGGTTGGTGGTGGCCCGTGGGCTGGGTCCTAGAACTATGCTTCCTACATACAGTCACCCAGCCGGCCTGAGGTCCCGGCTGCGCGGGCTCTACCGGAGGACAGCTAGGGGGTTCTATCCTTGTTGGCTCCGCGCTGGCTAATGGGCTTCGGCTATCTGCTGGTTTTTCAACAGCGCGGAGCCGTGCTTCTAATTCTGATACCCTTGCCTCCAAAGCTACAAAAATATTACATTTATTACAGTTACCATTATCACTAAAGGAGGCAGGGAAGTAACTAAACATCTCACACAGAGAGCAAGAGAGAAGAGTTAGAGACAGGAGAAAGAAGAGTAGCCATAGCGCAATGAAGCTAAGCTAACTGAGCTAGCGAGACCTGCTATTTTCCAGGTAAATTAAGATTTATGACAAAACAGCGGAAGAACAAAGAGAAGTGATAACGTTACCTGCGTGATAAACAGTCCAACACAAAGAGGAAATAAAGCTACCGTAAGTGCAGCAAGTAGAATTTTTGAATGTAGATGCTCACAATACTTAGCGCAATGGTGTTGATCATTTCCCAATATAGTAACGTGTCTAATCGCAACACAAACCCCAACATGCTTATTTTACAGGATTTAATAAGTAAATACGGAGGACATATCAAAAACACAAACGGAACATGGGCAAGACGCTGGCGGAAATACCAGCAGACATCTTTCAAAATAAATGCTTGCTCTTTTATTGGCAATAGGAACACTTCCATTTGAGAAGCAAGATATCACAGTACTAGCCTATATTAACATAGCTAACAGAAGCCAGCTTTCTGCTGCTTGGTCTCTCCCTCCCTCTGTGACTTCTAATGTTGTATTATAATCCAGCATACACCATAGCTATGTGTTGACCTCAACAGCCCAGTACAAACAAAAAAAGTTTCCTTACCTTAGTCAGCCAGATAAGATGTGTGAAGTTGAAGAGCTTAACTCCCCATCTGAATTCTTTCTGGCCATGTCTGCCAAATTCAAAAAGCGTGGTTAACGGGAAGTGCTTTTTAATCAAAAATTGACCGATTCCATTAAGTTGGATTTGTTCAGTTTTCTCTCCACTTAGAATTACATAAACAGAAATCTTACATTTTATTAAAGCAGAATATGTTGGTTTTATTCAAGACATTTTTATTTGAATTTTAGTTCAATTATTACCACAAAATCAAGGTCACATTTATATTGAATATATTTTAACAAATTCATCAATTAAAACCTACATGACCACAGAATCATTTATTACAGTGTAGCCCCAAAGTATGTTGATGGTCTACTATTACTATATCAACGCCCCAGACCAATTAGGTCCTCTAACTCCAGTCTACTCAACATCCCTAGAATTAGAACCAAACATGGAGAAGCAGCTTTCAGTTTCTATGCTCCTCTAATCTGGAACAAACTTCCAAACAGCTGCAAATCTGCTGAAACACTGAGTTCTTTTAAATCACAACATAAACCTGTTTAGAGCTGCCTTTGAGTAATGCTTTCATATGTTTTATGTCTGCTTCTTGCTTTATTGCTGTTTTTACTTTACATACTTTGTCTGTGTTTTACTGCTATTTTTATTTTTCACCTTAATCATGTAAAGCACATTAAATTACCTTTTTGTTCGAAGTATGCTATACAAATAGAATTGCCTTGCCTTGCCTTGTCTGTATGTTGACAACTTCTACACTAGCCCCTCCCTCTTCTGTACCAAAAACAAACAGCATGTTGTGGAACCATCAGCAAAACAAAAATGACTTCCCTAAGAAGGCTGACAGGGGGTTGGGCGCTAAATCAGGAAAAATGACCTTCTGTTTGAGTGGATTGAGGTTAAACTGTGCTCCACAATGCATAAGGCCTTCAGTGGGCAGACTGTGCAGCACAAAGTCAAGGAGGCTGCAGGTTGGACAACAACGGCAGTACCTGTTCCTGACTCTGTGTTAGATTATAATAAGTGGTGTTGACTTGTCAGATGCGCTGATCTAAATACACTGATTACACTGTTCACCACAAAACAATGAAGTGGTCTATAAATCCAACAGACTTTTTTTTTCAGTGTAGAGCCTAACCTATGATCTTCTTAGATCCATCTGCTCCCCAGCACCTACGAGCTCAGAAATTCTAGAGAAGAGGGGAAGGATAGAACCATTCATCCAAACCTTTATTCACACTCAGACATGTTCAAATCAATCCAATGAAGCTACAAGTCCATATCCCCCGCCTCATTTTCATCTGTTAGTGGTTCTCCAGATAACAACGCTCGTCTTTCAGCCATTTGGTATGGGAGAGGTTTTTCAAGGGATCCAACAGCTTTAACAATACATATGAGAATGAGTGCTTCGAAACAGGGAATACAACAACATCCACACAAAGCAAATATCTCCACAAAATTTATTACTGACACAAAGTACCAATAAGGCTTTCAGATGAGGGGCTTCTGAGGGGTGACCCCTCCCCTTCCGAGAGGACTGATCGATGGCCATGGGACACCGGATGTTGGCGGAGGCTGAGGTCACAGCAAGAAACAACACCACAAGGGAAGTGTACACGTTTCAACACCTACCATGGATGCAAATCCCTCTGAAGTGTACCGGAAAATGTTACATAATTTCTCCTGTGTTCAGTGTTTCTATTTAGAGAATCCTGACAGATGGCAAAAAGAATGCCACTCGTGTGAGGGGCTGTTTAGACGGCATTTTCTCCACCAAAATAAATGCCATGAAAAGGACCCATGGGTTTTCGCTCTCAATGCACAGAAGTCTCAGAAAAGTCATCTGAAAGGCTCAATTTTTCTTACTTTGAGCTAATACCATGGCCAAACATGTCTCATTTCTGATTGTAAAATTATTGTTTGAACATTGTCTGGGAGCTCACAAGATGGCGCCAGGTGTCAAGGCTTGCCATCTTACTGCTCCGACAGTATCCGGTCTCCTAGTGAGACTGTTTGTGCTTATAAATGCGTCTTTGCTTGTTTTTAATGTCCAGTCGGTGCTGGTTTTTGACCACCAGATGCTTTTAGACATTCACACTGCTATCATGGTCAATTGGCACTGTAAGCAGATTGTGAATCTCCCCCCAATGTGGACTATAATACCAGAGGAATTACGCCGCAGTGAGATGGCACTGCTGGATTCAAGAAGGAGCCGGAAGAGACGCCGACGTTGAAAACGTGCTGGCAACCGTGTTGCTATGCCGATATTATTGAGGAAGATGAGTAGTGGTTGTGGATCTGCTGTTTATCTGTGGAGTTTTGACTTATGTTCTCAACTCTCCTGGACATTTCCTGTTTACCCACGGACCTCGGAACTGATTGGACCATCTCAACCATGCTGGACCCAAAGGAGGAGGAGCCGCGGTCTGAATGTATATCAGGAGAACCTCTGCTATGTCGACTGTACCATTAAGCCAGTGAAGGAGGGAGAGGTGGTCAGAATGGCTTTAATAGTCTAAATGGTTGGATGCAGTGTTCATCACCACTGAGTTGTGGCTTCGTGCAGGAGAAATAGCACCTCTGCTGGAGCCCTGTCCCCCGCATGTTAGCTTCTTCAGTTGTCCCAGATTTGAATGCAGGCTGATTGGGGAATCTGCCTACACTAGCTTTGAACTACAACTTATTACTATTATGCAACCTTCAACGGTTCTGGTTGTAGTGATCTATCGTCCACCTAAGCATAATATAAATTTTATTTCGGAATTTGCAGATTTTTATCTACCTTTTCATTGCATTATGATACATTTTTAATTGTGGTGGATTTTAATATTCACATTTGTTGTGATGACAAGCCCTTGGTTAAGGATTTTATTAATGTTCTTGATTCTTTTAACTTTCAGCAATTTGTGCATACGCCAACCCATAATAAGGGACATATTTTGGATCTTGTTTTGGCCTATGGGTTGACTGTTTCAGTTGTTGATACTTGTGTGCTACCGAGTCTAGATCATTAGCCAATTTTATTTGAGATCTATATTGCAAATCTGTTGTCACCAAGGAACAAGACAAGCAACATAAGACTATCTAGATCTTTTAGTCCCACTGCATTAGACATTTTAAAAGTGAGGTTGAAAAAATTATGTCTTTACTCAGGCACCTGATGTGAGTGAGTTAACAGAGACTCCTAATAATGAGCTTACAGATTTACCTGACTCAGTAGCCCAGGTTAAGGTGAGTAGAGTGTCTTAGAAGTGTAACATTCCTTTAGATAAATGATGACTTGTTAACCCAAAGGCAAAAATGTAGGAAGTTGGAATGTCAGTGGCGTAATTCTAGGCTTGAGGTTTTCTACCAAGCATGGAAGGACAGCTTAGTGGAATTTCAGAACATGATGTCAATGGCAAAAGCATCTTACTATTCTACATTGATTATTGCAAATAGGCATGATACTAGATTGCTGTTCAACACTACTATGTTAACACAGCAGAAAAATGAGGTGCCTAACAACAGTTTAACAGCACAGGATTTTTTGATGTTTTTTAATAAAAAGATTGTGGCTATTAGAGCAGTTACTGATACCCCTTGTACTTTAATATATAATCCTGATATAAATTAGTACCTATATCTATGGAACAAGGTTTAGAACACTTCAACCAAGTTTCTCTCTCAGCCCTCACCAAGGTTATTATGGAAGCTCATAGCACAACTTGTAGTTTGGATCCTTTTCCATCTTGGATTATGAAAGAGCTGTGGCCAATGTTGTTTTTGCTGCTATTTTGGTCTTCATTTTTTCAAGCAAAAGATGTCAAAGTGGCATAAATGCTTATTTGGGTGCTAAGGAAACATGCCTCTTTTTAAGTTTCCACAGGATGACACGCAGGGGTGGACTGGGACAAAAATTCTGCCCTGGCATTTTCTGTCCAGACCAACCCACTAGATTATCAGCCAACAGTACATAAAAGTCCACAAATCTCGCAGCATATCCTTTCATATTATTATTGACTATTTTTATCATTTTAGTGCGGGTGCAACAGCAGATTTGGCATTCTATTTTCCGTTTCACTGTTTCTGGTTGCCTGTTAACGTGAAGCAGTCTAAACACAAAGTCCCAAAAAAATAAAAATAAAAATGTCCAAAAATGGTATGCCTGTTTAAATTATTGACCAATCACAAACACGAAACGAGGGATTCGAGGGTCATTTGTACTTCACATTGCATTGAATTATCTAATGCAAATCTTTAATTACGTTTTTCTCAAAATGTGTTTTTTCCAACATTCAAAACGAACAACCTTGAAATCAGTTATACCTATATACACCAAACTTTCCACCATTGTTCTAAGCTATGAGCTGAAAAAAAATTACAGAGCGATTTCTCAATACATTGTTCTAAAAAATATATACACTGCAAACACAGCACTGGTTGAAATAAGCCAAATGTTCTTAAAAAGGGTCAAATTTTCTTGTTTTAAGCAAAAGAAATCTGCCAATGGGGTGAGCAAAAGTTGCTTGGCTAGAATTCTTAAAACTGGCAAAAAAATCTTAGAATAAGCTTAATTTTCTTGTGCAAAACTTGCTTGTTAAGAACATTTTTTCTCTTTAGACAAAAAATAAGAAAACATTTCCAGAAACAAGGCTTTTTTACTTTCTTGAAAATCCTTTTTTGCAGTGTATGTGCTATTTTGTGTAGAAAAAAAAAAACAGGGTGAAAATGTTTTTTTGGAGCTACTTACACTGTTTTTTAATTTATGAAGTAATGAAATGAAATAAACCTATTTCCCTCTAAAAAAAGTTTATGATAACATATACGCTTAGAAAATTAAAGAAAAATTAAATCTGTCTCACACCAGTTTTGAGATGATACGTTTACAAATATATGCAAATTAGCACATTTTTAACCAGATTACACCTCATTTGCATATCTAAACATTTATATTAAAACTTCTAATACAAAAGATGTTTGTTTTAATATTAGGATTAAGTTTGTCAAGTTTCATTAAGGTATCTTGAAGCTAACCTTTTTCCCTATTCACCTGTAGAGTCGCCCCTTAATGTTTACTGTTGCTATGGCAACCAGAGACCGCTGCCGTTAGTAGCTTTTAGCCAGTTTAGCTAAATCATCTGAACAATAATAACCGAAAGTATCACAATTTGGCATATTTAACAAAATCATCTGCAACTACCAACATTCAGCCCTTCAACTCTGGGCTAATATGTTGTCATTTAGTATTCAGTTATTCAGGTCGCATCGCAGTCAATGTAAAACCGTTTTATACTTTATTTTGGGCATGTCTCAAAATGTAGCCGAACCAACTCCACGCTAACGTTACTTACCATGGATGTCTCCACTTGCGCGTCTCCTCGCGCGGCTGCACCTGTTGCTGGGGTGGTGACACCGGCACCAAATAGGTCTGACAACCTTAAACATTTAGCAGCTTCCACCTCCAGAGATTTCAGCTTTTTGAGCCGCACTTTTTCAGCGCCACCGGGGCGTTTTTTACCCTTCTCCATTTTCAGCTTAGCAGCGTCCCGTCCCACCACTCCGGCCCATGTCATGAGGTCCCGCCCACCCTGGTTTGTGTTCTGATTGACAGCACTGTCATGGCTCTCATAGGCTGTCAGCCCATGATTGATTGACGATGACAAACACAGACCAATAATATGTGTCGATGCTGGCAACACACTGCTAGCCCTCTGTAGCCAATTGGCCGGCCCAATTGGAGGAAATTTAGAGACAGAAAAAAACCCAAAAAAACCCAGCATTTGGTCAACGGCCCACCGGGATGATGCCCAGTATGCCAGATGGCCAGTTCACCCCTGATGACACGGTTCGTAAGAAGTGGTTTGACTTCATGTTTGGTAACCACCCAAGGCCAAACAAGATGTGCTATCTCTGCTTAAATCAACTCGCACAACTTATGTAAACAACGTCAGAGTCCGACTCCGTGCATGCTGTGATGATGCACGGTATGAGACAAACTGAAGGGGGAGTGTCAGAAAGAGTAGGGGGGTCTTAACAGGCACAGGCAAAAATCTAGCCATCCAATACGGAAGTAAATTTCTTTAAGGTGGATTTGGATATATGACGGACTATTAAAAGACTTAAGGTGACAATTTTATTGCAGTGTGCTATAGAAGGGTAATATGTGCCTGGAAGAAGCATAATACCCCCCTGTTAAAGAAGCCTGGTCAAGTTATAGGCCAGTCTCAAATCTTGCTTTTTTTATCCAAGGTCTTTGAAAGTGGTCTCTAAACAGCTTGTACAGAATCTCTCAGTGAATAGCCTTTTCAATCTGCTTTTAGAAAAAAATGACTCAACTGAAACAGCTCTGATTAAAGTGGTAAACAACCTGCTGCTTGCTGCAGATGCTGAAAAATCTTCTGCACTTGTATTATTAGATTTGAGTGCTGCATTCGATACAGTGGACCACAACATTTTGCTTGACAGGTTAGAGAACTTTTTTGGCATAATAGGAAAGGCCCTCCATTGGATTCGACCTTATTTGTCAGAAAGATCTATAATTCCGATTTTAGATAGGAATAATATAATTTATCCTAGTGCAAATACATTCTTCCTAGTCAAAATTTAAATTAAAGATATCAACAACTGTATTGTTACTAGGAGAAATTGTATTTTATGATATTCCTAATTACAATTGTACTAGTAAAAATAAAGTTTGAGATATCTCAAATTTCTTAAAAAGTTAAGATAGTCGTTTTAACATTTGATAGTGAAGAGATATAAATTCTGTTAATGCTGTATGAGGGTCTAATTTTGTAGTGCATGTGGAAACACTTAGAAACCGTGAATAATCAAGAGGAATGTGGCACATCCGGTGTGCCTTTTGTGAAGAAGCTGTGTGCCTTTTGGTGGGGAGGCTGTGACCATTCTGTGGGGGAAGATCTATGTGGGAGGAGTTTCTTTTAACTTGTTTCAAATAAAAACCTTATGTTGAGATAAAGCTGTACTCAGTTACTAGAACTGAGTCCAGTGAACGACGTCTCACTGTTAAAAGATATAATTGTTGTTTGATGTTCTTATTGCTCCTTTTTACAGAAATGAACGAAGGTGAAATGAGAGCTCAGAGAGAGCCCAGGGTCATAAATTAAATGTGTGTCTGTTCCTTTAAAATAGGCTTTAAATTAGAATAAAAACACCTTCTCAACAATATGGTGACGCCGACGTGATTTCTGGAAGTAGCAAAGGAAAACGTGAGTTTGGAAATTGTTGTGATTAACAGATACCGGAGATCGGAGGACGGAAGTGACCCAGGCCTGAAGTTATTTGGTAAGCGCTGACACACGAGGCGCAAAATTGACTAATCTAAAATGTTCTGTCTGTTGTTCTCCAGTAGATGTTGATATCTGTTTCTGCTGAGTTAAATAGAGCCGATCGGGTCGGTGAACTCAGGGTGTGGCCGGCCCTAAGGTAAGCTAGGACGCTTCTTACTGAAAGCTTGTGTTAGGTAATTGTTGTGGTTTACCTAAAACGAGTCACACACAAAAGTCGGAGATAATTTAGACAATAAGCTCTGCAGAGGTAGATGTGGTTCAATCAGTTCTGCAGAGGGAGACCAGCAAAATACGGTAAGGAATGAGCCAACCGTCTGTCTGTTATCAGCTCCTGTCACTCGTCTCCCACTGATCTCATCACTGGTCTCAAAGGGTCTCCCCTCTGCAGGCTCTCTTTATTTAGTCACACTTCATTAACATATTAAAAGAACAGGATGTCATGCACAAGAGCATGTGACTGAAACGAAAATGACATTTAAAAAGTACATTAGAACTATGTGATAAAAACACCCTAAGAAAATAATAATACACCAGTATTATTTTCCCTAACATTTCCCCCCTGAAATGTGGTTTTTAAATGTGATCACGAACAACAAAAAGTTGTAAAATAGGTAACAACTCTAATAATATAAAAATATAAGAATCATAAAAACCAGACAACAAAAGGTTGCAAAATAAGTAGCATCCCAAATTCAAAAAAGGTAATAAGACATATAACAAAGAAATTGCAAAAGTAAGTAGCAATTTCAAAAAGGTATTTATGCGAGCTTCACCTAGACATCATCCAATTAATCGCTACCTGAACAGTAGTTTAGATTAATGGAATCATAAAAGGTTTTTACACGTTAATTACACTTCATCTTCTTCTTTATTTCTGTCTTCATCTTCAAGCCTCTGATTAAGAAGAGAGTATTGGACCATTGTGTTAGTTATCATCTTATTCATCATTTGTTTTATACATGGAAGAATACAACTAACAAAAACGCAGAAAAGTATCAAAATTACAATGAATGGCATAGCTATTTTTAAAAGAACCTGATACCACCTGCCAGTTGTCAGCCAGGCCATGAGATCCCATTGTCCATTACTGCTTTCCTGTGATTCTAAAAAGTCAGCTAATCCCTGCACCCGGTCACCAATTACAGTACAAAGTCCACCTTCAGAAGCAAAAAGAGTGTCCAGAGCTACCCGATGTTGCATCAGCATGGTCTTCATCGCCAGTTTTTCAGGATCGTTGGCCAGCAGGTTGGACATTTCAGCAAGGATGCCTGTGATGTTTTCCAAAGTCCACCAAACCTCGTTCATCCGTTTTGTCAGACTTGCAACTCCAACAGGTGGGTACATGGTGTGGAAGATTCCTTTTGCATCACTGTAGAGAGGTTTTCGTCCACCATTGTCAGAGAACGGGTTGAACACTTAAAGAGGGTTGAATTCCCGTTTATTCAGCTCTGTAGGTTTAGAAGGTGCTCCGTTTTCTGTTATGATGTATGAGGAGGGTTGCAGTTGAGCCAAACTACATGTGCCACACCAATCCTTAGGTAGGTAGAGGTAGAAAGTGTGACCACACTTCCAGATGTATCCGTCAGCCGTTCCCATGCCAAATTTGGAGGGAACCTCTAGGAGATGGGTTCCTCTTTTGACAGTGATTTTGAAACCACTTGTCTTGGAGTCGAGTGGTGTTGAGGGTTATGTATCTTGGCACAGATGTGTTTCCAATCGTCATCCAGTGGTTGATACGCATCATTTTCGTCTGGGTCGCTGACAAGGGTAGCGTGTCCTCACAGATGGAATTTCCTAAAAATGCATGTTTGTTGTTACAAGGGACTGAAAAACAGAAAGTGTCTTTTCCAGTAAGGCGTAGTAAGTTGATTCCTTTGGCAACTGAAGCATTCGTTTTCTTGGAAAAGTCACCAGGCTGGGACCATGTCCTGTTGTTCTCAGCAGTGCAGCAGTGAGGTAAGGTGGAACAGTCTGTTCCAGCAGTTGTTATAGTTAATTTGTATAGCAGACATATGGTATTATTTAAGGTGGTTGGGACAGCAGTCATCGATGAGACTTCTTCAGAATGGTGTGGGATCCATGAACAGACATAACAGCTGGTATTGAAACCTAAACGTTTTGCAGTCAAATTAGCTATTTGGTACCAGGTGTTCTGGAACGCATGGTGGGTTAGAATTTTAGCTCTTCTTTCCTTTGATGTCTGGGCGTCATTAGGTGTGAGGAAAAAGCAGTGGAATAGAGCCAGGCAAACTGCCAGACAGGAGGGGAGCCAAACTAGTTTCATGTTGGTTAGAGGCAAATAAGAGGACTAGCCCTCCAAAACAGAGGTTTGACCACTAAGGGGACAGGGATGCTGTTCTGCTGGGTTTGAGACCAGAGGCCCTATTGGTCACTCTGTCCTTTGTAGCCCAGACTTCCCCACTGTCTCGTGTCTAGTCCCCTAATTGCCTTTGCAATTTGCAGTGTGAGATGTGTATCCACGAGGGTCTCTCAGCGATTTTCACAGCCGTGGGCGTGGTCAGCAGGACTTCAAAAGGTCCTTCCCAGCGGGGACTCGTCCAATTCTTCCTTTTAATCACTTTGATGTAAACCCAGTCTCCAGGTTTGATTGGCTTTTCAGGATCCTGCAAAACAGAAGGAGAGATAGGCAGATTGTGTGCGTTTTGCACTTCTTTGGCTAGGATAATTTTCCTCATGTAATCAGCTAATGTGAGTTCTTCGTCTGCTTTTTGCAAATCAGGCGCAACTAGAGGTAACCTGTAAGGTCTGCCATAAATGATTTCAAAAGGTGTTAAACCTTGGTTTGTTGGCGTGATTCTCATGTAAAGTTTTACTAGGTCCAAACACTCAGGCCATGGTCTTCTAGTTTCTGCCATGCATTTCCTGAGTCTGCTTTTGATGGTCCCATTATGTCTTTCTACTAAACCTGCACTTTGGGGGTGATAGGCACAATGATTTTTTAGTTGGATGTCTAAATGTTTTGCCATATTTTGAATAACCTCATTCACAAAATGTGGTCCATTATCTGAATATATTACTTGTGGAATACCATGGTTTGCAATGATAGTTTTACATAGTGCTTTTGCCACTGTTAGAGCATCATTCTTTGCAGTGGGAATTATTTCTGGCCATTTGGAGAAAGCGTCAATTATTACTAAGCAATATTTGTATGAGCCGCTCTGTGTTAGTTCAATGAAATCCATGTGGATTGTGTGGAATGGGTAGGCTGGTTGAGGAAATTGGCCTCGCTTGGGTCTCATATTCCCTTGTGGGTTGTGTTTGATACATGTTAGGCATGTCTTGCAAAAATGTTTTAAGTATGTTTCAAGGTTATATGTTGTAAAGTGTTGCTGTATTATTGATACCATCCCCCCTGTGGAGACATGGCAAGGCCCATGGCTCACAAGCGCAGCAGCTTTAAACAGTGATTTGGGTAGGATGGGTTTATTACGAACTTCATAAAGTCCATTTTCGTTTAGAATGGCACCTTTTGTTTTCCGTAATTGTTTTTCAGAAGAGGGAGCGTTTGTTTGCATGTCTTTCAAAACAGTCTGATCTATAAGTTCTTGTTCTGTGGTCTGTGTATAAGCATTAGAGGAACCAAAACTGCCTTGTGCAGCTGCTTTTGCTATTTCATCTGCGAATCTGTTGCCGCAGGAAACTGTGTCTTTTCCTGTGGTGTGTGCTTGACATTTACAATTTGCAATAGCTTTTGGTAACATAACTGCGTCCAATAGTTTTATCAGTAATTGAGATTGGGTTATAGGTTTTCCTGTAGAGGTGACCATTCCTCTCCTTTCCCATTGTTTAGCAAAACAGTGCACGGTAGAAAATGCATATTGGCTATCTGTATGAATGGTTACCACCTTGCCTTCTGCAAGTTGACATGCTGTTGTCAAAGCTACTATTTCTGCGGCTTGAGCGGAAAAATGTTGTGGTAATGATTTGGCTTCTATGATCACATCAGGAAGTTGTACAATTGAATAGCCGGTTTCAGTAGAGCCTGTTTTAGTTTTAGAGCTTGATCCATCTACAAACCATTCCAGTCCTGTTTGTAGTGGGACATCTTTAAGATCAGGCCTAGGTAGTTGTAATCTTTCTGTAGCTTGTACACAGTTATGTGGTTCTCCGTCATCTGCAGTAGGTAGAAGCGTTGCTGGATTTAAAGTGTTGCAACGCTGTATGGTAATATAAGGTTGTGAGATCAGTATTGCAGTGTAACTAAGATGTCTCGCTAGTGATAATAATCCCAATCTGCCTTGTAGAAGTAAAACATCTACTGCGTGGGGGACCAACAACATGAGAGGGTGGAATAGCACTACATCAGCTGAGGCTTCGACAGCCAGTGCTGCAGCAGCGATAGCTTGCACACAGTTGGGTAAGGCCTGTGCAACTTGGTCTAATTTTTTAGAATAAAATGCAACAGGACGTTGTTTATCTCCATGTTTTTGCAGCAAAACTGAAGTCATAAAACCATTTTTGCAGTCCACCGTTTGAGTGAATATTTTGGAGTAATCTGGTAGTACTAAAACAGTGCTAGAATGGATGTCCTGTTTTATTGTGGTAAAAGTTTGTTCTGTTTTAGTTGACCAAGTTAAAGTATCCTTCATCTCCATCTGCTGGCCATGGATCATCTCAAGAAGAGGTTGTGTTTTTTCTGCATAATGAGATATATATTGCCTGCAATAATTAGCTAGTCCCAGGAATTGCATCATTTGTTTCTTTGTCATGGGCTTAGGAGTGTTTAAAATTTCCTCTCTCCTTCCAGGTTGGACTTGTCTGCCTTCTCCTGACAAAGTGTGTCCTAAGTATTGAACCGATGATTTTACCCACTGGATTTTGTTTTTACTGACTTTATTTCCAGTGGAATGCAGGTGGTGCAGTAAGGAGAGAGAGTCATGTAAGCAGCTTTCATAGTCACCAGGACATCATCTACGTAAACAAGAATTTTTGTATTTTTAGAACATTCAAAACTGGCCAGGCAGTTGGTAATTGCTTCTGTAAAAATTGTAGGACTGTCTTCAAACCCCTGTGGCAATCTGCTGTATGTGTATTTTACATGTTTATAAGTGAAACCAAACCAAAATTGTGAATCTGGGTGCACTGGAATGCTAAAAAAGGCGTTACTGAGGTCCACTACTGTGAAAAACTTCCTAGTGGGACTCAAAGAGTTTAAAAGAGTGTGTGGGTCCGGTACATTTGGCGCTCTGGTCTGGACAGTTAAGTTCAACATTCTCAAATCTAGAACCATACGCCAGCTTTTCCCATCAGCCTTTTTAACTGGCCAGATTGGGGTGTTACATGGTGAATCAGGACATTTTCTTATGACACCTGTTGTTAGTAAATCCTGAATTATTGGTTGAATTCCTAACTCTGCTTCCACAGAGAGGGGATATTGTCTTACTCTGGGTCTAAAATGTGATTTAGCAGTTATTTGAACGGGAGCAATGGATGAGAGTAGGCCCACATCAGTGGGGCTTTTAGACCATAATGTGTCAGGGACTTCTTTGAGTTGCTTTTCTTCCTCTTCAGTCAATAAGAGGGTTTCTGCTTCTGGTCATTCTAATGTTGCAATTTTGGTTGTGCAGTGGAGTGGCATGATCAGGGGCAGTCTATATAAACCTGTGGATTCACTGTATTGCCAACTATCTTCTTTATTTTCTTGCAAAGTTTTAAAATCTGTGGTATTATTTGCTTTTCGCACCATATATCCCAAATCTTTCCAACGTGATGTACTGCTTTTTGTCAGGGATATATGCGGATCTGTAGGCAAATCAAAGAATGGTTTAAGCCTGGTAGACAGTGTTACTGAGGCAGCTGAATCAGATTTTCCATCAGTAATGATGTATGAGGTGAAGACTACAGCAGGTGAGAGTTGCATAAAATAGTCTTGGAACTTGGGATCAGGTTCAGGCCTCAGAGCCATAGTCACATGTAACTGTGATGTAGGCATGATTTGTTTGTCGGGTCCAGGAACTACCTGCAAAAATGTGTCCATCATTGTTGTTGTATCTTTAAGGTTTTCTTTAGGTTCAACTCGTAAAGAGTAGTACAGACCGAGCCCCTGTGGTCCATGAATTGTATTTAGGTAAATGTCATCATTTCCTGTTCTCACAGCTCTCATGCCGTCTCCCACTGGGATAATTGAGATTTTTAGGGCTGACATTAAGTCTCTGCCTAACAAATTGAGTGGACATTGTGGTGAAATGACTATTGAGTTTTTAGAACTTAACCTAGTTTTTGGATCTGTTATTAACACTGGTTTAGATAAAAATGAGCGAGTAGTGGCACCAGCTGCTGATTTTACCAAAATGCTTTCTTTAGATTCTGGCAGATTAACGCCAGAAGAGATCACTGTTCTGCAAGCTCCAGTATCACAAAGGAGCTCTACTGTTTGTTCATTAACTTTAAGTGTTATGTAAGGCTTCTCTTTCAGAACATTAAGTAATTCCCAGGCGCCACAGCAGTCCACCACCTCATTAGAGGCGGTAGAAGTATCTAGTCATTGCTGTGTGAACCGCGAGTGATCTGGGGCAGTTGAACCCTGTGTATGGATCTGATCTCGCCCTATGCCCCCTCCTCGGCCTCTGCCTCTGCTACATTGATGTGAAATGTGGCCTACTTTCCCGCAGATCCAACACGTGGGGGCAGTGTGACCAACTTGATGTCTCCATGACCCCTGTGGTGTCTTATGATGTGTATTCCTTTGTGGTCTAAACCCCCTTCCTTTGTTGTGGTTATCACTTTGATAATAAACTTCCCCCTCATCGTCTTCAACCTGAGTGTGAAATACCTGTGTGTCGGAGTCTGGAGGTTTTGGTTTCTTCCCCTTTCTTTCAATGACACCTTCTGCAAAACGTGCATTGGCCATAAGGGTAGTAAGGTTGCATGTTTCCCATGTCAGAAGGTGATTTTTAATCCAATTAGTGATAGTGGGGTGGAAACTATTCAGCAGGCCATTACACAAATGCCGTATATATGGGGTGTCATCACCAAGCTCTTTTGTAAGGCCGCTATGGATGTCATGTTCCTTTTGGTATCTGTATTTAAAATCATCTACAGTTTCCCCAGGCTTCTGTTTTATGGAGGCCATATGCCCATAATCTGGTTTCTTTTTAAACTGTGCACGAACTTTATCCGCTACTGCATCGAATTGTTGCTTTAGTGCCCCCTGGAAATCATTCTGAAATTGTAACACAACTCCGGCATCATCTCTTCCTGTGTAATTTCCAGCTACATGGTGCCAGTCTTTCCCCAGCGATGCAGCCATAGCCTGTCCTAATTCATGACCGTTTAACCGGTAGGATTTGACCACATCAACCATATCCTCTGTCCATTTTTCTGGATCCTCCTTATGGCTAGTGATTTGTTCTACAACCTCTTTAACGTCTTTAAGTGACCATGGTCTAAAAACATATCTCGGAGTACCATCGGCAGATGGTACTTGAATCATAGGGTTGATATTTATTGAGTCCTCTGGTTCACTCTCATAAGATTTATCCTCAGATTTTTTTGGACCTGACTTCTTTGTAATTCTAAGTCTTTGTTTTATTGTGGTACCATTTGTTTTTTCTTCAATTGCAAATTGATCTCTTGGAACAGGAGGATATAGACCTTCCCCTAAAGCCCCCGGCTGGTCTGCTGGGGGTGTTGGTGGAGGTGCATAAGGTTCTCCTCCAACAGCCCCAGGGGGGTCTGTCTGAGCTGTAGGTGGAGATGCATAAGGAGGAGGGCACAGTGTGAGCTCGTCACCTAGCTTTTTCATAAGAAGAGCCTCATCTTTAGCACCTTTGCTCTCTTTTCTGTTTTTTATATTTTGCTTCCTTTTCTCTGTTTCATCAGCCCACACACGTGCTATTTTTAACTGTGTCTGTTTAAGTTTTTTCTTTTTACCTTTAGCGATAAGTGTTTTTGCTTCAAGAACACATACAAGTTCTCTCCATTGGCTTCCTTTAAGCTTCCCATCTACTTTATACTTTTTGCGCCATTTTGTTAGAAACTGAAGATTTTCGGGGTTCTTTTTATACATATATTTTGAATCGCCTTCTAATTTGTCGGTGGAAACATCGTTTCCCATCTTTGCGTTGTTTTTATATAACCCTTAATGGGTTCTATTAATTGGTCTGGTAAAGTCTGTTGTTAGAATACCAAATAGTTCTATGGGAATAACAACAGTAATTAATATTAAGGTTAAGGTGAATGACAAAGCAAGAACTATGAAATTAGTCTGTTGATGAGTTAAAGTTAGTGATTTATTCTTTAATTAATTAAAGTAATCTTTTTTTTCTGTCATTTATTTGAGATTTTTACTTGTACTCAATTTCTGCTAAAACTGGATCGTATAGTTTTTACTCTAAGTGTCTCTCTTGTGCAACTAGATTGAGCCGTCTTATGGCTTTCCTAATCTAAGGATGTGCTGTGTAACCTATAAATCCACACAGAACGTCTCTTGTAGTGCCCGTTCAAACCGTACGTTAACACCGTTAGGTTTCAGGTTGGACTGGCATACATAAAGATTATGTCCTGTGTCTAATCTTTCTTATACCCACTTAGGGTGCGGTATTTCGTTTTGATTCTGCTGTTTGTGTTTTTACTTCCATACACTGGCATGCTTTATTTCCCAGCGAGGTGGATTGGTTCGCAAACCTAACCCGTTACAACCGTATATTTTTCAAGGTGGTCAGGTACGCAGACCTGTACCGTTACGCCCTTTTTCAAGGTGGACCGGTTCGCAAACCAGGTCCGTTACACCCTTTTTTTTTGTTTTGTTCAAATTTTATTTTTGAAGGTGGTCAGGTTCGCAGACCTGTCCCGTTACACCCCTTTTTCAAGGTGGACCGGTTCACAAACCAGGTCCGTTACACCCTTCTTTTGTCACTAAACAGTTACGGATCAACACCTGATATTTTATCTGAGAGGCTAAAGCGTTCTTTAGGCCCAAACAGCAGAATATACCCTGACTATCTTAGAATTTGTTTTGTTAAATGTAAAGGTGCACAAAAAAGACGTACTCACAATGTCCCCCCTATGCGAGTGACTCAAACCGAATCGATCGCACAGGAGCACGCGCAGGGGGTCCTCGTGGAAGTTATGCAGCCGGCCAGTGCAGCAAATCAGCGATCTGGATGTCAAAAACAGCCCTTCGACGGAAACCACCGCCGACAGTGCTCCGTACGTCGGGTCTCGGCACCAAGATGTTAGGTAATTGTTGTGGTTTACCTAAAACGAGTCACACACAAAAGTCGGAGATAATTTAGACAATAAGCTCTGCAGAGGTAGATGTGGTTCAATCAGTTCTGCAGAGGGAGACCAGCAAAATACGGTAAGGAATGAGCCAACCGTCTGTCTGTTATCAGCTCCTGTCACTCGTCTCCCACTGATCTCATCACTGGTCTCAAAGGGTCTCCCCTCTGCAGGCTCTCTTTATTTAGTCACACTTCATTAACATATTAAAAGAACAGGATGTCATGCACAAGAGCATGTGACTGAAACCAAAATGACATTTAAAAAGTACATTAGAACTATGTGATAAAAACACCCTAAGAAAATAATAATACACCATTATTATTTTCCCTAACAGCTTGCGTGTTGGACACGAAGAAGGCTGAGTGTGGATCAGCTCGTGGATTGAGAAACCACGGAATGTCTAAAAAAGAAAACTCAGAGATCAGAGAGCGATTTTAACCCTGGCATTTCTTGTTCCTTTGACCAGGATCTCAGATCGGACTGGATCTCCGGGAGGAACCACAGGCTGCTTAGAGTCCGTGCATAACCTGGTTCGGAACCAGTATCAAAGTCCTCCACCCCACCGTTAGGTAAAAAAGGAGGCCGGCAGATCCGGGGTTTCTTCCGGAGCAACAGTTGGATGGGGTCTTCCTTCACAGGGACAAAAGCCAGTGAGTAAAAATGTGATGCGTGAAAGAAGAAAAAATAACTAGGTCCGGGACCTATGTAATGCAAGTTTGTGTTTTGCAAATAAAGATCGGGGATCTTTGCGTGAATATTCATGTTAAAGGAGTTGGACTCCAAAAGCGCGCAGAGGTCTAAGATCTCAATTAGAAATAGGCCTAATGATAAATAATATCTAAATAATAATACTAGTAATGAAAAAGCATGATAATAAATACATAATTATATTAATGTGTGATAAACCGGTTGTGTGACTGTGTGTGTGAATGGAGATTTCTATGGTGAAACAGCTGTAGGCTGAACGGAGTCTCATGGTTTGAAAATTAAGTAAATAACACTGCGATAAGATAAATAGATCAGATAACAGAGAAATAAAAGCTGAATTTACTTCATTAACACGAGAATGATGAATATTTAAAAATGAAAAATAAAAACAGCAAAATGTAACTTATCGAAATATTGGGAAAAAATAGCAAAGAAGATTTTAAATGAGATGCAAAATTAATGTAAGAGAAAAGACAATACATTTCTTTAAAATAAAGATTATGAATTTGAAACGACGATTGACTGAGTAATTTCGCGCACTTCTTAGTAGTTGCGATCTAAAATAAAACTAAAAAGATCAAAATTGAAGAATTAGACATTTGGCGTCTCAAAGGAATTCTTGAAGGAGGAAGAAGAGAAAGGAGGGGTTAATTTGTAAAGCAGATGTGTTTTTTAGCACCCGGGAGGATAGAAAACGTTTTAAACTTTGTTTTCTCCTAAAGTTCCGCCGAAAGAAAAATTAAATAAAAGAGAAAACCCACTAACATATTTTTTAAAAAAAAATCCTATGAAGAGTAAGGTCAACTTTACTGTGATCTAAATGAATTATCTTAAACAACCGACCACCTTCCCCCCTTCCCCTCAAGGAAGGGCTGTTATGATAATAAACAAGCAACCACCCCCCTCTGTCCCTCAAGGAAGGGCCGTTCTGATAATAAACAAGCGACCCCCCCCTCTGTCCCTCAACAATGGGTCGTTAGTTTTTCTCTTAATAAACAAACCAACTGTGATGGGTTGTGACAGAAATCGGTAAAATGGACTTCCTGAGAAAGACTTGTTTATAACCAGATTCATCATGCGTTTCAAAACTGTTAAAGGTTATCCAACTGCCGAAAGTAGAGAAGGAACACACACACACACACACACACACACACACACCCTCCCCCCCCGCTGATGAGGGGATGTTTTAGCTGCGTGCAGCTCAATATAAAAGGTTGGGATTTCTTAAGTGCAGCGGCAACTGTTAATTTATAATAATAATAAAAATTAAAATAAACTTAGCTAATATTTTTTATGATATTCATGGGATGTCTGTGAGATCTCTCATATAGTATAAAAGAAATGGTTTAAAAATGACGGATTATGAGCAGAGCGATTTTATTTTGAAATACAGGCGGATGTCTACAGGACCTGTGGGGGAGCAGCTGGGTGGCTACATGAATTTATTCTTTGTAACAAGCGGCAGCTTCAGATGTTTGCTTCTAACATTTTAATGACAGATAAGATACATGTTGAAAGGAAACAATCTTCTAATGCGCTGGGTTAGAGACTGCAAAAAAGAGAAGATATGTTCGTTACGGGATTACCGTAGTAAGGAATGTAGTAACGCACTCCAAAATTCAACTTTAGTTACCGTAGCACACTGAGTTTAAGCGCACTTCAATATTTACACTCAATGGAGTTGTTGCTAATGGGACAAAATTAAGGGTCTGATTAAGCAAGAAGATGTCTAGAACTACACCTGAGATTGGGAGAGGTGGCCGGCCCTCGTCCCAATATCAGTTGAGAATGGGACCATGTTTTTTGGGCATCTAACAACAGACCCTTTCACATATAATCATAATAATAAGCTAATTGGAGAATCTTTATGAAGGAGCAGATAAGTAGAGAGCAAGGAATAGAGATGTGATGTTTTGTTATGGAAATATCAGTTGCTGATTATCTCATTGACAAAATGGTAGGAAGTTAGTGAAGCCAGATGAAAAAAATAATTAAATAAAATTAGGAATTTTGTTTTCCACTAAAAATGAGATTGGGTTGTTAGAAAAATGAAATAAAAATAATAGATTTTGCAACAGGAAAAACCTGTTGTGATAATCATAAAATCTAGAGATTATTTTCTAATTTGTTAGGAAGAGATTTCCTATTTCACTTGAAGTTGGGCATATTCTCTGTAGGGGATAAATTATTAATCCAAATTTTAGAATTTCATAAAATTCTTGAAACGGGAAAGCTACCAAAGAATTGTTTTACTTGAAAAAAGACAAATTAAAGTTTTAACTGAAGTTTGTAATCAGATGAAGATAAAATAATCATATTATTCCTAACAGAAGATTCAAATTGAACTTTGCATGTTTTTGGCATTTGGCCAACAATGGGGAACAGGGGTATGGCGACCTCTAGTGGCGAACTAATAAAAGCATTTCTTACGGACAATTCAATTCTCAAACTGATTAGTTCATGGACGAGAAGTGTGTCAGACATGGAAAAAAAAGAAAAGCTTCTCATATAAAATTAAGAAACAGCTTTGAACAAACGAAGGCTGTATTGAAAAAGCTCTATTTAGTAAGAAAAGATAATTTCTCCTAATGGATTTGTAATGTTAACGGTGAAACATTTAGACACACTAACTGTTGCAGAAATGTTTAGAGAAATAATGCCTAGATTTGATATCCACAAATGATCTATAGTGGTAACGGAACACATTTTGTGAGTGAAATAATTGATACAACAGGACAAAGATTAGAGATCATTTTTAAGAGACAATTGGATTCTAAAAGCAGATTTAGAAATGCCATGGATAAGACTAAACAGAATTAGAGATACTGTTTGGTTATGATAAAGTTATATATGAATATAACACAGAGTAATTGAATGAATTTGATGAGACCTTATCCTTCCTACAGTTTGGTATATTAAAATAAGAGGAACAATTACAAACTGATTTATGACTTTATGATAAAATGTTGCAAATTGAAAAAAAAGCGATGGAAGAAACGGGACAAAATTGGATAGTCTTGATTTGGTAAATTATAAACGCATATTATACCAAGTTTGAATATTGGCCTCATTCTATTTGAAATAATCTATGGGTGAGATATAGAATTCCTTAGATTGGTTTACCCTCTTCTAAAAGAACAATTTCATTAAGATCTGGTGGGTTTTCATGATCAAAATACTGATAAGTACATGAGTTATAAATGCAAACTAATCATATGCCAGATGATCCTATATTCCTACAGGAAGATGTGAGCTGAAAGTAGGTGACTGGATCCTGATTATAAGCTGTAAACAGAAAATTGGTCATCACCCAGGTGGAAGGGGCCATTCCAGGTATTTTTGACCACACCAATGGCTGTAGAGACTGAGTTGGATACACTTAATCCATTATAAAAAGCAGTGAACATTACTAGATATAGGGAAAGCAGTGTAAGAAAAGTGGAGTTAAATACTGACTCCAAAGGGAGGTGGAAAACAATATGGTCCACTTGTCTCAACCTCAGTGAAGAGAACCAGGAGAGCTACTTTTCTATAGAGACTGTTTTGAAGGGAGAGATAGTGACGATGAAGGTTTTTCTGCTATCTAGTACTTTTATTTTTACAGTTTTTTGGTGGTGTTATTTCAATAGGAACGTCAGGACTCAAAGAATGACAGAGCACATGAGGATGCTGATTTATTTTCTTGGTTCACTCAGAGAAGGACACACAGAAACCCATTTGAAACTAGTGTATGGTGACAATATGCAAGATATCTAGCAAGTAAATAAAACATTAACTGTTTTGTTCTCAGATGCCATATTCTGTAGGACATTTACCCAGATATGTAGAAGCTTTCACTAATCTTGATCCGTTTCCAGATGTTACACTCCTCTCCGGGATTTGGACAAATTCTGAGCATGCAGTACATGAACGAACAGGAAGTTATATGGGTAAAAACGTGTATACTTCCATGACAAAAGTAAGGGTAAATTGGAGACAGGGACGACATGGGATTAATCTAAATAGTTAAAGCTGGACCAGTACACTTAAGACCTGACCAAAGATTTATTTGTTTTGAAAATGATAAAAATCTGACCACACTTTCATACCACTCTGGGTACATGGAAAAAAAGTATATAGTATGTGCTCCATATCGTGAATGTGATGGGAACTTTTCTATGGACGACCTGCTGATTTTCTGCGGATTTTGGCTCTGACATAATTACCCTCAAAATGACAATGGTGGATGTGCTTCTGTTGAGACTTAAAGAGCATTCTTCTCTTGTATTTGCAGAGGAGATGTCATGTTCCTGTCTAACCTCCGGACCCACATGCAGAACCACACTCGGACCACAGAACAAAGTTAAGATGTTTTTATTAAAGAAACGAAAATGATCAGCTGGAAACAGTGGGGACTGCTGGGCGTCTGGATATGGAGAGATGAGGTTAGAGAAGGTCGTTGACGGATGGGAATTAACTGAATTCTTGAGAGCGGTGGTACTCACAGATCTGAGGCGATTTCCAATTCCAGGGGAGATAAGTGAGATCTGCTGAGCGGAGTCAGAGGCTGCTGAGGTCCGGTGGAAGGTGACAAGGAGGAGGCGGCGTGGCTGAGAGCAGGCAGGCAGGTGGAAAAATGGAGACTGCCTGGATCAAGAGACTCCTCTGTAAGAACCTGGGAAACACAAAGAGCACAGGAGATCACTGGGAACAATCTCGGGAGAAATACCTGGCAATCAGAGGCTTGGAGGTACCGGTAGGGCAACCATCAGGCGTTGAATGGTTGTCAGCCAGCTCCTTAAGAAGCCCAGGGAGACAAAAGGCCTGATTGAAAACAGGTGAGTGTAATCAGCCCATGCAGCAGCTCTTCACCACAGATCCTCCCTGCGACAGATGACTCACAGCAGACACACAAACACAGAACCTCACAGGAGATCCGACACAGCAGAAGGAGGAGGCGTGATATTTCAGCCCCTCATGGTCCCATCTGGGCTCCGATATGCCCCCTGAAAACAAATTATGGAGTGATTGAAATAAGGTTCTATTATCTTTTTTCCCATGGACCGAGGAGGGTAAGGTCATGTTATGATTGGACACATTAAATTATAGATTCAGTGGTTTTGTTAATTCTTCCCTGGCAGAAAGGTATAGCAGCTGAGATCTAGGAATTGAGCTTAAATACTGTATACATGGAGATTGATCTACAATACAGGTGTTTATTGAACTATAACATCTTTCCGTAACAAGCTGCAGATCTAGTCACACCTGATTAACAGGAGACTGAAATAATTGGATGTTTCTGAAACAGTTCTGTTTCAGGAAAAGGGAGGAGATCCTTAGGCACAATTTGAACTTAAATTTCAATTATTTTTTACAAAACAAAGCCTTTCAATTGGTCTCATTAAAAGCATTTCAGATAAATGAAAAAATAAATAAAAAACAGCCTTTGTTGAGGGTTCAACAGTTTATTGGTTAAATTGGTTGAAATTATAGTTTTTTTTATAAGTAATGGGCTTCATAAGCTCAGAAAGATGAATAACAATAGTCGGTGATGTGGTGAAATCTTATCAGACTATAGGTTTAATGAACTTAGGCTGTTAGCAGTGTAAATGAATAAAATTAAACTGATTGTTTTCTGTGGGTTGAGCTTTAAAGGAGCACATTTTTCTTTTGAGCGGTCTGTCATGCTCATGATGCCATTTCCACAATCCAAAAAGACCAGACGTTTCCTGTTTTCCATCCTGTTTTGGCACCTTTGTGCGGTTGGTTGTTTTAGCACACAACCCATTCATCTTACCTTGTGGCATGTTTATGCATTTAGTCTTTGTTTGGAAGTTTTTATTTGCATTATAACCTCTACTATACATTTTGAAGAAATATTCTTTATGGTCTAGGTTGTTCCAGTGGTGCTCACTTTTGATACAGGATTGTTGGAGTGCACTTTGGGTCAATGATGATTTTTGTGATTTACATACAGCAAAAGCATTAGCTCTTTCTACAGATATACCTAGTTTGTAAGCAGTCAGGATAATAATTTGATTTTGTGTTAGTGTGGCCGATCAGTGCGGCACTACTTAAAACTATGAGGTGAGTGAGGGATTTGATTAAAAAAAAGAGGACAAATCCATAAGAAATGAATCTCAAAACAGATACAATTATGGATAAAGCAAACAGGAAAAAGCAAATTAGTTGCAAGCTCTTCTTTTAGGCTTTGTTGACCAGGTGAGAGACCAGCAGCCAACCAGACTACAATCTCTCAGGTAATCATACTAAAGAAATAGGCTGGAGCCAATGCACTCCCACTGAGGAGTCAGGACGAACCTGAGAGGACATCCAGGAGCAGCAAGCCAGAGCGGGAGAAGAACAGCAATGAGCAGACCACACAACCTACTTGAACCCTCTGCTGAGAGGTTTCCAACTTCAGCACACCTGCACCATCAGGTGGCAGGGCGGCTTGGAGCACAGAGCTGCCCAGCTGGGGCAGCAGGGTTTGAAGGAAAATAAGCTGAGACCCCTGCCAAAAGGGGCTGAACGATCCTCTGGTCTGCGTGCAGTCCTTAGAGTTTTCAAACTCAAGGCTACTGAAAAGATACACTTTAGCTGCATATAGGTGATGTGCTGGCAACCTCTCACCTTAGGTCAAAGAAGAGCGAGCCGGACGACCACAATTCCCGGCCAGAACAACATGACTTGACTACTGATCCGAAAAGTTCCAGAGAAGATGGACTAAAAATTGATCTGATTCTTTGCCTGACAGTTTTCCTTACATATGGTGATCTCTTAAAAAAATAAGAGATCAAGAGAGGGACATGAAGAGATATAAATTCTGTTAATGTTGTATGAGGGTCTAATTTTGTAGTGCATGTGGAAACACTTAGAAACCGTGAATAATCAAGAGGAATGTGGCACATCCGGTGTGCCTTTTGTGAAGAAGCTGTGTGCCTTTTGGTGGCGAGGCTGTGACCATTCTGTGGGGAAAGATCTATGTGGGAGGAGTTTCTTTTAACTTGTTTCAAATAAAAACCTTATGTTGAGATAAAGCTGTACTCAGTTACTAGAACTTAGTCCAGTGAACGACGTCTCATTGTTAAAAGATATAATTGTTGTTTGTTGTTCTTATTGCTCCTTTTTTACAGAAATGAACGAGCACGCGGGAAGGTGAAATGAGAGCTCAGAGAGCCCAGGGTCATAAATTAAATGTGTGTCTGTTCCTTTAAAATAGGCTTTAAATTAGAATGAAAACACCTTCTCAACAATAGGTAAACTGGATATGTATTCCAGATATCTTTAGGAATTATATATAGGAGTGGTCATTGATTAAATGTTAAAATGGCTTGCCACAGTTGTCCCTCCAGCCGGAGCGTTGAGGTTTTTTTTCTTCAGAGTGTGAGTTTCAAAGTTTTAAATCGGAAAGCAGCGAGAGATCGCTGCCAAATATCACGTGATGGCAACTTTGCAGCAGTGTGGACGAAAGTACGAAAGGTGGATGTTGCAAAGTTTAGTTTTTTTCAGATTACAAGACTTCAAAAGATTTTTGCAAACTTAACATGGTGGGAAAACAATGCCATATTTGAAACTCTGAAAATATATACTTGAAAAACAGCAAGGGTGAAACTAGCGATTTGAATCTCTGAAAATGTGAGGCTGAAACTCTGTACTTTACATGTTGAATTTATGAAAAATAAAAATGCTAGTACAAAATTATGATTGCAGAGATTCAAAAGTTATTTTCAGACTTTCAAAACTTTATTTCAGGTTTTAAATTTTAAACCACTGATTTTCAAGGTTTCAAAACTTTTTCTTTCGGTTTCAGATTATGTCAGCGTTCTCACTTCATAACAATGCGAACCAAACTCTGACACCAGTCGTGCAGGGACCTAACAGCCCGTATCAAGGAGCCTGGTACCCCATGCTCCTGGAGTACCCCCCACAGGCCTCGGTCGAACGCCTTCTCCAAGTCCACAGAATACATGTAGACCGGTTGGGCGAACTCCCAGACACCCTCCAGGATCCTACTGAGGATGTAGAGCTGGTCCAGTGTTCCACGGCCAGGACGAAAACCGCATTGTTGCTCCTCAATCTGAGGTTTGACTATCCGTCGGACCCTCCTCTCCAGAACCCCTGAATAGACCTTACCAGGGAGGCTCAGAAGTGTGATCCTCCTGTAATTGGAACACACTCTGTGTTCCCCCTTTTTAAATAGGGGGACCACCACCCCAGTCTGCCAAATCCAAGGGAACTGCCCCCGATGTCCACGCAATATTGCAGAGCCATGTCAACAGACACAGCCCCAAAACATCCAGAGCCTTAAGGAACTCTGGATGAATCTCATCCACCCCTGGAGCCTTGCCACAGAGGAGCTTTTTAACAACCTCGGTGACCTCAGCCCCAGAGATTGTAGAGCCCGACCCAAAGTCCCCAGACTCTGCTCCCAGACTGGAAGGCGTACTGGTAGGATTGAGGAGGTCTTCGAAGTATTCCATCCACCGATCCTAAACATCCTTTGTCGAGGTTAGCAGCACACCATCTCCACTATAAACAGTGTTGGTGGCAGACCGCTTCCCCCTCCTGAGAGCCCGGATAGTCGACCAGAATTGCCTCGATACCACATGGAAGTCGTTCTCCATGGCCTCTCCAAACTCCTCTAACGCCCTTGTTTTTGCCTCAGCGACCATCTGAGCCGAACTCCGCTTGGCCTGCGGTACCTATCAGCTGCTTCCGGGATCCCACAGGCAGACCTGATAGGACTCCTTCTTCAGCTTGACAGCATCCCTCACCAACGGTGTCCACTAGCGGGTTTGAGGGTGGCCGCTGCGACCAGCACCAACCACCTTGCGGCCACAGCTCCGGTCAGCTGCTTCGACAATGGAGGCACGGAACATGGCCCACTCGGACTCAATATCCCCCGCCTCCCCTGGGACGTTTTCGAAGTTCTGCTGGATGTGAGAGTTGAAACTCCTTCTGACAGGAAACTCTGCCAGACGTTCCCAGCAGACCCTCACAACATGTTTGAGGCTGCAAGGTCTGTCCGGCATCTTCCCCCACCATCAGAGGCGACTCACCACCAGGTAGTGGTCAGTGGACTGCTCTGCCCCTCTCCTCACCCGAGTGTCCAAAACATCAGATGAAATGACAACCAAGTCGATCATCGAGCTGTGGCCTAGGGTGTCCTGGTGCAAAGTGCACATATGGACACCCTTATGTTTGAGCACAGAAATCTAATAACAAAACACAGCTCTGGTTCAGATCGGGGGGGTTATTCCTCCCAACCACACCTCTGCAGGTCTCATTGTCATTATCCATGTGAGCGTTGAAGTCCCCCAGCAGAACAAGGGAGTCCCCAGGACGAGCACTCTCCAGCACCCCCTCCAAGGACTGATCTCATCTACTGTTTGGCGATCCATCCCCCCACCTCTAGCCGGAGGGAGACTACCTTCTCGTTCACCCGGGTAAACCCCAACGTACTGGCGCCAAGATGGGGGGCAACAACTATGCCCACCACAGCTCGGTGCCTCTCAGCGGGGGCAACTCCAGAGTGGAAAAGAATCCACTCAAGGAGGCGGGTTCCAGAGCCAGAGCCATGCGTGAATCCGACAATGTCCAGTCGGAACTTCTCAAGCTCCCACACCAGCTCCGGCTCCTTCCCTACCAGAGAGGTGACGTTCCACATCCCAAGAGCCAGCTTATGCAGCTGAGGATCGGACCGTCAAAGTCCTGTGCCTGTGCTTTCTTAAAAGAAACTATTTAAAAGCCTTTTCTAGAGGTTGTCTCGGATATTTTCCTGAGCCTTAGATTTGTCTTTTTAAAATAACACATATGCTGGATTTTCTCTCAAAGCTAGCTTCTGCTTCATCCGCTTTTTCAAAAGGTGCTTTCAGAGACATTTGCTTTAATTTTACCCTATACTAATAACCTAAATTGAAGTGAGTTAAATGCTAGTGTTTCATCTTAGAAAACTTGTAATTCAAGGTCCGGCTTGATTCTAGCGGGGGTACCTGTGAAAACTTACTGCAAAAGCACCAAGAAACCCAGTCACAGTTAACTTCTTGGAGAAAATTTATATGATTTAGACTCTGTTTATCTCAGCCTCAGCCCGTGCTTCTGATCAAAGCAGGCAGTATGCAAGTCTCTCATTGACAGAGTGATGAATTCAATTTTCCGTGTTGACTTACCCCTGCTTTCCACCGGACGCGCAAGCAGGGCATAGCATAAAAGACGCGTTTTAATCTGGAATTCAGTAGTGCATCCCTTCCCACCGGGTAGGTTTTAGACGCATATCACTCGTGAAAGCATTCCACCCAGCTGGTCCCATGAGATCACAAAATCATGGGAGAACTGCAATTGCATAACTTAAAGGGTAGTATGCAGGGGGGAAATGTAAATATGTCGATAAGTAGCATAAACTCACCATCCACTCCCAAAACTGCAGATATTTCTGTCCATGGCTTCTCATTTTTCATGTCGTCCTTGTAAAGATGATCACTGGTATCATATAAACTGAGTGATTCTCCACTTCCAAGGATTAAAGCGTGGAGCATGAAAAATAGACCTGCCGAGTAAACTTTAGGAGAGGGCCGCGACACAATGCTTCAAAAGATTCTCGCCACTTCACGCCTGGTGGAAACAGTCCCATTGACTACAATGGCAGCTATCAGCTGCGTATTACGCTTCACAGATGTAATCCACCACTTACACGTCAGCTGGAAAGCACGGGCAACAGAGATATCTGATCAGCCAGACTCATTAAGTACTGGACAGCTTCAAGTTCAACAGCAGTAATTAGATCACTGCGCCCAAAATATGCCATACAAATAATTTTTGCCTCTAGTACTATAGCCAAAGAAATCAGAATTTATGATCAGTTAGTCTGTTACGCTAACACTTTCAAACATAGTGCAAAAACCATTTCTAAGTGCTCCATGGAGTAATAACTCAGCACTCTTTTATCTGATAGTTGTTTTTTACGTGTCCTGTCTTTAATTTCAAAATTGAAATATTCAATAAAAGAATTTCCCCCATATCAAAGCAAAACTACAATATTTCTATTGAATTCCTGATTTTTAAGAAACTTTAGGAATTACAATAGACAAACTACACAATATTCATATAAACATTTTATCACTAATTATTGTATTATTTATCAAATCAAACTTTATTTATAAAGTGCTTTTCATACAAGAATTGCATCACAAAGTGCTTTACAGATTAAAATGACCCCATATAAAACCACATTCCCATCCCTCCCCCACAGATTTAAAAGCATAGCATTTATACCCCCCCTTCCCCCAACCCAACTCCCATGCACACACACAGTTAAAAGCAGCAATACAAAAGGACACTGGGCCGAGCGCAGATGAACCGCCATCAGAGGAGCCATCTTCCCCGGCAGCAGTACATCAACCGAAGCACAGACACTGGGTGCCCAGTGGAGGGAAGGCCAAGACCCCCACCTCCACCCAAGCTCCACCTGGAGAGCACCCAGGCAGCTACAGCCGTCCCGAGGCAGAGGGCTCCCACAGAGGAAACAATGGAACGGGGATTAAAATAAAAGGGAAGTGTATTGCCAAAAATCTGGCAATACAGTATGCATCGCGATATAGGGGAGACGATACGATATATCTCGATATATCGCAATACTATGAGTAAGTCTATATATTGTGATTTTTAAAACGGAATTTAACTGTAGGAAAACTGTCACAGCATTAAACACTCCAACCTGTTTCATATTTTAACACATTCAGTTTTATTACTAGATCTAGTGGATCCACTGGAATGAAGAAGGTGAAAACAGCCACAAACTACCAGTTATACTTTGAATTTTAGTACAAAAATTACTGTCATCATTAATGGTTCCATTAAAATCCTTAAAAAAAAGATATTTTTGTATTGAATATCGATACAATATTGGGAAATAAAATATCGTGATATAGCGGTGTATCGGTATTTTCTTACATCCCGATAAAATAACAAATTAAAATAAGCAGTAAATAAATGTGATAAGATTAAATAGTAAAACACTACTAATATATAAACATTTCAAACATGCAGAGCAATTAAACAGACAATAACAAATCATAATCAGTTAAAAGCTACGATGAAAATGTGCGTCTTGAGCCTGCTCTTAAAAACATGAACATTCTCTGAGGTCCTCTGGCAGCCTGTTACAGAGGTAAGGGCCGTAGTACTGGAAAGACACCTCACCATGAGTGTGTGTTCTGACTTTTGGGGTGACAAGGAGACGGCTGCCAGAGGACCGCAGAGACCACGAAGGTTCATAAGGTAAAAGCAGTTCCGAGAGATAAGAAGGCCCAAGACCATTAAGACACTTAAAAACAATTAAACAACCTTAAAATCGATCCTAAAACGTATGGGGAGCCAATGCAATGAATTTAAGACAGGTGTAATGTGCTCCCACCTCCTGATCTTTGTCAGGACACGTGCTGCTGAATTTTGTAGGAGTTTTAAACTGGATGTACTCTTCTTGGGAAGACCAGAAAGCAGAACATTACAGTAATCAATCCTACTAGAGATAAAAGCATGCATCAGTGTCTCCATCTTAGCCCGAGAGAAAATGGGGCGGACTCTGACAATGTTCTTTAGTTGATAAAAACCTATTTTAGTAATATTTTTAATGTGAGGGATAAAAGTCAGCAGAGAGTCAAAAATCATGCCCAGGTTCTTCACTTGTAAAGAAGGATTAAAAGACAGTAATTGTGGTTTTGGTAAAGGTTTCTCTCTCTGAGCCTCAGGACCGATGAACTAAAACTTCAGTTTTGTCCTGGTTGAGCTGGAGAAAGTTTTCTGCCATAAAGCCATGTTATTTAGTATTTCATTAATTTAATAAATTTCTTGCTCTCTTTCTTCATTATTTATTTAGTCAATTTTGATAATGGACATCCAAAATATCCATTAAAATGTTAAGAATGTTTAAGAAATTTAACTGTTATTTAATAAAAAACAATCCCCTTTAGTTTTAAATTGGCCAATTAATTACTTAATCAATGCACCCCCCACTTCTTTTCTTCTTTTTTTTTAACCCAACAAACAAAAACAAAAAAATTAAATGCTTAAATCTAAAGACACTTCGACAAGCTAGAACAGCATATTTTTCATCATCAATAGAGGAGAATAAAAACAATCCTAAGTTTCTTTTTAGTACAGTTGCCAAACCTACACAGAGTCATAGCTCTGTTGAGCCAACTATTCCCCCAGCTCTTAGCAGTGATGATTTTATGGGATTCTTCATAAATAAAATTAATTCTATTTAAAAAAAAATCATTGGCATCCTCCCAAACACGATTACTTCTTCCTCAGTGAGTGGGGCGGTGTCGGGGGGAGCTGTGGAGCCTCAGTTGTGCTTAGGCTGTTTTGATTCAGTCGAGCTTTCGGAATTATCAAAAATATTAGCCTCATCTAAACCTTCAACTTGTATGTTGGACCCAATTCCAACCAAAATATTTAAAGAAGTGTTCCATTTGGTTCCTGGCCCCATTTTGGATATGATGAATCAATCCTTAGTAAACGGATACGTACCACAAGAATTTAAAACAGCTGTAATTAAACCTTTACTCAAGAAACCTTCCCTTGATCAAGATGACTTAGTGAATTACAGACCTATATCTAACCTTCCTTTCTTATCCAAAGTCCTTAAGAAAATTGTTGCTAATCAAGTCTGTGAGCATCTAAACAGTAACGAGCTGTTTGAAGAGTTTCAGTCAGGTTTTAGAGCTCATCATAGCACTGAAACAGCACTGGTGAAGGTTACTAATGATATTCTCATGGCCTCAGATAATGGACTTGTGTCTGTTCTGGTTTTGTTAGATCTCAGTGCTGCTTTTGACACAGTCGATCATAATATTCTCTTAGAAAGGCTTGAACATGTTGCAGGGATCAAAGGAACAGCACTAGGCTGGTTTAAATCATATTTTTCTGATAGATTCCAGTTTGTTCATCTAAATGATAAATCTTCTTCACTCTCAAGGGTTACTTGTGGAGTTCCACAGGGTTCTGTGCTTGGACCAATTCTGTTCACCATATATATGCTCCCAATTGGTAGAATCAATAGACAGCATGGGATAAATTTCCACAGCTATGCAGATGATACACAACTATATTTATCCATAAATCCTGATGAACCCAGTCAGTTAGGTAGATTACAGGCATGTCTGGAAGACATAAAAACATGGATGACCCTAAACTTTTTGCTTTTAAATTCTGACAAAACAGAAGTTGCCGTCTTTGGACCAGAAGTTCTTAAACAGAAACTGATTAGTCAATCACTTCGTCTGGATGGCAGTAAATTGGCCCCCAGTAATAACGTAAAGAACCTCGGCGTTATTTTTGACCGAGACTTGACATTTACATCCCATATTAAACAGGTTACTAGGATTTCATTCTTTCACCTCCGGAATATTACTAAAATTAGAAACATCCTGTCCAGGAGTGATGCTGAGAAACTAGTCCATGCATTTGTTACCTCAAGGCTGGACTACTGTAATTCTTTACTATCAGGAAGTCCACAAAATGCCATTAAAAGCCTTTAGTTGATCCAAAATGCGGCAGCAAGAGTTCTGATGAATATTAAAAAGAGAGATCACATTTCTCCTGTTTTAGCTTCCCTTCATTGGCTCCCTGTTAAATCCAGAATAGAATTTAAGATCCTTCTTCTTACATACAATGCCCTTAATAATCAAGCTCCATCATACATCAGAGATCTAATTGTTCCTTATGTTCCTACCAGAGCCCTTCGCTCTCAGACTGCAGGTTTACTTGTAGTTCCTAGGATTTCTAAAAGTAGAATGGGAGGCAGATCTTTTAGTTATCAGGCTCCTCTCCTGTGGAACCAGCTCCCAGCTTTAGTCCATGAGGCAGACACTCTGTTTACTTTTAAGGCCAGGCTTAAAACTTTCCTTTTTTGATAAAGCTTATAATTAGAGTGGTTTAGGTCATCCTGAGCTAGCTCTGTAGTTATGCTGCTATAGGCTTAGACTGCTGGAGGACAGACTTACCAATTTTCTTCACTCTGCTACTTCCTTTTCTCCTACGACTCTCCAGTTGTATTACAGTTCATTCTGTTATTTCGACTGTTAACTTTGTTTTCTCTCAGTGTTTTTCTCTCCATAGAAGATATACCTGGTCTGGTATCCTGCTTGGCTGCAATGCCCTGTTGGACGGGGGGCATCAACTGGGATGATTCTCCCAGTAACTGAACATCCATCATGTCATGTTATCAACTTTTTTTACTTTCTGTAACATAGAAAGTACTCTTATATCAGATCTTCTGTTCCTTCTGTGTCTCTGCTCTGTCTTCTCAAACCCCCAGACGGTCGTGGCAGATGGTCGCTCCTACTGAGCCTGGTTCTGTTGGAGGTTTCTTCCTGTTAAAGGGGAGTTTTCCTCTCCACCGTCGCGACATGCTTGCTCAGTATGAGGGATTGCTGAAGGATTGCTGTGGTTGGAAAGTCTGCATCAACGGGGCCCAAACTCACGCCAATGACTGACGCAATCTGCTGGGATTCCTTAAATAGGAAACTTTTTAAGTGATTGGAATGTTTGTATAAATGTATTGAAAAGACTTCTTGTTAAGTGCCATTTGATGACATCTGTTGTGAATTGGCGCTATATAAATAAAACTGAATTGAATTGAATTAAAAGGAAGTGCAGAAGAATCAAAACTGGATGATGTTGAGCCATGAGGAGTAAAAACAACTCTCCTTAGTCAGTCCTAAGATCAGTTGTAGAGTTATTTAAAAGCAAGAATGAATACCCCAGAAAAACCCGAACAACTACACACATGTACTGAGCACAGAAGTGCAACAAAACCACCCAAAAAAACAAAAAAAACTCTAATATCTACATGCTCCCACTAGCCAAGATTACAACAACCGATAAGATTAGCTACCATAACTATGCAGATTACTCAGCTCTATATTACGATGTCACCAGGTGACCTTGAACCCATCCAAACCCTCAATCACATGCATCGAGCAAATCAATGGATGGATGTGCTATAACATTCTCCAGCTGAACAGAAACAAAACAAAAGTAATTACTTTTGGACCTAAAGAGGAACGATCAAGAGTCAGCACACAGCTTCAGTTAATACAGCTAGAAACTATTGATCAGGCCCGAAATCTAGGCGTAGTAATGGACTCAGACCTGAACCTCCAGGGTCAAATAAAGGCAATAACAATGTCAGCCTTCTATCCCCTGAAGAACATTTCTAGGATTAAAGGGCTGATGTCAACAGGGCCTCAAAAAACTCATCCCTGCGTTTATCTTTAGTCAGATTGATTACTGCAACAGCGTTCTCACAGGTTTCCCTAAAAAGTCAATTAGACAGCTGCAGCTGATCCAGAACGCTGCTGCTCACGTACTCACTAGAACCAGGAAAGTAGAGCACATCTCCCCAGTTCTAAAGTCCTCACACTGGCTCCCTGTGGCTCAGAGAATAGACTTCAAAATACTTTTACTAGTTTAACAATCATTGAAGGGCTTAACACCAAAGTATGTTTAAGATCTACTGTTACTATACCAACCCCCCAGACCACTCAGGTCCTCTAATTCCAGTCTACTCAACATCCCTAGAATTAGAACCAAACATGGAGAAGCAGCTTTCAGTTTCTATACTCCTCTAATCTGGAACAAAGTTCCAGACAACTGCAAAGCTGCTGAAACACCAAGTTATTTTAAATCACAACTAAAAGCTTATCTGTTTTAAAGCTGCCTTTGAGTTATGTTTCATGTATCATGTTTTGTGTGTGCTTCTTCCTTTATTGCTGCTTTTACTTTATATGCTGCTTTGTCTGTGTTTTACTGCTATTTTTATTTTACCCTTTAATCATGTAAAGCACCTTGAATTACCCTGTTGCCTTGCCTAATACTTCATATAGAAAAAAAGGAGAGGTTTGATAATAACGAATTATAAGCAAAGTGACCATCATTCTGAAGTAGTGAGGCGGATGCCCGCAGCACCCAGGGAACAGCCTTGTACATGCAGGTTTGCTCTTTGTAAGCTGTTGACGTTGAAGCTGGGGATTGTTCCCACAAGAGAGGTAGAAAAAGTGGTGTCTGAAATGATAGTGGACTCAAAGTGTGATGAACGATGGTTTTTCGGGGCTGTTTAACAGCCCACCCTCCACCACGGTTCAGCTGGTGGTGTTAGTTGAGAATTGCAAGCGGCATTTTGAGGTGCATAGAACGATACCTGTGCCTAAACAGCTAATGGCCAGAAGGGCGTGTCTTAAAAAGGAGATTAAAGTAGAAGATAATTTAAAGAGCAATAAAAGAGTTGTTGCTGACTGGATAAAATAAAGTCTATGTGTTGAGAGGAAGGGGTCTGATGAAGCAGGACAAAAATGTCCGGATGTGGTTGTAAGCCGGCGCCACACCCATGCTGAGCTGAACAAAGAGGACCAATTTCTGGACATCTAGGGTCAGACTCCTCCACATACACTGGGGCAAAACAGTATTTGGCAGCCACTGATTGTGCAAGTTGCCCCACTTAAAAGAGGAGAGAGGTCTGTAAGTTTCATCATAGATGCACCTTAACTGTGACTCAGAATGTAAAATAAATCCAGGAAATCACATTATATGATTTTTAAAGAACTTACATGTATAATGGTGCAGAAAATAAGTATTTAGTCAATAACAAAAGTTCACCTCAATACTTTGCAATGTAACTTTGGTTGGCAATGACAGAGGTCAAACATTTTCTGTAGGTCTTAAGCAGGTTTGCACACACTGTAGCTGGTATTTTGGCCCACTCCACCATGCAAATTTCTTTAGAGCTGTTATGTTTTGGGGTTGTTGCTGGGCAACACGGACTTCCAACTCCCTCCACAGATTCTCAATTGGATTGAGGTCTGGAAACTGGCTATGTCACTCCAGAATCTTGAAATACTTTTTATGTAACCACTCGTTCATTGCTTGGGCAGTGTGTTTTGGATTATTGTAATGCTGAAAGATCCAGCCATGTTTCATCTTCATTGCTCTCACTGACGGAAGGAGGTTTTTGCCCAAAGTCTCATTATACATGGCCCCATTCATCGTTTCCCCAATACGGATCTGTCGTCCTGTCCCCTTTCCAGGAAAGCAGCCCCAAAGCATAATGTTTCCCCCCCCATACTTCACAGTGGGTATGGTGTCCTCGGAATGCAACTCAGCATTCTTCCCCCTCCAAACAGTGACGTTTATATATAGACTTCCATTTTGGTATCATCTGACCACATGACATTCTCCCAACCCTCCTCTGGATCATCCAGATGGTCTCTGGCAAACTATAGATGGCCTGGACATGTGCTGGCTTAAGCAGGGGGAACCTTAATAGGAATTTATAGAATTTTATTTCATGACAATGTAGTGTGTTACTAATAATAACCTTTGGCACTGTGGTCCCAGCTCTCTTCAGGTCATTGTGATTGAGGGTTTGGATGGGTTCAAGGTCACCTGGTGACATCGTAATATAGAGCTGAGTAATCTGCATAGTTATGGTAGCTAATCTTATCGGTTGTTGTAATCTTGGCTAGTGGGAGCATGTAGATATTAGAGTTTTTTTTGTTTTTTTGGGTGGTTTTGTTGCACTTCTGTGCTCAGTACATGTGTGTAGTTGTTCGGGTTTTTCTGGGGTATTCATTCTTGCTTTTAAATAACTCTACAACTGATCTTAGGACTGACTAAGGAGAGTTGTTTTTACTCCTCATGGCTCAACATCATCCAGTTTTGATTCTTCTGCACTTCCTTTTAATTCAATTCAATTCAGTTTTATTTATATAGCGCCAATTCACAACAGATGTCATCAAATGGCACTTAACAAGAAGTCTTTTCAATACATTTATACAAACATTCCAATCACTTAAAAAGTTTCCTATTTAAGGAATCCCAGCAGATTGCGTCAGTCATTGGCGTGAGTTTGGGCCCCGTTGATGCAGACTTTCCAACCACAGCAATCCTTCAGCAATCCCTCATACTGAGCAAGCATGTCGCGACGGTGGAGAGGAAAACTCCCCTTTAACAGGAAGAAACCTCCAACAGAACCAGGCTCAGTAGGAGCGACCATCTGCCACGACCGTCTGGGGGTTTGAGAAGACAGAGCAGAGACACAGAAGGAACAGAAGATCTGATATAAGAGTACTTTCTATGTTACAGAAAGTAAAAAAAGTTGATAACATGACATGATGGATGTTCAGTTACTGGGAGAATCATCCCAGTTGATGCCCCCCGTCCAACAGGGCATTGCAGCCAAGCAGGATACCAGAACAGGTATATCTTCTATGGAGAGAAAAACACTGAGAGAAAACAAAGTTAACAGTCGAAATAACAGAATATACTGTAATACAACTGGAGAGTAGTAGTAAAAAAAGGAAGTAGCTGAGTGAAGAAAATTGGTCATTTCTTCCAGCAGTCTAAGCCTATAGCAGCATAACTACAGCTGCTGGTGTTGGTCCACTGTGTTTTATCAAGGGCAGGGTCAATGCAGCTAGCTATCAGGAGATTTTGGAGCACTTCATGCTTCCATCTGCTGAAAAGCTTTATGGAGATGAAGATTTCATTTTTCAGCACGTCCTGGCACCTGCTCACAGTGCCAAAACCACTGGTAAATGGTTTACTGACCATGGTATTACTGTGCTCAATTGGCCTGCCATCTCTCCTGACCTGAATCCCATAGAGAATCTGTGGGATATTGTGAAGAGGAAGTTGAGAGACGCAAGACCCAACACTCTGGATGAGCTTAAGGCCGCTATCAAAGCATCCTGGGCCTCCATAACACCTCAGCAGTGGCACAGGCTGATTGCCACGCCGCATTGAAGCAGTCATTTCTGCCAAAGGATTCCTGACCAAGTATTGAGTGCATAACTGAACATAATCATTTGAAGGTTGACTTTTTTATATTAAGAACACTTTTCTTTTATTGGTCGGATGAAATATGCACATTTTTTGAGATAGGAATTTTGGGTTTTCATGAGCTGTATGCCAAAATCATCAGTTTTAAAACAATAAAAGACCTGAAATATTTCAGTTGGTGTGCAATGAATCTAAAATATATGAAAGTTTAATTTTTATCATTACATTATGGAAAAGAATGAACTTTATCACAATATGCTAATTTTTATGCTAACCGTTTAGGCATACAGAACAGACTCACCCCGCTCGGGAGCCAGCAGGAGGCGCACCCATAATTCTCACACCTGTTAAACTCTAGATCTATTTTACGCCCTGATACTTCGACATACCCGTCCAAGAAGTTTCGCCCAATCCTTTTCTCACCACCGTTTAGGCATGCTGAATACAGATGTTTCGAGTACGTGCGACATATTCCAACTACATGATCAAATCAGAGGAAAAGTGTCTACACTGATTGCTATAGTCCGTTGGTGATGGAATGGCTAGCGTGTCTGGCTTCAGATGATTACTCTGAAAGACTTTCATGCATGCACTAGCAATGGTAATGTGGTTAAAGGGGTCGATCTGGGTATCTTTGTAAAATTCATCACGGAATCTCCTGCATCCTTGAAACAAAATCTCAACATCATTCTTAAAGTAAAAGAAAGCCTCCTTTTTGAAGTCAAATACGCCCTGACTGGCAGCCCTGTACCAGGAGTAGAATTCCTCCTGCTCAGCAAGGGTCATCCTGTCAAAACTGTAATCACAGGGTGGGGGGAAGCACCCTATATACTTCAGATTTTTTAAAGATGAGAATCTATGGGGAAAGTAACCTTTAGAATGATCTGAAAATCCTAGCACTGCAGGCATTTTGCTGAGCTTCATCCCTAGGAATGAAAGACTGTCAATGAACCTCAGATTGTAGTCAGGGTCGGTAAAACTGAGAATTTTACAACCCTGCATGATGATCTGTGGCTTTACATCTAACTCTGTCATAGCATTCAACATCAGATAGGAGTAAAAGCCTCGAGCATTATGAGCGATAAAGGTGGAGTTCTTAAAAGCCGGTCTTCTGATCTCACAAATAAATTCACGGACACAGTCGGGACAATAGGATGACCACTCGCGACCTGAAGATGATTTTGTACATATCAAAAATGGAACATGTCTATCTTAGGTTTCAATGTTGTAATAGACTACGTTTTCATTCATCTTTTCATCTACTGCGCATGTTGGGATGTAGCATTTGTGATCTCTGGGTATGGAGTTATCAGGGAGCTCAACCCCACTTAGTGTGCATTTTACCCCCGACAGACGTGGGGCTTACCCGTTGTTAGGCTCTGAATATAGTTTTGTTCACACTAGGGACATTTCTTAATCCGATCACAGATACTGGCCTGTACTTTAGTTCTGAGTCTTTTCCAGTCCATCCGCAAATTAAAACGACCATATAGGTCGATTGTGACAACTACAAAAAACGACCCTATATTCCGTATGCGACCCCTTGTGGTTTAAAATGTCAGCTGTAAAAAACAAATGGCCCTTTGGGGGCCTGGCGCATCTACCTTGGGCATTTAAACAGATGATGACGCAGATTTGAACTAATCTCACTACAAATTAACTAATAAACGTTGTTATTCTGAAGACAGTGGGGTTCACTACGCTGCTCATGGTTAAAAAAAAGGATAAAAGCCGTGTCGCTTAGCACAGTGGTTGAGACGGGCGCCCCATGTTCAGAGTGATGCGGCCTTCCGGGGGTTCACTTCCACCCCACGGATATTTGCCAAGTGTTGCACTTTCAAATAAAGGCCACTGTGTGGCCACAAAACCTTAAAAAAAGAAAATTCTGTCTTCACAGATACAGGTAGTCTTCTTTTCATATACACCTGGGTGGTTTTGGTAATTCAGTGCCATTGTTTAATTATGTGTTAATTTCACATGTCAAAGGATGTGTCATTTCCCCATGTTTAAAACGGTAAAGAATGAAAACAAATTCCTTTTAAACATACGGAGGCAGAGAGTGTTTTTGGACCTCAGGTAAACTTTGAAACTCGATCGTCTGGAATTTATGCGTAATGATAACCACGCTGCAATAACCAGCAACACGTGAATGAAGGAATCAAGAGAATGTATGTTTGTTTTTGGGTTTTTTTCAATAGAATGCATGTAAATAGTGAAACTGCAGTGAGTTTTACCAGTACGAATGTTGGTAGCTGAATAGAGATAAATTTTGCAAATGAGTATTTGGCAGCTCCTCTGAGAAAGGGCGCGCATGCCCTGTTGGTAGCTAGTCACTGCTGGATCCGCGCCTGACCCCAGAAAACGCTCACACAGGTCGTTTTTTGCAGCTGTCACAATCGACCTATATGGTGGTTTTCATTTGCGAACGTGTTGGTCTTTTCACAAGAACTTTATGTCTATCAAAGCATGTCTGATTGCGACAAACTCTGTAGCTGTCTGTGCACCTCAGGGGCTCCTAAGGCACAGGACAGAATGGTACATACAGCGCAGGATCCTTCAAAGCAATGAGAATGTTTGTGATTAATACCTGATAAGCAGTACTGACATATATCACGTGCCCCTAGGGGTTCCCTTCAGATTTTTAATACCATAATAATGATGCTGGAGGAGTAGGAGAAAGACTGTCCTGCTCCGATTAGAAGAATCTGTTTCAAATTCATGGAGCACTCTCTCTCCTTCAGATCTGTGAAAAACAACAATTTTCCGATTTAAGATTTCCTCAAATGTTCACACTTCGGAGAATGACACCGTAGTGTGTTCTGACAGGCCTGCATGAAGCTGCAACTCCCTCCCACGTAGTAAAGCCTCGGTGCTGGTCAGTTTCGGGTCTGAGACACATGCTAGACTAATTGAGAAACATAGATGGTCACCCGTATTGTTCACAATATAGAGATGCTGTTTTTTCCTTTTTATCTTCACAGTGTTACGTCCTCATTGCGTTTGGCATTAGATAGTGTAGCCCCCTTAGAAAAGAAAGTGGCTAGCCATAGGAGGCTGACTCCTTGGTTTAACGCAGAGTTGCGTACTTTAAAGAAGAATACTAGGAAGTTGGAGAGAAAATGGCGCTCTACACATCTAGAGGATTCCTATTTAACCTGGAATAACAGTCTACTGCTGTATAAAAAGACCCTTCGACAAGCTAGAACAGCATATTTTTCATCATCAATAGAGGAGAATAAAAACAATCCTAGGTTTCTTTTTAGTACAGTTGCCAAACTTACACAGAGTCATAGCTCTGTTGAGCCAACTATTCCCCCAGCTCTTAGCAGTGATGATTTTATGGGATTCTTCATAAATAAAATTAATTCTATTAAAAATAAAATCATTGGCATCCTCCCAAACATGATTACTACTTCCTCAGTAAATGAGGCAGCATCGGAAAGAACTGTAGAACCTCATTTGTGCTTAGGCTGTTTTGATTCAGTCGAGCTTTCGGAATTATCAAAAATATTAGCCTCATCTAAACCTTCAACTTGTATGTTGGACCCAATTCCAACCAAATTATTGAAGGAGTGTTCCATTTGGTTCCTGGCCCCATTTCGGATATGATGAATCTATCCTTAGTAAACAGATACGTACCACAGGAATTTAAAATAGCTGTAATTAAACCTTTACTCAAGAAACCTTCCCTTGATCAAGATGACTTAGTGAATTACAGACCTATATCTAACCTTCCTTTCTTATCCAAAGTCCTTGAGAAAATTGTTGCTAATCAAGTCTGTGAGCATCTAAACAGTAACGAGCTGTTTGAAGAGTTTCAGTCAGGTTTTAGAGCTCATCATAGCACTGAAACAGCACTGGTGAAGCTTACTAATGATATTCTCATGGCCTCAGATAATGGACTTGTGCCTTTTTGTGTCGCTGTCTGCTGAAGGAGGAGCAGCTGCTCTCTGTCTCTCTCCAGATCCGTTCACTTATTTTCTTTTCTGTTTGCTTTTCTTGTTTTCTTTCTTAACCTTTTCTTAGTTACTTTATTTTCCCAGCCCCTGGAGTTACTGTATTGGACCAGATCTCTTCTTGGATTACTTTTCTATGGACTTATCAACATGGCTTTTTGCTCAGCTGAGGATTTTGAAAAACTGCTCCACAGAATTGAGGGCATTGAAACGAAGCTACGTCGTCTGGAAATTAATTTTGATCTCCACGCTGATTATGGACAAAATGACACAACTTTACCGTTGAATACAATCAGCCCGGTGTTACATCGTGTCACAGAGACTCCCTACAGGCGTCTGAGCGGCAGAACTCCGCACTATAATGAAAACTGGCCAGCTTTAAAACGCATGAAATCAACCCCAGCCCGTTCTCCGAGGAAGAAAAAACAAAAGAAACTCCGACACAGAGAAACCTCTGAACCAAGAACTGCCGCTTCTGCTAAAAGTGAACAAAAGAGGTTTCAGCCAAAAACAAGAGATATTTCTCCACCTGGAATCCCACTGAAAAACAGATTCGGAGCCTTGAGTTCCCTGAAAGATGACGCATCCCCCGGGACAAGTCAAAGCCACCAGGAGAAACCCAGCCGCATCAAACAGACACATAACAAACTAAGAGTGCCAACAGCAAAGACTGTTATCATACAAGACGGATCAATTAATGGAATTGAGGCTTTTTGTAGCAAGAATACCAAAGTTTATAGCTGCTACAAAAATACAGTGAGAGAAATATCAGAAAAAATCCCTAAAATCTTGGACCAACATCCTGCTTTGGAAAAGCTCGTCATTCACGCTGGATCAGCAGATATCGCGATGAGACAATCAGAGATTCTGAAGAGAGACTTTTCTGATCTCCTACAGAGACTTGATGGACTTAACGTAAACATCCTCATCAGCGGACCAGTCCCTGAAGGGAATGATGAAAGATTTAGCAGACTCCGCATGCTCCATAAATGGTTGAAGAAACAATCAGCTGAGAAGTCGTTCACATTTATTAATAATTTCAAAGTATTTGGAAGTGCGAATCATCTGTTCAAAGCAGGCATGCGCTATTTGAACAGGTCCGGAGTAAGGCTGTTAGCTGCCAACATTTTTTCTTATCAACATCAGAAAGTAAAACACTTGCTCCCAAAAGCTGACCTTGAGGCGCCCATGGATATCAGAGAACAAAAACAGCAAGTCATGATGACACCACAGGACCGAACAGATAAACAACCATCAGAGATTAAGTCCTCATCTTCCTGTGACTCAGCCACATCAAATGAGTCTCCATTTAGAAACTTTACAGACAGACTGAATGAGCAAATCAAATTTGGGACACAATTAACACCTAAACTTAGACTACACCAAACGCCTGGGACTAGTGTCCATAAGCCTGGGAGCTTACCCCCACTGATTATTACAGATATCTGATATTTGCGGGAACCGGGCAATAAATCCACCCCTACCGTCTCCCAGAATTCACCCGGCACCCTTCGAGGCTATATGAGTGATTATCAGCAGCAGGAAACATAAACCGTTAACCACACGCTCTCATATTAAACAAAATCTCAAATTGATAACCTGTCAGAAGGTTCAGCTGCCCATCATCACAATACTTAAGTTAGCTTTATTAAGCATTAGATCTCTATCCGGGAAGTCTTTTCTTATCAATGACTTCATCACTGAGCATAATTTACACGCCCTTTTTTTATCAGAAACTTGGCTAGATGAAAATAACGAAACAACTTCATTAATAGAATCCAGTCCTCCAAATTATAATTTCTTAAGCGAGAACAGAAAACACAAACTCTGGGCACGTTTGATTCTTTTGAATATCTAGCCACCCAGATAAATGAGCCTAACAAAGCTTTATTTCTAAGTTTATATAAACCACCAAAACTTAACTCTAACTTCTTTAATGATTTCAATGACCTTCTTTCTGTAATATGTATCGACTATGACCAACTAATCATCGTGGGGGACTTTAACATCCATACCGACAACCCCCAAGATAGACAAGCAAAAACGTTAGATGATACTCTCCACAACTTCGGACTGAACCAGCATGTCAAACAACAAACACACAATAAAGGACACACTCTGGACTTAATTATCAGCAAAGGTTTAAATATTTCTGACATCTCTGTAATAAATATTGCATTATCTGACCATTTCTGTATTTTCTTTCAAAGTACCATCTCTGCTAAATTATCCAGCCACAGTAAGACCACCATAAAAAAGCATTTTCTGGGGGACAGTTCAGTAGAAACCTTTAAACGCATTTATCCTTCCACCACATCCCCCTCATCTCCCAACTCAAACTCAGTAAATAAGTTGGTAGATAATTTCCTTGCGAAAATCTCAGACATCATGGATTCCATTGCCCCAACTAAAGTGAAAGTAGTCTCAGGTAGAAAAAAGTCTCCGTGGACAAGTAATCCACTGGTACGTAATGAAAAAAGAGAGTGTCGACGAGCTGAGAGAAAATGGCGGAAAACTCGACTCCAGGTTCACTGTGAGATCTACAAAGAGAGACTGAATAGATATCAGCTAACTATAAAAGATGCTCGGGAATCGTTCTTTTCTGAAATCATGAACAGAAACATTAATAACGCACGGACTCTATTTGCAACAGTGGAAAGACTAACTAATCCTTTAGTGACAGTAGCCCCTGAACTAAACTCTACCAGGGCCTGCAATGAATTTGCCAGCTTTTTCACTGAAAAGATTCTAACAATTAGACAGTCAATCTGTACCTCAATATCGAACCCACAACCAGTGCCATCCCCAATCAACAACAATGTAGAGGAAATGTCTGAATTCCACGAATTAAACCAGAACAGCCTTGAAAAAATCATTATCCAATTAAGCTCCTCCTCCTGCTGTCTTGATATCCTACCCACAGCTTTTCTAAAGAAGGTTCTTCCTGTTATTGGTTCTGATCTTGTTCAAATAGTGAACTCATCACTGCTATCAGGTGTCTTCCCTGAGGCTTTAAAAACAGCAGTTATTAAACCACTGCTAAAGAAGACAAATCTGGACAACACGTTAATGCAGAACTACAGGCCAATCTCTAATATCCCATTCATCAGTAAGATTATTGAAAAAGCTGTGTTTCAGCAGTTAAATGGCTTCATAACAATGACAAACCGTTTTGATGCTTTTCAGTCTGGTTTCCGCGCTCACCACAGCACCGAGACTGTCCTCGTCAAAGTATTTAATGACATCCGCATAAATACAGACTGTGGAAGAACCACAGTGCTGGTTCTGTTGGACCTCAGTGCAGCATTTGACACTGTTGATCATGATATTTTATTGGAACGACTGGAGCGCTGGGTCGGACTCTCTGGTACAGTACTTGGCTGGTTCGAGTCTTACCTAAAGAACAGGGACTTCTATGTTTCAATAGGAAACTTTTCATCAGAACGAACAGAAATCACATGTGGGGTGCCCCAGGGCTCCATCCTGGGGCCCCTCTTATTTAATATCTACATGCTCCCACTAGGCAAGATTATAGCGACCAATAACATTAGCTACCATAACTACGCAGATGACACTCAGCTCTACATTACAATGTCACCAGGTGACTCTGAACCCATTCAAACCCTAAATCAATGCATTGACCAAATAAATGGATGGATGTGCCATAACTTTCTCCAGCTGAATAGAAACAAAACTGAAGTGATTATTTTTGGACCCAAGGAGGAACGATCAAGAGTCAGCACACAGCTTCAATTAATACAGCTAGAAACTACTGATCAGGTTCGTAACCTAGGTGTAGTAATGGACTCAGACCTGAACCTCCAGGGTCACATAAAGGCAATAACAAGGTCAGCGTTCTATCACCTGAAGAACATCTCTAGGATTAAAGGACTGATTTTGCAACACGACCTAGAAAAACTCATCCATGCGTTTATCTTTAGTCGGATTGATTACTGCAACAGCATCTTCACAGGTCTGCCTAAAAAGTCAATCAGACAGCTGCAGCTGATCCAGAACGCTGCCGCTCGCGTACTCACTAGAACCAGGAAAGTAGAGCACATCACCCCAGTTCTAAAGTCCTTACACTAGCTCCCTGTAGCTCAGAGAATAGACTTTAAAATACTTTTACTAGTTTATAAATCATTACATGGCTTAGCACCAAAATATGTTGAAGACCTGTTGTCATGGTACCAACCACCAAGACCACTCAGGTCCTCCAACTCTAGCCTACTAAACATTCCTAGACTCAGAACTAAACATGGAGAAGCAGCTTTCAGTTTCTATGCTCCCCTTATCTGGAACGGACTTCCTGACGAGTGTAGAGCTGCTGAAACTCTGAACTGCTTTAAATCGAGACAAAAAACCCATCTGTTTAGAATTGCCTTTGAGTAAATGCTTGATGTTATATGTATGAAATGTGTTCATGCTCTCTTGCTTTTTTTTATTTTTTCTATTGTGTATCATGTGTAATGTGTGTTTCTTTTATGTGTTTCTTTTAAATCACCAAATCATGTAAAGCACCTTGAATTACCCTGCTGTTGAAAGTGTGCTATACAAATAAAATTGCCTTGCCTTGCCTTGCCTTGTTCTGGTTTTGTTAGATCTCAGTGCTGCTTTTGACACAGTCGATCATAATATTCTCTTAGAAAGGCTTGAACATGTTGCAGGTATCAAAGGAACAGCACTAGGCTGGTTTAAATCATATTTGTCTGATAGATTCCAGTTTGTTCATCTAAATGACCAATCTTCTTCACTCTCAATGGTTACTTGTGGAGTTCCACAGGGTTCTGTGCTTGGACCAATTCTGTTCACCATATATATGCTCCCAATTGGTAGAATCATTAGACAGCATGGGATAAATTTCCACAGTTATGCAGATGATACACAACTATATTTATCCATAAATCCTGATGAACCCAGTCAGTTAGGTGGATTACAGGCATGTCTGGAAGACATAAAAACATAGATGACCCTAAACTTTTTGCTTTTAAATTCCGACAAAACGAGAAGTTGCTGTCTTTGGACCAGAAGTTCTTAAACACTTCATCTGGATGGCATTAAATTGGCCCCCAGTAATAACATAAAGAACCTCGGCGTTATTTTTGACCGAGACTTGACATTTAAATCCCATATTAAACAGGTTTCTAGGATGTCCTTCTTTCACCTCCGGAATATTGCTAAAATTAGAAACATCCTGTCCAGGAGTGATGCTGAGAAACTAGTCCATGCATTTGTTACCTCAAGGCTGGACTACTGTAATTCTTTACTATCAGGTAGTCCACAAAATGCCATTAAAAGCCTTCAGTTGAGTTGAGCTCTGATGAATATTAAAAAGAGAGATCACATTTCTCCTGTTTTAGCTTCCCTTCATTGGCTCCCTGTTAAATCCAGAATAGAATTTAAGATCCTTCTTCTTACATACAATGCCCTTAATAATCAAGCTCCATCATACATCAGAGATCTAATTGTTCCTTATGTTCCTACCAGAGCCCTTCGCTCTCAGACTGCAGGTTTACTTGTAGTTCCTAGGATTTCTAAAAGTAGAATGGGAGGCAGATCTTTTAGTTATCAGGCTCCTCTCCTGTGGAACCAGCTCCCAGCTTTAGTCCATGAGGCAGACACTCTGTTTACTTTTAAGGCCAGGCTTAAAACTTTCCTTTTTGATAAAGCTTATAGTTAGAGTGGCTAAGGTCCTCCTTAGCTAGCTCTGTAGTTATGCTGCTATAGGCTTAGACTGCTGGAGGACAGACTTAACAATTTTCTTCACTCTGCTACTTCCTTTTCTCCTACGACTCCAGTTGTATTACAGTACATTCTGTTATTTCGACTGTTAACTTTGTTTTCTCTCAGTGTTTTTCTCTCCATAGAAGATATACCTGGTCTGGTATCCTGCTTGGCTGCAATGCCCTGTTGGACGGGGGGCATCGACTGGGATGATGCTCCCAGTAACTGAACATCCACTGTGTCCTGTTATCAACTTTTTACTTTCTGTAACATAGAAAGTTCTCTTATATCAGATCTTCTGTTCCTTCTGTGTCTCTGCTCTGTCTTCTCAAACCCCCAGACGGTCGTGGCAGATGGCCGCTCCTACTGAGCCTGGTTCTGTTGGAGGTTTCTTCCTGTTAAAGGGGAGTTTTTCCTCTCCACCGTTGCTACATGCTTGCTCAGTATGACGGATTGCTGAAGGATTGCTGTGGTTGGAAAGTCTGCATCAACGGGGCCCAACCTCACGCCAATGACTGATGCAATCTGCGGGGATTCCTTAAATAGGAAACTTTTTTACTGATTGGAATGTTTGTATAAATGTATTGAAATAACTTCTTGTTAAGTGCCTTGAGATGACATCTGTTGTGAATTGGCGCTATATAAATAAACTGAATTGAATTGAATCTGCTCGCAATCCAAAGTCTTTTCAGCTTTCCATTTTTTACCCCAGTGTGGATCTTGAACTGTCTGAACAAAAAATTCTAAACGCTCTGCTGCAGAAATCTCTGCATTGGACTGTACTAGGTTATCCAAAAATGTCTCAAATTCATGCATTATATTTTCTCCTCCCTCATCAACACTGAATGTCACATGGTGAGCTGTGTTTGGACCGGTCACTTCTATTTGGACAACATCATTCCGGCTAACCATTGCTGACACTCTGTCTGATAAACCTGTGAGTGTGGTCATTACATCTCTATAGAAATCTGCTAAGCTGGGTGGACGATCCTGGGATAGAACCAGCATATGCCTTATCTCATGATTGTTAAACTCTTGTGCTGTGATGCGAGACAGACTGTCGTGACTGACATGAGGCTTCTCTGATGGCATATTTTGCCCACCGCTCTGGAGGGAGTCAGGATCTTCCACATTTTGCTGCAAGGGTATAGTATCTGGATGTGGAGCAGTTACATTTACATGCTGATATTACAAATTTTCACCTATTTCTGTTTCAATAACCGGTTGCTGTAGGGGCTGACTGCGTAGCTGACACGTATTATTTCAGGGGTTCGCTATAGGGTCTTTTAATACACTGAGGGTGGTGTGCTGTTGTGACATCATTAAAACACCCGGCCTACTCACTAAACAACCACCATTGCGAATGCAAGCCACGAGCGATGATCCTCCACACCCTTCTTCCACCTCCCAACCCTCGGAGGAGTCTCTATAATAAAGAGAAACACAAATTGTGATTATATTGAAACATCTGTATCCCTATAGTAAAGTAATGATTTTCTCACACAAATGCATTATTAAATCATATCCCTATCTCGTTCACAAATCGAACCGTGGTGTGGATCAGTACAAGCAGAGTATAAAATGGTCTGACAGTCTGCAGGGATTATTGCAAATGTAGGAAAAGTAGTGATGTTACGATGTGTGCCGAGGCTACGAAGCGTGTGTCGAGCAGTGGAAAGGGCATTTCCACAAAGCGCGTATCGAGGCCTGCTTCATTTAGCGGAGGAGCCGAAAACGATGACGTCTGAAGCCCCGCTGCCAGGCTGTACCACGTGACTGCTTCGGGAAGTGGTTCAGAGTTTGGTGAGTGGTTTGACAGCAATATAAACCTCCTCAGGCTCCATTCAAAATGTGGGTTTGTTTAGGGGATTTGCAGTCAGTTTGGAGTTTGGATAGGAGAGTTTGTATAGCGTTTATATAGTTTGGAGAGAGTTTTGAGAGTATAGAGACAGATAGTTTGAAGATTTAGGAGAGTGAGGAGAGAAAGATAAGATTTAGGTAGGGTGACCAACCGTCCTGTTTTCCCTGGACATGTCCACTTTTCACGGGATTTCATAGATTGATGAAAATGTCCTGGGTTTCATCGTTTTTAAGTGGACTAATAAGCATACTTAAATTGACTGGTGAGAAGCATACAATACGACACATTTCCGTTCTCAGAACGATAGATGCTTTTGTGGATGGTTCTGAACCGTTTCATAGACGTAAGAGAGCGAGCCCTTCACCGTGCTGTGACTGTTTACAAGATATTAAAGCGCAAGTTGTAGCTTTACAGACAAACAGAGCTGGCATAGCTGGCATATGTGTTTCTTTGTGTGACAAAAGTGGCAAAGATCGAGTAGATCCACATGGAAACGAAATCTAGAATAATAATTCATCTATACTGACTGAAGAGGATGAAGATAAAATCTCAAAAATGGAGCAGGGGTTATTGTGTTTTTGAGACTACTGCTTTTTAATTTTATTATTACATTGAAAAGAAAATAATAGCCTACCTGTTTTCTCAGAATGTCATTTCAGATTGTTTTTGTCCAGTAAGGCAAGGCAAGGCAATTTTATTTGTGTAGCACACTTTCAACAGCAGGGTAATTCAAGGTGCTTTACATGATTTGGTGATTTAAAAAAAAAACACATGGAATATAACATTGGAAATTAATAGTAAAAGAAACACACATTACTGATGCTGTTGCAGTAATCAATCCGACTAAAGATAAACGCATGGATGAGTTTTTCTAGGTCGTGTTGCAACATCAGTCGTTTAATCCTAGAAATGTTCTTCAGGTGATAGAAGGATGGCCTTGTTATTGCCTTTATGTGACCCTGGAGGTTCAGGTCTGAGTCCATTACTACACCTAGGTTTCGAGCCTGATCAGTGGTTTCTAGCTGTATTAATTGAAGCTGTGTGCTGACTCTTGATTGTTCCTCCTTGGGTCCAAAAATAATTACTTCAGTTTTGTTTCTATTCAGCTGGAGAAAGCTATGGCACATCCATCCATTTATTTGGTCAATGCATTGATTTAGGGTTTGAATGGGTTCAGAGTCACCTGGTGACATTGTAATGTGGAGCTGAGTGTCATCCGTGTAGTTATGGTAGCCAATGTTATTGGTTGCTATAATCTTGCCTAGTGGGAGCATGTAGATATTAAATAAGAATGGCCCCAGAATGGAGCCCTGGGGCACCCCACATGTGATTTCTGTTCGTTTTGATGAAAAGTTTACTATTGAAGCATACCGAACCAGCCAAGTAGTGTACCAGAGAGTCCGACCCAGCTCTCCAGTCGTTCTAATAAAGTATCATGATCAACAGTGTCAAATGCTGCACTGAGGTCCAACAGAACCAGCACTGTGGTTCTACCACAGTCTGTATTTATGCGGATGTCATTGAATACTTTGACGAGGGCAGTCTTGGTGCTGTGGTGAGCATGGAAACCAGACTGAAAGACATCAAAACGGTTTGTCATTGTTAGAAAGCTATTTAACTGCTAAAACACAGCAATTTCAATAATCTTAATGAATGGAAGGTTAGAGATTGGCCTGTAGTTCTGCATTAACGTGTTGTCCAGATTTCTGTTACTACTATTCTGTTACTATTACTGTTTCTGGTACATTTTCTAATTCGGAAGAGTAATTATTTCTATTATGAATCAATTTCTAGAGATTTTAAAGTCATTTTTGCACTTGTGAAAGCCTATCTGAAGTTTGTTATTAAACTGTTCATTCTAACCACATGGAGAATGCATGCTTTAAATATGTTAAAATCAAAAGTCGGGTCACAGTCATGACAGTGTTTCAGGACTGTGCCAAGTGTCCTCTTTTTTAGAAATCAAAATATGGTTACCCTAATTTAGGAGAGTGAGGAGAGAGAGATAAGTGAGAGGATGGAGCCAGCTAGGAAGAGGAGGATTTCCGCTGTGTGGGAGCCAAATATTAGCATGCTGGAAACCCCCCTGGAATATTGGGAAAAGCAAAAATTGTAGTACTCCAATTTATATAGTCTAGCACTAGTGTTTTTGTGTACGCCGGCATCTTCTGTGCCTTGTGAAAGAGTGTTTTCGAAGGCTGGTGAGGTGGTGTCAAGAAAAAGGAATTGCTTAAAACCTAGAACTGTTGAGAAACTGCTATTTTTGAATAAAAAGGTTTTACCCCTGTTTTGTACATCATTGCCCAAGTTACACAATAATTTTCAGTGCCCTCTTCTTAGGTCCACAAGCATTTTCACTTTCCTCTGCCTGCTTAAGCCCATGCCTTTTGCCTCAAGTGACAGAAAAACATTATTACACAACCTGCCATAACATATGATACTACCGTTTTGGCATCATTTACAGACAGAATACATTAAAAACTATTTTTATTATTCACATTTGTACTATTTTATGTAGAGAGATATTTTTTGGGGAACTCATAGACATTCCCAAGAACCATAGCAGACTTACAACTTTAATGCATCACACATTAGGTGGTTAAGAAATACAGCTACCTGTGATTGGCCAGTAGGGGGGGGGTTGTGTTCACATGAAGCCCTGTGAGCAGAACCCTTTCTTGAACCAATTGGCTCAAGTGATTCAATGCCTCATGGGGTTTCATCTTACCATCACTAAGGAAAAGAAAGAACGAGTTACATTCATGAAACTTTTACACCACACGCATGTGAGAGAAAAATCGGTATTTACACACCTGTATTCCCGTTGAAGATGTATAGCTGTATGCCAGAGCTCGCTGATGGTTTCGAGGTGATGCAGAGGCTGCTTCCAGAATGTGACTCTTATATAGCAAGCCACCCCGATATTAAATGGAGGGATGTATATTAAGTTAAGTTAGCCTGACCAATAGGATTGTTGGACATCCCCCCCAGACCGACAGATATGTGAACTCCGGGTTAGGTGTGAACTCAGGAAGTTTTGGACATCCTGGGGGTGGGGGGGCTCATTGATGTAGGTTTGTACTCATGAATTTTGGGCTCCTGAGTGGGGTGGGGGTTAGGCTAGGTGTGAACTAAGGAAGTTTTGGACATCCTGGGGGTGGGGGGGTTCATTGATGTAGGTATGTACTCCTAAATTTTGGGCTCCTGGGTGGGGTGGGAGTTAGGCTAGGTGTGAGCTAAGGAAGTTTTGGACATCCTGGGGGTGGGGGGGTTCATTGATGTATGTAAGTGCTCATGAATTTTGGGCTCCTGATGGGTCTGGGTCAACGCATTGCATCATGGGGTGGGAGTGGTCATTGATTTGTCGCATTGCATCATGGGGTGGGAGTGGTCATTGATGGGCGCAATGGGGGGGCTCATGAGTTCTGACAGGTGGCGAGGTGTGAACTCCGGGTTAGGTCTGAATTTTGACGATGATTTGATGATTGTACATACTATCTCTTATGTGGTGGCATGCAGAGCCCAAATCAGGAAGATTGTGTCACTGTCCAAATATTTCTGGGCCTAACTGTTTATGTCAATTGAAAATTATTACATTTTAGTGCAATGCAAATACATTAAAGAACCATATCTGGACTACTGAGCATTGATACGCGTTTCGTGGAGGGGAAGAAGTATTGTATGGTTGCATTTGCTTGAGTCTCTTCCACGGTCATCTTTGAACTCTGCAACACATGTCTGCTATGTGCTGGCTGGACTATAAAGTGGATTGTGTCATGTGCTGTCAGAGGTCAGCAACACTAGAACAAATGTCCTTTTTATGTCATCAGGTGTGTCTTACACACACACACACAGTTACATTTTTTAAATATTTTATTGTTTTCAAAGAGTTCACCACATTACAACAGAAAGATGCTGACTCAAGATAGATCAATATCTATACAGTTTTATTTCCTTCTGTGTGTCACCAGGTGTATAAATATGTAGTATTTATAAATATATTATAACTATATATTAAATATAAATTATTAAACACATTAATATACATACATACATACATACATACATACATACATACATACATACATACATACATACATACATACATACATACATACATACATACATACATACATACATACATACATACATACATACATACATACATACATACATACATACATACATACATACATACATACATACATACATACATACATACATACATACATACATACATACATATATAAATAAATGTATATAATAAAAATATAACATTTTATTATTTCAAATAGTACAACATCACAACCTCAGGACAGACAAAATTGTGCTGACCCCCTGCAATCTCTAGTGGTCCCCATGGGGGCTGCAAGAAACTCAAGTTAGGAACCACTGTTCTAGAGGCTGAAGTTGCACTCTGCTGCCACACTTATTCACCACTTCAGTCAAAGTTTTTAAATCAGGGATATGGCGTTACATTTCTGACAAAAACAGTGGGAGAGTACATAAACTCAGCAAAAAAAGAAACGTCCCTTTTTCAGGACTGTGTATTTCAACAATAATGTTGTAAAAATCCAAATAACTTTAAAGATCTTCATTGTAAAGGGTTTAAACAATGTTTTCCATGCATGTTCAATTAACCATAATCAATTAATTAACATGCACCTGTGGAATGGTCGTTAAGACCTTAACAGCTTACAGAAAGTAGGCATTTAAGGTCACAGTTCTAAAAACGCAGGACAGTAAAGAGACTTCTACCGACTGTGAAAAACACCCAAAGAAAGATGCCCAGGGTCCCTGCTCATCTGCATGAACGTGCATTAGGCATGCTGCATGGAGGCATGAGGACTGCTGATGTGGTTAGGGCAATAAATTGCCATGTCCGCACTGTGAGACGCCTAAGACAGCGCTGCAGGAAGACAGGAAGGACAGCTGTCATCCTCGCAATGGAAGACCACGTGTAACAACACCTGCACAGGATCGGTACATCCGAATATCACACCTGCGTGACAGGTACAGGATGGCCACAACAACTGCCCGAGTCACACCAGGAACACACAATCCCTCCATCAGTGCTCAGACTGTCCGCAATAGGCTGAGAGAGGCTGGACTGAGGGCTTGTAGGCCTGTTGTAAGGCAGGTCCTTACCAGACATCACCAGCAACAACGCCGCCTATGGGCACAAACCCACCTTCGCTGGACCAGACAGGAGTGGCAAAAAGTGCTCTTCACTGATGAGTCACGGTTTTGTCTCACCAGGGGTGATGGACGGATTCGTGTTTATCGTCGAAGGAATGACCGTTACACCGAGGCCTGTACCCTGGAGCGGGATCGATTTGGAGGTGGGGGGTCCGTCATGGTCTGGGGCGGTATATCACATCACCATCGGACTGAGCTTGTTGTCATTCCAGGCAATCTCAATGCCTTGCGGTGCAGGGAAGACATCCTCCTCCCTCATGTGGTACCCTTTATGCATGCTCATCCGGACATGATCCTCCAGCAGGACAATGCCACCAGCCATACTGCTCGTTCTGTGCGTGAGTTTCTGCATGACAGCAATGTCAGTGTTCTGCCATGGCCAGCGAAGAGCACGGATCTCAATCCCATTGAGCCCGTCTGGGACCTGTTGGATCGCAGGGTGAGGGCTAGGGCCATTCCCCCCAGAAATGTCCAGGAACTTGCAAGTGCCTTGGTGGAAGAGTGGGGTAACATCTCACAGCAAGAACTGACAAATCTGGTCCAGTCCATGAGGAGGAGATGCACTGCAGTACTTCAAGCAGCTGGTGGCCACACCAGATACTGACTGGTACTTTTGATTTTGAGCCTCCCTCCATTCAAGGACACAGTATTCTATTTCTGTTAGTCACATGTCTGTGAAACATTTTTAGTTTATGTCTTATGGTGTTGACTCTTTTAGTGTTCATACAAATATTTACACACATTAAGTTTACTGAAAGTAAAAACAGTTTAAAGTCAGAGGACGTTTCTTTTTTTGCTGAGTTTAGCTCTGATGGCGAGAATCTAATACTAATCAAGGGCAGGGGGGGACTGGCCATCTGGACGTTCTGGAGAATACCAGAACGGCCGGTATACCAGGACGGCCCCTGGCCGCTGCGCAGCCGTCACAGGTTTTTTAATTAATTAATTTTTTCTTGCTGATTATCGACTGTTGTTACATATCCAGACCGATAGGTGGAAACAATGCGCCTGCTGGCCCATAAATGCGCAAGCTCACTCGTCAATGCTCGTCACTCAACCGTTTACAAGTGCAGATGGGAGAGAGACAGACCATTGATACTGCAGGTAAAAAAGGAAAGAAACGGGTGGGGCTGAGCAGGTGATGGAAAAAAATTAAGCAGTTAGAGAGTGGAGCATCCAAATGCCGGAAGCTGAAAAAAATGTTTGCCAGCGGCAGCAGCACTGCAACTACTGGCAGCTCTTCAACTACCGGCAGTTGCAATTTTGGTGGCGGCGCCAGCTGTTGTGAGAGCTAGGAGGCTGCGGCCGCAGCACAGGGAGAGAGAGATGAGGGACAGATACATGAGCTGGTGGAAGTTCCCCAGACAAGTGCAGGGCACGTAAGTATGAAAGGAGGATAATGAGGGTTACTTGCTAGGTAATCTGATGTTAACAAATGTTATTTCAGGTTTCTACGTTTCTATCTATACCCCAATGAAACAAAACTATTGCAGTTTTTACAGTTTAACTATAAAACACAATATAAACATGCCACAGCATCAACATGAATGCAGAAGAAATATTTAATGAAAGTAATTAAACCGTTTTTTTGTGCTGTAATTTCTGCACAAATTAGTTAAGATTAGTAAGTAATAAATACATTTTAAGATTGCATTGAATAGATGATGTAATACATAAACTATAAACGGTCCGTGTAACGCTTATCAGTTCAATTTTCTAAACAGAAACGGAAATTTGGAAAAACAGAAATATATTCAATTGTTCATTTTTTTCACCTTGACAAATTAAAAAATTGGATTTTTAAACTGTTTCTGTTTTCATTCAGGGGATCAGAAATTTAGAAAATTGCTTACAAATTGCGTCTGGGCTCCAATTATTCAATACTGCAATGATATTCTCTCCCTCGTTCCACGTAGTTCTACACGTTGCGCCGGTTGTAGCAAAACTCCGCCCCCGAACGGCTGTTGTCCAATCCTTGCTCAGCAACCGTAACTAAGGAGAAGAACCTCCGTCAAACTTTGTGATTTCAGCAAGATGGTTAAACGGTGCGCCTATGGGACTTGTAAGTCCGACACAAGATATTCCAAATGTTTAGAGGGAAGGGTGCCTTTTTTTTTCTCTTTTCCGAAGCCCAAAACTCAACCGGAAAGATGCGGACAATGGATCAAGCAGTGTGGGAGACCTCACTCACATGGAAATCCTTCAAAAAATCAATAAGCATAAACATATGCATGCAGCATAACTCAGTATGATCACAAATGTCAAAGCTTACTGGTGGTGACCATAGCTGGCTTAGGATACAAGTTCCTCCTTACTCTACACAGGTAGCTTGTGAGAGAAGTTTCTCTGTTCTCAAACGCATCAAGACTCGATTAAGGAGCACACAGTCACCAGAACACCTGGAAGCATTCATGCTTATGACCACAGAGAAAGACATCCTCATGTCCCTTGACAATGACTTGGTCATAGACAGAGTTGCGGAAAAAAGCAATACTGAAGAAACTTCTTCTCCCCCAACACTGAGCTGTTAAGATGCCACAGATCATTGCTGACATAGTTTGAGGCAGTCACCTGCATATTGTTCAGCAGAGACATTTCAAGAGCGTTTTTATTTCTGTAAGTTTTCAAGTTAACTGTATAATCACAGCCTCTTTACACTATGATTTATCATAACTCATACCATTTGGTTTTGTGTTTTAGGCAGTCACCTCACCAACATATTTTTCAGCAGAGACATTTATCCATTGTTGTTGTTTTATTCTGGTTATTATTATTCTGTTTTATTGTACAGTGTCCTTGAGTGACCTGAAAGGCGCTTCCAAATACAATGTATTAATATTATCATTATTATTTAAAGAGAGTTGTTTATTTCCTAGTGAGTTTTCTACACTATGCTCTTAACACATCTTTTAGTCAACATCAGTTATAATGCTATAATTTGGAAGGTAAAATATCATGGGGTTAAGATTTAAGTATTTTGAGACCCGTGTCTGTGGCTGATGAGTTTTCACGCGCATCTGTTGTTGTGGGCTGGGCCGAGTCAAAGTCCAGGGCTGTTTTTAAGTCCCAGTCCGCCACTGATCACGGGCGTATTTCTTATTCATAGAGGGCACGCAGCTCCGATCGCGGGTGTTCATATTAACTGGCAGGCCCATGAATGCAGCACAGGGAACAGAAAACACGCCCCCTTCACCCATTCCTTCACCTCTCTGTACGCCCTCCCTGAAAAACTGCGCTCCCTCTCTGTTTAAAGAGGAGTTATTTGACATTTGGGAGCGGTAACTTTTCTCATTGATTTCATTGGATGGATTTTTTGTTTCGTATCCACTCCGCGAAGAAGAGGGAAGATGAAGCGTGGACAGTAGAAGAAGAAGGAGGTCAAGACGGTAAGGGAACATAAAGAAAATTTGGTGTTAAAACAAATGTTTCTTCTGTGAAATTCACTTTATTAGGTAAAACTGCCCGTTTTACGTTAACATTCGAATCCATTAGCACTTAGAATGCATCATTACACATACTGAAAGGGCATGAACCTATGTTAGCATGTGGCTAATATACAGTATGTTAACCCGAGGCGTGGTTCTGCGTAGCATCAGGGTACTTTTGACCAGGTATTTTTATGATGGGGTAATTATGCTGCGTTTTTGCTTGATCTGACTCGATTGGGCTATTTCCGAGTAATACCCCATTCAGGTACTCTGTTGATTCCTGAAATTGCCTCAGACACAACACTGTTTGTCTAGCCCAACACATTGGAGAGACGCGGGTATCCGGGCATTCCGCTCTAATTACCCTGAAGCTCCCACTGTGGAAACGCATTATTGTAGTCTTCCAGTGTGTGGTTAGTCACCGTTCTTCCGCTTTACTTAATTTTTTATTTTTTCACAGTTTTGTGCAGATCATGAATAAATTAAGTGATACGAAATTAAATAATGGTGGAATGTTGTACTTTTCGAAAATTTTCTTTTCCCCCCTTGAGCTAATATACTACATCTACATAGTACACGTTTTGTTGAGGATTCTCTGGTTTTTATTATTTGTAGTTCAATTCTGTAGTCTGCAAAAATATGGCTTGACAGTTAAGTAGGTTCCCCTGTTGGGACAATTTCTGTGCTTTTTGTTTTTGATGTCTATATTTATTTTGATAATTTTTTGAATTTGATTTATCCTTATTTCTTGTCTACCCTCAGATATTTAATCCAAATTCCAAGAATGACAGACCCGAAAGAGGTCAGGATTTTTAAAGAAATTTAAAGAAAAACTTGGATTTAATTATTTTCTGCAAGTTCATTTATTAATTTCTATGATTTCCTTCAGAGTGGATTATGGACTGCTGCAATGACTTTAATAACCATGGTTCGAAGAACCCTTGAAAATCCAGGCTCAAGTATGTATTAGGAGCAATAGTTTTGCTAATTAAATCATGACTGTACTTATCCTCTCACTGAACAGTGTCACCAGTTTGTTTAACATATGATGTCAGTTAATTTTAAAGTCATATTTTTGTGCCGATAAACACAAATCGTCAAGTGACGGCAAAAGTTGCTTTAGGTTTTGTGTAAAACCCTTATCTGACTACAGTTTGAAGAGACAAGTGGCTGTGATTTACCTCCTTCCTCCAGGACAAAGGAATTGGCATTAAAGGTGGAGAAAACCTCTATAAATCTGACCATGTGGAAAGTAGCAGCTATGCTGGGGGAGAAAAAGTCTGTTGAGTGAGAGCCAGCATGGAGGAGAAGCTCTATAAGGTCTTTGAGTATTTCAAGTGCTAGCTAGTACTAGTTAGCATTAGCTCAATTATGTCATTTATGCGACTTCTGACTTGTAAGCATTTTAATTGCGAATTTTTAAAATCAAATAAATCCCAAATCATGTGACACACAGTCGAAACGCACACTTATCATTTAAATTGAGGTACACCATATGTGTAATTCAGGACGTAAGACAAAGGGGAAGAACTTTTATAGCTCTGTTTACTTCCATTTATTTATTTATTTATTTATTTTTTGCTTGTTGCTGTGTCAGTTAACATTAATACACCAAGATTAATATAAGCAACCAGCTTGACACTGAAATACAGGAGCTGTCTCAGTCTTCCGTCACCGTTATTTTTATTGCGGAGAGTTCTCCACGTCTTTCCCAGAAAATCAGAGCCCCATGAACACACCACATGACAGAAAGATCTGTTCGGGTTAAGAGCCATCCCAAGAATCGGGGCAAAATCGACCTAAAAATCCTGCCATGGGAAACAGGGCCCTCATTTATCAACCGTACTTACGCACAGATCCGTGTGTATTTCCTGTGTAGGAACAATTCTACACATTGTGTGGTATTTATCAATTTGTAGTTGTGTGTAGATGTGTTCCTAAATATAAGTACAGTTCTGATCGTTCATTCGTACGCATAGCATCTAGTGTTAGAACGAAGAAACTGCAACAGTGAAACAGTTTTAAATTGACAGAATATTTCTCTCAGCAGTTTATCGCTAGATGGTCCTTCTTATCGTTGAAGCAGGTTATCGCTTTTTCATCACATACTGATGGCAGCCAAAGCTGTGTCTCCTATTACGCATGGCCACACAAGTATCAAAAATGATGATCAGAGCACCCCCAGTAGATCTGATCCAGCTGTGTGCTGGGGGACGTTTTTCGTGTTCAGTTTGATATCGAATATTTTTTTTTTCTTTATTTCCAACAGGAACGTCTCCACTGTCACGATCACATTTACTGCCTCTGTGACTTTCTACCAGATGGAGTTATTCATTTTATTGGTTCCCCCTGAGATTATAAAACCAAACAGCTATGTTCAGGACTAACTGAACTTATTTAATGTGTTCAAAGAAGTTAAGGATTTCCACAGAAGTAAGAAAAAACAAATTAAACAGTTCTTTGACACATTTCTTTATGTCTGCAGTAGAAATATAACAGCTGTGTGCTGGGGGTAGATGAAGCAGAGAAACCACTGATAATAGAGGGCAAAAACTATCACTATTGAAATGAATTTGTATTAACTATAACATTTTAAAAGTGTGAATTTTTTTTTTCCCACTTGTGCTTCTCTTCAATCTCAGTGTCATTGATATTCCTTCGCTTTCTTGGCCATTATTTTTAGGAACATCGCAAGGATTTCATGTATGTGTCAGAAGAGGTGGTGTTACCAAATGTTTAATTTAGGGCGTTTCTGTATGCAAATGACTGTGAATGGGCACGAGCAACTGGGTACGCAGATGTGGGATTTATTAACAGATTATTGTGGAGGAACATGCATAGGAGTAGCCACCACACATATCATAAATCTGACTTTTGACTTCATACAAAAAATCTAAATTTCATTCATAGGATATAATATATTGGATAGTTTCTACGAATCCTTGATAAATGAGGGCCCAGCTCTAAAGCTGAACAGCACTGGAAAAGATGGGCTAAAGGGGAAGTTCTTCTTTTTTCCTATCTGAACCTTACTTTTACCAAATCTTACATTCATTTAGTCACCCAGACAAGTTTGGAGCCACTTGGAGTTCTTTGGAAGAAGTTTATATTCAGTCACGATCAGCATATATCCATATAATGAGAGTCAAATCAGGGCAGGAGTTTGCCCCCTGTAATAAGGCATTATCTGCCCCAAAACCCCTTCATTTAACCATGTTTTGTTATGAATACTTAGTGATATTCCCCATAAGAATCACTTCCGAGACGTTCTCAACTCAAAGGGGAGTAGTTTTATCAATAAATAACAAAACACTGTAAGATGAAGGTGTTTTGGGGCAGATGATGCTTTATTATATGCAGCAAATCTCCTGCCCTGATTGACTCCCATTATATAGATATACGCTGATAGTGACTGGATATAAACTTCTCTTAAAGGACTCCAAGTGGCTCCAAACTTGTCTGGGTGAGTAAATGGACATAATACATGATAAAAAAGAAGAACTTCCCCTTTAATGTTTAGTGCTGGATTCCATACTAGCCGGTAATGGGGAGCTTCCACCTCTTTCAGTTTTCCCATGATTCACCTGACTGGGAAAGAAAATGAATGTAAGTCAGTGAAGTGATGTTTTATTTTTTTTAGTCCACTTTGCTTCAAGCCCTGAATAACATAAATGCCCGACTTGAATCTAAATAATCATCAGAATTTTGACTGTATCTGTCCTGTAATTTGGGATTTATTTTTTGTAAACATTTGTAATTAAAGGTCCAGGGTAAATTGTTTTACGTTACTTCTTCATAAAATCCTCCGTGACCCTCCCTTTCAAACAGGATCAGAAAATAACATTTCTTGCTCCATAGACTCTCGTTGATATTTTTTGACAGCCAGGGACTCAGACTCAAAGTAGATGGGCGTGACTCAGGCATACTATGTGACATAAAATTGTGTATATTTAATAATCTGTTATTGAGTTTTTAACTTTTTGTGACCAGATTTATTCGTCATCTTATATTTTACCGTATCTAATTTTTGTTGTAATTCAGTATTAGTTAATTGATTAATTTACACTTTTAGGTGCAAAATGCAGATGAAGAAAAGTTAATGGAACTGTCAGATGCCATTATAGCTTGTGGTTACCAAGGACCAATAACTGTTGAAAAGAAAAATGCCATCACAAAGTATGTTCACGATCAAAGTTACTTATTCCACAATATCATTAGTTGTACTGTGAATACATCACATTTTTTCTCTCTTACTACTAGGGCCATTGGTCTGCATTTAGTGGTGAGGTTGATCCCGACTCTGAACCAGCTATGTGAGGGGTTCAGATTGTATGGGGTTATTGAGCTTTTGGCCCTCCATGAGCAGCTGTGTCTAGAACTTTTTTTCCCTAGCCACATAAAATGCGTGAGCAAACCTGCGTTTTTTTTTTCATTTCAGTGTTATTGTTTTTTTCACAGATGCATTAAGTTGGTTATAGACACGGTTATGCTATAGCAAAACTATAATCCAATTTGCTTAATGTATTTGAAATTAAGTACAATTTTAGAATGTTTAATAAAGTTGTATTTTCATGTTTCAGGTGGATGCAGACTTCATAGTTGGTGCTCTTTCTCCAAACCTTTCTGAGGAAGGATCTGTCAGACGTCAGCAGGAAGTAAAGGTTCTCAATTTTCTCCAAGACTTTCTTCAGAGTCTAGAAGACGGTGGTAAGAAAGAGCTTTTGCTCCTCCTTTTTGGGAGTAATCTGTAGAAGTAGTTTGGTTCTTGGTAACAATACCTGCATTTAGAGGGAAAGTCAGGGGAACCTTTCAGCTCTGGCTAGTTTCTTTGGGTATAACAATGGAATGTTCCACGAAGCAAGCTACTCTCAAAACCCAGGCTTACTTTGACAATCCTGGCTTAATAAAAAAAATTCTGTTCCACAAGTGAGGCTAACCTAAAGCACCATTTAGTCACCATGGAAACGCATGCTGTTGAACAAGCCTGCCCTGTGACAGACTAGCTGTGAGGCTGATTTTAGCTTGATGAATATGATTGGACAAACCATGTGAGGTCACACTGGATGTCTTTTTTTCTTGTTTGGCAAACTATGCGGTGCATTACCACCACCACTGGCACACAGCATATCATTCTGTGGGGCTGGTATTCTGCTGCTGTTCTCTCCTTCACCAAACCCACCCTAATATCAAGTTATTACAGCGGTTGCAGCAGCAGCAGTTTACTTTATGGTGGCTAAATTTTGGTATATTGGTTTTATCTTTTTAAATTTAGTTCTAATTACATTTTACTTTTACCATTTTGAAGAACATGACTGCATTTAATCTTTTCCTTGCTACCAGAAACTTTGTTCCCTCTATGTCGCTCCAAACACAAAGCACTAATAATAATTTCAAATACTTTTTGTCAAAGAAGGACCCTTAAAATAAACATTCTATTCTGTTTAAATGTGTGAACCCTATGAGACTTAAGCTTTAAAAAGCCTTACTGATTTTTTCCCTACTACTTTTGGTTTTAAAAAGAATGAACAATTGTTGGAGATTAAATTGATATTTCGACGTACAAATCAATTGGATTTAGAATGAGAAAGAAAAAAATCCAGCGCAGCACAAATTACAATACCCTTGAAGTATCTTGCAACTACAAGGAAAGAGTGTGTTTTAATGAATTTACAATTTGAAGGGTTTAAACTGTTATTTAAATCATGTTCTAGCACATTTAACTTGTCAGCTATTTTCTGTCATGTGGTGTTCTGGTTTTAATAATTCTCAGTGGACTCCAGATTATCTTTCCGTACTCAATGAGGTAATAAGATTTAACATGAATTTAGAAGTTTACAGTTAGAAGCGCTTCAGGGGTGTCAATCACCAGTCCTCGAGGGCCATTGTCCTATACCTTTTATACGTCTCAGATTCAACATAGCTCAACGGATTGGGTCATCAACAGGACCCGATATAATCAGGAGGCAATTTAAGTATGGGATTCAGGTTTGTTGGTCCAGAAAGGAGTCTAAAGGTTGCAGGACACCGGCCATCAAGGACTGGAGTTTGACACCCCAAAACCATGCGTGCAGCACCACCACCTACAGCAGAACACCAGTATTATGACTAAGTATGTATTCGACAGTTAACTTTATTTTGAATAATTCAAACTTTTTTTTACAGTTGGTTTTCCCCCCTATTGTTTTTTATTTGTGATGCTCTTAGGCTTGCATGAATACTGCTTCCTCAGTCTGGGACAGACTTATCACTTAGCAATCAAGCTGCCTTTTATTTTGGATTGAACCAATGGAGTGTTATATTTAGCTAATTAAAGAAAGTCTATTTCAAATAAGCCTCAATTATATATTTTTTTAAGCTTGCTTCATGGAACAGCTCTTTGGTGGATGAATTTAACTTGTGTGTTCACAAGGAATTTTTTTTTGATAGCTTTTTACTGGTATGAACATGCGCTCCTTTTGCATTGGTGAATGGCACGATACCGGGCTCATTGAAGTGCATCTGTAACCAGCCGCCCTGGTCCCAGTCACGTTCAGATATATTGAGTACAGGGTTCGGGTCTGAGATGATGCCAAAATGACTCCAGGGGAATCGTTTTTTTTATTAAACTTGTTACCTTTACTCTGTGCATAAAGTTAAAAATGATAGTGTGTCTGTATAAAGTGGTCTAATCTATCAAAATAATGGAAGACCTTCAGAATTTTTGTCACCAGTCTAAAAAAACTGGACAAATACGAAAAACATTTGGTTATAATAATAATGGCTTGTGTTTTATAACTCCATTATTCATTCACTCACTGGTGGAAGCAAGCTATGATTATAGCCACAGCTGCCCTGGAGCAGACTGACAGAAGCGAGGCTGCCATATCGCGCCATCGGCCCTTCTGCCCAACACCAGTAGGCAAGGTAGGTGAAGTGTCTTGCCCAAGGACACAACGACATGTAGCATGATGCTGGAATTGAACCCACAATTTCTGGGTTGCAGGCTGACAACTCTACCACTGAGCTACAGCTGCCCTGTGTGGAGTAAGTGATGGATTGCATACAAACAGGTGGTAGATATTTAAATTCATGATCAAACTGCAGTCAAATTCTATCCAGCTGGTGCAATTTCTAAAACAAACAAACTCGAGTAAAAACAAACCATAACATTTGAGCCAAATATAGCAAACGTTTAATAATAATAACCATTATTTTGTATTTCTCCATAAACAAACTGGACGAGGAAACCTTGCACAGCCTGGAAAGCTACTTGGACGAGTGCTTTGACAACATTGTTATGGGCAAGCCACAGAAATCCACCTCTGCTGTGCCGACAAGCACACCATCACAAAAACGCAGTCGTTCTGAGGCCAGCACCTCCACCATCTCTCCAGAGAAAAGCTCCAGCGATGTCCTGGACTCAATAGACAAGAAGCTAACCAGCCTAGACGCCCGTCTGGGCCTGGTTGAGGTTCTACACAAAGAGTTTCAAGCTCTAAGGGAATCCCTGGACAACAGGTAGCATCGCTCGCTGCAGAAAACCAAACGCTTAGGGAGAGTGTAAAGAAACTCACCGAGGGGATGACGCAGCTGTCCGGAGAAAGGAAGAGGATGAAAGAAACTATCTTGGATATACAGGCCAGGGGAATGCGGGACAATCTTGTTTTTTCCGGGATCCCAGAACAGGCTGAGGACGACGCTGAATCCACCGTCCGAGATTTTCTCCAACATCAGTTAAAGCTCCCAAGCGATACGGTAAAAAACATCACTTTTCACCGCGTCCACCGGCTCGGAGGTAAGAAGCCCAACAACAGCCGGCCGCGACCTATTGTTGCTAAATTTGAGCATTATAAGCAAAAAGAGCAGGTCAGAGGCCAGGGCAGAGAGCTGCAGGGAACGAATTACAGCGTTAATGATCAATATCCGAAGGAAATCCTGGATAGAAGGCGCGTTTTGTTCCCAATCAGGAAGAAATATATCAGTGAAGGCACCAGAGCTACAGTAGCGGTAGATAAACTGTATGTTAATGGGCAGCTGTTCAGGGACCCCCAGCTTACTCCTTGGCTTTATTAGTCATGTAACACTGGTCAGATAAGAGTTGTTTTATCAGTCAACTGTAATCTAATGTTAGCACAGCTCTGTAAAGTTGTTTACATCACTCAATGTGGGCGGGGCCAGGGCTAAGCACTGGGATACTGGCTCTTTTTTCTTTTCTCATCTTCACATGTCTATCACCAAATGTCTTTGTCACTCCTTTTTCCTTCTTTTATCACTCACACACACACACACAGAATTTTTTCATAACATAACTATTTCTTTCTCTCTCACCCTCACCCTTCACACCTTCACAACTTTCTTCTATTTCCCTCTTTCTTATATCTCGGCTTTTGGATTTTCAATCAGGCAACCCCAGGCACAAACTAATAATACACCTGTGTTTATCTGTTTCTATGGTGATATGGACTTTACAACTTTTATCTCAAAACTATGACTACTCTAAGGTTTGTCACGTGGAATATTCATGGAGCTGGCACCAGAGAGAAAAGAGTTAAGATTCTTAACCAGCTTAAAAGATTGAAGGCAGATGTCGTCTTATTACAAGAAACCCATAAATCTACCTCAGCTGCAGATTATCTTAAATCCCCTGAGTTTCCTAATGTGTTTTCTGCATGCTATAACTCCAGACAAAGGGGAGTAGCAATATTAATAAATAAAAATGTAAATTTTACAGTAATAGATACAGTTACAGATCCAGAGGCTAGATTTATTATAGTAAAACTATCTATACATAACCAAATGTTATGTATTGTCAGTATATATGGTCCAAATGTTGATGACCCCTCATTCTTTCATTCCTTCTTCTCTGTGTTCCTTGAACACATGGATTGCTCACTTCTTCTTGGGGGCGACCTCAACTTTGGTTTAAATGAAGAAATAGACAGGCTCAGCACAGCAGGGACTCAGCGCAGCTGGAAATCTATAGATATAGTCAAACAGTACATGAGCAATTATGGACTTTGTGATGCATGGCGATCACTTCACCCCAATGACAAAAAATATACTTTCTTCTCAAATGTCCACCATTCATATTCTCGACTGAATTATTTGTTAGTCAGCAGCTCACTGTTGACTGACATTTCAGACACTGAGAAACACCCTATAGCTTTTAGCGATCATGCTCCTGTTTCTCTAACTTTAGTAAATAAAACAGAAACACCTCAAAGCAAAAATTGGAGATTTAATATATCCTTACTTAAGGATAAAGAATTTATAAAATATTTTGAAAAAGAGTGGGCTTCTTATTTAGAATATAATGACCTCCCTGGTACGTCGCCATCCATTCTTTGGGAGGCAGGAAAAGCTGTGATTAGAGGTAAAATAATCTCATTCTCATCAAATAAAAAGAAAATGGAAAAAAAACGTATTCAGGAATTAGAAGAAACTATTAATTCATTAGAAGCTTCTCTAGAGGAGGAGAGACTAGGCAAAATCCGTAAAGCAAAGCTAGAATTAAATCAAATTATTAATAAACAGACCCAGTTCTTAATTCAAAGACTTAGAATAGAAAACTTTGAACAAGGTAATAAATCTGGTAGATTTTTGGCTAACCAGCTAAAAATTAATAAGGAAAAAACAACTATATCTGCTATTAAAGATCAGACCGGGAATACAGTATATGATCCTGGAAGAATAAACAACACATTTAAAGAATTTTACAAGGCTTCATACTCACCAGAGATAAATCCATCGGATCATGAAATTGAACAATTTTTTGATAACATAACACTACCTAAATTATATGAAAGTCAAGCGATGGCCCTGGATTCACCACTAACAGTGGCTGAACTCCAGGAGGCCCTCCAAGGCATGCCCAATAATAAGGCTCCAGGCCCAGATGGATTTCCAGCAGAGTTCTATAAAGAATTCTGGAATATTCTGGCACCAACATTCCACAGAATGCTGCAGGAAACCAAGGAAAATGGCCGACTCCCACCAAATATGAATTCTGCCTACATCAGTCTTCTACTAAAATCAGGTAAAGACCCTTTGTTTCCTACCACCTATCGTCCCATATCCCTCATTAATGTTGATCTTAAAATAATCTGCAAAGCCCTCGCAAAAAGGATAGAGAAAGTAACCCCTCTTATAATACATCCTGATCAAACTGGTTTTATTAAAGGGAGACATTCATCCACAAATTCACGTAGATTAATAGATTTAATAGATTTTTCTAACTGTAAAAACATTAAAACTAATATATTATCTTTAGATGCAGAAAAAGCATTTGATAGAGTTAACTGGAAATTCTTCTTTGTAACCTTAAATAAATTTGGCTTTGGAAATTCTTTTATAAACTGGTTGAAAATAATATACAGTTCACCAACAGCGTGTATCAGAACAAATAACCAAACATCATCTAGGTTTTATCTTCAGAGAGGTACCAGGCAGGGATGTCCTCTCTCTCCCTCCCTGTTCACTATTTTTATTGAACCACTAGCTGCAGCGATCAGGCAAACTCACAATATTAAAGGCATAAAATGCAATAACATAGAACATAAAATCAGTCTTTATGCAGATGATGTATTACTTTTTCTCCAACATTCACAAACCTCTTTCTCTCAGGTAATCGGGTTGATAAACTCTTACTCAAATGTTTCAGATTATTCTATAAATTGGTTAAAATCTACAGTTCTTCCAATCAATTGTTCTGTCCAGAATCCAACTAATACACAACTGCAGTCAGGGAATATTACCTATTTAGGTATCAATGTCTCACCAAGACTGGCAGATTTAATAACGTTAAACTACATCCCACTTTTAAAAAAAGTGGAAGATGATTTTGCCAGATGGAAATCTCTACCCATATCACTTATGGGAAGAGTTGCTTCAATAAAAAGAATCAGAATCAACTACTTATTCTCAATGATCCCAAGTAAACCATCACTAGACTGGTTTAGATCTTTGGACTCCTCTATCTCTAAATTTCTTTGGAAAGATAAACCCCCACGTATCAGCTTAAAAACACTGCAGAAGACCAAAGAAAAAGGAGGTCTAGATCTACCAAACTTCCATCATTATTTCTTAGCCAACAGGCTCCAATACATATCAAGATGGTTAAAACATAGCTTCCTAGACGAGTCCTGGATAGACGTAGAACAGACACTATGTAATAAGATAAAACTTTCAGACCTACCATTTATTAGCTCAAATATAAAACAATATGAATGCTTTAAAAGCATAAATATCATCTCCTCTCTGACAGCATGGTGGGAGTTTCTAAAAATGACAGAGTCCACAATAATCCCATGCAGACGTACACCCATCTGGAATAACCCCGACATCTTGCAAAAAAAATGTATGATAAGTTTCCCAGTCTGGAGATGCAATGGAGTTGAATACCTGGAACATATATTTGAAGGAACAGACTTTATCCCATTTAATACATTAATTACACAATATGGAATTGATAAAAACAAATTCTTAGAATATCAACAAATAAAATCTATTATTTATAAAGGTATATATATATACCTTTATATATAAAGGTACATTTAGGCTCAATACAGCTGAATTACAAATTCCAGCAAGAGTTTTAGATTTTCTTAATCTCAACCCCCCCAAATTACGTGTGCCGGGGGCCCCTTGTCGGCCGGTCCCTTGTCGGGTCCCTGCTGGGGGGTGGGGTGCCCCTGGGCCCCGGCTCCCCCGGTCCGTTGACCGGCCCGCCCTGGCGTGGCCGGTTGCCGGCGGAGCCCGTGGGCTCGTCACTGATGCCCCCCGGGCCCCTGCATAGTGGCCGCTGGATGTTCCGCTGGGGTTCTCCTTTTCTCCTCTCTTGGGGGATGCGGTCGGCCCCGCCCGGGTCCGCCTGGGGCTCTGGCAGTCCTTTGGATGTCTTTGCTCCGATCTCCTTCATGTCTACATCGATTCCTGGGGGACGGATTGATGTCTTCTCACACCAACTATCGAACACTCTTATGGAGAAACCTTATATGCACCAGCATGCTAACACACACACATAGATGTGGGGTCTCTGGTGTTTAAGGATATATTCTTGGGCTGAGGTTATCATTACTAGAGCTTGATTAATCGGTACCATGAGTTTTTCTGTGACATTGTTGTTGTATTTTTATATCTATTTTTGTGTGATGTGGTTGTTTAATTCTTAATTTCACAATGTTTGGTTGGTTTTGTCGATGTTCCTTTTTCGTGTTTTGTTTTTCCCCCTCTCTCTGCCGTCCTGTGGGTATGGAGGCAGACTTCAATGTTTTCCTGTGTTTTCTTTGTTCCCCTTCCTCTCTTGTATTTTCAACTCACCCTCTCTCATGACATTTTGTTTCCTACCTCTCTTCTTCATCTTCCTTCTTTCTTCTCCTTAATTTTCCGTCTCCGTGTCCATAACATCAGGAAATAAAAACCCCAACAATTCATAATAAAGATTTTTCACACATAAATCAAGTGGAGTACTATAGCAAAAGCTGTACTGCTCCGCTTGTGAAAGTAAATCTGTTGGGCTTCTACTTGGTACTCAGACACCAATTCTGAGCTCCACACTGCCAAACAGGACACGTTAAAAAAAAAAGAAAAAAATTCACCCCCCTCAGAGTTGTCATTGTAAACCTGACCTATTAAACCTAAAATGGTTTTTTGAACCAGGTTGTAAACATGTTTATTTCTGCTGTGAAGTTGGCCTTTTTAACAAAGGAGTCAATGGGAAATGGCTCCTTTCTGGAGCCAGCCCCTAGTAAATGAGGGGTGAACTGCAATTTTTGTTACTTCCAGGTTGACCTCAAGTCTGAGCGGCAGAGTTTGCCCCTTAGGTGAACCACATGCATTGCTCCTATCTTGTCCGACCGACTGGCACACGTGGCCTGCCATGGGATGGCGTCCGCCGGCCCTGGTGCCCAGCGCCAGAGCTTCGGCGGCTGGTTCCTCCAACTTGCAGGCTCGATTCTAGGCCTGAGCAGGGGTTGTGTTCGACAGCACCGAGCCCCCTGACGTGGCCGAGCTATGGGATACGAGACCGAGACCCAGCGGTTCCACACCAGAGCTCCGCCGCAGTTGTAGCGGCGTCCACGGAAGGCATGCCGGTTTCTCAAACCCTCTGTGCACTGTTTGAACCACCATGCAAAGCAGCCTAGGGCTGTTCCCGCAAACGACCTCCCGGGACACCTCACCCCATCTCTGTCCCCGCCGGTGCGGACTGGAAAGGAAAGGGCTACCTGGTTGATCCTGTCAGTAGCATATGCTTGTCTCAAAGATTAAGCCATGCAAGTCTAAGTACACACGGCTGGTACAGTGAAACTGCAAATGGCTCATTAAATCAGGTATGGTTCCTTTGATTGCTCTACCGTTACTTGGATAACTGTGGCACTTCTAGAGCTAATACATGCAAACGAGCGCTGAAATGCGTGCATTTATCAGACCCAAAAGCCATGCGGGGTGCCTCTCGGGGCTTTGGTGACTATAGATAACCTCAGGCCGATCGCTGGCTCTCTGTGGCGGCAACGTCTCATTCGAATGTCTGCCCTATCAACTTTCGATGGCTCGCTACGTGCCTACCATGGTGACCACGGGTAACGGGGAGGTTTGATTCCAGAGAGGGAGCCTGAGAAACAGCTAGCACATCCAAGGAAGGCAGCAGGCGCCAAAATTACCCATTCAAAATAGCAATACAGGACTCTTTCGAAGCCCTGTAATTGGAATGGGTACACTTCAAATCCTTTAACGAGGATCAATTGGAGGGCAAGTCTGGTGCCAGCAGCCGCGGTAATTCCAGCTCCAATAGCATATCTTAAAGTCCCACTCCGATCATACTTTGAGCTATTTTAAAAACATTCTCAGTGGTCTTTAAATTATGATTATGCAGTTCTTAGCCAAAATCGCAAAACCTGTGCCGTTTTCTGGGACTTCGTTTCAGCAGAACTGCAGTAGCTTATTAGCAATTCGCCTCTTGGCGTGGAGACCCCCCCACCCCTGTTGCTGAGAGCTCTGTCGTTATGCTAGCTCTCCCGCTAGCTTACACCCCCAACCTGTCATTACCGGTGGAACAAAAATGGTGAGCAATATTGGAGCTATCCAGCCGTACAGTTTTGAGCCAGATGCCAGCTCGGACGAGGAACAAGTGGATGTATCAGAATGGTATTGTTTTTGTAATGTCTTGAATTGACTATTTCAGGCCAATAACTCCTAATAACATGTTAGTAAATAAATATGTTTGTGGACATGCGCCAAACATTTAGTCAGATTAGCCTTTTTGAAGTTTTCATAGCTATCACACAAAGAATAAATCATAGTGCGGCAGAATCAAGTTTAAATTCAAGTTCACTTATAAAGCACATTGAAAACCTAGGTCTAAAGTTTAAAGTTCAATTATGCATGTATTTATGATTCCCCCCCTCCCCTATCAGGTGTTCTTGTGGTAAATGTATTACTATGCCCATTGCTAATGAGAATATTTGCTGCTGAAAAATACCCAAGGTAGATTGTATGATGCTATAAGTTAATTATTTACAATTGTATTGATAATTATTTTGTCTCCAATATAGGCCACTGTCTGTATTTTTTCCCTGTAGGTTGTTGTCAAACTAAGGGTTCTACTAGACTTCCCCAATTATATTTTATATTTATACCAAAACTAAATCCACACCACCTCATTAGTACTAAGACGCTAAATAAATAAAGTACATCAGTGGCTGAAGCGAGATACATAGGCAGCAACAGCCTCTTGCTTGTCTGGTCTGTGGAACTGAGAACACAGGGTGTCTGGGATCTTCAGTTCCTGAAGCTCAACAGTGAATTTTGCTGGTTCATGCAGCACCTCGTCAAAGAAGACGCACATTAGGTTGTCCGCATAGGCTGGGAAGAAAGATAATCATTAATCTGTATGGACCAAAAAAAGAACAAAAAAAGAAAACAATTATTTATATTTCTTTAATCTACAATATGATGTTTTTTTCTTCAGTGGCTGGATCGTGTGTTTTCCTTTCTTGTGCTTGGGGTATTTGATCTTGTATGCCGGTGTTCCGTCTTTAGACATCAGCTCTTTCCTGTTTCCATTTTCATTCAAATGCAGCGAAGCGGGATAAAACCTGAAATCACAAATACATAAAATGGCCATCCAAAAAAACAAATGAATAAATTCCAACCTGGATTCAACTAAGAATATAGGTGAGAGACAGGTGTGTGCTTTTCAAAATAACAACTAAACTGACTATTCTGTTTACCTGCATAGCATTCCCCTGTAGGAGAAGACGAAGTTTTTGGGGGCAGAATCGCAGAATGACACTGTGGAAACCCTCAATGGCCGATGTTTGGTGCCTTGGGCTGAGTTTTGCCACACCTTTTAAGAGGTATTTGTTGGACACAGTCCTCTGCAGTTTAAACAAACCCGTTGATGCTGCAATTGAAATATTGATAGCATTAATATTAGAATATTCTTTTTCCATACACATATCCAATATCACTTTTAGTAAAGTTGTGCAATAGCACAAACAAGTTGGCAAATTAATGTTGATATGCATTATTCATAGCAAACAAAAGCACGGATACCAGTACACTACATGATTTTGAGATTACATGCCTGATTTCAACCACTTTTTGGGGTGGCTTCCATCCAAGGCAGGGTGCAGACACTCAGGGAAGAGGACTTTGTCATGGCTGTGGATGTTCTGGACATGATTACTGAACGATGTCCACTTAGCTACAGCTTCTTCACCTGATGAGGAAGAGATGGCACACCAGTACAGATGGTTTACCAGGCTTTTGCTGCCATCTCTTTAACTCATTGCAGTCCTTCATCTTTGCCAGAACCTCTACCTTCTTCGAAACACCTGAATGGCGAGAATGAGCAAATGGAAGTCTGTTATTTGGGACCGTGTATATCACAGTTCAAGAACCATGTGAATAACAATTTTCTTAATTTACCTCACCTTTGGCAACATGCCAAACATCATAAAAGTGCTCAATATTGTTCCTCTCAATTCTCAAAAACTTTTGGATTTGAGAGTGCCTGTCAGTGACAATTGATGCAACTTTCACACCAGATTTTTCCAGGAAATCAAGACTCCTAATCAGGCCCTCTTTCTCCATTTTGGCACTGCCGCCACATTCGTTACTTTGTGGGGTTAGAGAAAACAATATTGCACAAACACATTATTTTTTTTCTATTTCACATCAACATTCTGTCATAGGTGAGGTATTAAAATAAATGATTAATGCAGAAGGTTAGAATGTCATATTCACCATGTGACATTTATTTTCATAGATTTATTTTAAACTATGTGACTTATTCAGGTTCTCCACATGAGCATAAATGAATAACATCTAATTCAGAAATGAATGAAATGTTTTTATTGGGCTCCTAGACGTCTGAGGAAAATCAAACATTACCATTTCTATGTCAGCATGTAGTCCAAACAATATCCTGTACTTTTTGGACTAAGTGGGCATGTGCCATAATCTCACCTGCACCAACTGGACATCAATAATTTTTCCTGTGTTGAGGTCTGTCAGTGAGTAAGAGCCATATTTTGCACAGTCTCCCGGGCTGTCGGCTCTCATGTCACCCCCAAGCTTGGCTCCACCAGGCCTACTCTTTGATTCCTGGATCAGGTCTGCTTGAGTCCGCTTCCACACAGCGAAAACACATGGCTCCAAAACTGATGAGGTATGGAGGAAATAGGTGCTCTCTACTATGCTGCAGACTTTGAGTGCAGACAGAACCTATAACACAACCAAGTCTTGATAAGTTATGTTTTGAAATGAGACATTAGAAATTACACACATACTTCCATTAATGCTGTACATTTTTATCCACTTTTTGCTGCCTTTATGCACATTTATGTACTGTTACTTACTTTACTGATTTGTCTAAATGACGTGCCCAGGGCCACCTTAACCAGCTGATAGGCCCCGGGGCAGAGAGGCTCAGTAGGCCCCCCCCCCCACCCATGGCCCTTATATATGTGTGTGTTATATACGGCTCCTATATGTGTGTATAGATAGATACACTATCTATCTATCTATCTATCTATCTATCTATCTATCTATCTATCTATCTATCTATCTATCTATCTATCTATCTATCTATCTATCTATCTATCTATCTATCTATCTATCTATCTATCTATCTATCTATCTATCTATCTATCTATCTATCTATCTATCTATCTATCTATCTATCTATCTATCTATCTATCTATCTATCATAGATAAATAGATATGCTGAAAATTGAAAATATATTATCAAAGCCAACATATCTATTTTATTTTTGTATTGAACACTATAAAACATATAACAAAGTAGTGAATACCACCATCACCTCTGCATAAACATCCAATAGTGATGACAGCAGAAACAAAGAACAGCAGCTAACAAGTCAGTGCAAGGACCTTCTCTTTAAAGAAGACAAGGCAAGTTTATTTGTATAGCACAATTCATGTTACAGGACAATTCAAAGTGCTTTACATAAAATGTCAAAAGCATTACAGCAGGGTGCAGAAAAATCAAAAGTACAGGAATACAAAGCATGATTTAAAATGAAAAATAAAATCTGTTAAAAGAAACCATGCAGATTTATAACTTAGAATAAAAACCTAATCAAAAGCAGCTGAGAACAGCATCATGCACACACACCCACACCCACACCCTCCTTTCAGCACCATGGGCAGCAATATGGCCAATGTGTCAGCAAGTGCTTATTGATTTACATTTAACCTGTTCCACCCACTTTGTCGCTATTTCTAATGACTTTTCAGACCCCCTTAACAACTTTTTTTTCCAAAAAGCGCCTAGCGACAAATCTAGCGACATTTCTGCCCACCCTTAGCTACTTTCTGTGAAACGTTGTCGCCAATATTTCCTATATTTTAGAGACCCAGCTTGTTATCTAAATATAATTATTTCCTCCTTTCTGTTTCATTCGTCATCACGTGATGGCATCATCATTATGCAAATTAGTGTATGACGTCATCTGGTGACATCTAGCGGCTTTCTGGGGCAACTTCAGCTACTTTCTGTCTGAGACAGTTGGCAACACTGGTTCCACCCCACAGCCCCGCCGCCGGGTCACTGTGGGGGAAGGGCGGAGAGAATGTCTAAATTTAGTGGACACTGATTGCTAAGCATGTCCTATCATTATAAACCTCAGAATCTTAGCTAAAGACTCATAAATAGTTTCTGTGACCTCCAAACCCAGAAAAAATAACAAGCAATTAAAAGAGCAGTTGTGCTATTTTGCGATTTTTACATGAACACATTCAACCGAACCTGTCGGTCACCCTGCCGAACAGAACCGAGCAGACTTTGCCTTCCATGAAAGCCAGCATCTCACAGATTCTAAAGCTGCAAGTTTCATCACGCTACGTGCAAATTTCAGCAAATGAGCAGCAAAATAAGCCCAAAAATACATACAGCATTTGAAAAACAAGAGCATAATTTTTTTCTTACCTTTTTTTTACCGTGCTGAAAAGAATAATCCACCGTGATATGACTGTATTTCCAGAATAACTAAAATATCCAGTGTGTATTTAGAAAAGAAAAAGTGAAAAAAACGAAAACCTGCAGTAGAAATCTCACGTCTCGCTCCTATCGGCTGCGCCTCCTCACCTGCGGTTCCCTGCTGCGCGGGCTGCTCCATGCCTACAGGTGCTGCTGCTGCATCCTCCTCTCTGCCCGGTGTGTCAGAGAGCTAGCCATGTCCAACTTCTTTAGCTGACTTAAAGAATTCTGTCAGCTTAGGCATTTTCTTTCTTATTTCTTTGTCTCGAAGCTCCTTCTCACGAATCGCTTTTCTTTTCTGAGCACTGTTCTCAAATTTCTTCCCCAACATTTTTCACCGTTTCTTTACATCCAGATGACCCCGCCCTGAAATTGTCTAAATTGTTTGATTGGTGAGCTCATGGTGCAATGGGAACTTTAGAGGTCACGTGGGTGAAGTAGGGCACTTGTAATTTGGATCAATCAGCAGCATTAAATTAACATATAAGATGATTGACGGAAAACCTGACAAGTAATAAAACGTTTCTTTTGGGTTTTTTTTTTCCCTGAAATGATAGGCCCCCTGAGCATCAAAGGCCCCTTGCATCTGCCCCGGTTGGCCCGTGCATTAAGGCGGCTTTGGACGTGCCAGTAAAGTGTACTGCAGCAGATAACTGCAGGTTGCCTGCTGGGGTGCTGCTGATGATCGGCTGACTTTTCCACTGCCTGGAGTAGTCACAGAAAGCATGACATGCTTCTCCAGCTCACAGGTCCGCTGACAGATTGGACAGTCATTGAAGAGAGCAAGGAGGCAATCTTCATATACAAGATATTTTACAATATCTTGTATTAGTGTTGGAGGGCTGTGGGGTGGGTGGATGATGAAATATATTATATTACTTCATCTCTCTTTTCATAAAACATAATACAGCAAGTCGACTACAAAGTAATTTGAAAAAGAATATTTAAAGAATTGTATTATTTAAAAAAAAAGAATTCACATCAGCAATATCAATCCATTTTCTGATGCATTTAAAATCAATTATATATTGTAAACAGCTAAAATGTGCATCTATGTAAACATTAAGTACTGCAGAAGACATGATGTGCATAGAAACAATTGAGATCACAAAATGAGTAGATTGTGAATATTATTCGTATTTGTAGTTAGTGTGTAAACCAGTGTTGAAGTAAAGCCTCCAAACTCTGCTTTCACCTCAGTATTGGTTCCAAAGGAACTGGTGGATGGATTGACTTGGATAGCTGTAATATGACAATTAAAAAAATGAACAGACATATATTACTATGACTACATCTTACAGTCCAGGGGTCAATACACATCCGGTGACACTATTTCATAATAATAAGTGACAGTCACATATTAAGTATGTGCAGCTCCAGCTGCGTCGTCAAAGAAAGGGGCTGTTTTATTCAGCAATGTCGCCTGTTGCAATAATGCGACTTTGGCGCCTAGAGGGTTAATTCATCTATTTCCTAACACACAACAGCCTGCACACAAACACATATATGGGAATAAACAAAGCATTGTTCTAAGACATCACCAATTAACACTAGCACAGATATTTAATTCTAAAAATATTAAAGACCATAGCAATCATTAGATCATGTCATTACACAAATCAACACTAACCTTTACTTCGAATGGATTTGAGAGTATACTCTGACAGCTTGGTGGCCACAATTGCCCTTCCCCTCTTCTGTGGCTCCCACTGACAGCCTACATCTCTTGTCTGTGTGGCAGCCGCAGAATCAAATCAAATCAACCCATCTCCCATGCACACACACAGTTAAAAGAAAAAGTAAAAAAGGACATTGGGCCGAGTGTAGATGAACCATGCAAGGAAACGCCATCAGAGGAGCCATCTGCCCCGGCAGCGGTAGACTAACAGCAGCAGCCGAGGCACAGACACAGGGCACCCAGTGGAGGCAAGGCCAAGACCCCCACCTCCACCCAAGCTCCACCTGGAGAGCACCCAGGCAGCCACAGCCGACCACCGCTCCCGGGGCAGAGGGCTCCCACAGAGGAAACACTGGAACGGGGATTAAGATAAATTTAAAGTATAAAAATAAACAGTAAATTAATGTGCCAAGATTAAATAGTAAAACTGATAAAAATCTAATCATATAAAACATGCAGAGCAATTAAACAAACAGTAATAAATAATAATCAGTTAAAAGCTAAGCTAAAAATGTGAGTCTTGAGCCTGCTCTTAAAAACATGAACGTTCTATGCAGCCCTGAGGTCCTCTGGCAGCCTGTTTCAGAGGTGAGGGCCATAAAACTGGAAAGACGCCTCACCATGCTTGTGTGTCCTGACTTTTGGGGTCACAAGGAGACGGCTGCCAGAGGAGCGCAGAGACCGCGAAGGTTTATATGGTAAAAGCAGTTCAGAGAGATAAGAAGGCCCAAGACCATTAAGACACTTAAAAACCATTAAAAGAACCTTAAAGTCGATCCTGAAATGTACGGGGAGCCAATGCAATGATTTTAAGACCGGTGTAATGTGCTCCCTCCTCCTTGTCTTCGTCAGGACACGTGCTGCTGAATTTTGTAGTAGTTGTAAACCTGATATACTCTTTTTGGGAAGACCAGAAAGCAGGGCATTACAGTAATCAATTCTACTGGAGATAAAAGCATGCATCAGTGTCTCCGTATTGGCCCGAGAGAGAATGGGGCGGACTCTGGCGATGTTCTTCAGTTGATAAAAACCTATTTTAGTAATATTTTTTATGTGAGGAATAAAAGTCAGCTCAGAGTCAAAAATCACGCCCAGGTTCTTCACTTGTAAAGAGGGATTAAAAGACAGTGGTTGTAGTTTTGGTAAAAGTTTCTCTCTCTGAGCCTCAGGACTGATGACTAAAACTTCGGTTTTGTCCTGGTTGAGCTGAAGAAAGTTTTCTGCCATCCAGGATTTAATGTCTAAAATGCAGTTAAAAAGTGTATCCATTGGCCGTGTGTCATCGGGAGACATGGAGATGTACAGCTGTGTCAGCATAACTGTGAAAGTTGACTCCATGTCTTCTGATGACATTGCCAAGAGGGAGCAATACAGGTTAAAAAGCACTGGGCCTAAAATTGAACCCTGGGGCACACCACATGTAATCCTTTGGACCCTAGAGGAGCAGGTATCTAAACTTACCATAAAAGTCCTGTCTGTGAGATAGGATGTGAACCATTTGTGAACAGCACCAGAGAGGCCAATCTATTTTAAACGGGTTAAAAGAATAGTGTGGTCTACTGTATCAAAGGCAGCGCTTAGATCCAGTAGAACCAACACTGTCACCCTCTGTGCATCATAGTTTAATCTAAAATCATTTAAAATCTTTAGAAGGGTCGTCTCTGTGCTGTGGTTCACCCTAAAACCAGACCAACCGCGGAGGCAGGGGGTGGCCGGGGGGGGCAGTGGCCACCCCCCGCCGAACCCCGGCCACCCTATTGGCCCCCCCTGGTCTGACCACAGCCATCCATGCAACCACCCGCGCGATGCGGAACCTTTTTTGTACTGCCACAGCAGTGCCGGACACTTTTGTGTGCGCACATCCTGGTACCGCCAGTGGAGTGGAGTTCTTTTACTGTCATTGAGTGGAGCGGATATATTTCTATGAGTGGAGTGGAGCGGAGAGGAGTCGGAGGAGTCCAATACCACCGGCGGGAATTTGAAAATGCGACGGAACAACAAATAATTACAGGTAATCTTGTTTAAACACTATTAATCTAATACAAAAGAAAAGATAGTAAAAGTATAAGCATTTTCTAACTTCTTTATGCGTCGGTGAAGTCGTAATTAAACTGTTTAGTAAGCTACATGAGGCAAAAAAAGAGAAAAAAATAAAACGATGTCACATTCGTCATTCCAACTAAAGTCTGACTACTTTTTGAATAATTTGTTGATAGTTTTGGTAACAGGATAATTGACTAGCATATCTATTGGTGATAGATAACTCCTGCAAATAAGTTAAATCAAACATAAATGTGTTAGTTTGTTAAAAGAATGTTATAGTTTGTTAACTTGGGCTGTCAATTTTATTGTTTGCTTTTGTTAACTTTGCAAGTACTAGCTGTAATGATGGTGATGTGCACTGTATCATGTCAGAGCAGCAGACATGAAGAGAAAGGCATCAGACATAGCTTCCTTCTTCAGCAAGGCAGCAGTTAGCAAGAAGCCAGCTGAAGTGCAGAAAGACAGTCAGTTAGAAGGGACAGATTCAGAGAGCGAGAGGGAAGAGTCCCCAGTGAGTGGAGTTGTCCCAAGTCAGCCTCCAGGTATTCAGACCCTCTCACACCTGGCCATACATTTACCCTCTCTGACAATGTCCATTTGTGTGTTATGTACAAAAACAGGTCAGGATTAAAGCAGTTTACATTAATTTAAAAAAAAATTTTTAGAGAATAGTTTCAGCACCTTTTATTCAGACACACATTCTTTTTCAGTTGTTTCCCAAAGAGCCCATCAAGGAGCCTGTGACAGTGAGCAGCTAGCCCATGCCAGTGACCCAGGAGATCCTTCAGGTCAGTATTTCATTCACATGTTTGGTTGTCTTGTGTTGCTGTCCTCTTATTTATTCTGTCTATTAAACAAATCATGCAGAAACAGTTATAAACTTCTTTTTTTTTGTAAAGCACCTTAAAATGTGACACTTCCATTTTTAGATGTTAGTGAAAGACCTCATCAGCAGACAGACTCGGAGAGTGAGGGAGAGCAGCCTCCAGTACTGCCCAGTGGAATAAAGAGCACCTCCAGGTATACTAAAACCTACACAGTGGTACTGTAAATTGGAATTGTACTCAAACCAGATATGATGCAGTAGCCATATTAACCTGGTAGCCTGATATTTCATTAATCGTTCTGATTCACTCCTATAAAACACCTCAGTCTTTCTCCATTAGATGGATGCTCCCAAGTCTGGCCTTGATCATCAATTAGATGTAGAATGGGACAATAGTCACACTTGTGTGATTTTTATCATTAATCTAGTCTGCAATATGAATAATTGAAATTGCTTCTTTTCTTTTCTTGAATAGATATATCCAAATCAAGAGCTGATGGACCAGTCCAGCCACACCTGAAGATCTTTCCTAAAACACTCCAGGGTGACAGGAGCGGAAAACTTTCAAGCCACATGGTACCATAAACACACGTGGCTCGAATACTCGCAGAGCCAGGACTCTGCATACTGCTATGCATGCAGGCATTTTGGACTCCCAAACACAGACTCAGTATTTACTTCAGGGTTGGGGTACAAGAATTGGAAAAAAGCAACATACAAAGACGGAGGATTTGCTGTACATGAAAAGGCAGAGGCTCACATAAATGCAATGATGGCTTGGAAGGAATTTGAGCGAGGAGAAAAAGCAAATGAATCTTTACCAAGTACTCTAACAAAAGAGCACAGTAAACACATACAAGAAAATCGTAGCTATATCAAAACTGTGGCAGAAGTATTGCTTTTAACTGCAACTCAAAATATCTCACAAAGGGGTCACTGCGAAACAAGTGATGCAGACAACAGGGGAAACTTCTTGGCTATATTGGATGCAATTGGTAACCATGACCCATTTGTAAAAAAGAAACTGACAGGGTCTTGCAATGCAAAATACACTAGCCATCAGATTCAGAATGAGATTTTGGATACATCAGCCGAAATGGTACGGTCTTCCATCATAAATGAGGTCAAGGAAAGTGGTGTCTTCTCTATAATGTCAGATGAAACCAAAGACACAAAAAAGAAGGAACAAATATCTTTTGTGCTGAGGTACTATTATCAAGGAGCTGTAAAAGAGAGTCTTCTGCACTTTGAATCTGCAGACCAGCTTGATGCTGCAGGATTGACAAAAAAAATAATAAAGTTACTTGAAAGATATGGACTAGACTACAAAAATAATCTTGTTGGGCAGTCGTATGACGGTGCTTCTGTCATGAGTGGCAAGCACTCTGGCGTTCAAGCTCGTATTAAGGATGTGGCAAAGCAGGCATTTTATGTCCATTGTAATGCTCATAGTCTTAATCTAGTTCTTGTTGACACAATCAAAGCTGTCCCACCAGCTGATACTTTTTTTGCGTTGTTGCAGAGACTATATGTATTTATGTCTGGCTCTCATGTTCACATCAAGTGGCTTGACACACAGAAAGAAATGTATCCTGGAACTCCAAGAGAGCTTCAACGGTTGTGTGACACTAGGTGGGCTTGCCGGCATAGAGCTTGTCGTACCGTATTTGAAAGACTACCTGCTATTACATGTGTCCTTGAGAAAGTTGCTGCAGAAAACCATGGAGAAAGGAGCATTGATGCACGGGGCCTGCTCGCTCAAATTGACCTGCAGTTCATTGGCCTTTAAGTGACATGCACCAAGATTTTTGGTGAAGCAAAAGCTCTGTCTGATATTCTGCAGTCTCCCTCTCTTGATTTGTGTTCAGCTGTAGATCTAGTTGAAGCCCTTGTGCAAACTTTTCAGGATTACAGAGATGAGTCCTACTTTGACAGTCTCTGGAAAGAAGTAGTAAATACTGCTGAAAACTCCAATGTGGAGACAGAACCTATTCCAAAAAGAAAGTCAAAACAGACCAAAATGCTAGATGGGCACACTGTCATGTCTTCTGTAGGTGAGCGTTCTGAGCAGACCAGGGACTCTTTTCGTACAAGCATATTCTACCCTGTGCTTGATGTCATGCTCAGTGAATTAAAGAGACGATTCTCAAAACCTAACTGTGCAATAATGATGGGGATTCAGGCCTTGAATCCATCAAGTGCTTCATTTTGCAAAGAGGAGGCTTTATTTTCATTTGCTTCTATTTATGCATGTAACATAGATGACCTCACACACGAGATACATCAAATGAAAAGAGTTCTACAGAGGAAAGTAGCATCTGGCATACAGAAGCCCTCCAACATAGTAGAGCTCACTAATATGATTGAGCCTTTTAAAGATGTATTTCATGAGCTCTTCCGATTGTGCAAAATTGCCATTGCAATACCAGTAAGTACTGCGACCTGTGAACGCAGCTTTTCCACACTGAAGCTGGTGAAGACATTCCTGCGTTCGACCATGGATGACAGTAGACTGAGCAATCTGGGTGTTTTGAGTGTGGAGTCCAGGCGAGCAAAGTCCCTGGATATGGAAGATTTTGTAAATCGCTTTAGTGCAAACCACAACAATCGCAGAATACAGCTGTATTGAGGGAAAATGAAGGCCTATTAAAAAAAAAAAAGAAATCGATTAGTTACAGATCGATTTTACTAATTGATATATAAATCAATTCAGAATTGGAATTAACATTTTTTCAACACAGGCCTAATCCTGATTTAAGTTTTTTTTTGATCAAATTATTTATTCTGAAGAGTTTTAAGAAAAAAGTTGCACTCAAGGGTTTCAAGTATTTCACTTTCGTAAGTACGCTTTATATGTAAATATGTTTACATATTGTAAATACGTTTTTTATGCATTTTGTAAAGTAGTTTGTAATTGTAACTGACTTGATTTGACTCTCACCTGACTTGGATCATTTTTTATAACTAAAATAAAACAACTAATGGTTCTAATAAAACAACTGTTTCCTGTATGTTCTTTTCTTAAGGAGGTGTGTAGTTTACAGTAGGTGACCTAAATATAGTTCTAATTTATGCCACCCCCAAAATGATCACCTAATCATCCTGGCCACCCCACAGAAAATTTCCTGGCTCCGCCACTGAACCAGACTGAAATTTTTCCAGGACATTGTGCTCCTTAATAAAATCATTAAGTTGAATTAATGATTTTTCTAAAATTTTGCTTAAAAAAGGTACGTTAGATAGCGGTCTAAAATTGTTAAAATCATTAAAATCTAAATTGCTCTTCTTTAACAGGGGCCTCACTACCGCCCTTTTAAAGGTGGCAGGAAAGACCCCCGTCTGAAGGGAGCAATTCATCATGGTTAAAATCTCATCTCTAAAAGATCCATAAAATTGCTTAAAAAAGGAAGTGGGAATCGGGTCCAAAACACATGTGGTGGGCCTCACTGAGGAGAAAACTTTATCAAGAGTCCCAGCTTCTACCAGGACAAAACTGTCCAGCGTTTCCTCTGGTAAAGACACACACTCAGATTTGTCTAAAACCATGTTACTCTGAGAAGATAAAATCTTACATCTGATGGTGTCTACCTTCCCTCTGAAGTGGTCTGTGAACTCCTCACAAAGAGTGTTTGAAGGGGTTTTAGGAAATTAAGTAGTAGCTCTGTTAAAAAGTTTATCATTGGTGGAAAAAAGGATTTTGGAATTATTTTTATGTTCCGACATGATTTTGGAGAAGTATGAATTTCTTGAATTTCTTACTTCATTGTTGCATAATTTGAGAAGATCTGTGTATATTTGATGGTTTATTGTGGTTTTACTTTTCCTCCATTTTCTCTCTGCCGCCCTACAATTTCTCTTCATTTTTCTGAGGTTTTCATTTTTCCACGGCGTTGCAGCTTTAGATTTTAAACTTTTAACTTGTAGTGGAGCAAGCCGGTCAAGAGTGGACTGAAGCCTTCTGTTAAAATCCTTGACAATAAAATCACAGGGGGCAGGTAAAACAACAAACACGGTGGAGTATTCTTTTTAAAAATTTCCAGAAAACCTGCAGCCACTTCAGGGAATAGATGGCGCTTCCTGACAGTTCTCACAGAGGTCTCCTGCTGAATAAAACTGGTGATGTTAAAAAACACACAGTAGTGGTCAGAGACAGCCAAGTCAACAACATAGGACACACGGGTGGACAGGGCATGCGTGATGACCAAGTCCAGGGTGTGTCCTTTGTTGTGAGTCGGCTGCATGACATGTTGGCTAAAATCCATATAAGTCAGGATGTTTAAAAAATCTGTTGATAAAGGATCTAAAAGGTTATCTATATGTAGATTAAAATCACCAGCTAAAATGATACTTTCAAAGGAGTTGTGCAAAATTGATAAAAACTCTGAAAATTCTTGAATAAAAAGTGCACTCTTTTTAGGAGGCCTATAAATTGTGACACATAAAATCTGAGGAGTGCTAAAAACATTTGGATTATATTCAAAAGTCAAATAGTTATCAAATAAAACAGGTTTGGCGGAAAGTGTTGATGAACTTATAAAAGCAGTTCCCCCTCCCCTTTTGCTACTCCTCGTAGAATAGGTGAAGTTAAAATTAGGTGGGGAGGCCTCTGTAAGAACAACAGGGGCATCTGCACTCAGCCAAGTTTCTGTTAAAAATAAACAATGAAGATTATGGTCTAAAATCAGATCATTTATTATAAAAGTTTTGTTCAGCAGAGAGCGAACATTAAAAAGTGCCATATTAATAGTGATTGGAGATGGAGGGACTGTATGATTTACTGAAAGTGTGGCTTTTGGCAACTTTTTGAGATTATTTGGATTGCATTTGTTCGGTTTATGATTTTTAGTCCGCTCTCTGCTGATAATAACAGATATGAATGAGGTAGAACAAGGTCCAAGTCCAGTATGTGAGTTACTGTTAAAATCAGGGGTGAGTTCATAGGAGCAGGGTCCATTTGCACATCAGGATGTGACGGAGGAATCAGAGAGGGCAGGGGCAGTTGTGGCCAGTGTAGTTGACAGGGGGGGGCGTGGACATGCCAGGCTCAATGTCAGTGTACGAGTAACTTGTCTATTTAGATGGAGCCCATCTGGTCCAAACAGGTGCTTCCTGCCCCAAAAAATGTTAAAATTGTCTATAAAACCAATATTGTGAACGGCGGTGATGGAGGAGAGCCAAGTATTAAGGGATAAAAGTCTGCTAAAACAGCCAATTCCTCTGCCGACAATGGGAGTAGGGCCAGAAATAAAAACAGAGACATGTGTTTTTTCTAGAAGATTAAAAAGGTGAATAAAATCAAGCTTCAGGAGCTCAGTCTGCTGTTTATAAATGTCATTGGTGCCAGCATGAATCACAACTTTACTCACAGATTTGTGTTGATCAATGAGCTGGAGGATCTGTTCGGTAATGTCCGTGACAGTGGCTCCAGGGAAACACAGTGTAAGGGCTCCTCTCATCCTCACGTTTCTGATGATAGAGTCCCCGATGATGAGTGTGGTGGGCGGCGGGTCTGCAGGCGGATGTTTGCGCTGGGCAGAGGATCGTTCACCATCCAGGACTTGCTGTATGCCAGGTGTAGAAGCTTCCCCAGGACTGGAGCGATGTTTAATCGGTGCCGAGGGCTCACTCCGTGGGTTCGGGGTGAAGGGGAGCACTCCTCGGCGAGTTCTGGCTGCAGCCCGGGGTTTGGCGAGATGTGGGGGGCTGCGGGAGTCCGGCTGTTGCTCCTGCTGCTGGGAGGGATTAGGCGGCGCTCCTACGGAGCTACGGCGACCAGGGGCTGTCAAAGGAGGGAAATCCGCATCCAGGGCGCTGAAACGGTTTGATAGAGGCAGGCAGGTTGGAGGAGAGCGGTGGCGGCTGCTCCAAGCGCCTCCACCGCGGCCTGGCCCAAACGTTAACCGGGCACCCTGGAGCACCGGAGTGGAGCTGATGGGGGCTTTTGGTTTAGCCCCCTGCTGGAACCAGCGGTCCTCCTCTGCTGCAGATGTTACGCGGGCGTTTGGCACCCCGAGTCCGCCTGGAGGCCCAGCGATGGATCCTCCCCCCACAGCTTCGCCGGGCTGGCAGGGAATGGTGGGCGAAAGTCCGGCCGAAGATGATGTCCACGTCGCGCTCATGGTCCTGGATTTGGTGGAGTGTTGAGATCCTCTGCTCCAGCTCCAGAACCCTCTGGCTAAGTTTTGCGCAGCCATCACACCCAGGACTGCAGGTGAGTGGAGGCATTCCCACCGATTAAAACGATCCGGTAAAAAACGTCCTGGTTATTAATAAGTCAGTGGTGTTTAAAAATCCGTTAAAACGTTACGTTAAGTGACGTTACTCTTAAGAAACAGAGAAAACAGAACACAATAAATAACTTTACCATTAATCATACACTTTTCTCAGTAAGGTAGAAGTCAATATAGAAGCATACAGTATTATATACATGTTAGATCTACTTGCAGAATCGGCACATAATGAGACGTTCAAAAGCAGCCTTGACACCTAAAATCTCTCCTGGTTTGACTTTGGAGAATCAGATAAGGACAACGCTATCAGAGCTGTGACTCTCTCACGAGTGATGGGCTTGACACACGGGGGGACAAATGACAGCGACAGGTGAAACTTGTCGCCACACGGCGTGTGCAAGTCTACTTGAACGAGCGCGGAATTTCACATGCACGAATGTCGCCTGTCGCTTGGCTGGAGGAGGCTGGCTGCCCTCTCTCATTATGTAATGATGTAATCACTGACGGGATCAGATTACAGATCCTAACAGAAGGAGATTCTGACAGTCTGTGTTCTCCAAACTTTAGTTTTGACGATTGACAGACGGTGAAAAGTGACTTATTTGTTACAGTATGTGTTCCAATTTCAGCGCCACATTCGGCGCTCTGTTCACCATGACATGCAACGGCTTGTGTGTGTGTATATGTTTATCTGCAGTGGTTGGACGTATCACAGAGAATAATGAGGTATAAGAGTACAGAACTGTGGTGTGCAACTTTGTCACGTGGTGCAAGCAGAACCATCTGCAGCTCAATGTGGCAAAAACCAAAGAACTAATTGTGGACATAAGACGTCTAAACCACTAATGACCCCTATTTTCATCGGTGGGGTGAATGTGGACATAGGTGAGGACTATAAATACCTTTGACTGATTATTGATAATAAACTGGACTTCACCAAAAACACTGATGCAATCTACAAGAAGGGACAGAGCCATCAATCTTCTGAGGCAGCTGAGGTCCTTCAACATCTCCTGGAAGATGCTAAGGAAGTTTTTTTGTATGAGTCTGTGGTGGGTGATACACTGTTTTATGCTGTAGTGTGCTGGGGCAGCAGACTGAGGGTAGCTGAAACCAACAGACTCAATAAAAATATCTGTAAAGCCAGTCATCTCATTGGAGTGGAGCTGGACTCTCTTAGGGTGGTGTCCAAGCTAAGAACCATACTGGACAGTCTTTCCCACCCTCTCCACAACATGCTGGATAACCGGAGGAGCATGTTCAATAACAGACTCATTCCACCTGTTTGTTAGACAGAAAGACACAGGAAATCCTTCCTTCCTGTAGCCATCAGACTTTACAACTCCAGACTGAACAAAATGTCTAAGACATATCTCTGTTACCTCTGGCCATGTCTTGTTTATTATTATATTTATATTTGTATTGTTCAATTTTTATCTTTCTTACTTTTGATTTTTCATCCGATCACTGTCTTTTTTCTGTTTATTGCTCACACTATGTCATTGTTTCTAAGAGCCCTGCAATGCAGGAATTTCCCTTAGGGATTAAAAGAGTATATCTGTATCTGTTTATGGTATGATTTGATGTCTGTTTATTCTTCAGTTTGCCATGCCAACCTCCTCTGCTGCAATCAGCACTATTTTTCCCACCTGTGATCTGTTCTATTAAAATGTTCTCCTGCCTTCTAATCTCTGCCAGGTTATTTAAAGCTCCAGGCTGTAAATGTCCAATTTTTTTTTTCTTTCCCTTGTCTGATCTCGTTACAACCTTGTGTCTGTGATCTGAATTATCCTGTCTTGTTTTGCCACTGTCTGGCTGCTACAAAGCTTTTGATCTCTGGACATCAACTTTGTTCCTGTGCCGCAACTTGGAGGGCAGGGCACAGAAACTAGGTTGATGTTCAAAAAAACCTCCTAAGTTTGGACAAGTAACCAGATCTCTGCCTCATTGTGTATGACCCCTGCCTGTTTCCTGTTCAACCATCTGGATTCCAGTTTCATTGCTGATACATTCCCCAATGTTTGTGAATTAAATCAAGCCTGCGCAGGACTCCATTTCTTTATTATGTTCTGTGATGTCATTATCATTACGAGCAGACAGAGATGACCACTTCCTTTGGGGTTCTTAGAGCAGCTTAAGGAGTGTTCTGTCTGGATGATAACCCTCATACTGAAAATGTTATTGGCTTTTGTTTCGAGTCCTTTCAGATTCGCTGACTCTTTAATAGCTACTAACCTTGGTTCTTTCTTACTACCCACATTCTCTCAACAGTCTTTACAGGAATACTAAATGGTAAATGGACTGAACCTATACAGCCCTTTTGTAGTCATGCTGACCATTCAAAGCGCTTTACACTGGAGCCACATTCACCCAGCTTGCCTAACCTCGCGGGGCTTCCAAATATAGGTTGCCACGGCGCCTGAGAGTTTGGAAGATTTTTACCTAAATATTAATCACAATAATCATTATGGGGACGTTCTGTGGCACAGTGGTTTAGAACAGGCGCCCCATGTTCAGAGGCCTTAGCCGTCGATGCAACCGTCCCGGGTTCGACTCCAGGCCGAGGACATTTGCCGAGTGTCTCTACCCTCACTTCTCTCCCCTTTCTGTAACCTGTCAATAAAGGCCACTTTGGCCACAAAAACCTTTTTTTTATTTTTTATTACAAAATAATCATTATTTTCTCCCCTGCGACCCACCCAAATTAAAAAAACTTCTGGCTACAACCATTCCTGTTGAATTTAATTTCTTAATTTTTTTCCACCCTTGAAACAAATTTTGTTTCATTGCCCCGTTGCAGAACTCTAGAGTGCTGTTTGTGTACAAAACAAAAATAGACATTCAGAATTACATGCTTGTATCATGCTTACCTGTTTGCTCCCTCTCCTCATCATTGTCCTCACCTGTCTCTCCAATCATTCACACCTGATCCTCCTTTCCTCATGTGTTTATAACCCGTCACTTCCCCTCACTCAGCACCGGATCATTATCATTGTCTCCATGGTGTGTAGCCTTGCTGTTACCCATCCTGCTCGTCCGATGTCCTGTCTCTCCATTCCTGCCATCATCATCATCACCTCCTCCACCAACAGCACTCCAATAAACATCCTTGCACCTTTCCACGGCATCTGCGTTTGGGACCATGCACCACATCACAGCACTTCTTGACAAAATAATCCAGCCCGATAAAATGAACCCAGCACTCGCACAGGAGATTGCCGCCCTTCACCAGGACATCTGGGCTGGCCTGTCCAAGATCGCGGTCTCCCCTCACCCACCTCTTCGCATCTCCGGGGCTGGAGAGACTCTAAAAGTTTTTCCTCAGTTCCAGAATGTGTTCTCCGCCCGGGATCTCACCGCGCTGGGGAGGGAAGCGGCGAGGGTTCGCCAGGAAGGGTGGGATCAAATCATCAGTCCAACATCTGCGTCTCCACCATCTAACCGCTGGCAGAGGCCCTGCCGCACCGGGACTGTTTCTGGGAGCAGGGAACAGAGCACTGCCCCCTCACCAACTGCCTGCACTGGTCCTCGACAGCATGAGCCTCCTCTACCGCCTCATCGCAGGCGGCGCCGTTGAGGTAGGGCCGCTTCCGGGGTGGAGGTCTGAGTTGTCCACTCGCCTCCGGTCCTCCCTGCCGCGATCAACCCACCAGTCCTGACAGTCAGCCCACCTAGGCCAGCTCCTACAGTCAGCCCACCGGCTCCAGCTCTGACCTGCCACAGCAACAAGCCGTGCTTCTTCCAAGTCAAGTCTCTTGTTATTTTTCTGCTGCTTTGATCAGTGACGCAACTCACTGCTGAAACTGTCCTGATACACTCAGAAAGAGAAATAATGTTATGTCCAACTCACCCTTCTTAGCTGCGCCTACACAGCCACAGACTCATAATCTCGAACAAAAACAATCCTTTTACGTCCAGTGAATGTGCTCCAATAAAGTACTTAGTCCGCAAGTCTTCCTCAATCCAACTCTGCCGCTAAAAACCTTTGTAAATTATTTTCTTGCGTGTATTTCTCCGAATGTTTACACCAATTAGCAAGCTCTTAATACCACACTTCTTCTTCTTCTTGATAATTATTCACGGCTGGCAAACAACGAATTGGTGCATTACTGCCACCAACTGGTAAGAAGTATGGACCAGAATGTCATTTTAGGGACTCATTTTAGCAAACTACTGTACCAAAGTGTTTTCTTTTACCACATCCAAAACTCCCAATTAGTAACCTATTGCACCCTCTGTTGGTTGTCTTGGGCCAATAAATTTGCATGAGGCATTGTAATCTGTCATGGGCGAGCCCAGCCTGCCCCTGGCGCCAGGCCTGCCTCCTCAGCTACGGCCTGGTCCTCAGAATAGGACCACCGGGCCATCTGCCAGAACTCAGACCAGCAACGGAACGTCCATCGGGCTTTCCGCTGGACCTCCAGGTCCTCATGGGAGGACTATCGGGCCGTCCGCTCCAGCCAGAGGACGCCACCAGGGCCGTCCACCCGACCACCGTCCAGCCAGAGGACGCCACCTGGGCCGTCCGCCCGGCTCCCCATCTGTAAAGGGACGCCCTCCTGGCCGTCCACCAGACCTCTAGGTCCTCAGGGGCAACCCTTCTGGCCCTCCTTCCGTGAGCCCCCTCCAACCACCCTGGCAAGGGTGCTACCTTTTTTTTTGTAATCTCCCTCTTTCCACTGTGTCTGGAATCTGCCTTTAAAGGGGGGGTCCTGTCATGCTTCCCTGTTTGCTCCCTCTGCTCATCATTGTCCTCACCTGTCTCTCCAATCATCCACACCTGATCCTCCTTTCCTCAGTGTTTATAACCCATCACTTCCCCTCACTCAGCGCCGGATCATTATTGTTGTCTCCATGGTGTGTTGTCCTGCTGTTACCCGCCCTGCTCGTCCGATGTCCTGTCTCTCCGTTCATGCCGTCATCATCATCACCTCCTCCACCAACAGCACTCCAATAAACATCCTTGCATCTTTCCATGGGGTCTGCGTTTGGGTTCATGCACCACACCACCACACTTCTTGACAGCGTGGTCAGACAGACATTTCAGTCAATCCCACTCGGGTGCTGGGTATTGGCGCCTATCCATAGAACCACTAGCAATGGCTGTGAGATCACATAAAAATAGTACAGGTATAACAATTGGACAATAGGAACACTGACTTTGTTTGTGGATGATGTTATGTTTATTAAAAATGTGGAAACATCTATCCATGCACTTTTAGAAGTTAATAATTATTTTGGAAATTCTCAGGCTATAAGTTAAACATATCTAAATCATCATCATTTTAATAAATTAAGAAAGCAAGAGTCCCCCTGAAATTGCCACTCAATTTAGCACTGTAGATTATTTCACATATCACATATTCTTGGCATATCTGCAGAGTCACTGCAGTATTTATATTTTTATTCAGTAATCATACCTATTCCTACACACCTTATCACAATAATGCAATTAATAAGTGCAATTGCTATATAATCTAAAGATGTATGCAAAAACATACTGTGAAATAATTCTTAAATCCATCCATCCATCCATTTTCTTCCGCTTATCCGGGGTCGGGTCGCGGGGGCAGCAGCCTAAGCAAAGAGACCCAGACTTCCCTCTCCCTAGCCACTTGTTCCAGCTCCTTGGGAGGAACCCCAAGGCGCTCCCAGGCCAGCCGAGAAACATAGTCCCTCCAGCGTGTCCTGGGCCTTCCCCTGGGCCTCCTCCCGGTGGGACGTGCCTGAAACACCTCACCAGGGAGGCGTCCAGGAGGCATCCTGACCAGATGCCCGAGCCACCTCAACTGACTCCTCTCGATGTGGAGAAGCAGCGGCTCTACTCTGAGCCCCCTCCGGATGACTGAGCTTCTCACCCTATCTCTAAGGGAGAGCCCAGACACTCTGCGGAGGAAACTAATTTCAGCCGCTTGTATCCGTGATCTCGTTCTTTCGGTCACCACCCAGAGTTCGTGACCATAGATGAGGGTAGGAACGTAGATCGACCGGTAAATCGAGAGCTTCGCCTTTTGGCTCAGCTCTCTCTTCACCACGACAGACCGGTAGAGCGCCCGCATAACTGCAGATGCCCCACCAATCCATCTATCGATCTCCCGCTCCATTTTTCCCTCACTCGTGAACAAGACCCCCAGATACTTAAACTCCTCCACTTGGGGAAGGACCCCATCCCCGACCCGGAGGAGGCACCCCACCCTTTTCCGGCTCAAGACCATGGCCTCGGATTTGGAGGTGCTGATTCTCATCCCAGCCGCTTCACACTCAGCTGCGAACAGCTCCAGCGAAAGCTGTAGATCACGCTCCGATGAAGCCAACAGGACCACATCATCTGCAAAAAGCAGAGACCCGATCCTGAGGCCACCAAAACGGATCCCCTCAACGCCTTGGCTGCGCCTAGAGATCCTGTCCATAAAAGTTAGGAACAGGATCGGTGACAAAGGGCAACCTTGGCGGAGTCCAACTCTCACTGGAAACAAGCCCGACTTACTGCCGGCAATGCGAACCAAACTCTGGCACCGGTCGTACAGGGACCTAACAGCCCGTATCAAGGGGCCCGGTACCCCATACTCCCGGAGCACCCCCCACAGGGCCCCCCGAGGGACACGGTCGAACGCCTTCTCCAAGTCCACAAAACACATGTAGACCGGTTGGGCGAACTCCCACGCACCCTCCAGGACCCCGCTGAGGGTGTAGAGCTGGTCCAGTGTTCCACGGCCAGGACGAAAACCGCATTGTTCCTCCTGGATCCGAGGTTCGACTATCCGTCGGACCCTCCTCTCCAGAACCCCTGAATAGACCTTACCCGGGAGGCTCAGAAGTGTGATCCCCCTGTAGTTGGAACACACCCTGTGGTCCCCCTTTTTAAACAGGGGGACCACCACCCCGGTCTGCCAATCCAAGGGAACTGCCCCCGATGTCCACGCAATATTGCAGAGCCGCGTTAACCAACACAGCCCCACAACATCCAGAGCCTTGAGGAACTCCGGTCGAATCTCATCCACCCCCGGAGCCTTGCCACCGAGGAGCTTTTTAACGACCTCGATGACCTCAACACCAGAGATTGGAGAGCCCGACCCCAAGTCCCCAAACCCTGCTTCCAGATTGGAAGGCGTGCTGGTGGGATTGAGGAGGTCTTCGAAGTATTCCATCCACCGACCCAAAACATCCCGCGTCGAGGTCAGCAGCACACCATCCCCACTGTAAACAGTGTTGGTGGCAGACCGCTTTCCCCCCCTGAGACGCCGGATGGTGGACCAGAATCGCTTCGAAGCCGTACGGAAGTCGTTTTCCATGGTCTCTCCAAACTCCTCCCACGCCCTAGTTTTTGCCTCAGCAACCATCCGAGCCGCATCCCGCTTGGCCTGTCGGTACCTATCAGCTGCTTCAGGGGTCCCACAAGCCAAAAAGACCCGGTAGGACTCCTTCTTCAGCCTGACAGCATCCCTTACCGCCGGTGTCCACCAGCGGGTTCGGGGGTTGCCGCCGCGACAGGCACCGACCACCTTGCGGCCACAGCTTCGGTCAGCCGCCTCGGCAATGGAGGCGCGGAACATGGTCCACTCGGACTCGATGTCCCCCGCCTCCCCCGGGACGTGTTCAAAGTTCTGCCGGAGGTGTGAGTTAAAGCTCCTTCTGACAGGAGACTCTGCCAGACGTTCCCAGCAGACCCTCACAACACGTTTGGGCCTTCCAGGTCTGTCCGGCGTCCTCCCCCACCATCGGAGCCGACTCACCACCAGGTAGTGGTCAGTGGACAGCTCTGCCCCTCTCTTCACCCGAGTGTCCAAAACATGCGGCCGCAGATCAGATGAGACGACAACCAAGTCGATCATTGAGCTGCGGCCTAAGGTGTCCTGGTGCCAAGTGCACATATGGACACCTTTATGCTTGAACAAGGTGTTCGTTATGGACAATCCATGACGAGCACAGAAGTCCAATAACAAGACACCGCTCGGGTTTAGATCAGGGGGGGCATTCCGCCCAACCACACCCCTCCAGGTCTCACTGTCATTGCCCACGTGAGCGTTGAAGTCCCCCAGCAGAACAAGGGAGTCCCCAGGAGGAGCACTCTCCAGCACCCCCTCCAAAGACTCCAAGAAGGGTGGGTAATCTAATCTGCTGTTTGGCGCGTAAGCACAAACAACAGTCAGGACCCGTCCCCCCCACCCGAAGGCGGAGGGAGGCTACCCTCTCGTTCACCGGGGTAAACCCCAACGTACAGGCGCCGAGATGGGGGGCAACAAGTATGCCCACCCCAGCTCGGCGCCTCTCAGCGGGGCCAACCCCAGAGTGGAAGAGAGTCCAACCCCTCTCGAGGAGACGGGTTCCAGAGCCAGAGCCGTGCACCGAGGTGAGTCCGACGATGTCCAGTCGGAACCTCTCAACCTCGCACACCAGCTCCGGCTCCTTACCCACCAGAGAGGTGACGTTCCACGTCCCGAGAGCCAGCTTCTGCAGCCGAGGATCGGACCACCAAGGTCCCCGCCTTTGGCCGCCGCCCATCCTGCACAGCACCCGACCCCTATGGCCCCTCCCACAGGTGGTGAGCTCATGGGAAGGGGGGCCCATGTTACCTCTTCGGGCTAAGCCCGACCGGGCCCCATGGGTAAAGGCCCGGCCACCAGGCGCTCGCCAACGTGCCCCACCTCCAGGCCTGGCTCCAGTTTTCATTCAGACTAATTTTTACTCTTAGTTCAGAGACAGGGGGGCTCACTGTTAGTTTTGTGTGTGCGTGCGTGTGTGAAGGACTACAAGTCTGAATATGCGGCTAAAATTCACAATTTTGCCATCTCAAAGGTTGTGCTGCCAGTTTCCCTGTCTCAGCTGGCGTTCTCCACCCTTTTCCTTTGGTGTCCCTTTTTTGTGCCTCTTTTAGCAGATTTTCTGTTTGTTTCTTGTTGAAGCTGACAACACCGGGTATGATTTTACAATCCTCATACATCTCTACTGAGTGCAGGCATGTGGTTGAAGAAGTCAACAGAATATTCAGTATATATCAAAGTTCCCCAGTAGGGAGGAAAAACACTTCTTTAGGACCTTGGGAGGTTCATGTTGTTTAGCTGTGCTGCTTAGAGTCCACAGAACATCTCCCGTGGGAGACTCCTTCACATGCATGTAACGCCCAGCACACATGCTCCTAATGCAGTTCCACTGAGGGAACAGTGAGTACAGTGGAGGATTCATCTTCACATAGAAGTGTGTCTTTCATACTGTGCTAGAATTAACTACAACTAACAGGTGCTGAGCTCGCTCTGTTCTTGTGACTAACAATCATCAGCAGTGCTGGAATTAAGCTCATGTGTTTGTTTTTGTGAAAGCCTCCATAAATTGAAGTCATACAGAAGACCATTCTGGATGCTGTAATCATTACAAATGCACACTCAGGGTAAATGTCGCTTGATGGTTGGAGTGGTAGGCTTGTAATTGGAGGGCTGTAGGTTTGATTCCAGCCTCCTCCAGTCACATGTTGATGTGCCGCTGCACAAGACACTTAACCTCAGGTTGCCTAGCGATCTGCATATCGGTGTATAAATGTGTGTGCGTTTGTGAGTGTGGCTTCAGTGTAAAGTGCTTTGAGTGGTCAGTAAGACTAGAAATTTCAGTCCATTACACCTGCCCACATATTAGGACTTTGCTTTTGACTTCCATTCATTTAGTAACTGCCATTTTGCCAAACCCAAACATTGACCCTAATCATTAAAAGTATTTTCCTACCCCAAACTTTAACCTCATACCTCTAATCCACCCCTAACCCTACAAAAGGGGTTCCACTGCATTAGGACTAGGCTTTTGCCCCCATAAGACTCATCTGTCTTCAGAAGGTGAGTGAAAATGCCAGAAAAGGTGCTAAATACAACAGCTAAACAAGTACATACACATGGTTTAGCAATGAGATACTAAAATCTAAACAGCAGAAGGTTTGGATTATTTTAAAGTCAAAGAGCAAACAGAAGACCATGTTCAGGAGTTGCAGCCGTCTTATCTGCAGCCTGAAGCCAAGAACTGATCTAGTCTCTGATCTGGCGCTGTAGCTCTGTCATGTGTGACGGTGCTGCAAACGCTGACTAAAAGTCAGTGTTGATAAACACAGTGAGCCCTCTGGGGGATAACCAGGGAGGTGGAGCACAGATGGTGCATACCTTAGCTAGCAGGAACTTCTAGAAAGCCAACAGTTCGTCTTGATGGCTTAAATTTAGAGCTGCTCCTCCACAATTTTATTTTTTCTTCTTAGGAAAAATTGCAGGCTTTTGTGTCAGCATCTAGAGTGCAAACCTTTCTAGCTCAGAACTAAAACATTTATTTAGAAATCCCAGTTTTTTGAATAAATACCCAAAGTTCTGTTTCAAAGAAATACCCTAGAAATACCCCAACATTATGTGGCTAATATACGGTTTTGAAGATTCTGTAGTAATATCCCTCATCATGAAAACACCAGATCATTTGAAAAAAAAATTATTCTTTCTTTGTGCAGCACGGAGGTTGTCTTAAATGTGCCTCTGTGAGACAGAGGAAGATGCTTCCATTTCTCTAATAGTGGCATCTTGCCTGGTGGCCGGCACCTAGCGAGATGCACTGATGGCATTTATGGGCCAGTGGTATTTTGATCTTTTTGTTCACTTTGCAGTTTATATTGTACTTTAAATATTTCATATATTACTGTTTTCCTCTGTAGGCTTTACATTCTGTTTGAATTGATTAATATGCCTACCTGAATGCATTGAGTTCTAATGACTTCCTGTTCTTGTTACTCCTGTTTCTTTGTCACATTTTGCTTTGGTATTTGGACTCATTCTTGAATGAGGTAAACTCCGCTTATGACAGAGTAAGTTTCTGGTTTCTGTTCTGCAATTTCTTCTCAGGATCTGCACAGTTTATCTTCAGCTCTGTGTCTTCCCTCATAGCTGCAGCCTGTTAACAATCAACCGCCTGGTTCTTGTTCTCCAGTCACCACTCCCTGTACCCCACAGTTCACTTTGTTCATTTTAAGATCCTCTTGTTGCTCAGTCTGTTTCCAGTGGTGTTCCCATGAAGTTCTCTTTTTGAATTTATTTGCTTCAGATCTTTCATGTCTCCTTACTTTGTTTTACCCGTTCAAATGAGAAAGTTATACCTGGATATCACATCCTGGTAGAACTTTCTCACTAGTTAACAGAAAATTACTATGATGCTCAGGGGGCCTATCATTTCAGGTTAAAAAAAACCCCAAAAGAAACGTTTTATTACTTCATCTTATATGCTAATTTAATGCTGCTGCTGATTGATCCAAATTACAAGTGACCTACTTCACCCACGTGACCTCTAAAGTTCCCATTGCACCATGAGCTCACCAATCAAACAATTTAGACAATTTCAGGGCGTGGTCATCTAGATGTAAAGAAACGTTGACAAATGTCAGGGAAGAAATTTGAGAACAGTGCTCAGAAAAGAAAAGCGATTTGTGAGAAGGAGCTTTGAGACAAAGAAATAAGAAAGAAAATGCCTAAGCTGACAGAATTCTTTAAGTCAGCTAAAGAAGTTGGACATGGCTAGCTCTCTGACACACCGGGCAGAGAGGAGGATGCAGCAGCAGCACCTGTAGGCATGGAGCAGCCCGCGCAGCAGGGAACCGCAGGTGAGGAGGCGCAGCCGATAGGAGCGAGACGTGAGATTTCTACTGCAGGTTTTCGTTTTTTTCACTTTTTCTTTTCTAAATACACACTGGATATTTTAGTTATTCTGGAAATACAGTCATATCACGGTGGATTATTCTTTTCAGCACGGAAAAAAAAAGTACGGAAAAATTTATGCTCTTTATCAAATGCTGTATGTATTTTCTGGGCTTATTTTGCTGCTCATTTGCTGAAATTTGCACGTAGCGTGATGAAACTTGCAGCTTTAGAATCTGTGAGATGCTGGCTTTCAGGGAAGGCAAAGTTTGCTCGGTTCAGTTCGGCAGGGTGACCGACAGGTTCGGTTGAATGTGTTCATGTAAAAATCGCAAAATAGCACAACTGCTCTTTTAGTTGCTTGTTATTTTTTCTGGGTTTGGAGGTCACAAAAAGTATTTATTAGTCTTTAGCTAAGATTCTGAGGTTTATAATGATAGGACATGCTTAGCAATCAGTGTCCACAGGCCAACTAAATTTAGACACTCTCTCCGCCCTTCCCCCACAGTGACCCGGCGGTGGGGCTGTGGGGTGGAACAGGTTAAATGTAAATCAATAAGCACTTGCTGACACATTGGCCATATTGCTGCCCATGGTGCTGAAAGGAGGGTGTGGGTGTGGGTGTGTGTGCATGATGCACAACAACCTGTTCTCAGCTGCTTTTGTTTAGGTTTTTAATTTAAGTTATAAATCTGCACGGCTTCTTTTAACAGATTTTATTCATTTTAAATCATGCTTTTTATTCCTGTACTTTTGATTTTTCTGCACCCTGCTGTAATGCTTTTGACATTTTATGTAAAGCACTTTGAATTGTCCTGTAACATGAATTGTGCTTTACAAATAAACTTGCCTTGCCTTCTTTAAAGAGAAGGTCCTTGCACTGACTTGTTAGCTGCTGTTCTTTGTTTCTGCTGTCATCACTATTGGATGTTTATGCAGAGGTGATGGTGGTATTCACTACTTTGTTATAATAAAAATAAATATAATATATTATATAAAAATAAAATAGATATGTTGGCTTTGATAATATATTTTCCATTTTCAGCATATCTATTTATCTATGATAGCTCCTATATGTGTGTATCTATCTATACACACATATAGGAGCCATATATAACACACACATATTTAAGGGCCGTGGTTGGGGGGGGCCTACTGAGCCTCTCTTCCCCGGGGCCTATCAGCTGGTTAAGGTGGCCCTGCCTTTGTCAAACCTTTGTTCTGCACAGATTATGTAAAGGCATTGGGGGTTGTTGTTTACATAATATTTATATTTTCACCAGTTGTTTTTATTGTTGACAATTTTAATTAAATTGTTGTATTATAGTTTCTCAAGAGTACTTGTTTGTTTTAATTTCTTTACTGGTTGGCGTGCACTTTTTATTTAAGTTTGAAAAATTTGATTATAACGCATTTTCTATTTGATTGTAAACTTTGTCCTAATTCTGTCTTGGGTTTTAACTATTAAATAATAAAAAAGGAAACATCACAAAAAACCCTTAAGGTCATGAAAATGAATTGAGATTTAGCAATTCAATGATGCATCCACCTTATTTATTGAAAAGTATTGGTATCAGCGATACTGGCCCGTATTTACTTGGTATCAGATTGATACCAAAATATGCAGGATCGCACACCACTAATACCTACTCATAGATTTTTCTGTAGAATTCAACTCCAAATTATTCACAGAAAATTCACCTATTCACAGATTGTGGAGTATTTCTAGAATATTCAAAAGAAAATGCAGGTTGGGAAGGTGAAAATACTTATGCTCAGTGCTACTTAATGTGTTATTGGCTGATGTTTGCAAAGCAGCCAATCCAGGAGCACCGTTCTTTTTTTTTGCCACAGATTGGTTGTACCCCAAAACTGAAGATGTGGAAGATTGTGGATGTTAGTTTATGCAGTCGTGCTAAGAAGGTTTCCACTGTACGTATTAGTATATATGGTGTTTATTGTAAAATAGGCAATTGTATGCATTTTTAGAGGTACTTATGGATTTTAGCTATTCGCGGGCAGCTGTGGTCGGGATCCACTGTATTATCCATTACAATTCAGTCTACCTTTAGTTTTGAAGTATTTTAAAAACAACACAGTTGGCCAAAGTGCTGTACAATGGCAGCCACAAAGATGTATTAAAAAACTCGAATTAAATACCAGTACCAGTAAACCAACACTTTAAACTTATAAATCTACTTGCCTGTCGCCTATATGCAATTGTGTTTTTCAATCATCTAATAATGACAAGCGAAAACTCCACTTGTATGGAGACCTGGAACAAAGCTTGATATGGACTAATGTAATGGCTTACGTTTTTTTAAAGAGAAGGACTGAAGGGTGTGTTACAGTCAATGGTTCCAACTATTAGGGGTATAAAACATCTCAGCGTCTCTGGGAAACACAAGGTGAGTCCTTCTGGTCTCTTGAGGCCATGGTCCTGTTTGAACACCTCAGAGTTTAAACAAATAGATTGTTAATGTGACCCTGCTGAACTTTTAGCCTTAATGGACTGAACATACCTGTACGAGAGGCACTTTCACCACTCCGACATATTGACTGTTGAACTACAGCATTCCACTCAGACGTGCAGTTTTCCCTATATCTGTCAGGTGTCCAAACTGCAATGGTTTGGACACTGTCTGCTTAGAAGAGAAGAAAGGAATAAATAAATTTTTTCTCAATAGAAAATCAATAAAGTTTTGTATCTTCGTGGTTCCTGAGACATAAATGATCCAAATGAGGAAAACAGCAGATATTTTCATACGGTATTTTATTTATTTTTTTACTTTTATTATTTTGTTTTACTTTTGCTCATTGTGTGACCTGAGCTTTCCTTTTTCTGTTTTGCGATTGGTACCATCCTTTGAATGATTGTTGTGTTTTTCCTGTTTGTGTGCACAGTCAGGTTTACTTTCCCCCTTACTGTTTCTATTAACCTTGTGATCTCCCATCTCCCTTTGAAATTTACGCTTCCTATTTCCTCACACAACATCTATTAGTTTTAATACTGACATTTCCTCTTGCTGAGTCCATGGTTCTCTCTCCAACAGAAACAGTATACAACCATGTTTTTCAGATGACGAAAACCACAGACTTTCATCTTCAGTCTTCTGTCATGTCAGAACGTCCTCCTGCTCTTTGCTCCTGCTGTCCTGCAGAGAGCCTCTGTTCTTTAATGAATTACCCAGCAGGTGAGTGGACACCAACATACACCTGCACAAACATGGTGAAAATCATGTACGTGCGTTTGCATCATGTGTGTGTGTTTGTATAGTTGGAAACGACGTCTGAGGCAACGATGCCCCCTGCAGTCTGTTCTTCTTTGAACTGGAGAATGAGACGTACTTTCTGTTTGTGGTTGATTTTCAGGTTAATTAAAGTTTGTCCCAAGTTGTATGCGTGCGTGTGCGCGTGGCCCTATGCTAAAACAGAGTAGTGACGCATCGTGATGAACATCAAAGAGCAGATTTAGATGCAGCTACCTCAACAGCAACTGAGTGCAGTGAAGAACCTTTTTGTGATGATGAAATGTTAAACAGATTGGAGCAACCCGACACAGACGCAGGCAGCCAGTCAGCTGGAAGAGCTGAGCCAGACTGTCTGACTGATGTGGGATCAGCTGAAACTACTCAGTGAAAAAGCTGTTTGTGTTATACATGTAAAACCTGCTTTTAAAGTGGAGCGCTGTGACCTTAGCAGGACTCACCATGAGAACAGAGAGGAGCAGTTATCATCAGGAAAGACACAGGCAGAATGGGACAATGCCTCAAGACTCGAGTCTACTGCAATCCCCCCCTTTTTTTAAATTTACCTTCAAGATAAAAAAAAACACAACAGTTAGAAAAACTACAAAACAACTTAAATGAAAATCGAGAAGAAAAATATACAAGTACTATAAAGAAACCCCAAGACAAGAGATTACTCCTTCACAACACAGACAATACCTTTTTATGAACACCTTCAAATTCATAAATGAACTACATCTCTAGATATTCCCTTATTTTCCACAATAGTGGTTCAAAATGAATAAAATGGTTTGTCTGTTACAGTGCTGGACTGAGACCAAAAAATGACCCTGGCATTTTAAGCCATGGCGGCCCACTATGAATAATTATACAATATGTGAAGGCACATGACATACCAGAGGATATATGTGCTGTTTGGGTTGTTTCAAAAATCAAAATAAAGCTCAGTAGCCTGCAAGGAAGAGATTACACATGTTGAAAAACGTATGCGCTCTTTTATTACTTAGAGATTTTTATTTTAGGCTAGATGTCCACAGTGTCACACTTCCCATCTTGAAGTGAAAGTGGATGTCATAGAGGTACTGCTAGAAATGTATTTTTAATGTTTTATAAAATATATTGTTTATAAAATACACAATTTTTCCCATAGTAAGACCATATCCATGTAAATTAAAAAGTTTATCAAAGTGCCACCTTGAAGTATGAAGAACAGAGAATTTCACCAGTGTTGCTTCTCTGGTTACATACCAACGATAAATTATCTACTTTGGCAAAACAATGTTTCACTAATATTTCATGATAATAATTACTGAAAACTGTAACTAAAATAACATTACATTAGACACCAGGTCTACTCATAGCACAGCTTGAAAAAAAGGCTATAAAGGCAGTTCTCACACACACCTACACACACACTATATAACAGCAGCTTAAGCAGAGAGACCCAGACTCTCCCCAGCCACTTGGGCCAGCTCCTCGGGAGGCATCCCAAGGCGTTACCAGGCCAGCTGAGAAGCATAGTCCCTCCAGCGTGCACATAATTTCAACAATGACTGACAACAGCAGCCAGCACACTACCAGTTATTCTTCTGCCTAGAAATACGATGTTGCACTAGATATTTTTAAAAAAATCAATTATCTATTTTTCCAGTCAACTTTTTCAATTATAAAATTCAATAACATTTTTGTCTCATTTTAAATAATATTCAGTTGGAACAGGGTGAACTGAAAACTACATATAAACACTGAAATTAAACGATTGCACTTAAAATACGAACAGTTCACATGTGGCTTGTGTCTCACATCGTCCTTCCGGTCTGCATGGAACTGAAATGCGCAGTTGTGCTTTATATCTTATGTCTTTATGTCTTAAGTGAGAATGCTGCAGAGGTTATTGTCATGAGGTTTTGGATTTCTTCTTCGGACAGATGACTGAAATATGGAAAATAGTTGGCTAATTCCATCGGCAGGCTCATTTATGACATGTCCTTTTACATGTAGGGACTTTGAAGGGCTCTGTACGGACAGGGCGCAGGGGGCTGCATCAAGCGCGTCTCCCCTCATATGCGGGGTCTAAACAGCTGAGTCCAGAGCTAAAGGATGTAGCCTAATGATCGATGTCTTCGGCACAGTCAACTACTTCAAAACACGACCTGTCAAAGGATTTTTGCAGTACTGTGCGAGGAAATGGGCTCCGACCAGACAGCTCTTCTGTGAAGCAGTTAGTCCTGATGACGGTCAGGTGGGAAGCTGTCCAGGATCTTTGAACTGCGAAATGATATCCACATCTTTTGAAGGAAGAGGGCAACGATTGTGCCCACCAATTTTACTGTAACAAATACTTACATACAGTAATTGATTTTCCTGAAACAATGTTCAATTAATCAAATTCCTTGACTCAGGGCAAAAACACAACTCCACCTGGCAAATAAAGTGACATCACGGCAACTCACACCAGGTACTGAAAAGTATGATGAATGAAGGCCTCAGTTTTGCAACTTTCTGAAGTGTATGTAAATATTTGGTTTCAACTGAATTTTAGACTTAAAACATATTTCCCACCGGGATTAGTAAAGTATTTTTGAATTGAGTTAATTTGGCCTATAGAGTTATGACCAATTTGTGTACAAAACCACATTTTTATGCATAAACTGTGTGTGTGTGTGTGTGTGTGTGTGTGTGTGTGTGTGTGTGTGTGTGTGTGTGTGTGTGTGTGTGTGTGTGTGTGTGTGTGTGTGTGTGCAATAAAAACAGGTATGTGTGTGTGTGTGTGTACATGTATAGCTATACTTGTGTGGACGAACCTTTGACAGGCCACCACCCTTGTGTGGACATTTGTAGTTGTGAGGACATTTTGCCTGGTCCACACAATGTTTAACAAGCTGTTAAACTCTACTAGTTAGGTTTAGAGGTATGGTGTGAATTAGGTTAAGGTTAGGGTTAGGCATGTATCACTAATGGTTAGGTTTAGGGAAAGTGTCTGGGTTAGGCATAGTAAAATCAATGGAAGTCAATACAATGTCAACACAAGGATAGCAAGACGTATGTGTGTGTGTGTGTGTGTGTGTGCTTGATCATTTTAAAATCTATTTTACACTTTTATCTTGATGTATCTCACATTGTCCCAAATTCATGTGGTCTTTGTACCACATTAGCTGGGTGGGGATCTGGTCGTCCTAATGAGGATCAGGTTGGGAGTGGGACTGACACGGGTGTAGACAATGAGTGAGACGGGGTGAGCAGGACAGAGTGCTGTGATTCTGACATGGTTTTACATCTCACATCACTTCCTCTGTCTCTAAACAATCTGGAATTTTAGCGACCAAGGCATTCTTAAAATGGCTAAGCAGCTTTTTGCATGTTTCCTCTAATATTTAGCTTTTGATTTATTTCGGTGCTGAGCTCCAAGTGGTAAAGTTGGAACGCCTCCCTGCCACCCTAAAGTTTAGCACAATTTAGCACAGATTCAAGTGGGGACTCAAGTGGGACTGGTTTCACTCCTTAACCACTCCCTTTGACTTTTCTGTCAAAGGGAGTATGAAGGTCAATTATAAGATTATTTTAATCCTAAATGTAATACTGGATTAATTAATTTAGATTTAACAGAATCCTTGTCCAAACTAATCAAAATGTTACAAGTGTTCGTTTTATTTGTAGGCTTTCATTTATACATACATGTAAATACAATTATTACAAAAGAATAAGAGAAATAAAATACATATAAAAAAAAAGGTGAGAAAACCTTCAACTGTGAGATTTCCAAAGTTCTGCCAACATCTCCTAATCCAGAGTGTTTAATGACGGGGGACACCTTAAAATGCTAAAACTTGCTTTGCTGTAATACATTTTTAAAGGCCTTACCTTTAAGATCAAATCTTCTTTCATAAAGTAACAACTTCCAAACTGAAGAGTTTTGCAGCAATGGAATCAGGATGAGCAGAGAAAAGGCAGAGGACTATGTAAAATGCAGTTTTTACACAAAGCGGGTGAGACAGCTTCTTATGAGGCGGCGTGCAATGAATATGGGCGCTTATAACTTCACAGCACTGATATCCTCCTTATACAGACGTCAAGCAAGGAATGTACAAGATCCAGCAACTATCTATCCAGCATGCCCAGTTGTTTAGATTTTATTTACCCAGAATGCCCTGGACAATTGTCCGCTTCCTGCTTTTGGTGCCGTTTTGGTCTGGTTGCCATTCACATATGCAATCGAACCGCAGCAGAGTTCATTTCAATCTAACCGACACCTACGTTTTTAGGGTGTATTCAGACCTGCACTGTTTGGTCCACTTTAAACGGACCACGGTTCGTTTCGAACGCTGGTCTGGACCTTTTATGCAGGTGTGAAAACCATAGACTGTATATTACTGGACGAAGCCTCAGTGACGTCACCCATTGGTTTCTGAAGAGCAAAAATGAAGCCAAATGGGCGGTTCCCACCGCCGCCATCTTGTCTGCGTCACGTGTTTCGTCACTCCCAGAAAATACAAAAATAGGCAAAGAGGTGGAGCTGAGAGTGGCGCTGTGAGGGCGGGGGCGGATGATTGACACTCTGAGTCGATGTAGCCAGGAGCTAGTCCTGGAGCTAACTGAAGCTAACTGAAGCTAACTGAAGCTAACAGAGCTTAGCAGGCGCCTTTAGCCTGAAAGCCGCAGTAGAGTAACTGTGCTACCCTCCTCCATCCAGGCTGTAAATACAATATTAAATCGGTAAGTTAACATTTAAATTGAAATAATTTATTCAAATGAGATGATCATTAACTTAATGCAAGTTTTCAATAATATTTTTAACTTATTATTAATAATATTGTATGAGATCTATTTAGTCTATGCATGAGATACATGATCAAGCTAAGTTAGTAAGGATAGTTCACATATTTATATTAATATTTGTATTTACCCTAATTGTTAGGGATTGAACTACCATGTAGGATCTCCCAGTTAAAAAACCTGTTCCCACAGCTATTGTAGATTAGCAACATCTAATATGACTAATTTCGATCCTAGTCAATTCTGCAATGTATGAATTTGACTAATCATTTATTGAGGTCTGGGAAGGGATAAGTTGCACTTTTAGTAAGACACTTGTGTTTCTTTTTATAGATTTTGTTTACCAGGTCACAATGGCTGCATGCCTGTCCTCCACAACAGCCAAACAAAGCAGAAAATGTAAGTACCTGTCTCCATCACCTCATGTAGAATTTTAATAGTATTATACTTTCAACCGATAAGCCACACCTGTGCAACTACATTCATTATGCTAGTTTTTTTCTCCATAGCCATTTGGATCATTGGAGACAGCTATGTCTGACAGTTCTGAGAGAGCTGAAGAAACCATCGGAGGAAACCTCGGCTTCCCAGACGTCCGGATCTCCTGGTTTGGCTGGGGGGGCTGAGGTGGAAAGGAGGAAGAACAGCTCTAGATGTCCTCATCATCAGCTGTGGTGGAGATGACATGGGGGTGGTCAGCAGTGTCCAGTTGGTGAACATGATGATGGAGGACCTGCACCAGCTTTACCTTCTCCACCCTCAGATGTCCATCATCTTCTCCTCCATCACCCAAAGGCGTTGATAGAGGGCAGGTGTAAACCCAGCAAAAATAGAAAAGGCCAGCAGGTTTGTCTACAGTGTTATGGCTTCTTTTATTCCTAGTTTAAATGCTGCCATCTTTACGCATCCTCACATTAGACATGACAGTCCCTATGAACAATTGATGTTAAAGCAAAAAGTATAAATATAATCCTGATTGTTATGTCTTATGTGTTGTCTGTGTAGTATCTTTATTTCAACAATTACATCTGTTGCCATAACACTGTTGACAACTCTGCCCCCCCCCACCCCACCCCATTTTACTGTACATAAGTCTCTTTTGCTTTCTGACCCCCCTTGTTTTTTATCTGTGTCCCTTTCTTTTATAGAATCTTGTGTTTAAAAAAATAAATGTTTTATTCTCTATGATGACTGAAAATTATTTCAACAGTATATAACAAGGAAAAAAATAAAACAAAGTAATTAATCAGCCAACTGCATCTTTGAATTTGATAAATTCCTTCAACATCTCAATATTAAAATAAACCTTGGTGTCTGCAATATTACAAAGCCAAATCATACTTCTTATGCGGCTACAAAACTAGGATTTTTTTTTCCTGAAATGGAAACAATATCTGTGTGAAAGAAAAACAAACTTCATTCATTTGTTGTTTATTTAATCAAAAACAAAAAACGGACAGCACCTAACGATGTGAAAGAAGTGGCATTAAAGATGATGCACATATAATGTTAAGTACTTCTCCTTATGATCTTTCTGTAGTTTTAGGCGATTGATATAATCTGTAAGGAAAAAAACAATGTATATTAAAAACTTAAAATTTCAACATTGCCCGTCTTAGTTGGAAACCCACTCATCACAACAAGACAGACGTGCTGTAAACAAATGAGCACACAGACATAACACTTATGGGTGTATGTATAAAAGTACAACAATGAAGGTGAATCCCATATGAATCCATATTAGAAATGGTTAATGCCTTAACTGACAACTCTTATTAATTTTTCAAAAGTAAAAAATCTCTGACAACAAAATATGAAACATATCTGGAGTTAGTTGGGAAAAAAAAATTTTTTTTGTAAACAAATGGGCCTCTAAGGCTGCTTGGTCGACAATGGGTTAAAATGATCACATTTCTTATCTACTTTACATGTTGAAACTGTCAAAATAACGTGCTGGTACACACACATCATATATATATATATATATATATATATATATATATATATATATATATATATATATATATATATATATGTATATACATATATATATATATATATATATATGTATATATATATATATATATGTGTACATATATATATATATATATATATATATATGTGTATATATATATATATATATGTGTACATATATATATATATATATATATATATATATATATATATATATATATATGTGTACATATATATATATATATATATATATATATATATATATATATATATATATATATATATATATATATATATATATATATATATATATGTATATATATATATATATATATATGTATATACATATATATACATATATATATATATATATATATACATATATATATATATATATATATGTATATATATATATATGTATATATATGTATATATATATATGTATATATATATATATATATATATGTATATGTATATATATGTTTATGTATATATATAGGCCTATATATGTGTGTGTGTGTGTGTGTCTTGACCGCAAAGCGATCAATACGTTATTTTGACGGTGAAATGAGCACAACTCAATAATTCTGTCAAATAAAATCATGAAGCCCTGTTTGCCCATAACTTTTATTAAAACTATGTGAAGTTTGAATAAATCAACATGTAAAGTAAATAAGAAATGTGATCATTTCAACCCATGTTCGACCAAGCAGCCTTATCTTAAATGCACAACATCTTAACCTGTTCAGTTTGTAGTTTCCCAGCGTGGTTAACTAGCTACTTTGCCTAATTAAGGAGCTCAGCTGCAGGAGCTTCATCTACAAAATAATGTACAGAAATATTATTTTACTTACCGAAAAAAATGGAGCAGAGACTTTTTGGACGGTCTGTTAGTGCAATCAGTACCACAGCAAGCCATCTTTTTCCAATAAGTGCACGATTTATATCTAAAGACTAATAAAATTTGCGGATGGAACTGATGTTCAAGTTCAGAAAAAGGAAATGGCCAAAGTCTTAACGTGAGTCCCAGGCTGAAGGCCTTCCCCGGAGCAAGCAGGGGGGGTAAGCAGTCTATGGCGGCAAGCTGCTAGCCACCGTTAGCCACCGTTAGCCACCAGCGCTAGTGCTGACGGCTCATCCGAGACCTGTCAATCAAAAGGACACGCCCCTAATTATTCATAATTTCAAGAATAAATTATGTCTAAACGGATGAGTTAGAAAAAAATTCACCCCCTCTCAGAGTTGTCATGACGATCAACCTGACCTAATAAACCTAAAATGGTTTTTTGAACCAGGCTGTAAACAGGTTTATTTCTGCTGTGAAGTTGGCCTTTTTAACATGGGAGTCAATGGGAAATTGCTCCTTTCTGGAGCCCGCCCCCAGCGGATGAGGGGTGAACTGCAGTTTTTGTTACTTCCGGGTTGGCCTCAATTCTGAGCGGCGGAGTTTGCCCCTTGGTGAAAACACACAAATGAATCCTGGTGCGGATCAGAGAACCGGACCGAGACCCACTTTTTTAGGTGGTCTTGGTCCGCTTCCAGACTCTGGTGCGGTTCGCTTCAGGTGTGAATACAAACCAGTGTCGATCCGAACCAACTCAAGGATACATGTGCCTTTTTGGGCTTAACAAGCCACCGTAGCAAGGCAACTTCATACCTGATCCTCCATCTTCTGTTTAGCCACGCTGCTGCCACCATGTTGTGGGTCAGGGCACGCAGAGCACATCATCTCTTTCAGGTTGCTTCACGCATTCGCAGATGCTGTTCCAAAATTTGAAACAGAGCGTTGCGAAACCTGCATTGAATGAGCTGCTCTTGACACTCAAAATGATTTTGCAGTTCCAATAACAGCAGAAATATGCAGAGCAGCGTAGGGCTTCCATGTTTTCCTCCATTTCCGGGTCTGCGCTCTGTGTGCCACCCTAGTCATTGCTGTCCGATGGCTGCACCGATCGTCACACGCGTGAATGTGTTTACAAAATATAGTTTACACAAAAAGTACAGTGTGAATGCGAACCGCACCAGACGAAAAAAAATTAAGTCTGCTTTTGGTCTGGACCAAAAAAGTGGACCAAAGGACTTTTCTGATCTAAATACACCCTTAGTTTGCTTGTTTGGTCCGAATCAGAGTTCAATTGCGCTTTCACACCTCCCCTAACAAAACAGACTTTCTGGGCAAACAAACTAGAGTTCGTTTCAAGTGGGCTAAACAGGGCTGGTGTGAATGCACCCTATATTTACCGCTATGGTTGCTTATTTTCCTACTGCTTTTGGCATTAACCCAGTGTTCCTACCCATATAGCAAACTGACTCCGATCCGGAGGTAGTGTAGGCTCTGACATCAAGATTAGTGCACAGGTGTACCTTATACTGCCCAGAATAAAAGGCCACCGAGGAATGTGCAGTTTTGTCTCACAGCAAAATGCCACAGATGCCACAAGCATTGAGGGAGCTTGCAATTGGCATGCTGACAGCAGGAATGTCAACCAGATCTGTTGCTCGTGCATTGAATGTTCATTTCTCCACCATAAGCCGTCTCCAAAGGCGTTTCAGAGAATATGGCAGTACATCCAACCGGCCTCACAACCGCAGACCACGTGTAACCACACCAGCCCAGGACCTCCACATCCAGCAGGTTCACCTCCAAGATCGTCTGAGACCAGCCACTCAGACAGCTGCTGAAACAGCTGCTCAAACAATTTCTGCACAAACTGTCAGAAACCGTCTCAGGGAAGCTCAACTGCATGCTTGTCGTCCTCATCGGGGTCTTGATCTGACTCCAGCTCGTCGCCGTAACAGATTTGAGTGGGCAAATGCTCACATTCGATGGCGTCTGGCACGTTGGAGAGGTGTTCTCTTCACGGATGAATCTCGGTTTACATTGTTCAGGGCAGATGGCAGACAGCGTGTGTGGCGTCGTGTGGGTGAGCGCTTTGCTGATGTCAATGTTGTGGATCGAGTGGCCCATGGTGGTGGTGGGGTTATGGTATGGGCAGGCATCTGTTATGGACGAAGAACACAGGTGCATTTTATTGATGGCATTTTGAATGCACAGAGATACCGTGATGAGATCCTGAGGCCCATTGTTGTGCCATACATCCATGAACATGACCTCATGTTTCAGCAAGATAATGCACGGCCCCATGTTGCAAAGATCTGTACACAATTCTTGGAAGCTGAAAATGTCCCAGTTCTTGCATGGCCAGCATACTCACCGGACATGTCACCCATTGAGCATGTTTGGGATGTGCTTGACCGGCGTATACGACAGCGTGTACCAGTTCCCACTAATATCCAACAACTTCGCACAGCCATTGAAGAGGAGTGGACCAACATTCCACAGGCCACAATTGACAATCTGATAAACTCTATGCGAAGAAGATGTGTTGCACTGCATGAGGCAAATGGTGGTCACACCAGATACTGACCGGTTCTGAGTCCCCAGACCCCCAATAAAGCAAAAAACTGCACATTCCAGGGTGGCCTTTTATTGTGGGCAGTATAAGGTACACCTCTGCACTAATCATGATGTCAGATCAGCATCTTGATGTGGCACACCTGTGAGGTGGGATGGATTATCTCAGCAAAGCAGAAGTGCTCACTATCACACATTTAGACTGATTTGTGAACAATGTTTGAGAGAAATAGTAATATTGTGTATCTGGAATGAATTTTAGATCTTTAAGTCCATCTCAGGAAAAATGGGAGCAGAAACAAAGGTGTTCCGTTTATATTTTTGTTGAGTGTATAATAGCCTAACAATAGAAACTGTTGCAAATCCATACAGTTGTAGATCAACTGTAATTTGAAAGAAAAAAACAAACAACCTAAAGAACAAAAACAGTTGTGTCCATGTGCAAGTGCACATCTGCTTTTGTGTAGCGTTGCACCACTAAAAAGTATGAAATAGGGGTATGGCCACCAACCTACCCCTATGGGGAAGAACAACACATTTTTGCACAAGCTCTGAAACTTTAACACACTTCAGTATATCTGATGTCTGTAAAATTGTATGAATATTTAGATAGTCAGAGCTGAATGGGTAAGTGAAGAACAAAAATGTGTCTACAAATTCTTTATATATCACATATACTCCATCACTGCACTAAATAATTTTATGTATGCAGCAAATGTCATTTCCAATGACAAAAACATTATCTCCAGATGAAACTTTAACTGTCCACTTGTCACAGCTCATCTCACCATACTGAGCTTTCACTGACAATCCACCAACAACTGGCCAAAGACAATGTTGCTTTTTAAAAGAGGGACGATTTACAGGAGCATCAGTGGTTTTCATTTCTGGCAATCGACGAATAATTTGGGCAAACTCTACAGGAACAGAGGAACGCATTTCTAACAGTTTTGCTGACATCATTTCCACAATGTTTGCTGGTACTCTGACATTCAAGGGGCCCCTCAACCAGATATTTAGCATTCGCCGAACAACACCTAAACAAACTAAATGCATATAATCTAGAGGAAATTGTGACACCATGCCAATACTGCTGCCATGAAACTGATGTGGACCCCTGTGATGAACTTCATCTGCCATGGTTTCAAATGATTCATCTGTCCTTAAACCATAGTCTATGCATGGATATGTCATGCGTCTGTTAATGTATTTTCCAGGTTGTGCACATTTGTCACAACCATGATAGGCATTGTGGTTCTTTGTGTTTTTAACAAAGGACCTGGCTGGTGTGCCACAAATGACAGTGTCAAGCTTGACCATCAATTTTGTACCCTCTAAATCAAAACCTTTTTTAAGCTGTTTTAACTCCGTGACAAAATCCCCAAGAAACTTTTGCTGAGCTGGGTTTTGTTGTTCCACAGAACAAACCTATTACTACAGGTTCTTTCTTGGGAATACTTTGTAGTAGTCCCAGAATGGGCCACAGTTGCAAACTAGAGCTTTTAAATAAAGGAAGTCCATCTATGTTTATCTGCAATTTCAATGTAAATCCGTCTGCAAGTGTATGTGTGTACTTAGACAGTGCTCTTCTGGAGATGACAGAATACCAAAATAGTGGTACTGTCCACCTTCCCTTTCCAGAATTGAGTATTTGGTCTTAGTCCTAAGCAGTGTCCTACCATCCTTGGGAAGCTCAGGATGACTTATCCGAAGTATGCCCAAAAGTGCCGTCAAAGCAACCAAAGAAATGCCTAAATTTATGGCCCAGTTGGCAATTTTGTCAGACAGTGAAAATGCCTCAAATACTTCCTCGTCAGAATGCTCTGAATAAGATGAATGGGCATTTCCATCACAGTCACCTACCACAACCCTCTCAGATATGTCTGCATCTACTTCCATGCTACCTTCAGCTAAAAACACCACAGGTTCTGAGGCTGCACAAGATGAATTAAATGAGCAACTTGAACCTTCTTCTAAAAACTCTCCACTGTCATGTCCAAGGTCACTCTCTGTTAGCTGAAAGTCAGTCAGTTCTGTGGAGTCATCCCTAATCTGTTGAAGTCGTTTTTCAATATCTATGAGGGTCCTCCGTCTCAAGGTGGAGCTGCAGACAGGCACAGTTTTTCTATTCATCTAAAAGAAATAGTTTAGAAACAAGGATCAATTGTACCCAGTGAGTTGTGGTAAGAAACAAGCATTAGAATTTTCCCTCCAAAGATATAAATACAGATGAAAAAGTTGAATTAGAGTAAATCCTCCAACCTGTCAAGAGATAAACTTAAATACAATCTAAATAAACAAACTATAAATAACTCTGTATGAACATTTATTATGGGGAGAGGAAGCTCTCAAAACATTTTATTCATTTGAAAAAACAATATATCCATACTGATTGTGTATAAATGTAACTTATGAATTCTCAAATCTAATTTATGGGCAGATTTTAAAAATTATGAGTACAAATATCAGTGAACAGTCATACGTCGCAATCAAGTGCTCAGAAACATCAATTCTACACATCTGCACGTGTCATCCTCTTCTACTGGAGGAAAAATTGAGTAGTATTCGTATATTACTTATATTTCTTCAAATATGTTTTTCATCTGTTTTTTTGTTTTTGTGAAGAATATAAGTCCCAGTACTCACTCTGTTCTTTCAGTTTAGCCTGGCTCAGTCTGCCTAACTTGCTCAGATGTTTTCCGAAACTGAATTATACTGCATATATTAATCAATTATTAAAATGACTGGGTAGTACTATCTAGCATTCGAGCATTCATATCTTGCACTGTGTGTGTTTTGCATACATTTTATGAGTAAATCAGAATATTCTATTACTGTTAAGCCAACTATGAATATACAAATAGACCGAACCATCTTTCCTTATGATTCAATGAACGCCCTGATGCTTCATTGTGGCTGCCAAACAGATTTTAAATTAGAGTGGGGGATACCGGTCCAAGATGGCGGCCCCACGACTCATCAGCGCCAGTAGGCAGTAGCAGTCGATGCGGCGTCTACTCTTTATACATATGTCTATGGAAATGACTGACGTACTCTAAACATTTTTTGTTTGCCTTTAAATGAACAGCGTCAGTCTGGAGTCCCCTTTTTGTCCGAAATAACCCCACCGTAAATGACACGCTAATGACGGCTCACTTTACAACAGTAACTTCAGCATAAAACAGGTTACCGTTACACTGTCAACACAAACACATCACAGAACAATAAAAGTAGCCTATAATATATCTCTATTACAAGGGAGTAGGTTTGATTTTGAGATTGAGCACTAACTGTCACGGCATGATGGTGGGATTTGCTATTTTGATGCCGCTGAAAACTGGCAAGTGCATTCTTCCAATTATTGAATCTCTTTGACGAAAAGGTAGGGTTTGCCTTTTTGGACCGGTCACTTTTCTTTATGGTGTATGTTTTAACACAGTGAAAACACAGAACACACTTGATGGAGGTGCTATAGTGCAGCCATGGATACTGCTTGTACCAACTCGCTTGGAAATGGAGGTTCCTGTTTGATAGCTGTTGAGCTGGAATGTTATTTGGGTCATGTTGGTTTGGCCTGTCCAGAATATCCACCTGATTACTGCCACTCTCCCTGCTACTCTCTCCAGGTAGATCAGATTCTTTAGGAATCAACCTCAATATAAATTTGACAACTGTATAGCAACTACTGTGAACACATACACTAGTAATACATGATGAGGCCTCTTAGATATAAGGCTCTGGTTTTAAAGCCACATGGGTGAATCATTGTTATTAAGATTATCAACATACTAAAATGTTTAAACTAGTGCTGTCAGACGATTAAAAAAATTAATCTAATTAATTACAGGATTTCTAATTAATTAATCTAATTAATCGCATTTTAATCTCATATCTGCTGACGGTCCCCAAATAAAGAGTTTGAATTCTAGAACACTTGCAGTATAGTGAATGACTAATCAAATAAGAAAAAAGCATATGAAATACACATTTCTTTTATTGCTGACATCTGAAAAGGGCATCTTGCCCAAAATATATACAAAGCTTCATCAAGCAACTTAAATTACACTTTCAGTGTTTTTTATAAATAAATAAAATTAAAAAAAATGTCCAGCAAACCTATAAAACTGGTGCATTATTCAAAAATGCAGTGCAAATAAAGCTAATAAAATAATAAATAACACTAGGCACTTAACCAGGTGCTCAATAAAACAAACAACAGCAAAACAAGGATAACATACCTTGAAATGTTTAACATCAAGAACGTGAAGTCAAGAGGCATTCCTTGTTAGGAGGACATGACATTGTTTCTAGATAAATAAAAAAAACAATGATGTGGGGCATAACAAACTAAACCCAGAAAACCACTACAGAAAGTAGGGCCACAGTTACAGGTCCTCAAATCAACCTTCCCCCTTTGGTTAAATTACAGAATCTAAGTCTCCTTGAGCCAGTTGCTCAGACAAACAAGCTTGTTTACATTGTCTGAGCGTAAGGCTGCTCTCTTCTTTTGTATGATGTTACCTGCAAGAGAAAAGAGTCTCTCGCATGGCACAGAGGTCGCAGGAGTAGCCAGGTATTTGCAAGCAATAGAAGACAGCTGTCCATAGGCTCCAGTGTGAGCTGCCCACCACTCCAGTGGACACTCACGCATTCCAATGCAAGGCTCAGCTTTGTAACGGGCTAGCAGCCCCGGCTCCTCCTTGTCCGAGTCAGAGTCTGAAGAACATAGCAGGAGCAGGCTCTTCTTGGCTGCTGGCTCGTCCTCTGTGGGTTGAGCAGGAGCAGGTCCTGCTTCTGCTAGCATCTCTCCAAGCCAGGTCCACACCTTAAAAGATGGAAAATTAATTTTTGCTTGACACTTTTTAAACTTCCAAAACACTGAACGTCTCAGTCACCCACATACCTCGTCCCTCTCATCCTTGGGTATGCTCTTCAAGTCCTTGAATCGCGGGTCAAGGGCAGTTGCCATCTTCAGCCATCTGTTGTTGATGTTGGCCTTGCGTGTGTCTAAGTCCTCCAAAAAGGTGGTCTTGAACTTCATCATGTAGCCTGGATCCTCATCAGTGGGCTCCATAACACGTTTAAGATGGCAGAGTGCGGGGAGCACCACAGAGCATGACACATAAGACTCCCCTCCCAGGAGCTCCGTCACATACCTGCAGTAGAACAAATACAGGGCAATAATGAACTCATATCCATTAGTGGTGTTGTGGGTGTGCGTGCATGTGTATGTGTGAGCTAAAGTGTGAGTAAAAGGTGTATGGGAGGGAGGGGGAGATGAGTGTATGAAAAGTGCAGAGAGAGGTGAGGTCTGTTTGTGTATTTGTGTGTAAATGAGTAGAGAGTATGAGAAGGATGGGAGATATGAGGTTTGTGAGTGAAGATAGAGAAAGATGTAGGAAGGAGCAGATGAGAAAATTAAAGGAGAGAGAAGAATTGTGTGCAAGAGTGAGAAAGAGAGAGAGTTGTATGACACAGAGGCAGAGCTGAGTGTATAACAGGGGGAAGAGAGAATGAGAGGTGAGGTGTGCAGGTGTGTGAAAGGGTGTGTATATGTGTGAGAGAGCGACAAAAAGGGACATACCTGCAGGGTTCAAGAACATCCTCCAGCTTCTGTAGTTTGACACACTCTAGGTTGGTCAGTGTGGCCAGGTTGTGCTTCTGTTGAGCCAAAGTGGTGTTCACAGCCTCCTGGTTCCGTAGGTACCGTGAGACCATTGAGAGGGTTGAATTCCATCTTGTAAAAAAATGAAACAAAAACTGCATTAGTCCCACAAGGGGCTTTAACTTTTGAGAAACACATTGTACAATAGTTAAAGCACACACACACACATTGTTACTGCTGTTATTGGTATTTTTATTGTTGTTTACGTTATTTATATTTTTTATGGATGTTACTGTTATTTTTATTTTTTCAGCCCCTTTGAGACAATCTTTGTTGCAATATTGGGTTTTACAAAAATTAAAGTGATTGATTGATTGACACACACACACTTTCTTTAGGAGCAAAAAACTATAGATAGTAGTGGACAGTCTCACCTTGTGGATACGTCTTGAATCAATGGCTCTCTGGCCTGTCCGAGGGCTGCCTGCTGCTGGTGCAGTTCTTCTGTGCTGGCAGGGCTGTGCTTGAAGTGTCCGACTATTTTGCGGCACTTTGCCAGGGCGGTGTCAAAGCTGCTGTCCTCAAGGCAAATTGTAATGGTTCTTTGCAGCATATGAGCTGCACATGGAATATGCTCGTAAGGCATCCGGCGTGCTGCCGCGACCATGGTTCTTGCGCTATCGGTCCCGATGGTTGTCACTTTGCTTTCTATTTTCCAGTCCTTTATCACAGCTTCAAACTGCTCGGCACACGCATCTGCATAATGGCGGGTCGTTGTTTTGCACACAGTTAATGCAAAAGACTTAAGCTTCCACTCACTATCGATTAGATGTGCTGTGACCCCCAAATAATTATGGTTGCTCACCGACGTCCAGTGATCTCCTGTTAAGGACACATGGTTGCTTGAACCTGCCAACAGTTCTTCTTTTGCTTTCCTTTCATCACTATACAACTGATGGATTTTTTTCATTACCGTACCTCTCGAAGGTAACCTGAATGTTGCATCCGACGACGCTATCTGAAACGCCTCATTTAGCCCCTCATCTTCCACGATTGAAATTGGCCTGCAATCACCTGCTATCCACTTAGCGATCGAGTTTGTCAGTTTATCTGTGGTGCCTTTGCTTAGTCGTTTACCATAGTCTGTAAGCTTGGGTTGGCGAAGAGCGCTGGAAGTACTAGCAGTCGCAACATTAGCGCTGGAACCTGCCCGAACATGTTTAGCGTTAAAATGATAAGTCAGGCTAGAGCAGCTTCGATGAAAAGCAAATTCTTTTCTACATAAGCTACAAATAACCGTGTTTTTGTTGACTGTCCCATCTGCGTTCTTCTTGTAAATAAACTTGCCGTTCAATGGCCCCAGCAAAGATTGGCTCGCATCACCTGCACTCTTCTCCATTTCTCTGTGCTCACCTCAGCCCGCTCTGTTTGTTGTATGGACTAGCCTCTACTAACGGCGCATGAAGTGACGTAACCAGTCGCATGTACGGGGGTCAAAGTGGCCAACTCTGAAATGTTCGAATTGTATAATTAATCGTGCGTTAAAATTTATAACGCGTTATTTTACGCTCTAATTAATTGATCTAATTAACGCGTTAAAATGACAGCCCTAGTTTAAACATTAGAATAAAACAAGCCTTCAGACACATAATATAACATAGCGGTTAAAACTGTTTTTATTATGTAAAGCACTTTGTGTTGCTGTTTGCATGAAAAGCGCTTTATAAATACATTTGATTTGATCTGTCACAGTGCTGAATCTCATGACTAACACATCCAGCATTATTTAACCTCACCTGTGAATTTCCAGCCTCTTTTTCAGCTTCTCCTTCTCCTCTACCTCTTCCAGCCTCTATCATTTCATCTACTCCAGGCTCTCCTTCTCTACCTCCTCCAGCCTCTCTCCCTTCATCTGCTTCTGCCTCTCTTCCTCTACCTCCACTGGTCTCTCCTTCTCCATCTCCTCCAGCCTCTCTGCTCTCTGTCACCTTACGAAAAAAAGTTGATGCATGACGAACAGATTAGGGATAGAATGATCAAAATTTGATGGTAAAGTTATTGCCTGAGCAAAAAAGGCCTTTACTTTCACACTATATGTGTAACTTATTCCCCAAAAAATATGAATACATAAAATCATATGATCATCTAGAATATGAGGTTTTATTGTATATACACCATAAATTTTATTTATGTTTTTAAACAGTTGCTCTTTTCTACACTAATACATGAAAATAAGAATAAATGACAATAAGAATAGAAAATAACTTTTAAAAAGTGTATCTCTTTGGCATATTCTATTTTAATATTTTAATTTAATTCTAATTTTAAGTAACTTACACTTTGACTCCTAAAGAAGTCTCTTATATCCAGTTTTCTTTTCTTTGACATCCTTCAAATCCTACAGCACACACACGTACACACAAACACACGCACGCACATGCACGCACGCAAACAAACAGACACAAACAAAAAATTTAAATAACACCAGTAAAATACATCTAGCCGACGTGACAAGGGCAAAACAAATGCCAAACTTGTTGACAACTTACACTCGCAGATGCCTCTCATCCGGCCCAACTAGCAGTTGTAGCTTGTTAACGTTAACAGTTCGTCAAGCTTTACCGCTCTGGGATTAGAAGATGGAATGACAGCAGGGACAGCCAATCACATGTAACTTAGCGAGAACCCGGCAGCCAATCAGGAAGCGATATTTGGGTTAGAGGCGGGATTTCTAGCAGAGACCGGCGACATTTAACCCTTTGTGTGCCATAATCATTGACTAAACACTACGGATAGCGGTTGTATTGATAGTGCCGACACAGTAGCGGCTGAATATTGGTAGAGACGTGTCCTTACCGTCCCTACCCAATTCTACGCCCTAGCTCAATTATATAGTATATCTACATGAATACTGGAGAAAATGGGTGTTTCCCAATGTCAAGGCGCCTCGCCTACCAAGGCAATGCCTCGGTAGGCGAGGCGCCTTGCTTATGAGGACACTGTCCTTCCTTGGTCAAAGAAAACAGTTAAATGGTACAGACTTACATCACGTGACCGCGGCTGCCCAGGGCCCACCTTTTGCTTACGCGCTCTGTTTACGTCCCGCCCATCGTTATATTTTATACGTTTAAGTTTCAACATAGATGTATAACGAGAGTTTTACTTTTTAAATTGTGTATATATTGGTTAAATCAAATGTGAAAGCGAGTTAGCACCTGCTAGCAACCGAAGCTGCAACTTCGAAAATACCGCAGTGTATTCTGGGAAATTTTTGACAGAGGGAAGGCATCAAGGAACCTCCCATGTATCCTCGGTCAGTTAGCTAAACGGCAGACAAACGGAGGACAGACGCCTCGGTAGCACATGAACATTGGAGCACGCCTTGGCGGTCCCTGATGACGTGTCTCCTAGGCAACCGGGGTGGGACCAAGGTGTCAAGGCGAGGTTCCTTGGCATTGGGAAACACCCAATGACGATTCATTTTACGTTTTTATTTATTCTTTGCCGAATCTGAGAATGTTTTTCTAACTTTACCTAAGTAATTTACACCGCAGGCAGCAACATTTATTTAGAGGTCATGCTCTCCAGATGCTTTCACTTACCTGTTATCATGCTGGATTTTGTTTAAACTAAATAAAATAAGCCACAACGTGTTTTAAATTGGGGGAACCGAGGAGTTCGCTTATGCTAATGCTGTGTGAGCTAGCTAATCAGGCTTACTATGGTCATACATTACAAAGTTAAAAACAGAAAACAGACTGTATGTTCAGACACTTTTCATCTGCACAAAGAAAGAACATTTTAACAGCTTTAGCAGCTTACTTACAGTGGAAGATGTGAATGCCTGCCTCCAGAGACGCCTGCCTGGCAAAAAAGAGCATGTCCGATTTGCACATTCGTCCAGAGTGCGCCGCGGGTCCGCAGTTTGACTGTATGCTTTTGGGAGGCGGGGCGTATACTACAAGCATGTTCGTTCGTGAAGGCGGATCTGCCGACTTGAGGGCGAATCCGCACCAGAATCTTCTGCTATCTGGGTACAGCCGGTTAATTAGCACTCTACACTCCCCCTACCGGTTACTCACATATTGCAGCTTCCGACTGCGTCGCTTTAATTTCAGAGTACGCGCATAAACAACGCTTTAAACAAACACAAGTTACGCGAGGCAGTCATGATAAACGTGAATAAAAGCAAGTATATTTAAGCCCTTAGGGGGAGCTTAGTAATTCCAAAAAGATCAGCTTTATAGCTTCTGATAGGCCGATCAACTGTCAAAATTGTGGAACAGATGATTTCTCTGTGCATCTCTATCCAAAAACTAACAACAGAAGAAATAACTAAAAACGCACTGGTCTAGAAATATATGGCATTAGCTCCACCATCATGTGCACCATCTATCAGCTATGTCTCTGTGCATTTTTATCTAAGCCATTAGTAATGGTGACATGCATGCAGAGACACATCCATTGAGTTAAGTTAGTGGGAGCCATTAGCCTTTTTTGTGTGTGACGTCACAGTTGTTCTCACTTCTCACACTTGCCAATTTCTGTCCTCATTAACAGCAATTACGATATGTTCGCTGTTGGGGGTTGGGTGCACGTTTTGCACTTTTCCATGTGTGGCACAAATGGAATGCACTTCCTCCACTGTTTTATCTTCTGCTACCAATTGTTGAATTAGGCAGATTTTACCTGAAGCAACATTTCTGTTTAAAATGGGAATTGCAGGGAGGTTTATGCACCTCAGGTGAAGCTTTGAACTATATAAAAGCTATAAAAAATTGTCTTTAAACATCTGGCATGCAAATGATCCTCAAAGATCAACCCCCCCAAAAGACAACAGACTCAAGTGACAAGAAATTATGAAAGATTTCGATCTGAATTACAGTGTAAATTGAACATAAAAAGCAATAATGTCAAAAATGTGTCAGATTGTTTAACTATAAGTAGTCTACAATGGGCCCCTGCCTCTTTGCGGTTCAGTATTTACAGATTTTTCTGTGAAACAACTCCAAATTATTCATGGAAATTTCACCCCTTTGCAGAATTGTGTTCAAATATTCAAAAGTAAATTGAGCTTGGAAAGCTAACATGCCTAGACACAATGCTAACTGACACTCTATTGGCTGGTGTTTGCAAAGCAGCCAATCGAGGAACGGTATTTATTTTTGTTTGATTGGCTTTACCTTCAAGAGCAGAGATAAGGAAGACTGTAGGTCAGGGTTGCCCAACCTTTTTGGAACCAAGAGCTACTTTTTCTTCATCAGTCTGCTGAGAGCTACCTCACAACATGAATATGTAAAAATTATAAATTAAACTCTATTGACATATTTTATGTGAAAATATTAATCAGTTATAGCAGAAATGTTAAAGTGAAAGAAAATCTAAGGCAGTTCCTTCCTTAGTGGAACTTAGTGGACTCTGGGAGGAGGTAGCTAGTTCATGTCATGCATCTCTAATCTCCTTCACCTAATAATCGTTCTCACCTATGTCTCCCATCAACCACACCTGATCCTCCTTACCTTCTCCCTTTAAAACCCAACACTTCCCTTCACTCAGTGCCGGATCATTGTGTGATTGTCTATGTCTCCATGGTGTGTCATCCTGTCCTGGTCATCCGATGTCCTGTCTCCGTTCCTGCCATCACCACCATCATCATCCTCATCATCACTTCCACTAGCAGCACCTTCAACAAATATCCTGCACCTTTCTCGGCGTCTGCGTTTGGGTCCATGCTTCATACCATCTCCCTGACAGTTTCTCATAGTCAGGGTAGTAGGACCTGGTTGCAAGCCTTAAGCCTAGTTTATACTTTGTCGGCAAGTTTGCACTCAAATGCTCACATAGTAACAGAGACATTTTCCTTTTATACTTCTCCGTTGTTGTGAAGCAATTCCCCACAAGGACAGCAAGGGGTGTAGACCTTTTCTGACAGGTTTGTCTACCATTGTAGTGACGTCTCTGGTCAACGACAGTTTATTTACTTCAGCTTGTAAACACACACCCACTGAAGGAGCAATGGCCAATAGAGAGCGAGTTTTGATTGACCTGGAAAGCTTTTTACAAGAAGTGCAGCTCATAAAATATTCTAAAAACGCATGTAAACAAACACAGCGGTCTGGTTTATAGTTCTCTACCCCTCCTGGTGTTCAAAATCACCAAAAGACCAAATTAGACAAACTGGCCTTACAATATAAAGCATCTAGTGACCAAAAGCTGCATTGACTATTAATTAAAATAATCGACTACTAAACCACCGTTCTGGTGAAATTATCTTGGGCTGACCAATCACAGATGTGCGCTCTCCGTTGCGTTAGATGGATAGTGAAAGAATTGAGCTCTACTCTGTCCGGCCTGTGATGAAGAGGCCTTGCGTCGATGGATAATGGCACTGCGTGTCTTCGCATCTCCGCTGACAGAGAAGTATAAATTAGGCTTTTGGCAGGCCAGCAGCCTCACACAAACAGGTGGATCTAAAATATCCAGAAGATGTCAAGTGTGGCAGTGCTACACACTCAAAAATAGGGGTACCAACAGGTACCTAAAAGGGTACAAATACTCGTTGCTGGGGGGTATTCCTTTTTGAGAAACATTACAGTACAATCATGTACCTTTTAAGACATAAATGTACCTTCAAACTATAGTACAGAAATGTTCCCTTGAAAAGGCAAGGCAAGGCAAGGCAATTTTATTTGTATAGCACACTTTCAACAGCAGGGTAATTCAAGGTGCTTTACATGATTTGGTGATTTAAAAGAAACACATAAAAGAAACACACATTACACATGATACACAATAAAGCAAGAGAAAAATAAAAAAAAGCAAGAGAGCATGAACACATTTCATACATATAACATCAAGCATTTACTCAAAGGCAATTCTAAACAGATGGGTTTTTAGTCTCGATTTAAAGCAGTTCAGAGTTTCAGCAGCTCTACACTCGTCAGGAAGTCCGTTCCAGATAAGGGGAGCATAGAAACTGAAAGCTGCTTCTCCATGTTTAGTTCTGAGTCTAGGGATGTTTAGTAGGCTAGAGTTGGAGGACCTGAGTGGTCTTGGTGGTTGGTACCATGACAACAGGTCTTCAACATATTTTGGTGCTAAGCCATGTAATGATTTATAAACTAGTAAAATTATTTTAAAGTCTATTCTCTGAGCTACAGGGAGCCAGTGTAAGGACTTTAGAACTGGGGTGATGTGCTCTACTTTCCTGGTTCTAGTGAGGACGCGAGCGGCAGCGTTCTGGATCAGCTGCAGCTGTCTGATTGACTTTTTAGTCAGACCTGTGAAGATGCTGTTGCAGTAATCAATCCGACTAAAGATAAACGGATGGATGGGTTTTTCTAGGTCGTGTTGCAAAATCAGTCCTTTAATCCTAGAGATGTTCTTCAGGTGATAGAACGCTGACCTTGTTATTGCCTTTATGTGACCCTGGAGGTTCAGGTCTGAGTCCATTACTACACCTAGGTTACGAACCTGATCAGTAGTTTCTAGCTGTATTAATTGAAGCTGTGTGCTGACTCTTGATCGTTCCTCCTTGGGTCCAAAAATAATCACTTTAGTTTTGTTTCTATTCAGCTGGAGAAAGTTATGGCACATCCATCCATTTATTTGGTCAATGCATTGATTTAGGGTTTGAATGGGTTCAGAGTTACCTGGTGACATTGTAATGTAGAGCTGAGTGTCATCTGCGTAGTTATGGTAGCTAATGTTATTGGTCGCTATAATCTTGCCTAGTGGGAGCATGTAGATATTAAATAAGAGGGGCCCCAGGATGGAGCCCTGGGGCACCCCACATGTGATTTCTGTTCGTTCTGATGAAAAGTTTCCTATTGAAACATGGAAGTCCCTGGTACAATAGGGCAGTGGTCCCCATCCCCCGGGCCGCGGACCGGTACCGGGCCGTGGGTCATGTGGTACCGGGCCGCGAGCCACACAGAAAGAATAAATAACTTCCAGTATTTCCGTTTAATTTATTATCTGAGGGTGACCCCTGTTTTATTTTGAAAAATGACCGGATATCCCCGTTACATAGCTCACTCTTGACCATTGACACGTCAAAAGGCTTGTATTGGTCACGTGATAGTTACCGCTAATATTCCTTTCTTTGGAAAGGGGGAAAGGCCCAAGGCTCTCACTGATTCAGCGTTGTGGTGAGTTAGATTTTTCATGCACTTTGTATTTGTTTTTGTGGTAAATCTTGAATTATTAAAGGTATGTTTACATGTTACCATGGCGACCAGAAAGCGTTAGGGGGCTGAGTGTTATGTTGTCTGCTCGATGTTAGGAGGACGCTGTTAATAAAGCTGCAAATACACATTGGATTTACGTCTATTGTTATAATTTAAAAATAACACGTTTTTATACCGTCCGTTATCATTTATCCGCCACACCTTAAAGGCCGGTCCGTGAAAATATTGTCTGATATTAAACCGGTCCGTGGCGAAAAAAAGGTTGGGGACCACTGCAATAGGGTACTTTTAAGGGAACCACCCCAACGACAAACTATTCCTGTAATGGCAGGTTATGTCAGAGGGGGCGCAATGTAAAAAAGGGGGAGGGATGGAAAAAGGGGAAAGAAGAATAAAGAGTTGTCTTATAGCATCCTGATGGTTGTGTCCTTGAGTACCGAGTATAAAAGAACAATACATGGTGTCATCAGAGAGAGACACATGCCATTCCGGTCCAGCTGCAGACTGTGGAAGAGCTGAAAAGACACGGCATATTAGTCTGTCTCCTTAAAATATGCTCAAATTTGTTAATGTAGCCACGTAATAAAATATATCCAAAAGGTGCTTTACCGGGTTCATCTGTCGTTTCTGCCAGGTCGGTGTCGTCCTCCTTCTCTGACACAATACCGTACACGCTTGATGTTCCCATGATACTTGCCATCTTCCTGTCCAGTGGTGTCAGCTCGGGTGTACAAGTACCCCCTCCAGTAGCAGACCCACTCTGGCGGTGGGAGGCAAGTTGTTTTTTTTTGCCTCGACTTTGAGGTCCGACCACTTTTTTTAAATTTCGGATACCGTCCTGTCAGTTGCACTGACAGTCTGCACTGCAGACGCCACATGCTGCCACTCGCAGTTCTTCCTTTTATTTGTGACACCACTGCTGTGTCCACCAAATAAAATGTCTCTTCTAGCCTCAACTTCACCCACTAGCACTTCAATCTCCATCTCCGTAAAGTTTCTCTTCTTGGTTTTTTTTGTTGCTGCCATATTTCCCCTCTTCTTCATATGCATCAATATTCATGTCCTGCTTTGCCTTGACCTTTTATACCGGGATTTGGGCGTGTTCAGGGCGGAATATGAGCCAAATTCACGTGCGCAAACTTCCAAGAAGACTGTGATTTATAAAGGGGAAATTGCTTACACCTGTGCGTAGGCATGGTTTTATAAATCAGAAATCTTTTTGCCGTACGCAAACTTTTTGTTTTGGTCGTACGTACACTTTTAGTAGGGATTCTACGCAATGTTTATAAATGAGACCCCAGATCATGAAACTATGGTTTCAGCTGATGCCTCTTCATATGGACTTGGAGGAGTGTTGACACAAAAACAGCAGGATGGTGAGTGGAGACCGGTCGTCTTCATTTCCAGAATTCTGACTAAAGCCGAATCAAGATATGCACAAATAGAAAAGGAGGCTTTAGCAGTAACCTGGGCCTGTGAGCGCCTGCGAGGATACTTAAGTGGCCTGGACTTTACTATAAGAACTGATCACAAACCACTTATAACACTTCTGAAGTCTAGACCACTGGATGACCTCCCGCAGAGGTTCAGATTCAGACTCCGGCTGCTCAGGTTCACTTTCCATATTGTCCACGTCCCGGGTAAAAACCTGATAACAGCTGATGCCCTGTCCGGAGCGCCGCTTCCAGCCACAGCCACAGAGGCAGAGCAAGACCTGGAAAAAGAAAGCAAAGCTTACCTGGACAGCATCGTAGACAGCCTGCCAGCCACACCAACCAAGCTAGAACAGATTAAGGGGCTGTTTACATGACAATGTTGCCGTTTTTCTTTGAATACCCGGGTGAAAACGCACTGCGTTTACACAACAGGGCGCGCGATGGAAAACAATGTAGTACATATGCCCGGCCATTAGATGGCAGTCTGCCCCGTGTATGCAGTGTTCCAAGGTTTCCCCCTCACAACCCGGAAAAGAAACATTTCGTGACACCTAACAATGGCGGTCTTTTTGTAGTTCTCCGCTCAAATAAAGGCATATTGATTATTTGACGCACGTACTGTATGCGACCAAATAACTTCAAAAGCTGCATCAGCAGTAACCGCAAACCTAGATCCGCCATTGTTGTTGTTTTTCTGTAGAAAAGGCGGAGTGCGCAAGTGCAACATGTCCGTAGGTGGCTGGCAGTGACGTCATCGTTTTCAAAAGTCTCCGGCTTGTGTTTACATGACAACGAATCCCTCAGCGTTTTCAAAACTCTCCACTCTGGAAGCCGTTTCTCAAAAGCTGCGTTTCCCCCCCTCCGTTTTCCCGTTGTCGTGTAAACGAGAGGCCGAATCGGAGAGAAAAACCTCCGTTTTGCTGAAAAACGTTGTCGTGTAAACAGCCCCTAAGACAGCACAAACCGCAGACAACGTATGCAAACGCCTCAGTCGTTACATCGCAAAAGGCTGGCCTGAAAACAGACGTGACGTGCATGAGCTGCTGCTACCCTACTGGCCTGAAAGGTCACTCCTGCACGAGGGAGGAGGTCTGCTGATGAAAGGTGAGAGGCTCATAATCCCTGAAAACATGAGAACTGACATCCTCCACAAACTACACCAGGGTCATTAGTGGGTCAACAAATGTCTTGCCAGAACAAGAGAGTCAGTCTGGTGGCCAGGCGTCACATCTGCTGTGAAGCAAATGGTTGAAAGATGTGGGGCCTGTGCACGTGAAACCCAGTCACCAGTGGAACCTCTGCTCACGACTGATCTGCCAAGCAGGCCATGGCAGAGGGTTGCAGCACACCTTTTCCAATGGCAGAATGGACACTACTTAGTCATAATAGACTATTTCTCACGCTACATTGAGGTGTGCAGCCTTCAAGGAAACACCTCTGCAAAACAGACTATCAAAAGGTTTAAAGCTGAATTTGCTAGGTTTGGATGCCCAGAAGTGCTTGTCACAGACAACGGCCCACAATTCTCCTGCCACGAATTTGCACAGTTTGCCAGAGAGTACGACTTCACACACGTGACAAGCAGCCCCTGTTACCCACGCAGCAACGGGGAGGCAGAACGGGCCCTCAGAACCGTCAAGTCTTTATTAATGAAAGAAGAAGACTTCCACAAAGCCCTGTTGGCCTACAGGGCCACTCCACTAGCACATGGGAGCTCCCCAGCTCTACTTCTGATGGGGAGGAGGATGCGGTCCCATCGTCTCCAGAGCAACTACAACCACAGTGGCCGGAACTTAAGAGGTTCAGGGAAAAAGACGCAGCATTGAAAGTGCAACAACAACAGACATTCAACCAGAGACACCGCACTCGAACCCTGCCATCCCTTCAGCCTGGTCAGCAGGTGTGGATCAGACCCACATGCACGACAGGAACAGTTGTGGGTCCTGCAATAACACCACGGTTATACAAAGTGGAGACTCAGGATGGAGGGCAGCTGCGACGCAATCGGTCACACCTCAGGGAACTACCAAAGCCTCCAACACCACAGGACATGTTGACTCATCATGAAACAGTCACTAGGTCAGGGAGACTGTCTAAGGCTCCTGATAGACTGGACCTATGATTATGTGGTGCACACAGTTCAAACTAAAAGGAGAATAAGAAAAATGTAAAAAAAAAAAAAGGATGATTGTTTGTATAAAAGTAAAGTGTTCTAACAAATAGTTACATTCCTGTTTACGGAGCTACAAAAGGGCTAGTTAACTGTAAATTGTCTTTTGTTGGTTTATACAATTATACTTCAAGTTGTGTTAAGGATCAATGAGTAAACACAGAAGTAACCATGCGGTTTGATGCACTCATTTTCATAAAGGTTCTGGAACAGTTACACTTTTGCCTAAAAGGGAGAGATGTAATGGCAGGTTATGCCATAGGGGGCGCAATGGAAAAAAGGGGGAGGGATGGAAAAAGGGGAAAGAAGAATAAAGAGTTGTCTTGTAGCATCCTGATGGTTGTGTCCTTGAGTACCGAGTATAAAGGAACAATACAATTCCGTACTCAAAAGAGACAAAAAATGTACCCCAATTGTCCACAATATTTAATTACTGAGCATTTATTTTCATTCATCACACATCAAGGTATTTACATCACATCAAGGTATTTAAACAATACCTCAGGTACAGTGAATAAGGTATAAGGTAGTGACATTTAGGTGTTAAAACATTTCCAAAGACTTCAGTAGTCATATCAAGGAATTCTTGAATGAGCAAGTTTAAATGAGCGAGCTCATCTTTTTTCATGTTTGTAGCCATTACAATATTAACGATTTCTGAACATAATAAGAACACATGACAATTTGGAGTACCGGGTGGAATATGGTGAGCCATTAGAAATGGCAAGAGCCTGAAAAGGCACCATTTTTGACTGGCTGATCCAACTATGTTAGAATTTAAAATGTTTTTTTCAGTCAGTGGAACTGGTCTGTTTGGTTTGTCATTCTTCCCAAAGTTAAAATTTTTCAGCTCATCATTGATTTCGTGTATGGTTATGCGCTTCTCTTTGTGAGCTTTACAAATCACCAACTTCATAACCAGAGGAATAACTCCTCCAGCAAGTCGTGCATTACATCTGGGGGAAGAGACTTGGTCACATCAAAGTAAGGCAGTACATCAAATGTACAATTACCATACACACCATACAAAGCAGCACTCTCTCTGGGTCGTTTTCCACATAGTCTGTGGTATTTATGTACTTCAGCTGTTCTAAGAACGAAACTGTCCTCACTAAAGTTGTGTTGTATCTCTGAATATGAGACCATACAAAATCTGCATATTCAACACATGCATAATGTGTCGATAATAACACGTGTATAGTTTTGTTCTGTTATGGTGTAACCACCGTCGCCGGAGAACCCAGCCAGCGACCTGAGACCGTGCCTCATGTCAGTCTCAAACCCGGGTCTCAAGCATGGGAGGTAGGCGCACCAACCACTGCTTCTGTTACAATGGCCTTCTTTATATTATGGCATTATTGACAATATTGTGTAATACTTGGAAAGGAACCCTTACATTGTGTACCGTGACAGCATTTCATAAAGGGTCCCAATTATTCTGTTTTGGTACTTCTGTTCTTTCTGGACTGGTTCTTTGACATCTAAGCGGCTCTGGACATCTTGTGGGAATTCTGGAATGGAAATGACTGCAGGCAGTCTATGGCAAGTAGGTATAGAACTGCAATACAGTAGGAAAACAGCATTATCTTGGCCATTTTGCAAGCAATTAAATGCATATTGACATTTAATACAAAATACCTCTGGTTTGCTTGGGACACTGGACCTTCAGCTGTATCTTGATATGGGTCAACCGGTTGTAAAGTGATGATGACTTCTTTGTAGCGATTTGTGAAGTCTCTGAACTTCAGCTGCTTTTTGAAGGACTTATCAAAAAGAAATTCAATCATGGTCTCTGTAAGTCCACAGTCTACTGTCTCTCCATCTACATCGTTATCTGAAATGTAAAAACACAGCATGTACTGAAAATAAAAAAACTTTTCAAATTTAGTTATGATGTGCCCCCACAACACTAAGGTCAGTACCTAATAATTTGGCATTATCATTGTCAATGTCTCTATGATGCCCTAAAAGAAACCTTCAAAATAAATTTTCTTGAGAAAAAATGTTTGTTAATTTAAAGATGTAAGTAATCAAATCTTAAAAATTATTTAGGCCTAATGTTCACCCAAAGATTAGGGACACTTAAATGTGTTTTACTGGGTACTGTGGTTAGCCAGTCACATTACAATTGCTGCAGTGCTACTCATTGGAAATATAAAATACGAATGGTGCAGTATAAAAAAATGTTTTCTTTTGGGGGGAAAATGATTGCACTGCTTATTATCTTTAGTCACATTCATTGCAACCAAAAGAACAAGAATTTTAGTTTTAAATAGCAAAGAAACCTGGGCTACCTGCTCCGTTTTTTTCTGCCCCCAATTTGGCTCCTTGACTTTTGTGACTTTGAAATCAAAAATCGATCCTTGATAAATACACATCTGTCTGGCTTGACCAGTATTTGCAGATACCTTTTCCTTGCACTGCCCGGACAGCTATCTAGTCACTTCCACCCTCCCTCGCCTTGCCAGAATGCCTAACCTCAACCCAGTGTCGAACTTCTGCAAAGCCATAGAAACGACCCAGGTAATGTAATTTATGTTCAAAAAGCTATCAACTTAGTGTACGCTCTTTCACAATCACAACCAAAGTCCTTCCTATAAATATCATCGACAATGCTAAGGCCCTTTACTTAACGCAAAAACGGCAATCTCTTTTGGTTCAGCGGGGTTTCTGCCACTCGACAATGGCGGAAAAACGTTCGAAATACGTTCGACATTCCGCCAATAGTCGAAATGGTACACATTTGTACCCTTCCTTTGTTTAAAATTTAGCTAACAGCTAGCTATCAATGTTAAAGACGGCTCTTCGAACTTTCGCCTCATTTAATATTAAATTAAACGTTGTAATTGTGTAAAACACAAAATCACACCTCACTTACCTCTAAACTTTTGAGCCTCCTCCTCTGACACGTCAATGCCTCCTTCTTCCATCAACTTTTTAAGGAGCTCCTCAGTCGCTAGACCCCTGAGAGTCATTTTCCTTGTCAACTGTGCTTCAGGCAGCGGCGAGCTCTCCGGTCTCTCAGCAGAGTCTGAAGTCTCGTTCCTTTTAGCCTGTAGTATTAATGCGCTTTGCGAACTTGTCATATGACCATGAAAATATGTGGTATTAATGCGCGGTTGCTTGGAAACCATGTTGCTGTCTTGGGGAACTATATAACTTGGTAATTTACATTGCGGTGTGTTAATTTACTGTTAAATGAAAAAAGCTACTTGACATCGTGACTTTAGAAGAACTCGGTTTAACTCAACTTAATGTTGCAAATTCCATAAAACCTCACAATTAATTAACAATGCCAGGATGTTTTAAAAGTTAAAAACTAAATGGCCTGAAACAACAATAAAATTATGTCACGTTTTTGAAAGCTAAAACAAACATTTAAAACATAATATTAAAATGATTAATGAAACTGAATAAAATGGAATTTAACCAGCCTAACCCAGGCTTACAGGTGCAGTAGCCTACAGGTTGAAATGGTACAAATTTGTACTGTATATCAGTTTGAACCCTTAAAGGGGCACTTCTGGCCTCTTAAACACCAATATTGTACTTCTGAGGGAACATTTTTTTTAAATGTTCCTATAGGTACAAAAATGTTCTTGTCTTGTACCTCCATTTCTGAGATTCAAATTTATAGACTAAATTTGACAGGGGGGTCAGGGTGGGGCCAATGTTTTTTCATTGGGGAAAAGAACAAAAGAATGAAACAAAAAATTTAAATATTTCAATGTTTATTATATTAAATAAGTCAAAGAACCAGTTGCTGCCATTGAGCTGCAGGAGACAGACCCTTGATCTGGTAGATGACAACTGTGATCCTAACTCGATATGACTGAAGCTAAAAGTGCAACACTTTAATGTTAAAGTAAACTTTTGTATTATCTCTTCAGTACAAGGTGTACAATTGGCCCCTGTCTAGAACCTCCCATGTGAAAGCATATCTTCTCGGGGGTTGACATTTACTGACATATATCTAGCTAAACAGTTTCTTAACAACTTCAGGGTCACAAAGATCACATATTTTTGAAGACTTCAGGAGCACAGTCTGTGTAAGATTATTTTAGCTCAGTCTGTAATTATGAAGGCCTGGTCGGAGTGTGAAATGTATGCAAAACGGCTTTTGCTACACACATGACCGCTAAAAAGGAAGAGTTCATACAACTAATTATTTTAACTGGAAGTTAATCATTAGAACATTAAGCAAATGTTATATCAAATGCTATAACCACTATTTAGTCTGGTTGTCTCTTAGCGCTTAAATATTAAAATATTTTAATTGATCAATAAAAACAATAGAAATGGTCAAATGAAATAAATGAAACAAGAATAAAAACACACATTAAAACCTTTCAAAATATAATAAAATAAATTTCACAACTTACTATGATTTAATCTTTGTTGATCAAAAGTGTCTCCCAGAACTAAAAGGGAACTATCTGACAAATTCCAGCATCTGTCAGAAAACGAGAGGAAACCTTTTGTTTTTATTTCTGAGCAATATTTATCCAGCTTGATATGTAGTGATTAGGTTGGACTTATCTTGTCTCTTCTGGTTATTTAATTAGAAATGATAAGAGGATGCGTTATCGCCTCTCAGAGACGTGATCGTTTGCTGCCCCCAAGTGGCCAAAACAAATGCTACACTAAGTTGCACATCCAAGATCATCTTGTTCAAAGCCTCCACAACATTATCCTAAGAAATTGTGACATCTTGCTTTACAACAAAAACTTCTCAGCACTTATAGGTTTTAGCACTCAAAATGTTGCTTTGCATGCAATAACTACAATTGGTATGTATAGTGGGATTTTATTTGTTACAGCACTGTCTTTTAATTTTTTATCATTTTTATATGTTTATGCTTAACTGAATAAATCTAAACAATTTCATGTGTTTCAACACTTTTATTAGCAAATACATTACAATTCTGAAAGGAGTTCAATCATTTCAGTAAGTTTTAATCATCCTTGAGTCACTTTTACCTTGTGACACAGTGCCACAGGGCCAAATACTAACCAGATTGTTCCTGGATTGCTGGAAGAAGTTGCTCTTGAAAGATGCTTTCATCTCACTCTTCCACAGTAGTGGTGTTCATGGGAAGAATTCAGAGTAAGCCCACCCTCCTTGGTTGAGAAGGAAAACAATGAAGTGGGTTTTGTTTTTGTTTTGTTTTTGTTTTGTTTTCTTGGCTGATACCCAAAACAATCTCTGGGATTCATCAGAGAGAAATATTTTGCTGCTGTCTCTTGTTGTCCATACCTGTCTATGCAGGATTTCAGTCTATCCTTGAGGGTTTTCTTGGACAGAAACAGGTTCTTTGCTGACTTTGTCGTTAAGCAAATGTCCTAAAATCCTTAAGTTCACTGTTTACACAGATGCACTCATAAACTTGCTCCCATTGTTTGGAACTCTGCCTTGTTGATAACAGTTCTGTAGCACACTACTAAAGAGGAAATAGTTGGACCCTCTTGGACATCATGAAGCTTCTTCACTTTGCCTTAAAGTGCATCTTTCATTTTAAACACATGTAGATGTCCTTGTATTGTAACATGTCTAAAATGTCAGTTACCAGAGCAAATACGCCTCATATTTCAAAATAAAAGCTGCTACCACTGCTCCCGTAGCTGTGCTCACTGCTTTGAAGAAGATTTTATGATTTATTGTCCTATTTGTTTATCTGACTTAACATTCTTTCCAACCAATGAAGTCAATTAATAAGGAGCACTTACTTTTCATAATCTTTCATCTTTGTAATGTGAAAAGTATGATTTGGTCCCAGACAAAAGCCACACCTCAGTAACGGTTGAACAGTTTTGGACAATTGTGAGAATGTGTAAACAAGAACAAATTTGCTTCTTGGGGGCTGCTTTCTGGGGCCTGTACCATGAAGCCGGATTAGGTGGCTATCCAGCTATGTTTCAGCTTAGTTTCCACCAACCCTGGGTTTTGGGTACCATGAAAGTGGCTCGGCTTTGATCGGTGTTCGTTGCCATGGTATCTTACGCTGCACGGCTAACCTGCTCCGGGGCAGGTTATGGTTCTGGATTCGCGATCTCAGACTGAAGTTTGACCAATCAGCTGTGAGCAAAGAAACATATATATGTGACGTAACTAATTCCCAGCGTCTGTTCTCTGTTGCAATGGCTTCACCTTTTCTCCCTAATCCTGTGGACATCTCCGCGCAAATTGTAAGACGAGCACTTCGTAGAGAACGAGTTTTTAGGGACAGACAAAATCCATTTGACTTTCCTGATCAGTACTTGTATGAAAGATACAGATTTTCCACGGAAGGAATGTCTTATCTCTGTGAGCTTCTTGAGCCGCACATAACAAATGTGACTCATCGAAACCATGCCCTGACTGTACCGCAAATGATATGTATTGCGTTGCGTTTTTTTGCAAGTGGTACATACTTGTATGCGGTCGGGGATGCAGAGAATCTAGGGAAAACCACAGTCTGCCGAACCATTCGAAAGGTGGTTCTCGCTCTGCAGGGGTACATCAATAGCTTCATTGTGTTCCCTGGACATTTATCGACCATGTCCATAAAAGAGGGCTTTTATAAAATCGCCGGTAAGATATCTTGATAGGGTGACATCACATGAACAAATTCAACATTTCAGACTCTTTTTTTGTTTGTTTTTTTCAAAAAAGCATATTTCACACTTAGAAATCTATTATACAGTAATCTGCAGCAGCTACCTGTTAAGAATTATTTTAAATATATGTCGTTTATTCCTATGATAGGATTCCCTAGAGTCATAGGAGCAATAGACTGCACACATGTTGCAATCTCCACACAATATTTTACTTAATAAAAGCACACTGACACTGCAGATATGTCTCAAACTGTTTTATTGGTCATCATGTGGTTAGGGGGAAAGAAAGAGAGCAAGAAAAATTACATTAATAAACATTCATAATGTTCATACTAAAGGGTTACTTGGTTAAAAAAAAAGGTTCACATACTGAGATCTGTTTTTCCAGCTGTTTGATCTCCAATTTAATTTTCTTAATTTGGAGCCTCTTCAGCTCACAGTCTAGTGCGAGGCTCCTTTTGTACAGGGCCCTGACTGAGTCTGTTTCCACCTGAAACAATTCCACCACAAACAATCACTACACGTTTTCTGGAGGTTGATCAAATCACAAAAAGTGGCATGACTTTCTACAAACACAGGACTGACTGTAAATTATGTCAAGGGTTTAAAGCATTACCTAGTTCACATTCCTTCTGTAGCCCATTGAGGTAGAGGCCTCAGTTTCTGGGGCAGATTGTGAAAAATCCTACAAAAGAGATGTGTAAGGGCCAGTCACTTAATTATGACATTCAAATGTGTGCCATAATAAAAAGCTCAGAGCATTCACCTCAGCAACGGCCTCAGAACACACAGACAGAGTGTCTTCATCGTTTGGTTCACCCTAATAAATTAAGGCCAATGTCAAGCATAACTGTTATAAAGAAGGTTATGTTTGGTGTTCTGTCTGCTGCATACTGACCTCTGTGTGGGAGACTGTGTGCATGTGTGCTGGCTTCAACAGGGACACTGTATTTCCCTCTACTGCAGCACAGAGTCAGCCATTTTTAACTTTTTTTTAAAACATTAGTAATGCATTGTACACACATACCCATTGTCACTTGCTTAGATGAGCCAGCACCAGGGTCAGACTGTACAGCACATCCAATCCCATCCATAATCGGCCGCCCCTTGTTGTTGCTCAAAGCCAACTTCTCTGCCACAGTGTAATCTTGAGGAGGTGGCCCTCCCCCAGTTTTCCTTTTTTCACATTTTTTTCTGTTTGCTGCAAACAAGTGTTTGTGATTAAATGTTCAAAGAAAATAATAAAATGTTATGGTAAATACTCACCACTTTGAATTATATTTTTATATTTTGTCTTGATCTGCTGCCAAGACCGTTTGGAGTTGGGGTTGCATCTAAAAATTAATGAATATCAATCTTTCTTAGGATGTAATAGCCTATACTTTCACATTTTACATACATCTACAAACATAATATATATATATATATATATATCAACACGAATACATTTTCATTTTAGCATTTAATATATTTTAATATGCTTAGCCTACTTAAATGTACATTAATTGTTTAACCCACGCATTAACACAATCAGCAATCTTCCTCCACGATTGTTCTCTTGCTTTGGCAGCAGATACAGTGTTACTGCGTGGTTGAAAAATATTTCTAAATTCTTCATATTTCTGGAGAATAATCTCTTGCTCCTCCGTTGAAAAGTAGATAGCTCTCGCTCTATCCATATCGAACGCGATTGGTTGTTCAGTGTCGTCGTCACTCTTTTATGTGCACGCGCCTGTGGATTAATCATAGCTTAAGGATCAAAGCCTGAGTTGACAGAGAAAGTTGATAACCTGCGTCATGGTACCAATTAAGCCTGATTGCATCGGTTTGGTTTTGTCGATTCAAAACCAATCCTGTAACCCCGAGTTTGTTGAGCCACCTTCATGGTACAGGCCCCCGGTCAGACTCTGCAAATGAGACAAGATGGTGAGTGACTGGCTATATGTAGTGATTAATGTGCAGGGGTGGTTTCCCAGGAATTCCTCTTTGGAGACTCGGACCTTGATCAACTTTTGAATCCTTGGTGGTTCAACAGCAGAAGAGAAGAAAGTGTATATTTACCAGAGATTGTTCTTGCTGAATGAAATCTGTTCCAAAAACTTCAACAGCTCCCCAAGCTGCGGCCCGAAAGGCCAGAAGCAGATGGCTGTTATCTAATTGATACCCATCCAAGGCGACCTGTCGAGGGTGTACCCCGCCTCTCACCCAATGACTGCTGGAGAAAGGCACCGCTCCCCTCCCCCACCCCCGCAAAGGAGTATAGATTGATGGATGGATGGATTTTTCTTCCACCCAATATAGCCAGAGGCACAGGTGGCAGCAATCAGTAGTCAGCAGAGGCAGGAGGGGCAGCACGGAACTTGGTGAAAACAGTTAAGATCATGACAGTCCTTATTTGTTAATGTACTATGGGGCGTTCACACCTGTCAGCGCGTCCAGGTGACAAATCACTCAAACGGACGAAAGTTTATGGTTTAAAATTAAAACCCAGCTGCTTGCACACTTTGTAGTCTGCGTTGGCGCAACACGTCATCATGTCTGTGCGCGGGCGGGGATTTCTCTGTTGCTAATTGTTTACAACATGGCGGATCATGTCGAGAGAGTGGCTCCTGACCCGCATCGATGCTCACATCACCTACCAGGACCCCAACTACAGGCGCTCTATTCCTGCTGAAGAGCGTCTGTCCATCTGTCTTCGGTTAGTGGGTACTCTGTGATTCTGGAAATACTTTTTTGCTAACCTACTGAAACCCAGACATATGTTCAAGCTAGGTACAATGTATGATCGGTCTGTATTCTATTTGTTCTTTTGAATTATTGAGATAACTGCAATTTTGCTAATGAGCAATTTGTATAAACGTTAACATGATTCTCATGTGCTAACACTATGCATATTACAAAGTTACTGTAAAATCCACACTGTCTACTTACCAAATATGCCTTTTTTCAATTTGGTACCAGTTTTTTTCCCGCACATAAAACGGTAATTTTAAAACAGCACACACATGCAAATAGGAGAAGAGGAGTGGAGGTCCATTGAGGAAGACTTCAAGGAGCAGAGGAACTTCCCTCTGTGCTGTGGTGTTATAGACTGAAGGCATGTCAGCTTAAAGACACCCCCCAACTCTGTTTTTTTTTATTATGAGGGGTACCATTCCATAGCGCTCCTTGCTGTGGTAGATGTCCGTTACAGGTTCAGGGTGATAGATGTTGGAGGGTATGGCAGAACCAGTGATGGAGGGATCTTGGCCAACTCCCCCTTTTGTCAGGCTCTGCGTGACGGCACACTTGGTCTGCCTCCAGACCAGCACATGCCTGGAGCTGCACACCAAAGACCCCAGCCCCATGTGTTTGTGGCAGATGAGGCCTTTCTGCTGCGCAGGCATTTGATGCGCCCCTTCCCTGGACGTGGCGGCCTAACCCCTCAGCAGCGTGTCTTCAACTACCGGCTCTCCCAGGCCCAACTGGTAGTGGAGGATGCATTCGGGATCTGGTCTGCACAGTGGAGAATGTTTCACTGCACACTGGAAGTCCACCCCGAAGTTGTGGAGAAGTGTGTGAAGGCATAATGTGTTCTCCACAACTTGATGAGGGTTTCTGGAGATGGCCAGGTACCTGCAGTGAGGGCAGCTGCCACTGCTCATGGAGAAAGACCACTTCCAGCTGTGGGGCGAATCGGAGCCAACAACGCAACCAGAGAGGCAGTGGAGACCAGAGAAGTGTTCATGGCCCACTTCAGTGAGGAGGGGGGAGTGCCATGGCAGCCGGCAGAATAGTTATGTCCATACAGGACTGACCCACAACAGCTCTTTTAAGAGCCACCCATTAAAGAAAATAAAGAGCACAACTTTCTGAAAATTCCCACATCTATATTTACTATTTACTAATTCATTTTTTTCTATACACACACTCACAAATCCCTTTTGTTTATGGATTACTGTATGTTCTGTACCTATATTCTATGTACTTTTGACCTGTTCACCTGTACCTCTCTTGTTTCAAGGTAATGGTTGACAGATTGCTCGGCCTTCTCCCACAAGCTCGTCTATGGATATGGTGAAATCAATCAAATAAATTGTCAAATAATTATTGATATTGTACTTCCTTCTGTGATATTTTATATAGTCAATAAAAAGTTATATTTCATAAACATAATCATTATCTGTTTTTAAAAATAACCTTTTCACCCAAAGGGCATTACATGAAAGACAGTAGCATTAAAGAAAGTAGCTGACCAAAATGTTACATATAAAAATATTTAATATAAAAAAATGACATACAACATATATACATATAATAAACAAAAAATTAGACAAATAAAGAACAGGAAGAGATTGGACCTTGTTTGGAGGAAGTGCAATGGAAGACAAGAGGGACACAGAGAGGAGTCTCCTTCCTCCCCTGAAAAAGGTGTCAGCTCAATCAGTAAAACTACTGAGTATTGTCCAAATGGGCCAAATTGAGTGTCACATTAATTCTTTCGAAAATCATTTTATGAATTTCAAAATTCAGGATGTCTCTTTCTAGAGGTGCAGTGTTGCCAACTTAGCGACTTTGTCGCTATTTCTAACGACTTTTCAGCCCCCCTTAACGACTTCTTTTCCAAAAAGCGCCTAGCGACAAATCTAGCGACATTTCTGACCACCCTTAGCTACTTTCTGGGAAACTTTGTCGCCAATATTTCCTGCATTTTAGAGACCCAGCTTGCTCCTTCCCGAAGCTCAGAAAGGGAATGATCTGCACATGTGTACGCAGCATGATCCGAGTATGTCGACTGACCAATCATAAACCTTTTTCGGTTCATTTCACCCACTCACAAACAAAGTTGTTTTGTAGTTAATGTAAATTCAAAAGTAAAGAATAAATCTGCATGTATATAGACCATAGACCGATCTTTCAACTGGAATTAAGGCAGAAGCTTGTCTGTACTGCTGCATCTCACACCTGTGGTGCATTCAAGGAACGTTCGAAACGTATGGTGAGTTCAAAAACGTAGGACATTTAAAACTTATGACAAAAAAAACCCCACTGAAAATAATATCATAAGCAATAAACTTCTGTTTATTGGCGGTTGGCAAGAAACATTTGATGCATGCTAAATATGCCCTACTTATTTTTACAAAGTACTAAAAAACAAACAACAACTATATTCTCTCTATTAATTTAATCTTTTTGAGATATCTCAGCAAATGTATTGTTTCAGAACTTTAAATTTTTTTTAAAGGTCTTTGATGACCGGTTGCAATTTGATATCTTGTCAATTTTGTAGGCTACCAGGTTTCTCAACAGTTTACTTCAGGCAAAATAATATAGCATGTTCCACAATCTCTTCTTGAAGACAGAAGTCACATTTCCCTGTAGCATGTTTCCCCTGTTTAAACAATGTATTATTTAAATAATGTTTAAATAATGTATTATTTTACCTGTATGACCAAATCCTAATCTAAATATAATTTTTTTCTCCTTTGTTTCAATCATCATCACGTGATGACATCATCATTATGCAAATTAGCGTATGACGTCATCTGGCGACATCTAGCGACTTTCTGGGGCAATTTCAGCTACTTTCTGTCGGAGACAGTTGGCAACACTGTAGAGGTGACACGCTTTTCAGGAGAGAATGGAGAGAGAAGGAAGTGCATGTCCTCATCCTTGTTTTGTTGAGCGGGAGCTGGGCTTGAGGGCATCAAGGAGCTCCTGGTCAGTCAGATGGCTCGGAGGAGTCCCGCTGCCTCCACCTCATCCATTTTCTTTGCCTTTGAAAAAACATATTAGAAAGATTTGTTTAAAATGCTTACAACTATGTTGAAAAATTATTATAGATTATGGACTATGATTCCGGTTAGAGAATCAAAGGACTCGGAAAGAGAGATCTGTTTGTCTTCTTTAATAAAGGTTATTAGGCTTTACAGTCCTCGTACAACATTGGTTGTGTGTGTATGTATGTGTGTGGGTGTGTGTGGTCTGAAAGAAAGACAATAAAAATGGTATTACAAACTTGCATAAAATGTCATGTTAGCATATGATTTCAAGGTTAACCAATAATTGTGGAAACTGATACTTAAACATTATACAACAGCATGGATGAAATATTATTGGAAAATGATATGCTACAATTCCTACCATTAACATTAATAGAAGCAAAGCACACTTAATCAGTTGCAAACCATATCAAATAATGTAAACATTACTCCTAACAACCCAGTATGGTCAAATTACAAAATACGTGGAGTTGCAATATCAGCCTTTAAACTTGATACTTACTTATAATTAAGTCAGCACAATAGTCACATTAACTGCGGTACAATCAAATTTAAAGTGAAGCTAACTACTCATGAAACAGGTTGTTTGGATGAATCAAACTTAACTTATTCCTATGTAACAACACAAACTGGAAGAATAATCAAATTATCCATAACTAAGAAGTGGAAAGCACTTACATTTCCTCAGGAACGCACACATAATAATAGGAACACAGTAAAAGTCCACAGAGCTTCACACTGCCTGCTTGCTGCAAAGTTTGCTTCTTGTCAGTGTGGCTGAACATGTCCAGACTAGTTCTGCTGACATCTTCCTCATTCGACCAGCAGATGGTGCTGTTGGGCTTTCCATCCCTAGGGCTTTCTCACACAGCCGCCCCCAAATGTCCGTTCTGAGGACATTTGAACCCGCAGAGAAAGTCAATCAGCTATTATTATCCTCAGAATCGCTGATCTTTGGCAGCCGGATGAGCCGGGTGACGGGCCGGACGTAGATCTTGTCCTTAACCTTAACAGTAGCTGTTCTGATTTTTCCGTCCGCTCCAGGGTGGATCTTGATCACTTTGCCCACTGGCCAGAGGGCTCGTGGAAATTGTGGATCAACTATTAGAACCACTTGTCCTACAGAAAGCTTGTCCCCATCGATCCGCCATTTAGATCTCCCTTGTAGGCTTGGTAGGTATCGTCGGATGAAGGTCGACCAAAAGTTGTCGGCTAGCACCTGGCTATGCCTCTATCGTCGCATCCCCAAAATACTGCTGGAGTCATACAGGGCCTGTGGCAGTGAGGAATCATAACGTCCCATAAGTAGAATATGTGGCGTAATGGGGTCAGGGTCGGCAGCGTCAGCTGAAACCAATCCGAGTGGTTTAGCATTTAAATTCCCTTCAACTTCAACCAGAACGGTGTAAAGAACCGGCTCTGGCACTGACTGCTCCCTAAGGATGACCCTGAGTGCTGTTTTCACAGATCTAACCTCCCGCTCCCAGGCCCCGCCAAAATGTGGAGCACTTGGCGGATTAAACTGGAATGAGATTTTCTGTCTTGCCAGCTGATCTTGCAGTTCCGATGCCATAGCGTTAAATGCCTCCCTTAACTCCCGTTCTCCTCCAACAAAGTTGGTACCGTTATCACAAAGGAGCTCAAACGGTGTGCCACGCCTGGTAATAAATCGGCGCAGGGAAAGAAGAAAGGCATCTGTGTCGAGGCTTTCCAGAAGGTCGAGGTGGATGCACCTGGTAGTTAGGCATTTATACACGATCCCCCATCGCTTTTCAGTTCTGTGGCCAATTTTCACAGTAAACGGGCCAAAGCAATCCACTCCAGTGGAGTAGAATGGTGGCTTGTAGATGCGCAGTCTGGAGGATGGTAAATCTGCCATTTTGGGAACATCTGGCTTTGCACGCCAGAGTTGACAGTCCCTGCAGCTGTGCTGATGCCTGCGTATTGCTTCCCGACCACGCAGAACCCAGTACTGGTGACACATCTCAGCTAAAACTCGTTCAGGTCCAGGATGGAGAAGCTTGCGATCGAAGTCCTGGATTAACAGTTCGGTAATCTGGTCCAGAATGATCGGATGGATAGCATCTGCCTCTAAATTCTCAGCGCACCGTAATCTCCCTCCAACGCGAAGTAATCCTGTGGCTTCATCATATTCAGGTGAGAGCGTCACCAGATGACTGTCAGCTGAAATGGGTCGACCAGCCTTGAGAGCCTTTAACTCGCCAGGGAAAGAGTCCTGCTGGGCCTGAGCCAAGAGTAACTTCTCTGCTGAGATATAAGTGGTAGCATCGTTGGAGGCAGCCGCCCCATGAAGGGAAGTGACAGTAGCCTGAACTAGGTCTTCCCACGTGTGGAACTGAGTCAGATCAGGTAAATCTGTATTCTGAACCTCTGACGTAGTACAAATGAGAGTGGACTTCCTGCGTTCAATGGAGTCTAGTTCAGTTTCAGCTACTGTTGGCATAGTTGGCCACTGATCAGCAGGCTGCTGAAGGAAATCTGGCCCACAGATCCATCGGTGCGGATGTGCCAAATCTGAGAGCTTCAGACCTCGCGTTATGTCATCTGCCGGATTTCTCATGGAGTCCACATATCTCCAGCTGGTCACCTCAGTAAGAGTTTGAATCTCCGCTATACGTGTGCCGACAAAGACCTTATAACAACATGACTATGATTTCAGCCAGTGGAGCACAGTTGTGGAGTCTGACCAGAGGATAGTCTGTTGGATAGGTAAGGTCACCTCTGTCTGGACAAGCTTGACAAGCTGGGCCCCAGTTAGTGCTGCAGCAAGTTCCAAACGTGGCATACTTAGGCGTTTCTTTGGTGCTACCCTTGATCTGGCCACCACAAAAGATATATAGACACGACCGTGATCACCGACTGTGTGTAGGTAGGCTACTGAACCATACGCTCTCTCCGATGCATCACAGAAGACGTGTAGTTCCCTGGGTGTGGTAGGCTTGTCGGCAGACGGTGGTGCGTAGGTCCGGGAGAACTTAAGGTGAATGAGATCTGGTAGCTCATTCACCCAAGCTGTCCACTGTTCTCTCAGAGACTGGGGTTCAATCAGGTCATCCCATGCAATATCATGCTTCCAGATATCTTGGATGAGGATTTTAGCCCTTGTGGTGAATGGAATGATAAAGCCCAGTGGATCATACTGGCTCGCTAGGGCTTTATAAATATTCCTCAATGTCGGCTCAAGGTGGTCTGCTGGACGGACCTTAAAGCCTAGAGAGTCGAGGAGACAGTTCCACCGGAGGCCCAAAGTTGACTCTTGTGGGTTGTTACTGCCCTTAGACAGCCAAAACTCACAGCCTTCCGATTTGGCTTCTGGGGGGAGATGTTCAATCACTGCTGGCACATTACACGCCCACTGCCTGAGTTCAAATCCTCCTTCCCTGAGTAGCTGGCGTAGATCGTCGATAAGAGCTTTGGCTTCAGCAGCAGTGTGGGAACTATGTAAACAATTGTCCACATAGAAGGAGTGTTCCACCACCTCGACTAGGTGGGACTTGTCACCACAGTTGTCGCGAACATGGCGCTGAAGGGCATATACAGCGCAACATGGGCTGCATGTGGTGCCGAATGGCAATACCTGCCATTCATAGATGGTTGGTTCCTTCTCCCTCTGCATGTCTCTCCAGATGAACCTCAGCACTGGTGTGTCAGTAGGCTGCAGGCGGATCTGATGGAACATGGCCTTTATGTCCCCGCTTACCGCAACTGAGTGCTGGCGGAACCTCAGCAAGACACCAAGCAAGGAAGGCCCTAAGGATGGTCCAGGCAACAGGAGCTCCTTCAGTGACCGCCCTCTGAATTGGAAAGAACAGTCGAAAACCACTCTGTCCTTTCCATTGTGGTGAACCATGTGGTGTGGTATAAACCACGACTCCGGCGACTGGGCACTTTCCCCTGGTAAGACCTTTGATACGTAGCCTCCTTCTTCCAGCTTCCGTATCTCAGTGCAGTAAGACTTTGCTTGTGCAGGGTTCTTAGCGAGCTTCCGTTCTGTGCTGCGAAGCCTGGAAAGTACTACTTCTGCAGGTGCATGAAGAGTGCTGTCTGTGGTACGTCGAAGAAGAGGTGTGGCGTAGCGCATGATACCATCTACTGTTACTCTGGTGGTGGCTGTCTGAAGCAGAGTGAGGGCTTGTTGATCTTCTTTCGAGCGAGTGACGGCCTTCTCACTATAGGGCAAGGTGTCCATCAGCCAGAGACGCTCCACATTCCCGAGAAGCTCGCTGGAAACTGAAGTTGTGGCGACATGCAGGCACTGTTGGACTCCAGGTGAGATATGGACAATGTCAATTGGCCCTTGAAGCGTCCAGCCCAGTGGAGTGCAGATGGCAACAGGTCCGCCTGATGGTCCTGCATGGACTGGTGTAATCAGGTGAGGCATGTCAGACCCAATTAGGAGTAGGGGTTGGGCACGGTTTACTGGAGGTAAAGGAAGCTGTCTGAGGTGTTGGTATTTCTGCTGTAACACAGAAACTGGGTATGTGTGTTCAGCGAGAGCCAATTCTTCTGCAGTGAAGGCGTGTGGTATCAGGTGCTTCTCGGATGGCCGGAATGGCGATGACACCTCCAGGGAGACAGATGCGCCACAGAGTTGCTCAACCCTCTGGTGCACAGTCTGAAGTGGTAGAGTCTCTGGATGACAGACGAGGTTAAGCTGTCGCACCACTTGAGGAAGGACAATGCTCCTCTCTGACCCATCATCAAGCAATGCATAGGTTTCCATCTTCTGGTTGCCATTATGGAGGAGGACCTTGACCACCTTCAACATCACCCTTTGGGATCGGTTTGGCCGGTCCAGATACACCTTTGTGGACGGTAAACTGACAGTGTACACCTTCCGATTGGTTTCCTGGACTGACTCATGCAAAACAGTGAGGTGGGTTTCCTTACATGTTTTACAAGGGCGCTTAAGAGTGCACTTATCTTCAGTGTGATTGCGTCCACATTTCCTACACCTTTTACCATCCTTCAGCCCCTTTAAAACTTGTTCAGTGTTCAGCACCTTGAATCCATCACAGGAATTAAGGTAATGGTCGTGAGTGTCACAATATGGACAGAAAGGTTTGGGCTTGGGTCTGGGTTTTGCCTGTGTAGGCTTTGCCCCATTTGTCTCTTCCCTGGTCACCTTCTCAGCCACATTAAAGCACATAGTCGTTGGCGTCCCTTTGGGTTGTGTAGTACGCTGATCCTTCCTAACTGGCCGAGGGGTATCGAACTGATATAGGGCTACTGCTCGGCTGGAAATGGGCTTTGGTTGAGACTTCGTTTGGAGCCAGATAGCCAAGTCCTGAAGGGTATATGTTCTGTCTGTGCCAGTCTGCAAAATTCCAGATTGAAGGCAATGCTCAACGAATCCATCGCGGTAGGTAGGAGGCATCTTACTGAGTAGGCGATCTACGTGGGAGCCACAGTGGAGCTTGTTTCCATTTTGACCTTCAACTCCACTCTGGGTTGAGGCGTGTAGCCAGGATGGGAAGCGGAGAGATCTAGAGCAACCCTTTGCCCACGATGAGTTGTGACGAGAGGAGACGCTCCTTGGCTGGCACGCAGCAGTGTTGAGGGGCTCCCAAGCTGGATGGCTATAGCTGTAAGCGGGTTGGTGTACTGATGGAAACTGAAACTGTAATGAATTGGGAGGAGGTTGGCCAGAATAGGAACTCATTGCCGGCGTAGGCTTACTTGGCAGTTGTGACTCAAAGGATGATGCCACGTGAGGTGCCGTATGAGTCGAAGTAATGACATTTGCCGAAGGGTGTGGCACATGTTGCATGACAGGAGGGGTTGCTGATGCTGGGCCAAGTTGTAGCCCCACAGTCCTGGTACCATGGGTACCGGATCCTGGGGGTGTGTCGCCGGGCTAAGTTGTATTCCCGCAGGCCTGGGTGCCATGGGTACCAGATTCTGAGGGTGTGCCGTTGGGCCTACCAAGTGTGCAGGTACCGCTGGGATATTCCTTGGCCGCATTACTGGCTGCGGTCCAGCAGGAGGCGTTCTAGAGACCGGAATGACTTGCAAGGGAGGACTAGATGGGTGCACAGCAATGGCAGGTATTGGAAGGCCCTGGGCTAACAGAGAAGGCTGGGAAATAGATGGCAGCAAGTCAGCCTGTGTTCTTTGCCCCTGCTGTGGTAAACCCAAACAAGGGTTTGATCTACCAGAATGTGCAGGTGAAGGTGCACGTGTCCCGTTATAGGATAGAATCGAAGAACGAAGCTTAGCAATCTCAAGATCTTGTTCAGCCTTCTTAAGGCGCTGCTGTCTTTGAAGCCGCCTAGTGAGTGTTTCTCTGGCCTTAAGTGCTTCATCTTGGAGTCGCTGTGCTTCCTTGGCTTGCTCATCTAGCAGTTTACACTCCAAATCAGCTTGAGTCTCATGCTCAATCATTCGGCGTATATCTTCAAGCTCCAACTGCTTTATTCTCTCTTCCAAAATTGCAGCTTGTGCAGCTGAGAGATCCTGAGAGGGATATGTACCAACAGAGTAACAGGTACGCCTACTGGATCTGCTATGGTTGTATGAACTCCTATTGGATAACTTGCTCGGGTTGCTACTGCGGTGGCTGCGAGAGCGGGAAACAGTGGCAGGGGGAGCTGGGAGCACGGATGGCTGAAATCCAACTTGGTAGTCCTCCAAGTAAGCAGGTAAGCGGTGTTCTCTCTGTGGACGGCTCTGATTCTCTGCAGGTCCTGATGCTGCATGGTCCATGGTCCATGGTCTTCTTCTTAGGTTGCACTCAATCCGGCTCGAAGGACCAATGTTTGAGGGAAAACCTCATGTAACAGGATTGCTGGTTGAGGTGGTAGATCATGGACTATGATTCCGGTTAGAGAATCAAAGGACTCGGAAAGAGAGATCTGTTTGTCTTCTTTAATAAAGGTTATTAGGCTTTACAGTCCTCGTACAACATTGGTTGTGTGTGTATGTATGTGTGTGGGTGTGTGTGGTCTGAAAGAAAGACAATAAAAATGGTATTACAAACTTGCATAAAATGTCATGTTAGCATATGATTTCAAGGTTAAACAATAATTGTGGAAACTGATACTTAAACATTATACAACAGCATGGATGAAATATTATTGGAAAATTATATGCTACAATTCCTACCATTAACATTAATAGAAGCAAAGCACACTTAATCAGTTGCAAACCATATCAAAGAATGTAAACATTACTCCTAACAACCCAGTATGGTCAAATTACAAAATACGTGGAGTTGCAATATCAGCCTTTAAACTTGATACTTACTTATAATTAAGTCAGCACAATAGTCAAATTAACTGCGGTACAATCAAATTTAAAGCGAAGCTAACTACTCATGAAACAGGTTGTTTGGATGAATCAAACTTAACTTATTCCTCTGTAACAACACAAACTGGAAGAATAATCAAATTATCCATAACTAAGAAGTGGAAAGCACTTACATTCCTTAGGAACGCACACATAATAATAGGAACACAGTAAAAGTCCACAGAGCTTCACACTGCCTGCTTGCTGCAAAGTTTGCTTCTTGTCAGTGTGGCTGAACATGTCCAGACTAGTTCTGCTGACATCTTCCTCATTCGACCAGCAGATGGTGCTTTTGGGCTTTCCATCCCTAGGGCTTTCTCACAACTCCGACTCAGCGATGGCACCTGGCTCCATGTTAGCTGGATCTGTCATGACAGAAAGGAATATTATTGACCCTCCTGTTTATTATGGTTTATACCAAGATCACACATCCTTCTTCTACTGCTAGCACTCATAGTAATAATGATAGTAAATATATATATCCCCTCATTCGGCTGCCACCTTATTGTGGTGGAGGGGTTTGAGTGTCCCAATATTCCTAGGAGCTATGTTGTCGGGGGCTTTTTGGTCCTGGTAGGGTCACCCATGGCAATTTGGTTCTAGGTTAGGGATCAGACAAAGTGCAGCCCAAAAGAGCCCTATGATGAGTACGGAAAATGGGTTCAGTGTTTCCTCGCCCGGACGCGGGTCACCGGGGCCCCCCTCTGGAGCCAGGAATGGAGGCGGGACACGTTGGTGAGCGCCTGGTGGCAAGGCCTTTACCCATGGGGCCCGGTAAGGCTTAGCCCGAAGAGGTAACATGGGTCCCCCTTCCCATGAGGTCACCACCTGTGGGAGGGGCCATAGGGGTCGGGTGCCATGCAGGATGGGCGGCGGCCGAAGGCAGGGACTTTGGCGGTCTGATCCTTGGCTGCAGAAACTGGCTCTCGGGATGTGGAACGTCATCTCTCTGGTGGGGAAGGAGCCAGAGCTGGTGTGCGAGGTTAAGAGGTTTCGACTGGACGTCGTCGGACTTGCCTCGATGCACGGCTCTGGCTCTGGAACCCGTCTCCTCGAGAGGGGTTGGATTCTCTTCCACTCTGGAGTTGCCCCAGCTGAGAGGCGCCGAGCTGGGGTGGGCATACTTGTTTCCCCTCATCTCGGTGCCAGTACGTTGGGGTTTACCCCAGTGAATGAGAGGGTAGCCTCCCTCCGCCTATGGGTGGGAGGATGGGTCCTGACTGTTGATTGTGCTCATGCGCCAAACGGCAGATCAGATTACCCACCCTTTTTGGAGTCTTTGGAGGGGGTGCTGGAGAGTGCTCCTCCTGGGGACTCCCTTGTTCTGCTGGGGGACTTCAGCGCTCACGTGGGCAATGACAGTGAGACCTGGAGGGGTGTGGTTGGGCGGAATGGCCACCCCGATCTGAACCCGAGCGGTGTCTTGTTATTGGACTTCTGTGCTCGTCATGGGTTGTCCATAACAAACACCATGTTCAAGCATAAAGGTGTCCATATGTGCACTTGGCACCAGGACACTCTAGGCCGCAGCTCGATGATCGACTTGGTCGTTGTCTCATCTGATCTGCGGCCGCATGTTTTGGACACGTGGTGAAGAGAGGGGCTGAGCTGTCCACTGACCACTACCTGGTGGTGAATTGGCTCCGATGGTGGGGGAGGACGCCGGACAGACCTGGAAGGCCCAAACGTGTTGTGAGGGTCTGCTGGGAACATCTGGCGGAATCTCCTGTCAGAAGGAGCTTTAACTCACACCTCCGGCAGAACTTCGAACACATCCCGGGGGAGGCGGGGGACATTGAGTCTGAGTGGACCATGTTCCGCGCCTCCATTGTCGAGGCGGCTGACCGAAGCTGTGGCCGCAAGATGGTCGGTGCCTGTCGCGGCGGCAACCCCCAAACCCGCTGGTGGACACCGGCGGTAAGGGATGCTGTCAGGCTGAAGAAGGAGTCCTATCGGGTCTTTTTGGCTTGTGGGACCCCTGAAGCAGCTAATAGGTACCAGCAGGCCAGGCGGAGTGCAGCTCGGATGGTCGCTGAGGCAAAAACTCGGGCGTTTGGAGAGGCCATGGAGAATGACTTCCGTACGGTTTCGAAGCGATTCTGGTCCACCATCCGGCGTCTCAGGGGGGGGAAGCGGTCTGCCACCAACACTGTTTACAGTGGGGATGGTGTGCTGCTGGCCTCGGCGCGGGACATTTTGGGTCGGTGGATGGAATACTTCATAGACCTCCTCAATCCCACCGGCACGCCTTCCAATCTGGAAGCAGGGTTTGGGGACTTTGGGTCGGGCTCTCCAATATCTGGTGCTGAGGTCACAGAGGTCGTAAAAAGCTCCTCGGTGGCAAGGCTCCGGGGGTGGATGAGATTCGACCGGAGTTCCTCAAGGCCCTGGATGTTGTGGGGCTGTGTTGGTTAACGCGGCTCTGCAATATTGTGTGGACATCGGGGGCAGTTCCCTTGGATTGGCAGACCGGGGTGCGGTCCCCCTTTTCAAAAAGTGTGTTCCAACTACAGGGGGATCACACTTCTGAGCCTCCCTGGTAAGGTCTATTTAGGGGTTCTGGAGAGGAGGTTCCGAAGGAGAGTCGAACCTCGGATCCAGGAGGAACAATGTGGTTTTTGTCCTGGCCGTGGAACACTGGACCAGCTCTACACCCTCAGCAGGGTCCTGGAGGGTGTGTGGGAGTTCGCCCAACCGGTCTACATGTGTTTTGTGGACTTGAAGAAGGCGTTTGACCATGTCCCTCGGGGAGCCCTGTGGGGGGTACTCGGGAGTATGGGGTACCAGGCCCCTTTATACGGGCTGTTAGGTCCCTGTACGACTGGTGCCAGAGTTTGGTTCGCATTGCCGGCAGTGAGTCGGGCTTGTTTCCGGTGAGAGCTGGACTCCGCCAAGGTTGCCCTTTGTCACCGATCCTGTTCATAACTTTTATGGACTGGATTTCTAGGCACAGCCAAGGTGTTGAAGGAATACATTTTGGTGGCCTCAGGATGGGGTCTCTGCTTTTTGCAGAAGACGTGGTCCTATTGGCTTCATCGGAACGTGATCTACAGCTTTCGCTGGAGCAGTTCGCAGCCGAGTGTGAGGGGATGAGGTCCTTCCCCAAGTGGAGGAGTCTAAGTATCTGAGGGTCTTGTTCACGAATGAGGGAAAAATCGAGCGGGAGATCAATAGACGGATTGTTAGGGCATCTGCAGTTATGCAGGCGCTGTACCGGTCTGTCGTGGTGAAGAGAGAGCTGAGCCGAAAGGCAAAGCTCTCGATTTACCGGTTGATCTATGTTCCTACCCTCATATATCATCACGAACTCTGGGTGGTGACCAAAACAACGAGATCACGGATACAAGCAGCTGAAATGAGTGTCTGGGCTCTCCCTCAGAGATAGGGTGAGAAGCTCAGTCATCCGGAGGGGGCTCAGAGGTGGCTCGGGCATCTGGTCAGGATGCCTCCTGGACGCCTCCCTGGTGAGGTGTTTCGGGCACGTCCCACCGGGAGGAGGCCCAGGGGAAGATCCAGGACACGCTGGAGGGACTATGCTTCTCGGCTGGAACGCCTTGGGATTCCTCCTGAGGAGCTGGAACAAGTGGCTTGGGAGAGGGAAGTCTGGGTCTCTTTGCTTAAGCTGCTGCCCCCACGACCTGACCCCGGATAGAAAATGGCTGGATGGATATATATATATATATATATATATATATATATATATATATATAATCTGCAATTGAAATTGTTCTTGTTGCTAGTGGAGACAAGTGCAGAACCAGGTCTTAACCAAGGACTAAACCATAACTGTACATTTGACTAATAATGTCTTATAAATGTAATGAAATGAAATGAATGAAATTTGAATAATATGATAATGTGCACGTTATTTTTGTGTGTGTGCCAGTATGTTTTCTGCTCAAAATCAACAACCATCTGCCTCTGAATGCCCTGCTGCTTCTTCTTCTGGCTCCTCTGGGTGGTCGAACCCCTCCACCTGCTAACCGGATTTGGCTAGCGTTAGCTAACATAACAAGAAAGTTAAAAGAAAATATTTAACTGCTTACCTGGCACTCCAAAATCCTCCGATATCTTCCTCCACATAAGGTCCGATCTCTTCCTGTCTTTGAAAAAAGACGAAGACTGGTCATACAATTCACGAAAATTACAGACAGCAACGATTGGTTCATCCTCCATTTTGAATGAATGACTTGCCGATCCACGCATGGAAGGCATAATGACGTCAGTACAAAGAGTCCATACGATTTGGTTAAAAAAGTAATTAGTTATAGTTATGGTGCGTTCTATTTGTCTTGTAAGCGCGACTTGCAACTCAAGAGTGACGTCACATCCGTGTTGGAAAACGAGTTACAGCGGGTTTTTGCATTCTGTTTTGCACACAACACGACAGGTTGGAGAAAAGATGGATGCCTCCAGGAAACTCGCTGTTGCGCTAGCTCTGAAAGTACAGAGAGCTAATATCAAAGTTTGTGGTTCATCATCAAAGTATGGAAGAAGATGATAGCAAGCAGAGAATGTAAGTTCATATTTAATCTTATTTGATTGTAGTCTATCAATGTTTTAACCGCTGTTTAAGCGAAGATTCCGTAGCTCAAAACTCGGCATTGTTGTCATAGCAACATGGAGCGTCTCTACCCAATTTAAACTGCACAAGCTACAAAATCACTTATTAGGCGGAATTTAGCACGTAATTAGATTGTAGCGACATGCCTACAGGTAACCGTATACACTGCTATGTGTATGACTTCTACATTTGGTTACAGCAAAGACAAAAGTGCTTAAAATTGTAGAAAACCACAAGGTTTACTTATGTGGTATGCTCGTGGTAGCCATTTTGGAACTGATCTCGGGGTCCTCTGAGCCTCAACGAGTTAACGACCTGTTTTTACGACCTCGGGGGCGTTCTATTTGCTACTTCCGGTTCGTAATTCAGGAAACCCACTTCCAAACCGAGTTCGGTGGACAAATAGAACGCAGTATAACTCACTACTTGTTCCAAAAAGTAACTGAGTTACTGAACTACTCTATAATAAAAGTAAATAGTTACCAGGAAAAGTGACTGTTTGCGTTACTGTAAAAAAATAGTTGCTATGTATCAAATAAATTTTTTTTTATTGACCAGTTTTCATAAGTCAGTTGAAATTAATCAATTTGTACATAACTTTCTATATTGCTCATCAGCAGACTGCAAGATGTTTATAATGCACTTCAAGTATTATCTTTGTAACAAAAGTATATAGTGTGTTTAACTCTATAGCAAATTAAATCAAACTCTCACAACCTAGACAACTGGTCAAGTAAACAAATCAAATCAAATCAAATCAAACTTTATTTATAAAGTGCTTTTCATACAAGAAGTTGCATCACAAAGTGCTTTACAGATTAAAATGACCCCACATAAAACCACCTTCCCTTCCCTCCCCCACAGATTTAAAAGCATGGTCACAGTTATACTCCCCTCCCCCCAACCCATCTCCCATGCACACACACAGTTAAAAGAAAACGTTAAAAGGACATTGGGCCGAGTGTAGATGAACCATGCAAGGAAACGCCATCAGAGGAGCCATCTGCCCCGGCAGCAGTAGATTAACAGCAGCAGCCGAGGCACCGACACAGGGCACCCAGTGGAGGCAAGGCCAAGACCCCCACCTCCACCCAAGCTCCACCTGGAGAGCACCCAGGCAGCCACAGCCGACCACCGCTCCCGGGGCAGAGGGCTCCCACAGAGGAAAGACTGGAACGGGGATTAAGATAAATTAAAGTATAAAAAGAAACGGTAAATTAATGTGCTAAGATTAAATAGTAAAACTGATAAAAATATAATCATATAAAACATCCAGAGCAATTAAACAAACAGTGATAAATAATAATCAGTTAAAAGCTAAGCTAAAAAGGTGAGTCTTGAGCCTGCTCTTAAAAACATGAACGTTCTCTGCAGCCCTGAGGTCCTCTGGCAGCCTGTTCCAGAGGTGAGGGCCATAAAACTGGAAAGACGCCTCACCATGCTTGTGTGTCCTGACTTTTTGGGTGACAAGGAGACGGCTGCCAGAGGAGCGCAGAGACCGCGAAGGTTTATATGGTAAAAGCAGTTCAGAGAGATAAGAAGGCCCAAGACCATTAAGACACTTAAAAACCATTAAAAGAACCTTAAAGTCGATCCTGAAATGTACGGGGAGCCAATGCAAGGATTTTAAGACCGGTGTAATGTGCTCCCTCCTCCTGGTCTTCGTCAGGACACGTGCTGCTGAATTTTGTAGTAGTTGTAAACCTGATATACTCTTTTTGGGAAGACCAGAAAGCAGGGCATTACAGTAATCAATTATACTGGAGATAAAAGCATGCATCAGTGTCTCCGTATTGGCCCGAGAGAGAATGGGGCGGACTCTGGCGATGTTCTTTAGTTGATAAAAACCTATTTTAGTGATATTTTTTATGTGAGGAATAAAAGTCAGCTCAGAGTCAGAAATCACGCCCAGGTTCTTCACTTGTAAAGAGGGATTAAAAGACAGTGATTGTAGTTTTGGTAAAAGTTTCTCTCTCTGAGCCTCAGGACCGATGAACTAAAACTTCAGTTTTGTCCTGGTTGAGCTGGAGAAAGTTTTCTGCCATAAAGCCATGTTATTTAGTATTTCATTAATTTAATAAATTTCTTGCTCTCTTTCTTCATTATTTATTTAGTCAATTTTGATAATGGACATCCAAAATATCCATTAAAATGTTAAGAATAAAACTTCAGTTTTGTCCTGGTTGAGCTGGAGAAAGTTTTCTGCCATCCAGGATTTAATGTCTAAAATGCAGTTAAAAAGTGCATCCACATGTAATCCTGTGGACCCTAGAAGAGCAGGTATCTAAACTTACCATAAAAGTCCTGTCTGTGAGATAGGATGTAAACCATTTCTGAACATCACCAGAGAGGCCGATCTGTTTTAAACGGGTTAAAAGAATAGTGTGGTCTACTGTATCGAAGGCAGCGCTTGGATCCAGTAGAACCAACACTGTCACCTTCTGAGCGTCATAATTTGTTCTAAAATCATTTAAAATCTTCAGAAGGGCCGTCTCTGTGCTGTGGTTCACCCTAAAACCAGACTGAAATTTCTCCAGGACATTGTGTTCATTAATAAAATCATTAAGTTGAATTAAAACATGCTTTTCTAAAACCTTGCTTAAAAATGGTAAGTTAGATACTGGTCTAAAATTATTAAAATCATTAAAATCTAAATTGCTCTTCTTCAGCGGGGGCTTCACTTCCGCCCCTTTAAAGGCGGCAGGAAAGACCCCCGTCTGAAGGGAGCAATTCATCATGGTTAAAATCTCATCCCTAAAAGATTCATAAAATGGCTTAAAAAATGAAGTGGGAATCGGGTCCAAAACACATGTGGTGGGCCTCACTGAGGAGAAAACTTTATCAAGAGTCCCAGCTTCTACCAGGACAAAACTGTCCAGCGTTTCCTCTGGTAGAGACACACATTCAGATTTGTCTAAAACCATGTTACACTGAAAAGATAAAATATTACATCTGATGGTGTCTACCTTCCCTCTGAAGTGGTCTGCGAACTTCTCACAAAGATTGTTTGAGGGGGTTTTCTGAAATGCATTAGTAGTACAGTTAAAAATTTTATCAATAGTGGAAAAAAGAATTTTAGGATTATTTTTATTGTCTGACATGATTTTTGCAAAGTAAGCATTTCTTGAATTTCTTACAGCATTATTATAGGATTTGAGAAGTTCTGTGTATAATTGATGGTTTATCGTGGTTTTATTTTTTCTCCATTTTCTCGCTGCCGCCCTGCAGTCCGTCTTTAGTTTTTTAAGATTGTTATTTCTCCATGGCGCTCAAGTTTTGAATGTGAGCGTTTCACTGTAAGTGGAGCCAGCAGGTCAAGAGCGGACTGAAGTCTTCTGTTAAAATCACTGGCGATAAAATCACAGGGGGCAGGTAAGAGAGTAGGAGGAAACTTTTGGAAAACTTCTAGAAAACCTGCAGCCACTTCAGGGGTTAGATGGCGCTTCCTGACAGTTCTCACAGAGGTCTCCTGCTGGATAAAACTGGTGATGTTAAAAAACACGCAGTAATGGTCAGAGACAGCCAAGTCAACAGCAGAGGACACACGGGTGGACAGGCCATGCGTGATGACCAAGTCCAGGGTGTGTCCTCTGTTGTGAGTTGGCTGCATGACATGCTGACTAAAATCCATATAATTCAAAATATTTAAAAATTCTGTTGATAAAGGGTCTAAAAGGTTATCCATGTGTAGATTAAAATCACCAGCTAAAATGATCCTTTCAAAGGGGTTGTACAAAATTGATAAAAACTCTGAAAATTCTTGAATAAAAAGTGCACTCTTTTTAGGAGGCCTGTAAACTGTGACACATAAAATCTGAGGAGTGCTAAAAACAGTTGCATTATATTCAAAAGAACTAAAATTATCAAATAAAACAGGTTTGGCAGAAAGCATTGATGAACTAATAAAAGCAGTTCCGCCTCCCCTTTTGCAACTCCTCGTGGAATAAGTGAAGTTAAAATTTGGTGGGGAGGCCTCTGTAAGAACAACAGGGGCATCTGTACTCAGCCATGTTTCTGTTAAAAATAAACAATGTATATTATGATCTAAAATTAGGTCATTTATTATAAAAGTTTTATTCAGCAGAGAGCGGACATTTAAAAGTGCCATATTAATAGTGGTTGGAGATGGAGTGACTGTATGATTTACTGGGGGTAGGACTTTTGGTAACTGTTTGAGATTATTAGAGTTGCATTTGCTACGTTTTTTATTATTTGTCCGCTCTCTGCTGATGATAACGGGTATAGATGATTTAGGGCAAGGTCCAAGTCCGATATGTGAATTACTGTTAAAATCAGAACTGAGTTCATAGGAGCAGGGACCAGCTACACATCAGGATGTGGCAGAAGGGGCATGGAGGGCAGGTGCAGCTGGGCCTGGTGTGGTAGACAGGGGGGGGCGAGGGCATGCCAGGCTCATTGACAGCATGCGGGCACCCTGTCTATTAAGATGTAGTCCATCTGGACCAAACAATTGACTCCTGCCCCAGAAAATGTTTAAATTGTCCATAAAACCAAGGTTGTTAAGAGATAAAAGTCTGCTAAAACGACCAATACCTCTGCCAACAGTGGGGGTGGGGCCAGAAATAAAAACAGACACATGTGTGTATTTTAAAAGATTAAACAAATGAATAAAATCCAGCTTCAGGAGCTCAGATTGCTGTTTACGAATGTCGTTGGTTCCAGCGTGAATAATAACTCTACTCACAGATGGGTGATGTTGGATATGGTCCAGGATCTGTTCAGTAATATCCTTTACGGTGGCTCCAGGTAAACACAGTGTGACCGCTCCTCTCATCCTTACATTCCTGATAATAGAGTCTCCAATGATGAGCGTGGTGGGCGGCTGGTCAACAAGTTGATGCTGGGCAGAGGATCTTTCACCGTCCAGGACCTGCTGGATGTTGGGCGGATTAGCTTCCCCAGGACTGCAGCGATGTGTAGTCGGCGCCGAGGGCTCGTTCCGTGGGTTCGGGGTGTAGTGGAGCACTCCTCGGCGAGTCCTGGGTTAAGCGTGACGTGGAGGGCTGCGGGTGCCCGGCTGCTGCTCCGGCTGCTGGGAGGGGATGGGCGGCAGTCCTGCGGAGCTGCGGTGTTTCAAGGCGGCCGGAGGGCAGTCAGAGGAGGAAAGTCGTGCTCCAGGGCACCGAAGCGGTTTGACAATGGTAGGCCGGGTGAAGGAGAGCGGTGGCGGCTGCTCTGGGCCCCCCCACCGCGGCCGGGCCCGACCATGGACCAGGCACCCTGAAGTACCGGTGTTGAGCTGATGGGGGCTTTTGGCTTAGCCCCCAGATGGAACCAGCAGTCCTCCTCTGCAGTTGTTGTTGCTCCTCTTGGCGTTCAGCAGTCCGAGTCCAGCGATGGATTCCCCCTCCGCAGCTTCACCGGGCTGGCAGGGAATTGTGTCCGCCAGCTGAGCCCTGTTGGCGGCGGCGAAAGTCCGGCCGAAGATGATGTCCACGTCGCGCTCGTGGTCCTGGATTTGATGGAGCGTGGAGATCCTCTGCTCCAGCTCCAGAACTTTTTGTGTTAATTTAAAAGAGCCATCACATCCGGGGCTGCAGGTGAGTGAAGGCATGACGAAATAAAAAGTAGTCCGTGCTCGGATAAAAAACGCCCCCAATAAAAACAAGTTGCTAAAAGTCAGTGGTGTTAAAATCGGTTAAAACCAGTCATCAAAACGATTTAAAACCAGTTAAAACCGTGTTTGTTAGGGAGCCGAAGTTTGGCAAGTCTCTCTGTAGAAGGACGCCGACGCATGCGCACAAGAGCACCTTGTACTTCTAAGCATTTTGTTCACAACAAAAGTAAACAGTTAAACAATATAAGGTGTATTTAACTCTGTAGTCCAGGGGCAGCGTTACAGAATATTTTCAGTATGTTACTGTTTTTTTTAAAACGGTGAAAGAAAAACCTGAAGGCCGTCTGTCATTTTGACAGTTAGTATTCACATCTCTGACCACTTGGTGCAAACGCGCAGACATTGTGGTCTGAAATTTGTGCCATCAGGAACTGAATTTGAATTAGTTCTGTTTGAATTTGCATCATTCGAATTGAATCTGAAATGCTCAAATTGAATAAATGCTTTTGAAAACGGAATCTGAATCAGCCTAATTTGAAATCCAATTATTAGTTTGGAATTGAAATTGAATTTTATACTTAGAAAATGAATTTATTTGCTTTAAAACTGTATTTTATCCTATTGCAAATTCAGCTCTCAAAATTTTTGTTTCACTTCCCACCATTCAGTTTTAGTTTCAATTCAGTTTTTTTGTGCCAGACATCTGGGTCTTTAGAGAGAGCTACAGAGTAATCGAGCGCAGAATAATAGAACTACGTTCTTCCAGCAGACCCCTGTGGACTTTGAGCCTCTTGTTCTCATGTTGGTAATAAATGTATTACAATGATAAGAAAAAGTGCCATGTGAACAAATAATAGCCTAGCAGTAACTGTTATGCTACTCGTAGCTGCTAGCTAAAAACAGCTTTGAAAAACACATATGACCAGATATTTTTATTCAAGTAAAAGTACAGAGCAGTTGTCCAAAAAATTACCCAAGTAAGATTGTCATGGAATGGGAGTATTATAGTTGTTTAGAACTGTTACTACCACCTTGTGGCAACTAAGTGAAATGCATTTTTGTAAAAGTGAGGGAGGAAGTCATCATCAGGAAGTAGTGTGCTCTTTGCCTCAGTGAAAAATTGGAATCTGATGACAATCTCTTTAGTCCTGGTTCATTCCTTAAAGTCCACAATATCGGCTTCATCCGTAAGTTCCTATATATTTAAATGTGTATTAGTAAGTTTTGACACTACTTTAGGTTAAATGATTTAGATGCAGGTATTTTCAGCAGATTTGTCTAATTTCTGGTTGTGTGACTGTTAATAGATGAATGTTATCTTATTAGAGTTACATTAAGCATGTCTTTATTGTGTATTCACTCAGAATAATCTCCTTATTTGTATGTTTATGATTTTGTAACTGAGAGTTACTTATTGTGTATTTTGTATCTCCTTTATTTGTACACTTTTACATGAAAATAAGATAACTAATTTTCTTCATTAAATCCTGCCAAACACAACAACCAGCCTGTTTCTTGGAGGATGAGATGCTGGAAGTAAACAATGTTAAACTAGCTGTATAGCTGAAATTACGTTGCCTGCAACAAACTTTAGTGAGGACAGCATCGTAAAAGGATTACCACTTCAAGCGGGATTCAAGAAGAGTAAAGGATTGTCAGTCTGCCTCATAGGTCACCATGGAGGTCATAGGCACCCCAGCACAAGCACAAAATGAAGTCAGACCTGAAGGTCTACCACTTGATGAAGCTGAATCGGGGTCTATTTCTCATCAACAAGCTCTAGAGCAGTGTTTTTCAATCCTGCTCTTCAAGGCATACTGCCCTGTATGTTTTAGATGTTTCCCTGTTTCAGCACACCTGATTTCAGTTGAGAGCTGATTAAGAGACTTTTGCTGAACTGCAATCATCTGAAGCAGGCATGTTAAAGCAGGGAAAACATAAGCAGGGAAACATAAAACATGCAGGGAAGTGTGCCTTGAGGACCAGGGTTGGGAAACACTGCTCTAGAGAAATCTTTGAAGCAGCCAGAGCTCGAGTCAAAGCAGAGGGGCGAAAGCCAGGCTAGCATTCACAGACAAAGAAGGTGAACTGAAAGTGGAGAAGGCCAAATTGGAAGTGAAAATTGATTATACAAATGTACAAAAAGAAGCTAAAGCTGCCTTAATCGAAGCTGAGGTGTTGGAGGCGGCTGCTGGAGACATAAATGAATCCAACAAGGAATTTGACTTCCTGCCTTTGCCAGAGAGTGCATCAAAAAGAACGGATCACTATGTTACGCAACATACACTACAACACTTCCCACAAGAATCCAAAGTAGAGAATGATTCTACTTTACCTCCAACATCCACCATTCTTCCAGACTCTAAACAGAATGCTCGGCCTCAGCTTTTTAACAACGGAGCCAGCTTCCCTCAAAATAATGCTGAGCTACTCAATACAAATGTTCAACAGCAAGAAGATGACACCTCTCTGCAAAGGGGATCTCCCAACAAACGATTGGAGACAAATTCATCAACAGATCTTGCCAGATTTCTGGCCAAATCCCAGCTGGTTTCTTCAGGTCTAACCAAGTTTGATGACTTACCTGAACACTATGAAACCTGGAGAGAAACCTTCATCAACACAATCGAAACCCTGAGTCTGTCAGCAACTGAAGAAATGGATTTGCTGATCAAAAGGCTGGGTAAAGATTCTGGTGAGCATGCAATCAGAATACGATTTGTAAATATTAAACAACCTGATGTTGGACTTAGAATGATCTGGGAAAGACTAAATAAAAAATATGGTGCTCCAGAGGTGATAGAAAGAGCTCTTTTTTGTAAACTTGAGAGTTTTCCCAAGGTCCATAACAGAGAGAGTCAAAAGCTACAAGACCTAGCCGACTTGCTTACTGAGCTTGATGTTGCTAAACGAGAGGGTTACCTGGCAGGTCTAGCCTACCTTGACACAGCAAGAGGTGTGCAGCCAATTGTGGAAAAGCTCCCTTTATATCTTTAAGACTTGCCTTCCTTCCTTTCTCCTATTACAAAGAGTTCATCTGCACAGAGGCTGAAGAGAGAAATCATCCCAGTTTTAACTTTCCAAATCTCTTCACAAATTCTCACAGAAAAGAGAAGTTAAATCAGATGAGACTTGCTTCTGTGCATAAGACAAACATATCAACGGCTTCAGAGCCCAAAATAGGAAATCCTGAGAAGTTATTCCCCATGCACCACAAATCTAATTTTCTTCAAAAATGTAGAGGTTTTAGGAAAATGCTCTTTGAAGAGAGGAAAAAGTTATTAAAGGAACACAACATATGTTTTCGCTACTGCGCCTCTTTTACCCACCAAGCCAAGTCTTATGGCAGTAATAATCACATTGCAGCTCTGCACCCTGGACCAGCTTCATATTCGGAGGCAGTTTCTACTTGCTCAACAGAGAATGGCGGGGAGAGGTCTGACATAGAGTCACAAAGTGTCACATCCAAGTGTACCCAGGTATGTGGGTATGGGTTTCAAGGGAAATCTTGCTCAAAGATATGTTTTGTAAATGTGTTCCCAAATGGTCAGCATGATCTACAAAAGAAAATCTATTTTATTTTAGATGACCAAAGTAATGTCTCACTGGCTAGATCTGATTTTTTTGATATGTTTGGTCTCAAGGGAGCATCCATGTCATACACATTGAAAACTTATGCAGGCACCACAGAAACATCTGGAAGAAAGGCCCATGGTTACATTTACTTCTAATCTTTAGAAGAGCGCTAGCGTCGGCTGGTTTGAGTGTTTGCTCCCTTGACCGCGGTTCTGAGAGGGGAATTCAATATGAGACATGACCAGGTGCCTGTAAAACATCAAAAACTTCAGACGAAACACGAAGGCAGGCTGAGCGCTTGGTTGTGAGGTGCTGCCCACCCTCTAGCTTTGCACTTGCTAAATTAGAGGCTAGACCGGGAGATTTAGCCTTCACTTGCTAACCCTGCGCCCCAGCCCCTCACTACCTAAAGCACCTCCGTTTTCGTCTGTTGTTCACAGGAGACCTCCCTGTCAGTGACTGGCCTGGTGTTGAACCAGTATTTATCTGAATGTGAGATTCCAGCAGCCAGGTATCTCAACTCTATGACATACACACAGGGCAGCCAGCTGCCGGTAGCGCTCCTCAGCACAGTCAGGTTTGTGTGTGCCAGTGTTAGAAACGCCCCCCTTATTAGAATACACTTCAGTAAATAAATGTTGAAAGATGGAAATAAATAAATAAATGTGGAAATAAATCAATCAATTTGTAAAAAAATAAATATGTGAATAAATGTGGAAATCAATAATTAAATGGATTTAGAAATAAAAAATATTTTTTATATTTTTATTTCCACATTTATTTATTTTCAATTATATTTACCCATTTATTTATTTACATATTTATTTATTTATTGTCAATTTTGGCAGGGACGGTCCTCCATACCTGTACTCCATGCATAAAGATGAAAATGTCTGCAGCTCTGCAGCAGGTGGTCAGGGGTGTGAATGGTAATCAAAATGACCGACACCCTTCAGATCTTTCTATCACCATTTAAAAAACCTGAAATATGGAAAATATTTGGTTTACGCAAAACCTGCTTTATAGATAGATAGATAGATAGATAGATAGATAGATAGATAGATAGATAGATAGATAGATAGATAGATAGATAGATAGATAGATACTTTTTATAATAATATTCAGATATATTAATATATACATACAAACTTATGCACATAAAAATCCCTTTCAATACAAGTTTATACACACGTTTATATATATGTTTATTTGTTTGTGTTAAACAGAAAACAAAACTAAAATGCTTTGCAACCAAAGTGAATGTTTATTCTATGGGTAAGTGTTGTGACATACAACATTGGAAGCAGTCAAAAACATGCCAGTTATCTAGGCAAGGCAAGGCAATTTTATTTCTATAGCGCACTTTCAACAACAGGGTAATTCAAGGTGCTTTACATGATTTGGTGATTTAAAAAAAACATAGAACATAACATTGGAAATGTGCCCACAGAGAGGTAGGATTTGGCTATCAATAATTATGTAAAATTGCCTAGGGCAATTAATTATTAATAACATTAATAATTGTGTGTAAAAATTACCAAGTTAGGGGGCACCGCCCGGTGGATTCCAGGAATATATATATATATATATATATATATATATATATATATATATATATATATATATATATATAGCTAAATTGTTCAGTCTCAGTTTATGTTTATAATTACCTGCCTGGTAAGGCTGAGATAATGAAACAATAGATGAATGAATAAGTTCTTATGCAGTGGACATTAATTGTGCGCATCACTCCAAGTAATCTCAGACAACTTCTCTTTAAGCTAAGGGGAATTTATTAAGAAAATAGATCAACCTTACAGCCAAAGCAGTTCGTCAATAATTCCCATCTATTCTAATGCATGCACCTAACTACTACGGATCTTAGAAAACAATAATATCTGAAAATTAAACACAATTAACATGAAATGGATCAGGGAGAAACAGACAGCTCAGGCTTTGTTCAGGGAGGGAGGTGGCCCTCACTCCAGGGGGCTCAAGTCACAGATAGCCTAGGAGACAAAGAGTCATAAAACTAGTTCTGTGCCAAGATGGAGAACTGCACATGGAGTGTAAGGAGACAAAGGGCCATAAAACAGCTCTGGAGCACATGGAGTGTAAGGAGACAAAGGGCCATAAAACAGCTCTGGAGCACATGGAGTGTAAGAAGACAAAGGAACAATGAGGTTAACCTTTCAGCTAACACCAGCTAACGCAGGCCAAGTGTTATGGTAAAAAAAAGTATCTCAGGGTTTCCATAATAAAGAAGACTTGAGTCCCAGAAAGCGTTTAAGTATTTAATACAAACATGTCTGGCCAGACCATGGAGGGGACAGAGTTACTCGTGCATCACCCTATCCAACCTTTCTAACTAACCGCTTAAATAGTATTCACCAATCACTGTTTATCTCTATAGATGTCTTCTCCAATCTTCACGCCCCGCCACTGGACAGCTGCTCCATGCGAGTCTCATATCAATGCATAAAACAGCTCATCCGAAGGCCAGACTGTTATCTTACTGTCCCGGCGTCTGTCTCTCTGGTGACCTGACATATATATCATAAACATTAAGTTGGAGCAATATCCTTGTCATTTTACCCTAGATGCATTCACTAAACAGAGAATATACACTTAATTGATAATTGCATAACAATTTTCCACCACAATTCCCCGCTTTTATTAACTTAATTAATATCATAAATATAAAGGGAAAATTCTAAAGTGCAATCACAAATCTCCCTAAAAGGTTGGAAGGTTGATCAAAAAAAAGACAATGTTCAAAACACAAATTACAATCAGACATGAGACATGTTTGGCCATGGAATTAGCTCACAGTGACAAATATTAGATCCTTCCAGATGACTTTGCTGAGACTCCTGTGCATTGAGAACGAAAACCAACAGGGTCTTCTTACGCCATTTTCTTGTGGGCAAAATGTCATCTCAACAGCCCCTCGCCCCAGAGGCGGCCATCCACATGTCTCGTCATCGGTCAGGATGCTTTAGATAAAAACACAGAACAAAGGAGAAATTATGTAGCATCTTCCAGTACACTTCATAGGGTATTACATCAACACTAGGTGTTGAAATGTATACTCTTCCCTTGCGCTGTTTGTTGTCTGTTGCCGTGAAGTCAGCCTCCGCCAGCATCCAGTGACCCGTAGCCACCGATCAGTCCTTCTTCGGAAAGGAGAGAGGTCACCCCTCAGAAGGTCCTCCAGTGAAAACCTCCCAATGCGACCCTTGGGAGCTGAGCTAATTAGGTATTAGAGAATTGATGTTCAAACACAGGTGAGCCAATTCACAAAAGATGAACAGGATGATTATGACAAGTAGAACCAACACACTCAGAGTATGGTTTCAGATCAACCTGATGCAACTGTGTGCAAATGCAATTGTAAACAACTCACAACCTGGTTAATGAGCCAAACCTCATCAACTGAAGCTAGAATACAATTAAGGTAAATGTCTCCAAATCACTCTGTACTAAATCCATGCCAAGAAAAAGACAACCAACCATTCCAACTTGTGAGAGCAAAAAATCCCAAGAATCAACTACTCCCTGCAAGAAGTAAAGAAGGTTTTCAGATCAAATTAAAACTTGTAAAGTTCCCAGACACAATATGTACTACAACTCTGAACCCGAACCGAAATGGAATATGAAGTCAGATGTCAAGTCCAGGTTGTAAAAACCCCCATTAATTTATGACAGAGTTATGATTCACAAGAAACCCAATTACCTGCAAGTTAGAATTCTCTTCATAATCCCTTAAAAATCTGTTCCAATTACTATCAAATCCAATTCCCCCCTTTTTTTAAGGCATCGTCTTGCATATGCCTTAAAAAATTAAGAAACAATAACTTTAACTGCTTCTCCAGTGTCCAGAAAAGAAACATAGTAGGTTAAAGGTCATGCATAAGGCATAACCTCAGAACCTGTGTATCCTGCTGCTGCTGCTGCTGAGGCAGCTTCAACCCCCAGATGATCATATCCCAATCATTTAGGTTCGCAATTAGGTTAAAAGCGTGCTATACAAATAAAATAGCCTGGCCTTGGCTTTCAAAAACAAAATAACAATTTCACCTCATAGTTACCTAATGTATTTAAGAATTTTAGTCCTACTTGCATGAACTACAACAACACTTCATTTCCCTCTGGGATCAATAAAGTATTTTGAATTGAATTAGACGGCTTCTTCAGACCCTGCTTTTCCAGAATCTAATTGATGTTACACTCTTTGCAGCCACCTTAGAAGTTCAATTAACTAATACCTCCTGTTTTTTGTTAGAAAAAAAAATTGTTTTACTCAGGACACAGTTTATTTACCTAAATAATATCTTTGCTGCTGTTTTTTGCTAATCTGTGTCTTACAGTTTATTCTCTGTTAACTTCTTTAAAAAAAAATACATTTATTCTAAATGCACAATTTTAAAACTTGTACAACTGTAAAACATCTCTATTTTTCAATTTATCTAACTCAGTTGCACATTTAGATTTGAGTATGCCACTCGATTTTAATAACTATGATGTCAAGTAACCTTTTTACATGTACCTGATACTCTTACTTAAGAAAGAAACTTTTCTTCATTGCAGTTTGTGTGTGTGTAGGACTCGAGTTATACTTTACTTCACCGGAGTAATTATCTATTTGCCTACTTTTTACACTCAGTACTTTAGACTGCTTATATTTTAAAATTAGCCTTGTTACTCCTGTTTCATTCAGTCTTTTATTAAAAGGAGCGCATAAAAACCCCATTAAAAATTAAAGAATGCTACAACTGAAAAGAATTTACTTCGGTTTGATAGTAGGTCTCACATTTATTATTCTGACACCCTGTTTTTTATGCGATCTATAGCATATAATGTTAACTGAATATTTTCCACACTTGCCCTTTAGAACAGTGACCAAGATTCTGAATCTATTTTTATCATCATTTGTCTTAATTAAGTAAGTTAAATTTTAAAAATAGAAACCAAGTAATTTTAAATCCCACTGTGTGTGTGTAGGTCACACCTGTTGGCTTAAAGGTGGCACTAAATGCATAATTTTCACATATGCAGCTGAAACAGGTAGCCTAGTGTATCCCAAATGTGTCGTTATTATTTAACATTTTTATTAAACATTACTATCATTAAGTAAAAGTTCTTTTTGGTCGAGGTATGGCTAAAGCTTTATTCTTTATCATTTAATTTTCTAATCCTAAATTTGTTTTATGCTTTCTACCTCCTTTGTGAGAATCAAAATTTATGTACGGTCTATGTTCTAAATGCTTCTATTACCTGTCACTTTGCTGCCGGTACGGCAGAAGTTTCCCTTCTTGGGAAAATAAAAGGATGAAGTCATGAAGTCAAGCATTACCGTATCTTAATTTGGAAAGCTCATGTTTGAAACAGGAAGCAGTTTTGCGCAAAAAACAAAAGTTTGACTAACCCGGACTCGTTAACATCCAGGAAGTAACTGAAAACTTTTCGTCAAAATGAGTGTTTAAGTTCCTATTTTTAGACTTCCAGCCGCAGTCTAAGAGCGCTTGTAACGCTTCATCAGTGTCACGATCTATGATTGTTTACAACCAGAGAATCGCAGCACATCGGCCGTAAGAAAGAAGTTTGTGGCTCAATTAGCTGATTAGCTGATTAGCAACAAGAGAATCACATTAAACCTGCAACGGACTTTATTTCAGATCATTTTTACCACATTATAGTTAACAACTCGATGGCTGAGATTAACCCTAGAGTGTAAATTACTCAAAAGACTGAAATACTTTCATACTGCTACTCGCATCTGTATCAATATTATATGTCCGATTTTAACCGTGCGTTTTCGGTGTTATTTCTATTTACTACTGAGTAGGCTACGTTTATCAAAAGTATTAGTTAAACATAGAAAACATCATGCATCTAGTTTATTGCTGAATTGCATCGTTTCTCATAGAATTTTAAAAGAAAGTTTTCAAGCTAAGGTTCCCGGGCCAAACGCGGCCGCCCCTTATCTCAATGAACACTCTGTGTTCATTCATTTTAAAGCAGTTCAGAGTTTCAGCAGCTCTACACTCGTCAGGAAGTCTGTTCCAGAGTTAGAGAGAATGTATTTGTTTAAGAAGGAGGGAACGTATGACTGTGTCTGTATGTCTTTGTCTGCCTGTCAGGTTGGGTCTTAGGCTGCCCTCTCGCCTGGCGCACCTCCGGCCTTACATTTAATGGGAGGCCTATTTCCCTTCCGTCACTCCCCGCCGGTGACGGATGCGCCTGCCTACTGGTGCGTCGTGCTCAATCCGGTTCAGACCTGGTGCGTGCCTGGCCGGGCCTGGGGGGCTGGTGTGTTGGTCGGCCGATGCGTTTGGCCGATATCTTCCTTTGGTTGGTTGGGGCACCTCTTTTAGTGGTGCCAGGTTTAGGATTGTTGGGTGGTGCCTGCTCGGTGGCTCGGCGGGATACAGATCCAGCGTCTCTGCTCGTTTGATCACCTGTTCTGTGCGCACCGTGCGTGGTCGGTTCATTGGCGGGTTGGACTGGCCCTGGCCTTTGTTGGACGCCTGGTCTCGGCGCTCTGCGTTGCGCGGAATCAGGACTCGCGAGCTGGTACAACTTGGTGTCCAGGTTCTGGTTGTGCTTGGCCTGGGGATGCCGTCCATCCGCTGCGGCTATCGGTGGGGCGCCCCGACGTGGGGCAGGGGTGGGGCTTTGGGATGTTGGCGGTGGGGACTGGCCTAGGTGGCGGTGGTGCGTGGTGGGGCCCCTGCGGTGTCGGGGGCCCCTCGTCAGCTGGTCTCTTGTCAGGTCCCTGCTGGGGGGTGGGGCCGTCCCCGGTCCATGGACCGGTCCGCCCTAGCGCTGCTGGTTGCCGACGGGGCCCATGGGCTCGTCACTGCTGCCCCCCAGGCCCCTGCATAGTAGCCGCTGGACGTTCCCCTTGGGTTCTCCTCTGCTCCTCTCTTGGGGGATGCGGTCGGCCCCGCCCAGGTCCTCCTGGGGCTCTAGGGGTCCTTTGGACGTCTTGGCTCTGATCTCCTTCATGTCTGCATCGATTCCTGGGAGACAGATTGATGCCTGCTCACACCAGCTATCGTACACTCTTACGGAGAAATCTTATATGCACCAGCATACTCACACACACAAATAGGTGTTGGGTCTCCGGTGTTTACAGATATATTCTTGGGCTGAGGTTATCATTACTAGAGCTTGATTAATCGGTACCATGAGCTTTTCTGTGACATTGTTGTTGTATTTTTAATCCATTTTTGTGTAATATGGATGTGTAGTTCTTAGTTAACGATGTTTTGGTTGTTTTGTCGATGTTCCTTTTTTGTTCGTTTTTTTGTTTTGTTTTTTCCCCTCTCTCTACCGTCCTGTGGGTATGGAGGCAGACTTCAATGTTTTCCTGTGTTTTCTTTGTTCCCTTTCCTGTCTTGTATTTTCAACTCACCCTCTCTCTTGACTTTTTGTTTCCTACCTCTCTTCTTCATCTTCTTTCTTTCTTCCTCTTAATTTGCCGGCTCCGTGTCCATAACATCAGGAAATAAAACCCACAGCAATTCATAATAAAGATTTTTCACACATATATCAAGTGGAGTACTATAGCAAAAGCTGTAGTGCTCCGCTTGTGAAAGTAAATCTGTTGGGCTTCTACTTGGTACTCAGACACCAATTCTGAGCTCCACACCGCCAAACAGGACACGTTAAAAAAAATTAATAATAAAAAAAATAATAAAATTTTTACTTATACCGTCTTTCTGTGTAAACGGGGGAGGGCTGGCCAATAAGTAGGTTCGGGGGTTTTCCCGAACGGCCGGTCTGTTCTAGATCAGTGGCCATACAATTTCTTTTTGTACTCCAAACCAACTGCGGTTGAGCCATTGTCATGATCCTGCTATATCTGGTTGTGTACGTTAGTGAGGCATCTTCCTTTATAGAACATCTGTGTAAGCGCTACTGGTGCAGCTGCTGGTGATTGGTACCTCTTGCTGCTGCGTTCGATTCTGCTGTCAACTATTTTGATATTGTTTGCTAGCTGCTACCAGACGTCAGTAGCTCTTTTCTGCTTTGAAAGGAAGCTTGCCTGACCTCACAGTGCTTCCAAAATATAGGTCGCCTTGGTGCCTGACAGTTTTAGATATTCATAAAAATAATATCTTCTCATTTACAACCCACCCGCAGTAAATAAATCTTCAAGCTCCCTGCCTAAATTTCAACACCAGCCCATCCCGTGTGTAAATATCTCCTGTTACAGCATGAAAACCTGTGGCTTATATTCAAGTGCGGCCTATATATGTACAAAATTTCTTTTCTTTTCAAATTTAGCTGGTGCTGCTTATTCTCAAGTGTGCTCAATAGTCAGAAAATTACGGCATTCATACTGAACTATGACATCACGGTCAATTTATTGGTTATTGTTTCTACTTTCCCCTATTGTCCATTTTACTTTTTAACTTTTAGTACAGTAGTTAGTTGTATTATTCATTCTTTTTTACATAGTAGTTTAGTTGTGTGTTACTAGCTTAGTGAGTTTGTTGATTAAAGCATTTTGACTGGAAAGTTTAATTCTTTTTGTTAAATTCTTGTATTTTGGAAAGTCGTTTATTATTCCACATTGTTCCATATAGTAACTTGCTGGTCAAAGAACGGCAATAATTTATTCCCTCATCTGCTGTTTTAATTACCTCAGCCAAGTAATCACAAACATTAACTGAGATTGATTATTATTTTCCTGGATCCCAGGATGGTGCCTCAAACTTGGTAATTTTAACATACAATTATTAACCTTATTAATAATTGCCCTAAGCAATTATTCATAGCCAAAACACACCTATTGTGTCACAACACCAAAGTTATTGTTTTACCTCAAATAATATTTTTATGCTATCCATCAGATATCTGTTCCCGTCCATCCCATGCAGGGTTGCGGGGGGGCTGGTACCTATCTCCAGCAGTCATGGGGCGAGAGGCGTGGTACACCCTGGACAGGTCACCAGTCCATCGCAGGGCAACACAGAGAAATACAGGACAAACAACCATGCACACACACACTCATACCTAAGGGCAATTTAGAGAGACTAAAACACCTAACAGTCATATTTTCGGACTATGGGAGCAAGCCAGAGTGCCTGGCGAGAAACCACGTATGCACAGGGAGAACATGCAAACTCCATGCAGAAAGACCCCAGGCCGGGATTTGATCCCGGGCATTTTTGCTGCAAAGCAACAGTGCTAACAACTGCGCCACTGTGTTTTTATCCTATATAAAGGAATCTTAAAGATCCTGTTTAACCTACTTAACGATTTAGAAAATGTTTTCTTAGCAGAACTTTCCTGTATTTAGGGCCATTTTGATGCAAACAGACCATGGCTGCATACGTTTCCAAGGAGGTAGCAATTGCTCACACAATAAGAGAATAGTTGTTTTTTTAACACACCTGTCCCTTCTTCATAGAAATTACTTTTGTCAATATTGGTTTCAATCTGTGTCTTCCTGCTGCCTTCTTGCTGAATTTTTCCCTCTTTAATAAAGTAAATAATTTTACCAGTAACTTATGTCACTTTCTATAGTCATCACAGTGCCTTGCAAAACATTCTAACCTTTCATCACATAGCAACCACAAACTCCCATGTTTTTTACCGGAACCTAAAATCAAGAGTAGCCAATTGCTTTCAAAGGGTTTCCTCATTCTAAAATAGGGTTCTTCTTTCTGTAATTTAATTATTTAATCTGTGAAGGCCACAGAGGTACCTTTAATGACTTTCAAAATCTTTTTTGTCTTGGTCTCACTTATTTACCAGAACTACCTTTATTGTAGAAAATTGGAGAGAAAGTGGCACTCTACACACCTAGAGGTTTCCTATTTTACCTGGAAAAAGAGTCTGCTGCTGGATAAAAAGACCCTTCAACAAGCTAGAACAGCATATTTTTCATCATTAATAGAGGCGATTAAGAACAATTTTTGGTTTCTTTTTAGTACAGTCGCCAAACTTACAGAGTCATAGCTCTGTTGAGCCAACTATTCCCCCAGCTCTTAGTAGTGATGACTTTATGGGATTCTTCATAAATAAAATGTATTCTATTAAAAATAAAATCATTGGCATTCTCCCAAACATGATCACTTCTCTCTAAGTAAGTGAGGCAGCATCGGAGAGAACTGTAGAACCTCATTTGTTCACTGTTTGGACTGTTTTGATTCAGTCGAGCTTTCGGAATTATCAAAAATGATAGCCTCATCTAAACCTTCAACTTGTGTGTTGAACCCAATCCCAACCAAATTATTTAAGGAAGTGTTCCCTTTGGTTACTGCCCCCAATTTTAGATATAATGAATATATCCTTAGTAAATGGATAAGTACAACGGGAATTTAAGGTTGCTGTAATTAAACCTTTACTTAAGAAACCTTTAACTCAAGATGACTTTGTTAATTACAGACCTATATCTAATCTTCCTTTCTTATCCAAAATCCTTGAGAAAATAGTTGCTGATCAAGTCTGTGAGCATCTAAACAGTAACGACCTGTTTGAAGAGTTTCAGTCAGGTTTTAGAGCTCATCATAGCACTGAAACAGCACTGGTGAAGGTTACTAATGGCCTCTCATGGCCTCAGATAATGGACTTAGGACTGTTCTAGTCTTATTTGATCTCAGTGCTGCTTTTGACACAGTCGATCATAATATTCTTTTAGAAAGTCTTGAACATGTTGCAGGGATCAAAGGAACAGCACTAGGCTGGTTTAAATCCTATTTGTCTGACAGATTCCAGTTTGTTCATGTAAATGATAAATCTTTGTCATACTCAAATGTGGAGTACCACAGGGCTCTGTGCTTGGACCAGTTCTTTTTGCTAAATATATGTTTCCAATTGGTAAACTCATTAGACAGCATGGATACATTTCCACAGTTATGCAGATGATACACAACTATTATTTATCCATAAATCCTGATGAATTCAGTCAGTTAGGTAGATTACAGGCATCTCTGGAAGACATAAAAACCTGGATGACGCTAAACTTTTTTCTCTTAAATTCTTACAAGACAGAAGTTGTAGTCTTTGGACCAGAAGCTCTAAAAAAGAAAACTGCTTAGTCAATCGCTTCATCTGGATGGTATTAAATTGGCCTCCAGTAATACGTAAAGAACCTTTGCGTTATTTTTGACCAAGACATGATATTCAAAACCCATATTAAACAGGTTTCTAGGATTTCCTTCTTTCACCTCTGGAATATTGCTACAATTAGAAACATCCTGTCCAGGAGGGATGCTGAGAAACTTGTCCATGCATTTGTTACCTCAAGGTTGAACTACTGTAATTCTTTACTATCAGGAAGTCAACAAAATGTACTTAAAAGCCTTCAGTTGATCCAAAAATGTAGCATCAAGAGTTCTGATGATTATTAAAAAGAGAGATCCCATTTCTCCTGTTTTAGCCTCTGTTCATTGGCTCCCTGTTAAATCCAGAAGTGGAAATTGCGAACTGCTGCGGAGTGCGTGGCGGACCGGACTGGAGCAGAGCGCATGCAGTGGAAGTTGGGGGTAAGTTGCCGTTATAAATACTGACTAATTTCTATGCGTGACTGAGTGGCAAAAAAACCATAAAAAGATTGCCCAATAAATTTGATTTCAAATTGTTTAAAGATGAAACAACACAAAACAGTCAACCAAGATTTAGCATTTTGGGTTAAAATCACTGTTCAGATATGTTGTGTCTTAACACAAATACAATTTTAACACTAAATATTTATTGCTGTTTCAATCTGAAGCTCAAAACAAAACATTCTCTCCATTTTACATGTTCAAACAGTAAAGGAGCGTGAAGAGATCTTTTATAGCACCACATGTGCAGCTGATCTAATGAGATTTTGATATTGCTAAACACATAATATCACCTATTCCTACCCTGATCCCATCTGTGTGCTGACCAGTGGACCTTCTAAACAACAGATTTCTTTTCTTTTTTCAAAAGGTTTCTTTTGCCATTAGTTGACTTCATTCATTCATTCATTCAGTGGCAGAAAAAAAGCAGAATAAGATTATTTACATGTAGCAAATGGCAAGTGAATTGAACTCAGGATTACTGCATCTAGGACTAGAGCTTTCTCATATTGTGCCCATGCCACTGAGCAACCTTACTGAATATTATTCCTTACATTACTCTGCATTATTGTTTCTATATTACCAGATTATTTTTTGCTGTCCATTTAGGTAATGTAATAAGGTTTACAATTACACTTACACCGCTTTCCACCGGATGCACAAGCAGTGCATAACATCTGCATAGCGCAATATGTAGCTAACATTATAGTCAATGGGTTTGTTTCCACTGGGTGCACAGCAGCGTATATGGGACGCGCCTCTTCCTCGGGAGCGGTGGTCGGCTGTAGCTGCCTGGGTGCTCTCCAGGTAGCGCTTGGGTGGAGGTGGGGGTTTCTGCCTTGACTCCTCTGTGCGCCCTGTGTGCCTCGGCTGCTGGTGTGGATCTGCTGCAAGCGCAAAAGGCTCCCTTGATGGTGTTTCCTTACCTGACTCATCTGCACTTGGCCTGATGTCCTTTTTATATCCTTTTTATTGTTGTTCTTAAGTTTTTGTGTGCATGGGAGTTGGGTTGGGGGGAGGGGGGGTATAACTGTGATCATGCTTTTAAATCTGTGGGAGAGGAATGGGAAAATGGTTTATGTGGGGTCATTCTAATCTGTAAAGCACTTTGAGTTGTAACTATTGTACAAAAGGCGCTTTATAAATAAAGATTGATTGATTGATTGAATGAATGAATGAAAGGCATATGGGTAGCACATCAAGGTTCTGGATCAGGCGCCACATGTGCAGAGGCTTCAGTCCTCGACGCGGCCGTCCCAGGTTCAAGTCCCATCCCAGGCGACCTTTGCTGCATGTCTTCCCCCACCTCTTTCCCCCTTCAAAAACTCTGTCAACAAAGGCTACTCAGTCCAAAAAAAAATACTTTTTTTTAAAAAGGTTCTGGAGTGGCTTAGCCAGTCTCCTGACCTAAATCCAATAGAAAATCTTTGGAGGGTGCTGAAACTCTGTGTTGCTCAGCAACAGCCCCGAAATCTGACAGATTTAGAGAAGATCTGTGTGGAGGAGTGGGCAAAATTCAGAAATTACAAAGAACAAAAGGATTAATCCAGTTCTAAATCAAATGCACGAGCCAAATGAGCAAGTGTCACAGAACCACGGAATCAAGCCAAACTAAACGTGGACATGAAAAATCTAAATTCTAGATTCTAAAGTCTAAATATTTCAGATGCTATGCAGGTGATACAAAAACCTCTGGCATGTCAGAAACTATTGTGGGTCCTGTACTCTGGTAATAACCAGTGTTGGGTATAGTTACTTTGGAAAGTGATTAATTAGGTTACAGCGTTACAATCAATTGAAAGTAGTCAGTTACGTTACAGCGTTATCCATTCATAAAGTACTTATGCGTTACCAAGAATTAAAAGCCAGTTTAAAAGCCTCGCACATGCTGCAACTTAATTGACGGACCCAGCCTCCTTTAAATGCACTGAGAAGTCGTGACGATGAATAACGTCAGTCATCCAACTAGGCTAAATTAACTCTGCAGGATAAGAACAGGAAAGACAGCCAGCAATAGTTATTCCACATAGCGTCTTATTAATATTTTTTTTGATCACAGAACATATGAATCGAAAGCACTTATCCAGCCCGGGTAGCTTGATAGAGTGGTGTTTAGATACAAGATGTTTGAAATTTGAAGTGGAATTCTTTGCGGTCGACAGAAACTTTTCCCCAATGCAAAGTGTGCATTTTACTGTTATATTATCTTTTCTTTTTCATTGACGAAATTATAATAATGTCCATTCTTCCATGAAGTTGTGCTACTGCTCTCTGCCAGGAGTTCAAAAACACTCACACACACACACACACACACACACACACACGCACGGACAGGAGGAGCAGGGCACAGATGAATCACAGCGCTTCAGCTCCACATACAGCTGCAGATGGCATCGGTCCTTTCACTTCACTACGACAACAAAAGCGCTTGAACATAACGCAATGGGAATTTCCACTTCACAAGTGGAAAGTATCATTTTTCCCATACCACATGAAGGCAGCAATACAGCAAGCTTTATGCGTATAAACAATGGTTTTATTTTGAGGCAATTTTTATTATAAATAAAAGCTGTAAACTGTTGGGAAGTCTAAGGAGGCTATTGACTGCTGAGGAAAAGCCCAGACACTCATCAACCCATGCTGGAAATAAGTCACGGTACGCTGAGGACTAAAATTTAGAAGAGCGAAAATCTGTTCCCCTGAAATATTCTGTTCCCCTGTGTCGGGAGCGCGCACTGCATCCAGAGGGGCGGAACCGACATTCCTCACAGCACTTCTGATTTGTTGCTAAAATGACGACAGGTAGCCATGTCGAAGTTGTTACTTTAAGCTTTCAGTAAATAAATTAAGAAAAATGAACAGTCTTGGTTTTTTTTGTTTTTACCCGGTTTCGTGTTGTTTCTTTTAATCAGCGAGAATGTATAAGTCATGTCCACTAAAACCTGACGTATGTGAGCCACCAATACTATTTTCTTTCACATCGTGTTCATTTTTATATTTTAATCCCTGATGTTAAACGATGGAAGCTCGCCCTGCTGGACACGAAAACATATGCTTCCTGAAAAGATGAATGTAGGATTATTATTCAAGTAAATCCCGTTCTAATGTAAAATTTGACACATTCATGAACTGATAAAAACTATTTCTAGTTTTTGATCGTGAATGCCTGTTGTGTTTTGTCTAAAATAATCTCCTTTAGCAGATGTATTATTTAGGTAGACATACGAGGACATCTTTCCTCTTTTAAAATATATATACAAAAAAATCCTTTTAGCACCAATCATGGGGAAAAATAAAATTTCAGCCTGACTTTCACACTGCTTTTATATCCCATGGGACAGATATTAACCATTAATCGTGTGTTTTAGGTCTTTCATTCCTCACATCATACGCAACTCTTGTAAGTTTAGAGATAGATTTTTTTGCCAATGTTGGGAAAGGTGAGGGGTTGCAAATATTTCAGCTCCCTGAAATATATTGTTCCCCCCTCATAACACAGGAACAAAATAACTTATAAATCTGTCTTTGTGATAAAAGGCAGTGTTTGTGGTTTAGCTTGTTTTTACTTCTGCATTCTACAGTTCCTACACTGGAGGGCGCAGCAGAGGCACTGTTCAAGCTGATTACCTGCAGGTGTGCTGCAACCCACTCACAGCTGTTAGGATTGCAGGCTGCAGCATTAGAGGAGCTGGAGACTAGTCATTCAACGCCTGAGGATTCATTTACATGGTCTCTCTAGCACTCTGAGTCCTTTTGAGTTTTCCTGAGCCCTAGTGATTTCCTGCCTTTTTACCCGTTTGTGTTCTCTGTGGTTCCGTCCCAGAGATCCTGCTACATCTGCTACAAACCGGGGCCCTCATTTATCAAACGGTCGTAGAAACTGTCCTGTATTATATCCTACAAATGAAATTTAGAATGTTCGTATGAACAGTCAAAAGCTGGATTTATCAAGTATGTGGTGGCCAGTAGTATACATGTTCCTCAGGAATCATCTGTTGATAAATCCCACATGTGCTACCTCGGTGTGTGCCTGCTCAGACATTTGAATACAGAAACACCCTCAATTAACAATATAACACTTGTACTATACCCCATCCTCTGACACATGCATAAAGTCCTTGCATTCTATCCAAAAATAATGACCAAGAGAGCAAAAAAAAGGAATTTTGATGACACCGGGAATGAGGTGAAACATAAGTGGGTAAAAGAAAAGAGTCAGGAGGAACTGACTTTTTAAAATTTGTGGTTAACGCAAATTAATTTTAACACCAATAGTTTCTGTCCTCTGTTATCAGCGGTTCCTTTACTTCATGTCACCCCCAGTTTTATTCCTGCAGCTGACATAAAAAATGTGGCAAAGAATCTTTTTATTTGCTGTTATTCATTTCTGTAGAAATGCTTAACTTCTTTGAACAAATTAAATCAGTTAAACTTGTCCCAAACATTGTTTTGTTCAATCAGCTCAGGGGTAACCATTAAAAAAAGGACACTGCCTGGGAGAGAGTGACAGAGGCAGTCAATGCGGTCAGGACAGTGGAGAGGTTCGTGTTGGAGATAAAGGAAAACAAATAGTTCCAGACCAAACTGAATAAAATAAAACATCCCTCAGCACACAGCTGGGCCAGCTCTTCTACCGGGGTGCACAGATCACCACATTTGACACGTGTGTGGCCAGGGTTTTTGAAGACACTACTTTGGCTGGCATCAGTACGCATGGAGACAGCGATAACCTGCTTCACTGATAAACAGGACCATCCAGTTTCCACAGTACAGTTTGGAAACCTTTTATTTATGAGTGGAACAACATTCTTTTAAACTGAAGCACTTGATGTGACAAGTAAAAAAAGGTACACGGAGAGCGCAGACCTCCGTGAAACACCCCCCACCCGCCAGATTGATATTCACAGGATCTCCACGCATGATCAGCCCCAAAATGTAATCATTTATTCCTTGGCAATTTCTAACATTTCCTGAAAGTTTAATCCAAATCCATCCATAATTGTTTTAGTTATTTTGCTAAAAGACAGACAGACGGCAACATGAGCTCCTTGATGAAGGTGATAAACTGATGAGATAAATATTCTGTCAAAGTAAAACTGTTTGAGTGTTACAGTTCACCTGTTCTACCACTAGAGGCTGTGTTCACGCATGGTCAGAGCTGTTCTTATCTTTAGGAACATTTCCACGCACAAGTACAAGATGGTAAATACCACATGCGTAAAATCTTTCCTACGCTCGAAATAAGCACAGATTTGTGCGTAAGTATGGTTGATAAATGAGGGCCCAGCTCTGAAAAGCTCATTCTGGATTCAGTTCCACGACTGGTCATCTGGCTCCTCATTGTTTTTCTGCAGCAGCCAAGTCCTCCAACATCATCAGCTCCTTTGTTCTTCATTTCCTGGATTAATTCTCATCGCTGTCATCTCCAGCATCCACATCCTGTCCGCGCTCCAGCTCATAACCGTAAGATCACGTCTACCTCTCACAAATATCACTCACATTTGGATATCAGCTCACCTCTTCAGTATCCCCATTCCGGTTCCTCTTCATGATCTCCACCATCTCCAAGTAACCACAACTTCACCGTTCCTGTTCCTACGCCCTAAACTCACCTCCCTACTTCTCCCCTTCAGTGATCCACTGTAGCTCCCGGTGCACTGAAATCAGAAACCTAAATATTTTAACATGTGAATATATTTTTATTAGGATTCTTGATAAAGTTGCTAAAAATCAAAGTTATGGGGGCGCTAGAGAGCCCGAACAAGATGGCAGCATAGCGTGACAGCTCCCTGCAACTTCGCTCACAAAACTGCCCCGAACCTCTAAAAACCTGGTCAACTACATAAAACAAATGATGTCTAAACCCCAAGTAGCAAAGGAGTGCGCCATATTCTCGAACGCTCGCCAAACAAACACACGAAGCAGCGCGAAGACGGCGACTCCGACTCCAACTCCGGTGGTAGCTAGCAACACTGCTAGTGGTACCAGCAACATGGCTAATGTCGCCGACGTGCTACTTGAGCTCAGGTCACTCCGCTCCGAGTTCAGTTCGAAGCTGGACGGTATTAACAACCAACTGGGGGAGCTGAAATACTCTATGTCAGTGATGGAGAATAATTTAGGTGACATTAAACGAGATGTAACAGCTAATGAACAACGAATCGAGGAGGCCGAAGTCCGTATAGCTGCTACAGAGGGCGCGCTGGACAAGACCGAGACGGCTCTGGCTCGAGCAACAAAGCGGCTCACATACCTGGAAGAAAAGACCGAGGACTTGGAAAACCGTGGGAGGAGGAAGAATATCCGGCTGTTTGGTCTTAAGGAGGGAGCTGAAGGTACGCGTCCTCTTTTGGACTTTATAAATGATATGCTACCCCAGTGGCTCGACACTGAAACCGACAGAGCATTTACGTTGGAAAGGGCCCACCGTACCCTGGCTCCAGCAGTTCCCAACCAGAACCGAGCCGTCTTACTTCGCTTTCTCAACTACCAAGATAAAGAATACGTCCTACGCGCCACAAGACAGCGAGACATCACTCACGACGGATCCAAACTCGCATTCGTCCAGGATTTTTCAGCAGAGACGATCAGACAAAGACGGGAGTTCAACGCTGTAAAAAAACTGTTAGTTGACATGGGGACCTTCCGAGGATTTCACCTCCAACCGTGCAGGCTGAGAGTGCTACACAACGGGAGGATCCAGATGTTTTCCTCCCCACAAGAGGCCGAGGAATTCTACCGCAGAATCTCCGCCAAATAACCTATATATGACCAGGTTTGAATCGTTTCATATACATGGAGAGGGGTGAGTGCAGTGACTTTTGTGCAGAGAAATAGGCTCAGCACCGGGCTCGGCGGTGGTCACTTAAACCAATTTGCTCTACAACAGTGGGAAATACGAACAATTAACAGCAGAGACATATTGGTTATAACAAACAAAAACTTCTGTTTTATTTTCATGTCATTTTATATTAGTTATTTACTCTTCCACGAACACTTGCAGTCTATGATTGTCACTTTATTTTGGATATGTGAGAAAAAAAAAAAAAAAAAGCATGAGAGGAACGGCATTAACATGGGAGCAGCATGTGTATAGGCTTCAATCTGAAGCACACTGCCTTTTTTTTTCCTTCATAATATGTATATAAAAACCATGCTATATTTATTATTTACTTAAATATTTTTATTTCATTTATACCTGCATATTTGCTGTTAAGCTGAATTAAGTACCACCCAAGAATAATAAGCCTAAATTATTTTCTGGCCTACTCTCCTGCACAGAGATACACTTTTTCTAAACAAGATGTGCGTTGTTGACGGATAATTGTTACTTGCCGGTCAACTTGACGGTGTTACCTGTTCCAGTGGGGTTGCCTTGTCGTTTGGGGACTAGGCTGGGGCTTTGGGGAGGAGGGGAGGGGGTTGGTAGAGGGGGCCCCTCATGCTCTACCTATGTTACATTCTCTTCTATTAGTTTGTTAGTCTTTTATTGTTTTTCCTTTTACTTTTACTGTACCATGGTCACACAAAACCAATATAACATGCAAAACCCGGTATGTCTAGTACACTTAATGTTATAACTTTCAATGTCAGAGGTCTTGGCCACCCAATTAAGCGGAAGAGAGTTCTTACATTCTTAAAAAAGGAAAAAGTAGACATAGCTTTCCTTCAGGAAACTCATCTGTCCAATGAGGAGCATAAAAAACTCAAGAGAGACTGGGTAGGGCAGGTTTATTTCTCTAGCTTTACCAGCAATAAAAGGGGAACAGCAATACTCATTCATAAAAAAATACCTTTCATACTCAAGGAACAATATAGTGACAATGAGGGCAGACACATACTAATTCGGGGGATGCTATATGGACAAGAACTAACATTGCTGAATGTATACGCACCAAATGAGGACAATCCTAAATTCATGATGGATATGATCACCTTATTTAATCAGTATAATACAGACTTAGGAATAGTTGCCGGAGATTTCAATTGTTGTATGGATAGTAACTTAGACAAATCCTCAACTATACTGTCTAATCCCAATGCTTCTAAAACTCTGAGGTTAGCCTCGGTTGATGTAGGCCTGGTTGATATCTGGAGAGAACTTAATCCTACAATAAAAGACTATATTTTCTACTCGGCTAGACACAAATCATACTCTCGAATAGATTTATTTTTTTTACCTCAGGATCATCTCTCATCTGTAGTTTCATGTGAAATAGGCCCCATTCTTATATCGGATCACTCACCAGTTTACCTGCGGTTATCCCTTCCCCAGCAGACATATCAAGCTAAACAATGGAGGTTCAATGCCTCACTCCTTACAGACTTTGAAGCTTGTAATAATATTAGAAAATGGCTAGAACAGTACAGACAGGATAATGCGTCCTCCCCAGTTACCCCGGCAGTGATGTGGGATGCAGCTAAAGCAGTAATTAGGGGCCAGCTGATCTCTTACACATCTGCAAAGAAAAAATCTATTATTAAACAAACAGAACAACTTAAGAAAGAGTTAATAAATTTGGAACAACGCCATAAACAATCTCCTACAGAGGAAAACTTGAAAAAACTAAATGCAGTCAGAACTAGTCTCAATCTCATCCAAACAGAGCATATCAAAAAACTTCTGTTCTTTACTAGACAGCAATATCATGAATATGGTAATAAACCAAGTAGACTTCTAGCCTATCAACTCAAAAAAGAACGTACAGAAAATACAATAAAGTGTACACGTAATGCAGCAGGCCAGTTGAAATATGATACACAATCAATTAAGTCCTCATTTCTTGATTTTTATACACAGCTCTACGCGTCAGAAAATCCCTCCGAAACGGATATTCAGAGATTCTTGGAAAGAGTATCCCTACCCTCTATTTCAGAGGACAAAAAGGAACAATTGAGTGCTCCGTTCACCCCAGAAGAGGTGCTACAAGCAATTAAGTCAATGCCCTCCAGAAAAACCCCAGGTTTAGATGGGTATTCTATAGAATTCTATAAGGCTTTTTGGCTACAAATCCAGTCACTTTTTATGCCCATGGTAACAGATTTTTTTGAAAATGGCGTTCTTCCTGACACTATGAAGACAGCAATAATATCATTAATACATAAGAAGGACAAAGATGCTGCTGAATGCGCATCATTTCGCCCAATTTCATTACTTTCAGTTGACTTTAAGATATTGTCAAAATTAATTGCACACAGGCTAGAAGACTTGTTGCCCCAGATTATAAACTCCGACCAGTCCGGCTTTGTGAAAGCACGCTATGCATCTGACAATATCCGGAGGTTGTTAAATATAATTGACCACTCGACCCTACACAACACAACAGCCCTACTACTTTCGCTTGACGCAGAAAAAGCGTTTGATAGGGTCGAGTGGTCATATTTGTTTGCCGTTCTGGAAAAATTTAACCTTGGTGGAAAATGTATTGGGTGGGTTAGAACCATGTATAGCGATCCACAAGCCCAAATATGTATAAACGGTACCCTTACTGAAAAATTTAATCTGTTTAGAGGATGTTGCCAGGGATGCCCTTTATCTCCATTTTTATTTAATTTGGCAATTGAACCACTAGCGCAAGCTATACGGGCTGATGAAGAAATTGCTGGTATCAATATTGGGAAAACAAAGAACAAAATTTCACTATACGCTGATGATATAATTCTTTACTTAACCAGTCCAGAACAATCAATCCCAGCGGTCCTAGACCTTATTACTGAATTTGGAACAATATCAGGCTATAAAGTCAATTTGACAAAATCCAATGCTTTATTAATTAATTCATCAGTTTCCAACAGACTCGAGGCCATCTCACCGTTCACCTGGGCTCAGAACAGCTTCAAATATCTTGGTGTGAATGTGACTTCAAAACTTAAAAATCTTTACCTCATAAATTATGTTCCATTGTTTAAAAAGGTTAGGGAAGAACTAGAACATTGGAAAATGCTCCCTATCTCATTTCTCGGACGAATTAATGTAATTAAAATGAATGTCCTGCCCCGCTTTAGTTATTTATTTCAGTCACTGCCCTGTTACTTGGATAAAACATTCTTTAAATCTATAAACAAAATTTTGACCTCTTTTATCTGGAAAAATACCTTGCCAAGAATAGCTTTTAAAACTTTAACAAAGTCCAGAGAGAAGGGGGGACTGGTATTACCAGACTTGCAGATGTACTATTGGGCCGCCCAGACAAAGGGCTTGATTAGCTGGGTGCAAAGACGTATTAATGCACACTGGATAGACATAGAAGAAGAACTTTGTACTCCCATTTCTACAACCTTGCTACCATTCATTAACAATATAAATGCACTACACCAAATAACAAAAACATATGTAGTTTACAACACTCTTCGGGCTTGGCAAGATGTAAATAAGTTTTGTGGGAATTTTGGCAAAATCTCCAGGCTCTCTCCCTTATCTTTAAACCCAGATCTACCACCATCAATTGGTGGCTCCTTGTTTACAAAGTGGAGAGACAATGGTATACATCAATTCCAACATTTGTTTGCCGAAGACACGCTCAAGTCCTTTACAGACTTAATGTCAGAATACAAAATCCCAAAACAGGACCTTTATAAATACTTACAAATTCGCCATCTAATAAATACTCTAAAAAAGGAAAATCGCCTGTCCTTGGGGCTGACAAATCTTGAAGAGATTTTGATGAAATCCACATCATTAAAAGGAAAAATCTCTGTAATTTATAGTACTTTGTTGAACCACCACAGCTCCTCCTTGACCCCACTTAGGAATATATGGCAGAAGGATATGGGATGTGCATTTGATGAAGATCAATGGGATACCATATGTCAAAATGTTTTTTCCTCACTGTCATGTAACAAAATAATCGAACAAAATTATAAATTCATGCACAGGATGTACCTTACTCCACTCCGCTTAAGTAAAATGTTTTCCAACTCATCCCCCAGATGTCATCGATGTAAAACATGTATAGGTTCAACTGTACATGTCTTTTGGGAATGCAAGAAATTAAAACATTTCTGGAAAGCGGTACATGATCTAACTGTTAAGGTTGTGGAAACCCAGCTGGACCTTACACCAACACGGTACCTCTTTGGTACGGAATTGGACAAGACACTGGACACCACACGCAAGAAGAGGATTCTCATAATGTCCTATATAGCAAAGAAGTGCATCTTGCTTAACTGGAATCAACAAAGACCCCCATCGTTTAATCTGTTTAAACAAATCTTAAATGAAACTTTAAGACTGGAACAACGCACATACGCTCTAAAAAATAAGGGGGATGCCTTCCAGAGGATATGGGAACCGTTTATGGACCTCTGACACTATCATACCATAATAGGGTTTGACATGCCTACATAACATCCACAAGGATGAAAGGTGAACTGTGACCATGGACTGATTTGATTTGATTTGCTGTATTTTGTTGTTGTTATTTTTTTTCTGGCTGTTTGTTTTTCTTCCCTTATTTCTTTTTGTTTGATTGTCTGTTATGCCACTTAAATGTATAAAAATATGTAAAAATTAAATAAAAAGATAATTGAAAAAAAAAAAAAAAATCAAAGTTATCCACTCTCAGAAACTTTCAAACCCCTGGATGACAGAATCTGTCAAAGCGCTAAGGAGGATTTGTAGAAAATTTGAACGGCTTTGGAAATCCACTAAGTTAGAGGTTTACAGAATTCACTTAAGAGACCTTAGATTTTCTTTGAATCACAAGTGGTTGTGTGGCTGCTGAAGGAGGACAAGCCTCTCCTGATCTCTCTCCTTTTCTCAGATTTTTCTTAGTTACTTTATACAGCCTTTGGAGTTACTGTATAAAACCAGATGTCTTTTTTTGATTATTCCGACTATACCGACTTGATATATTATTGGAACGACTGGAGAGCTGGGAAGGACTCCTCTGGTACAGTACTTGGCTGGTTCCAGTCTTACCTAAAGAACAGGGACTTCTTTGTTTCAATAGGAAACTTTTCATCAGAACAAACAGAAATCACATGTGGGGTGCCCCAGGGCTCCATCCTGGGGCCGCGCCTATGCTCCCACTAGCCCAGATTATGACAACCAATAACATTAACTACCATAACTATGCAGATGATACTCAGCTCTACATTACGATGTCACCAGGTGACTTTGAACCCATCCAAGCGCTAAGTAAATGCATTGAGCAAATCAATGGATGGATGTGCCATAACTTTCTCCAGCTGAACAGAAACAAAATAGAAGTAATTACTTTTGGACCTTGAGAGGAACGACCAAGAGTCAGCACACAGCTTCAGTTAATACAGCTAGAAACTACTGATCAGGCCCGAAACTTAGATGTAGTAATGGACTCAGACCTGAACCTCCAAGGTCACATAAAGGCAATAACAAGGTCAGCCTTCTATCACCTCTAGAACATTTCTAGGATTAAAGGAATAATGTTGCAACAAGACCTCGAAAAACTCATCCATGCATTTATCTTTGGTCAAATTGATTACTGCAACAGTGTCCTGACAGGTCTGCCTAAAAAGTCAATTAGACAGGTGCAGCTGATTCGGAACGTTGCTGCCCGTGTCCTCACTAGAACCAGGAAAGTAGAACACATCACCCATTCTAAAGTCCTTACTCTAGCTCCCTGTAGCTCAGAGAATAGACTTCAAAATACTTTTTTACTAATTTAAAAGCCTCATTCTTCTCTGAAATCATTAAGAAAAACATTAATAATGCACAGACTCTGTTTGCAACAGTGGAAAGACCAGCTAATCCTCCAGTGATGGTAGCCCTAAACTAAATTCTAGCAGGGCCTGCAATGAATTTGCCAGCTTTTTCACAGAAAAGACTCTAACAATTAGACGTTCAGTCTGTATTAATTTAAAAATCATTGAATGGCTTAGCACCAAAGTATGTTGAAGATCTACTGTTACTATACCAACCCCCCAGACCACTCAGGTCATCTAATTCCAGTCTACTCAACATCCATAGAATCAGAACCAAACATGGGGAACCAGCTTTCAGTTTCTATGCTCCTCTAATCTGGAATAAGCTTCCAGACAACTCCAAAGCTGCTGAAACACTGTCTGTGTTCTTTTAAATCACGGTTAAAAACTCATCTGTTTAGAGCTGCCTTTGAGTGATGTTTTCATGTATCATACGTTTTGTGTGTGCTTCTTGCTTTATTGCTGTTTTTACTTTATATGCTTGTCTGTGTTTCACTGCTATTTTGATTTTATCCCCTAATCATGTGAAGCACCTTGAATTATCTTGTTGTTGAAAGTGTGCTATACAAATAAAGTTGCCTTGCCTTGCCTATTCTTTGAAGGACTGTGGATTAACAAAACAGCGTTTTGCTCAGCTGAGGACTTTGAAAAACTGCTCCAGAGAATGGACATAATGGAGATAAAGATATGTCGCTTTGCACTGAACATGGAAGTAAACACTGGATATGGAAATGAGACAACCTTACCGATGACATGGCAGCCTGGTGTTAACTCGGTCCAACAGTCTCACACCGAAACCACCAAACAAAACTACTCCCTCAGCCAAAAGGCGCTGAACGGGTAGAACACCCCATTTACAGTTTGATAAACACTGGCTGGCTTTAAAGCGTATTGATTCATCCACACCTCCTCCCGCTGAAGAACAGATTTGCAGCCCTCAGTTCCACGAAAGACCAGCCAAGGTCACCTGGAGAAATCCTGCCACATGAAGCGGTCACATAGGAAAGTAAGAATCCCCCAGCAAAAGTTCTGATAATTCATGATGGCTCAATAAATGGGATTGAAGAATTTTGTAGCCAGAACACTTGTGTTATCAGCTGCCCCAAGAATACAGTGAGCGAAATTACACAAAAAAATTCAGACGATTATAGATCAACACTGGAAACTGGAAAAGCTTGTTATCCATGCTGGATCAACTGATGTAGCAAAAAATAGTCAGAGAGCATTTGCATTTGTTCAAGGAAAACCAACGTCATGTCAACAAAGCTGGAGTGAGACTGCTGACCTCAAATATTTTCTGTTATCTGAATCAGAAAGCTAAACACTTGATAAAGCACTCGAGGGCTGACCTCGAAGCACAGCCTGTGGATACTACCACAGAGCAAACACTTTCTCACACACCAAGTGAAGATGACGCCACCAGCCCACAGATGTACGACCCTCAGAAATTGACAGAGAACAAACACTTCCTACCTTTTCTATGACCTCACCATCAGCGAGCAAAGATGTACAGCACTCACCACAGCGTTCTTCAAGTATTTCTAGGTCTCCTGACTCATCTACACCAAATGATTCCTCATTCAGTAACTTTTCTGACAGACTTAAAGAGGCCATATGCAACTTTTCCCCCAAAATAAACGTAACAATAGCCTTTTTATTTGACCATTTATGACTCAAACATCTCCTGATGAGCATACTGACACCTTGTCAGCTCACAGTGGGTGCACTTATAAGCCTGTATCCAATTCTTTCTATTTTCTGTCGGGTCGTATTTCCCCGCGCTGTCTGCGGATGTGACGTCAAGCGCGTTCATGTTAAATGTTTCAGATCACTCTGCCACCACCGCTAGTCAGCACTCGCAAGCACTTCAATGGATTGTGAGAATACACAGAAGAGACCAAGGACAACTTTGACACCAACAGTAACTTCCCAGAAGACTAAAAAAGTTAAACCCCTGACAAGTGTCCGAAAAAGATCGAAGATTGAGATCAACCGGTGTACGAGCGTGCACTGCGTGAGCGAGCAGAAAGGAAGAGCAGTTGCGTTTTTTGGCCACATGGGGTCAGTCGCGAGTTTAAATTTCAGAAAATTGCATATAGCCCCTTTAAGGCACAATTTGAATTGGGACGCAACTAAGACTTAAACTTGGACTTAATCAGGCCTCGTGGACTAACATTGGATGTACACTGATCATGCCCCAACTGGTAATACAGACATCTGATATAGAAGGGGACTGGAAAGTAATTCTACTCCCATCGTCTCCCAGAAATTGCCCAGCCTCCCATAGAGTAGTATCCCAGTGCTTATAAGCAGCAGAAAACTAAAGACTAAAGCCAAATGCTCTCATATTAAACCAAATATCAAATTGATCACCTGTCACACGATTCAGCTACCTATCATCAAACTATTTAAATTAGCTCTATTAAACATTAAGTCTCTGTCAGGGAAGTAATTTATAATCAATGACTTCATCATTGAACATAATGTACACACCCTTTTTTTATCAAACCTGGCTAGATGTAAATAATGAATCATCTGCATTGATAGAATCTACTCCTCCAAATTACATTTTTTTAAGCGAGAGCAGGAAACACAGACGAGATTGAGACATAGCCACAATTTTTCATAACTCAATGAACTTTAAAAAGGTATCCCTTGGCACATTTGACTCTTTTGAATACCTAGCTACTGTTGTATTCTACTTTTTTGAGGCTATTTTTTATTATGCAGTACATATGTTTTAATTATATCTTTTTTAAGCTTTAGAAGTAATAGGCCTGTTTATATTATTCAGGGTAGTAAAACATGACTCTGTTACCAGTATTTTATAGGGTTGAAGGTTTTAAGTAAACAAACTCTTGAGTAAAGATATGAACTGAAAGCAGGGAGGATCAGCTATAACTCTAGTTCATGTTATAACCCAGTTCATGGTACGGTCAAGAGACCTGGAGAAAATAAATGACCTGTCAAGATGTAGAAGGAGGAGAGAGGAATCATGTGATATGTTCTTTGTTCTTTTTCAAATAAAAATGGTACAGCCTTGTAAGAGAATGAGTCAGATCTTGTCTGGCTCCCATCTGCAGGTGCGTCTTAAAAACAGATATCTGATTGTGTGTGTTTTTGTTACTCTCTGTCTCTCAGCTCTGGGTCTTATTTTGAAACAGTTCCCGCTGGGGTTTTGGAGTTCGGCGCCCCCACCTCTCTGAGCAGGAAGTGAGTTGCAGAGCACATTATGATAGAAGCCGACACTACCCAGATAAATGAGCCTAACAAAGCGTTATTTCTAAGTTTATATAAACCCCCAAAACTTAACTATAACTTCTTTAATTATTTCAGCGACCCCTTTCCGTAATATGTATTGACTATGGCCAATTAATCATTGTGGGGGACTTCAACATCCATACCGACAACCCCCAAAATAGACTAGCAAAAACATTAGGTGACACTCTTCATAACTTCAGCCTAACCCCGCATGTCAAACAAGCATCACACACTCGAGGACACACTCTGGATTAAATTATCAACAAGAGTTTAAATATATAAAATATCTTGGTAATTGATATTGCATCATCTGACCATTTCTGTTTTCTTTGAAAGTACCATCTCTGCTAAACTGTCTAGCCACAGTGACACCGCTGTAAAAAAGCGTTTTCTAGGGGACAGTTCAGTTGAAACTTTTAATAGTATTTTCCCTCCCACCACATCCCCGTCATCTCCCAACTCAGTAAACAAGCTGATAGATAATTTCCTTGCGAAACTTTCAGACATCATTGAATCCATTGCTCTAACTAAAGTGAAAGCAGTCTCAGGTAGAAAGTAGTCTCCATGGACAAGCGATCCACTGGTACGTAGTGAAAAATGGGAGTGAAAATGGCGGAAAACTCAACTCCAGGCTCACTGTGGGATATACAAACAGAGACTGAGCAGATATCAATTACCTTTAAAATATGCAAGGGCATCATTCTTCTCTGAAATCATTAAGAGAAACATTAATAATGCACAGACTCTGTTTGCAACAGTGGAAAGACTAGCTAATCCTCCAGTGATGGTAGAAAATCATTGAATGGCTTAGCACCAAAGTATGTTGAAGATCTACTGTTACTATACCAACCCCCCAGCACACTCAGGTCCACTAATTCCAGTCTACTCAACATCCCTAGAATTAGAACCAAACATGGAGAAGCAGCTTTCAGTTTCTATGCTCCTCCAATCTGGAATACACTTCCAGACAACTGCAAAGCTGCTGAAACACTGTCTGTGTTCTTTTAAATCACTCTAAGACCTATCTGTTTAGAGCTGCCTTTGAGTGATGTTTTCATGTATCATATGTTTTGTGTTTCATACTGTGTTGCTGTTTTTACTTTATGCTAAATTCATGTCTGCTTTTGAGTAATGTTATTACGTGTCATATGCTCTGAGTGTGTTTTATGCTTTATTGCTGTTTTTACTTTATCCCCTAATCATGTAAAGCACCTTGAATTACCTTGTTGATGAAAGTGTGCTATACAAATAAAATTGCCTTGCCTTGCCTTAAATTATTTTTATGGTGAAGGTAAAAGGTGGTAAAGGGCAAACAAAGGGCGTACTGATGACCTGTATCTTAGGTTGGACAGTAAGGAAGGAGAGAATGATTTTTTTACAGGTTAGTGAGGCAGAGAGATAGAGATGGAAAGGATGTGCTACAGGTTAGGGTGATTAAGGATAGGGATGGAATTGTACTGACAGGTGCCAAGTGTGTGATGGGAAGATGGAAAGAGTACTTTGAAGAGCTGATGAATGAGGAAAACAAGAGAGAATGTAAATTAGATGGGTGACCGTTGTAGATCAGGAAGTAGCTGAGATGAGTAAGGATGAAGTGAGGAGAGTTTTGAAGAGGATAAAGAAAGGAAAGGCAGTTGGTCCTGATGACTTAACTAATAAGATATGGAAGTGTCTAGGAGAGGTCGCAGTACAGTTTTTGACTAGGTTCTTCAACAGGATCTTGAAGAGTGAGTAGATGTCTTAGGAATGGAGGAAAAGTGTTCTAGTGCCGATTTTTAAGAACAAGGGAGATGTACAGAATTGTGACAACTACAGAGGAATAAAGCTAATGGGCCATACAAGGAAGCTGTGGGAAAGAGTGGTGGAAGTAAGGCTTAGGTCAGAAGTGAGCCTCTGTGAGCAGCAGTACAGTTTGTGAAGAAAGAGTACTACGGATTAGATTTTTTGCTTTAAGGATGCTGATGGAGAAGTCCAGAGAAGGTCAGAAGGAGCTACATTGTGTTTTTGTAGATTTAGAGAAAGTGTATGACAGGGTGCTGAGAGAAGAGTTGTGGTATTGCATGAGGCGGTCTGGAGTGGCAGAGAAGTATGCTAGAGTACTGCAGGACATGTATGAGAGCTGTGAGACAGCAGTGAGGTATGCTGTAGGATTGACTGAGTTCAAGGATGGAGATGGGACTGCATCAAGGATCGGCTCTAAGCCCCTTGTTGTTTGCTTTGGTGATAGAGAGACTGACAGATGAGGTTAGACAGAAGTCTCCATGGACTGTGATGTTTGCAAATGACATCGTGATCTGCAGTGAGAAAAGGGTGCAGGTAGAAGAAAAGCTAGAGGTGGAGGTATGCACTGGAAAAGAGAGGAATGAAGATTAGGCGCAGTAAGACAGATGTGTGTAAATGAGAGAGACACAAGTGGAACGGGGAAGTTCCTGGGAGTGGAAGTAAAGAAGGTGGAGGACTTTGAGTACTTAGGGTCAACAGTCCAGAGCAACAAAGAGTGTGGAATAGAGGTGAAGAAGCATGTGCAAGCTGGTTGGAATGGGTGGAGAAAAGTGTCAGGTGTTATGTGTGATAAAATGGTTTCAGCAATAATATAAGGAAAGGTGTAGAGGACAGTAGTGAGACCAGCGATGTTGTATGGTTTAGAGACAGTACCAATGAAGAAAAGACAGGAAGCAGAACTGGAGGTTGCAAAACTAAAGATGTTGAGATTCTCTTTGGGAGTGACAAGGATGGATAGGATCAGGAAGGAGTACATCAGAGGGACAGCTTATGTTAGATGTCTTGGAGATAAAGTCAGAGAGGCCAGAGTGACATGGTTTGGACATTTTCAAAGGAGAGACAACGATTATATCGGTAGAAGGATGCTGAGGTTTGAGCCACCAGGCAGGAGGCAGAGAGGAAGACCAAAAAGGAGATTTATGGATGGTGTGAAAGAGGACATGGAGTTAGTTGGTGTGAGGGTAGAGGATGCAGAGGATAGGACTAAATGGTGACAGATTATTCGCTGTGGCGAGCCCTGAAGGGAAAAGCCGAAAGAGAAGATTTAAAACAAATCAAAATTCCTGAAAAGCATAAAACCTTTAAAAAACTTTTGAATTGTGGCGCATAGATGAGAGTAAATGAATTTTAAATTGAAATGTATACCAACTTAATGGTGATACATCTTTTTTTTTGGTATCGTTGTGTATTACATTTTGGATAATTATTTAGTATGATTGAATAATTAATTTGTATGCTCTACAATAGCACTTAATTTCCCTCTGGAATCAATAAAGTATTTTTGAATTGAATTATAGTCTTTATTGTGGTTGTATTGAGTTAGTCTTATATTGACCACGTTTGTGCCAGGATTGCAATTGTTTATTGCTATGTTGTGTTGATTTTGTGATATTTTGATAGTTTTTCTACTTTATTACATTTCGGCTGTTGTCTATTGCTTACTTCTTGGTGATGTGAACAACTCAACTTCGAGCCGCCACCAGCAGGGGCACTGTTGCCTCCTTACATACCCATAAGCGGAGGAGTGAGAGGTGCATGAAATGGAGAAAAATGGCGGATCATGTGCAGGTAAGCAGAGGTTTCATGTTTTTGTTACCGACAGTTAGTCCTAGAGCGGGAAGATGAGGTTGAACCTTGATCCAGATGCCGTGTTGCAGGCACGGAGCCGGTGTGGGGTGCGAGGGGATGCAGTCGGCGGCGGGACGCGGGACTGTGGGCAGTAAAAGAAAGGATGAGGCAGCCTGTGTTGACTCGTGGCCTGCTGTCATTGCGTTAGCTTGTGTTAGCTGCTGGACGGAACGAAAACAGACACTGGGGTGCCGTGCAGTTGCAGTCTGTTGGGTTCCCGGTGTCTGTTTTAGCTGGGGGCTGACCACCGCCGGCGTAATGGCGTGCATTACCGGCGTGTTTGAAGGAAATAAACAGTAAAACACAAATGGCTGACTGTGTACGACTAGCGTTCAGGCTAACATGCAGGGGTTGAGTGTGAGTTGGCGCCAATATGATCCACATTAGAGACATTTATCCTGTCAGGAGCACCGAGCCGGTGTGGTACCAGACACTTCGTCCCGGTCTCCGACCAGTTGGGATAACGCTTTATGTTCTTCTCTGTTGAAGCTATGCGGACACCGATGCATGCTAAGCTAACACTAGCTGCAGCCAGAGACGTCAACTTCTCCCGCCCGAGCTCTTTGAAAACATGACTGAGTCTGTTGAAGTGTTTGTCGGTGAAATTGATGTGGTATTCGCGGCTTGTAGGTGTTCTATGGAAGGTTGGTGTCAGGGCGCCGGGAGATGTTAACGGAGGCGGCTTGTTTAGCGGTGCTGTTGTGTAGCCCGCTCTGTCGCTCCGCGGTCAGATCCGGACACATGTGTAGGGAATCTCAGACGGGACAGTGCTGAACTTTCTGCTTCTCCGACTGATTGTCATGAAAAAGACATTCCTGTTTGATTTTCAGAGCAACGTAACGTTTTTGATTGCTGTTGCTGATATCCGGCCGTGTATAAAATATAAAAACACCCGAAGCAGAGCAAGGTCTGCGTCTAATTTGAATGTGTGTGTGTAACTCCCATGGGAGACGAGCCGCATCATGGATACCGACTGTTATTGGCATGCATCCCAGCAAGCGTCATCCTGTATGTTTATGGGATGCTTTCAAAAAAGCATACATAACAAATCTGTAAAATAAAACTTTGATATAAACCGAATTCAACCACATAAACATAAATGATTAGCTTTTTGATTAGAAAGTGACTCAAGGCATCGAGCAGACAAATTACAAATGTGCTTTTATGACTGGAATGACTATATGGATGGTTTGATCTTGTCTTTAAAATAGATTTGTCATGTTCCGAATAATGTTCAGGGAACTAATATTAAAACTTTAATACTCATTGAAACCACAGGACTAATAAATTGAAGAATAATCAGAGAATCCGAAGTTGGCAGCTTTACTAAGGTTTTAAAATGTTATGCTTCAAAGTCGCCATAATTTTCTGCCATACTGTTTGTAAGCCACAGAGTAACCTGTGCTCCCCTTCCCCCACTTGTTGCTGCATACTACCCATCAACCAGCTGAACGAAAGCTACTACTATTTTCCTATGATTAGAAGATGAACAAATTTGCCTGTTTGGGAATAATTTCAGTTCCCAAAAAAACTTATAACTGTTGTCCTATTAAGAGCAGATCGTGAAAGGCTATAATATGCTGTATGGTAAGTATGTTTTTCTTTTGTTTTTATTTTAAATAAAGGAGTGTATATATATATATATATATATATATATATATATATATATATATATATATATATAATATAGTTCGTCTTGTAACCAGGTTGTGTTGCCGTTTCGAGCCCCCACTTGGTACGTCTCAGTCGTTGTGTCCTTGGGCAAGACACTTCACCCCTCTGTCTACTGGTGGTGGTCAGAGGGCTCGGTGGCGCCAGTGTTCAGCAGCCTCGCTTCTGTCTGTGTGCCCCAGAGCAGCTGTGGCTACAATGTACCTTACCACCACCAGTGTGTGAATGTGTTTGTGAATGGGTAGGACTGAATGTAGTGTGAAGCGCTTTGGGGTCTTCAAGGACTAAATAAAACGCTATACAAGTACAGACTATTTAAATAAAAGGTGATCATGTTTGTTTTGAAAATTTTACGTAATGATTCTGCAAAACTGCTATTTTTACTCACGATTCTCACCTTAAGACCCTCATACTAGCTAATACCTGCTGCAAAGCCAATTTGTCTTTTGGTTACATTATTTAATTAGATTTGAATTCCCATTAAAACAGGAACCAATGTCCTATCACATCCATATCACAAATAATATAAGTATATTGATACAATAGAAATACTGTGTATTTTGATGATCAAGGCAACTAAACCTCATGTTTTCTTTGTTTTGTGTCTCATGAAACAAGAAACCAAAGTTGTTTCCGCTGCATAGACGTACCTTACGTCGGCGTAAAACGGTAAAGGGATTCGGATTAGAATTTGACTTTGAACACAACAATAAAGGCTTGCAGATGTAAAACTGACCAGAAGAAATAAAAGCCTGTTCTGAAGAACATCTTACAGGTCCGATTTAAATGCCATGCTTGTTTACAACGGATGTCTGCTACTTCTCCTTCTTCGGCCGTTTTCGGTAAGTTACTGTTAGATAGTTCTGTGCGTGTCAAAATGATTTATTCCCATCGAACGTGTGATGGATGTAAACGTTTATAAAGATCAGATAAATTTTTTCAGGGACCCTGTACACAGTCAAATTCTAATCCAAACTATGAAAACATTAAAGATATTTTTCACATTTAAACGGACCTATTGAGTGCTGGAAGGCGCTTTAGTTGACTTCTGGAGAAGAAAGATGGTGTGTTGCCAGTGAAAAAGTGAACACTAAAATATCTGATTAGAAGTAAACCAGTTATGGTTTACTGGGAGCCCAAATATGGCGACATGGGCGGAGACTATAGTGATAACTGACAGTATTTTTGAGATTGTATCAGAGCATTTCTGCTAGAAGCAGGAAAGTAGTGAATAAGAGTAAAACATGGGTTAAGTTTCAGGGCGAAGCATGACATTTGTCACAGTTGTCCATGATATGGGGATAGAGCTGTGACTGGCAAGGTTAAAAGAAACTGAATCTAAACAGAACTTGAACCTGTGTGAGTTAAAGCTGAGCATAGACTGAACCTTTTAAAGAGCACTGGTCCACCAGTCATCATCCAAGTTTAGACCCAATTCTCATTCCCAAGCAGCCTCGACTTTAGTAACTGGTGAGGGATCAAAAGATAGAATTTAATTTAAACTTTAGAGCTCTGAATCACCTCCCACTGCAGGATGGGTGGTGAGGAGGGAAACAAAGCTTTGGCACAGTGACTAATTTGAAAGTACTGAAAGATTAAAATAAGGAGGGAGATGGAGGATGGAAGATAAGATGGAACCTCTAAACTGGACCATGGAAGATCCATTGATTGAACAATGTCAGAACAATGTCAAACAAAAAAACAGGAAATTTGGGCAAAATACTCATTTTAGCAGCAATAATTCTTCCAATTAACAAGAGAGAGAAACTTCCCCATCTTTGGAGGTACGATTTAATTTTAGACATAAAGGCGAGAAATTAGCTGCAGAGAGAGTTTAACTTTAAGATTCCATTCATCCCTGCAAGCACATTTGTGGCAGTTTACCCAAAGGCATCTGCAGACTAGCATAGCATCCAAAATCGTTTCCCAGCCCCTGAGGTATGCAAACCTGCTTTAGTCTTCTTTCGACAAGATTGTGTCTACACATTAGAAATGACAGTAGATGTCACTCTGCAAGTATATAATTCACACATCAGTCCTTTTGAAATGGGACCGGTTCCCGTTGATCAGCTCTGATCAGTGGCTGGTAGGCCACATGTAATATGAGGGGTGTGCCATGTTGGGTGCCTCACGATTCGATTCAGTTATGATTCGGGTGCTGCGATTCAATTATAAAACAATTATTTCTGTTGCAAATCCCCTCCACTCCCACGATTTTTAGTTCTCCATGGCTACTTTCTACTTTTTAATCCATTCACTTTCCATTAATTTAAATATCCAAACAAATTGATGCCCTATTTTTTATTTATGTGAAACCACAAGTAAAACCAACACATGTCCAGAATATGTTTCATAATCATATCAAGGTCATATTTTTCCAGGAAAGCTAAATAATATGTGTATTGGTGATAGAAGTATAATATCGGCTGACCATATTTTGATTTCCATAAAAGAGGACACTTGGTCCAATCCTGAAACACTTCAGTCATATTCTGTTTACTTGAAGAAGACTTTTTATTTTAACGCATTAAAATTGTTCCTGCTGGTTAGAAATAATGATGAAATTAACTTCAGTTTGGCTTTTACAAGTCAATCAAAATTACTTTAAAATATCTGGGAAAAAAAGAAGAAATAATTACTAACTTCTGTATTAGAAAATTAACCTGTAACAATAATGGCTCACTTTTTAAATCATACAGGACAAAATTTACTCAAAAATCTAAAAAGTATTTCCTTTAGAGGTAATAATGAAGGACATTTCTTTTGCGGTTCATAAGTAAAACCACACCACACTGGTAGTACCGTAAAGCCACACTTTGGCTGAGGTCGTGTAAACAGCAGCTGCCCTGCGCTGCAGCTCGGGGAGGACGCCCCGGAGAAAAGTGGACGTGTCCGGGGGAAAGAAGACGTTGCTGATAACATGACACACAACAACAAAGATGCTCCTTTCACAAACTGCAAAATATTTGCTGTATTTTGTAAATTTTGTGTTGCATTGCTGAAACACTAGCTGGAGCATAACGTTTCCACCAGTCCATCCTAAGACTCTCCAGAAGACACTCCTCTAATGGGGACAACGAGGGGGAAGTAATAAAATGTGACACTTGTCATCTAGAGTTATTCGGTCTTGCTAAGTTATATTCAGTTGCAGTCAGCATGACTTTATCATGCTAAATTAGCGCTGAAGAACTCCCACCAGGTATTGATGTAGCAACATTTTAATGCCAGGTCAGAAAAATAAACAGTTAAAAACTTTTTTAACTGAAGTTATGAGATTATAAATTTCCAGTTCAAAGTTTAAAATCTAAAATGCTTATACAGGACAAAGTTGAACTGAATTATTTTACGCTTCTCATGCCCTCTTGAAAGCACATTTATGAATTTTCAGCTTTTTCCTATTTGTCATAACACAAAACTATAATTTCAAAGTTGATTTTTATTTTTTTTGTCTGTAGTCACATTTAAGTTGGATTTTTTAATTATATTTAATGTTGTTTTTTGCCTTTATAACCCGAGCGCCCACAGAACTTGGGGCAACAGCACTTCCGCCAACAAAACTGATCCAAACACATGCTAAACGTTAACCAATATGTGCAGATTACATCTCCATGTATCGAGGAGAGAATCAATGAAATGGCAGAAACAACATTCTCCACCTCAACAAGACCCAGTTCCAACACTAAGCAGCTCAAAGAAAAAACCTAAAGATAAATAACCTTAAAAGCACTCTGCAACGACAGTGCAACACCGTCCAATTCACTCAAGCGACCTTTCAAATTAAAGCCCAGGCCTTCCTCTTTCCAACAGTATAAATATAATCGCTGTATGTGAAAAAACTCAATGTACCACCAGCATTTTCAGGAGGAAATTATAATTTTTTTCTTCTTTTTAATTTTTACACTTCTATGTGGCATATTCATTTACTCTCACTCAGTAACATGAGTGTCGATTTTAGACCTCTGGTTTATTCTCTGGAGTGTTACCTTTATCTTGACACCGGAACCATTCAAATAAACCCTGTAGTTCCTGAGATATATTACATTCACTTTGGGCACGTTATTTTTGAGCAGATCTCTCAAAAAGAGGCCTTGGGCAGGGGTCTGCACCTCCCAATCTTTAGGGTCCGGTGTCCTGCAACTTTTAGATGTGCCCCTAGTACAATCCACCCTAATCAAATGGGTGAATTATCTCCTGAAGATGCAGTCAAGGTCTCGAGACTCCTGCTAGTGACCCGATTGTTTGACTCTGGTGGGTTGAAGCATAAACACATCTAAAAGTCGCAGGGTACCTGACCTTAAGAAGTGAAGTTGCTGACCCCTGGCCTAGGAGTGTAAGGGGTTAAAGCATATCACCAATACGTCTGACCAGGTGGTAGTGTTACTCACAAGAATATTAGCTTGTTACACTATAAATACAGATCCTTTAAAAAAAAATTTGATCATGGAAAGGTTTATTTCTATAGTTCCATTCAAAACTTTAAACTTCCATAGTATAGATTCAGGGCCCACAACTTTAACAATTTCAAGTATTTAGTTGTTTATTTGTACATAATTTGGGCTTCCAGCTCATAAAACCTACAAACACAGGAATTCAAAAAATTAGAATACTGTGAAGAAATCAGCCCAAATTTTACAGGGCATGAATGTTTTAAACTGAGTGTCACACACTACTCACCTACTAACTCAAAGCACCTTCACAGGTTTTCCCAGGTGTCATTAAACTGCTTCACTTTGGTTCAATTGTCTCAGTTAGGTTCAATATGGGGAAGACTGCAGACTTAACAACTGACCAGAAGACCATCATTGATACCCTCCATAGGATGGGTAAGCATCAAAAGTTTACAGCTAAGGAAGCTGGCTGTTCAGAGTCTTGTGTCCAAGCATATCAGTGGAAAGTCAAGTGGAAGGGCAAAATGTGGCAGGAGAAGATGCAGCAGCAGAAGAGCTGACCTTGGGCTTCAGCAGATTATCAAACAGAGAAGATTCACCACATTCAGATGCATCCGGTAGATGGGCTACAACTGTTGGGTTCCTCGGGTCAAACCACTTCTGAGCCTGAGCCAACGTACGAAGTGTCTCAACTGGGCCAAGGAGAAGGAGGATTGGACTGTAGGCCAGTGGTCCAAGGTCCACTTTTCCGATAAAAGTAAAGTGTCCCTTTCATTTGGGAATCAAGGTCCAAAGGTTTGGAGGAAGACGGGTGACGAACAGAACCCAATTTGCTTGTGTTCTAGTGTGAAATATCCACAGTCAGTCATGATTTGGGGTGCAATGTCAGGTGCAGGTGTTGATTCCTTCTGCTGAGGATCTGTATGGAGATGCAGATTTCATCTTCCAGCAGGACCTGGCCCCTGCCCATACCGCCAGAAGCACCAAAACCTGGTTTGTTGCCCATGCCATCACAGTGCTTGACTGGCCAGCCAACTCACCAGACCTTAACCCCATTGAGAATCTCTGGGGTATTATCAAGAGTAAAATAAGGGGCACCAGACCCAAAAACAAAGAAGAGGTGACAGCAAGCATCAAGGAAATCTGGGCTTCCATAACTCTCCATAACTCCCAGGCAATGCCACAGGCTGATTGCCTCAATGCCACGACGCATCGAGGCAGTGATTAAGGCAAAGTGATTCCCTATGGAGTATTAAAGATAAACATATCGTTTTGAAAATACCATATTTTGATTGATTTGATGTGATCCTAATGTCTTTCTTTTTGTTTCTGCAAAAACTGAGAAGTAAATGGTGATTTCTTCTCAGTATTCAAATTTTTTGAATTCTTGTTTTCGTGGGTTTTATGAGCTGGAAGCCCAAATTATGTACAAATAAACAACTAAATACTTGAAATCGTTTAAGTTGTGGGCCCTGAATCTATGATCTATGGAAGTTTAACGCTTTGAATGGAATTATGGAAATAAATAAACTTTTCTATGATATTCTAATTTTTTGGAAGGGGTCTGTAGAGCCGCTTACTGTTTAAGACCCTTGAATAAAAAGCTGGCAGTCCAATAAAACAGACAAGCTGGTAACCAGTTAAACAGACAAATCGGACCATTCAGAAGAGCTCAAGCATCCAGCTAAATGTTTCATTACTCACCAGGTACCAGTAGATGGAGGAGAGGGCTCCTCTTCTAGTTTCATGCATGTAGAGAGGATAAAACGTCTTCAAATGGACTTTGGTGGACAGCTGCTTGGAAAACTTTGTGTTCTGTGGTGGTTTAAATATCCATATTTAAAAAGATACTTGATACTTGATATTATTTTTAATACTAAAAAGCTTTTTTCTGAAGCCATGTTTTTCCCCAGGTAAAGAGAAGATAAATGTAACTCGTTCTTGAGGAACTAGATTCAGTGTTGCTTTTTTGTCAATACTTTTTGGGAAGAAAAATATCTAAATATATATCGAGAATCGGATTTCAGCTGAAAAATGTTGAGATATAACTTTTGGTCCATATCGTCCAGCCCTAGATACAACACGCTGTGAACAGCCAGCTTCTTTAGTAATGACCTTTTGTGAAGGGTCTCAATGACTATCTCCTAGACATCTGTCCAGTCAGCAGTTTTCCCCATGATTGTGTAGACCATAATATCCCCATTACAAAAAATGCATACATTAAAAAGTATTTTATTTTACTATGTACTATTCAAATTTTCATTGACACTGAACTTTGGGTTTTTATTTTGTCTAAGCTATAATCATCCAAATTATTAGAACAATGGCTTGAAATATTTCACTCTGTGCAATGGCTCTATCTAATAAAAGTTTCACATTCTGAAATGTTTAAAATTATTGAAGTTTTCACTATTTTTAGAGAATAGCTCTTAGATGAGCAGAGCTAATACATATGATTTCCTCCTAATCATATAGAATCTGGGGGAATTTAAGAGCTTTACAAATGTTTGTTCTGTTGTTCCTCTGAGACCCTTAATGGAGTTTTCCCAAAAATATTAGCATTTTTAAAATCACTTTGTCTTGTTTTTTCTTTAAAATTAGGCTAAATATGGGAGGTTGACAGAGTTTATTAGTTATTAAAGGAGACATATTATGCAAACTTAATATTTTCCATACTTTTGTGTTGCCCTTTGGGTCTCTGAAGTGTTTATAGAGGCAGCAAACGTGAATAAAAATCATCCATCTATTTTTTGATATATATTTTATTGCAAATTTTTACTTTCTGTAATCTTGTACTTCTACAAGTCGTTTGAAAAAGGGAGTTATTGTGATGTCACAGTAAGGAGAATTTGCCTACAATCACCCCTCACATGTCGAACCCCGCCCACCAATTCCATACCATTCTAATGTGTGGCAAACCCGTAGCTTAGTAACAAGATGGGTGGGTGTGGTCTGCAAGCGGTAATTTGCATGGAAGAAAGTCCTCTAACCAGGGACAGAAATAGTCAAGAATTGAGCTGTGATCGCTTTATGTGAGAGTGATTTTGTGCAAAGAACACCGTTAACATGTTTTGTATAGGCTGTAGATCTATTATATCACTTGTTTATACAAAGACATATGTCCACTTTAAGTATGGAGGCATGTAAGTTTGTTTTTCAGAATGGGTTTAAGAAGACGGGTAACGCTCATCTGAAGAGTCTTTCTCCATTTTTAATCAGTCATCTTTAAAATAAGTGAAAATGATATATTCAACCTAGGGTTTTGTATTGTCAAGAATCTGGTGATACGATATATCACGATAATATGAGTAAGACTAAATATTGTGTTTTTTTAAAACTGAATTTAACTGTAGAAAAACTGTCCCAGCATTCTAAACACTCCAACCTGTTTCATACATCCAGTTTTATTATTAGATCTAGTTGATCCACTGGAATAAAGAAGGTGAAAACTTTAGGTTACTGTCGTAACCCCGGTTCTCTGAGTAACATGAGTGAGATGTCTCACTATGGGATACGTCTCTCTGCGGATTCCTCAGAAGCACTTATCTTTTTACGCCAATCCTGATTGGCTGGTGATCGTGGCACCCACGTCACATCCCTCTATAAGAAGCATGCGTGCCTACGCAGAGCCATTCAAGATAAACACCTCTTCTTGCTTCACCCAGCAAGAAGGGTTGTCTGGTGAGACATCTCACTCATGTTACTCAGAGAACCAGGGTTACGACAGTAACCTAAAGTTCTCTTTCATAACATTCGTTTCGATGTCTCACTATGGGATATCGAGACTCCCGTATTGCCAGACAGCTTATCCAGCGACCACCAACACTCACAGGGAGACGTCCTGACCCGCTGAGGACCCCACACCCAAAATGGCGTGGGTCATTGCAGGAGCCAAGACATCCAACTTATAGAATCGTGCAAAAGTGAGCGGGGACGTCCAGCTTGCCGCGGCACGAATCTCCTGGACAGATAGCCCCCTAAAGAGGGCCCAGGAAGCAGACAGGCCCCGAGTGGAATGGGCCCTAAGCCCAACAGGTGCCTGCAGGCCCTGGCAGGAATAAGCCAACCTTATAGCCTCCACAATCCAGTGGGAAAGCCGCTGCTTTGTGATGGGCTTGCCCTTACAGGGTCCGCCCCATGACACAAAGAGCTGGTCACTCCTGCAAAAGCCCCTCACCCTGTCCACATATGCCCTCTGGGCATGAACTGGACACAGCTTATGAAGTCGCTCCCCCTCAGATGAGGAAAAAGGCGGTGGTGAGAAAGCTGTGAGAACAACAGGAGAAAAAGAGCCCACCACTTTAGGCAGAAAGGCCGGGCTGGGCTTCAGAGACACCCTTTTATCTCCTGGTGCAAACTACATACAGGATGGGTGCACAGAGAGCACCTGCATATCGCTGACCCGTTTGGCTGATACCAAAGCCAGGAGCAACACCACCTTAAATGACAGAGTTTTAAGGTAAATGTTGTCCACTGGTTCGAATGGAGGCCCCGAAAGGCCTTTCAGGCCTTCCTCCCGTCCAAATACGTAGCCAAGCGGATGCCCACCCTCCTCAATGGGACAAACACCCTCGGACTCAGGGAGAGACCGAAGGGGAGTACGGTGTATTCGTAACAGATTCCCCGAAAGGCAAACCTCAGATATACACCGGAATATGAAAGTATGCGTCTTTCAGATCGACTGAAGTGAACCAATCGCTCTGACATATCAGATGCAGAAGGGATGCGTGTGTCAGCATCCTGAACTTGTACTTTCTGAGGTATCGGTTCAGAGTCCTTAGATCCAGGATCGGGCGAATTCCGCTCCCTCCCCGTTTGGGGACCAGAAAATACCCGTAGTATAAGCCGCTCTGAGCCTGATCGGGAAGTACTACGTATATCGCTCGTTTCTCCAGCAGGGAGGAAATCTCTGTCTGGAGGACGCGAGCTGATGGTCCCTGGGCGTGAGAGGGGACTATGCCAGAAAACCGAGGAGGAACTGAGGCGAACTGAAGCATGTAACCTCCCGAAATCTTTTTCTTAGCACCCAATCTGAAGCCAAAGTCGCTGCCCATTCCTGCATATGCATGGAAAGCGGGGACACGGCTCTCACAGCTGCCACACACGGAGCAACAGAGCCCTCTAGTGGGTGCAGCGGGGAGGCGCTCACGTTTCTCACTGCGCATGCGGGAGCACTTAGCGCAGCGACGGCCTCTGTACATGAGGGAACCCTGTAGGTTGCCGGAACGGCCACCAGGGGGCTTTCCCGTGCCGTACTGTCCATATTTAATGATTTTGGCTGCGCCCTCGACTTTGTGTCTGGATGCGACAGCAAAACATTTATTTTGTGTAAACAGTGCTGAGTCTGAACACGATGTGAGTGCTTGTGACGTTTTGGTGGAACTGGTGAGACCGATCCGACGTCGCAAATCCGGCCCGCATCTGTCTGGAGTCCCACGGCGAGGGCCCCGAGGGAGAGGAGGGAAGCACCCTGAAAAGGCCGAACAAGTGGAGCTGGTGAATGGGGAACTTCCAGCTGCATCACCAGAGAAGAGAGGAGGCTGTCGGGTAGCCCTCTTCTTCTTCCTGGCCTGCTGACTACCTGGCCGCGCGGGTTGTCCCGCTGGGGCGGGGGTAGGTGGAGTTTGGGATCTCCGTGGCCAAGCTGACCGTCCCACCGGACCGGGAGGGGTTGGCTGGACCGGCTGAGGCTTTGGTCGCTTCGGGATCCGGAACTGAGGCGGAGCCCGGGGAGAAAGACTGGTGCGGGGCTGCCTGGGGAAGAGGATTGGTTTTCCTGGGGAGGCAGAGCTGGAGGACCATCATTCCCATCGCTTTTCCCGTGGCCTGAACAGCACAGCGCTGAACGCGCATGCAGATGTCAGTCAGCACGGTAATCTCCTCCCACACGTCCGGATCCGGCTTTGCAACCATGTCCTCACACAGCTCAGCTTGATACACTGAGAGCATGGATGTGACATTCAGGGCCCTGATAGAAAGTGCCGCCACTTTATAAGCCTTCTCGTTAAGCGCCGACTGGCAGCGGTCCGCTTTTGAAGGCAGTGTGGGAGGTCTGGAAGATGTCGCCCACAGACGCGGGTGCAGGTGTGGTGCCACCAGCGGCTCCATGGGCAGCATCCGGAGCATGCCAGCTTTCTCCTTCCTTCAAAATCCAGCGAGGAGGCCCCTGGTATCGGGGTTTTTCCGCTGAACAGACGGTCGCTCCAGGAGCTTTGCACCTCCTCCAGGAGCTCCGGGAAAACGGGAAGGAGCGGCTTTGCAGCCCTCGTAGACTGAGGCAGCTTCTTTCCCTCATAGCGGGATCTGACAGTCTCAGTCACGACGGTGGGCCACGGGATGTTAAGCCTGGAAGTAGCGCATTTGCACACAGACTGCATGTCCATCCCGGGGAGAGGACGAGACACCGGGCTGTGAAGCCTGGGCGGCGGGAAGGAAGACATCTTCTTCCTTGTCATCCTCTGATATGAGGAGCCCGTCGGTGTCCTCGAGCTCGTCCTCGTAGTCCAATTCCAGGTCATTCTCCATAGGCTGGACCGCATTGGCCAGGTCAAGCTGGGAACCCCAGCTGGATGCGGCGTACGGCTCCGGTTCCTGGAGGGCATGACTGTCGACATACACGGGCGGTGGCCCGGTTGTCGGCAGGTATGGGTCCCTCCCCGACAGGCAAGCTTGGCATGCTAGCCGTCGACGGAGGCTCTTCGTGGTAAAACGCACACAGTGCTCGCATGACCCGGGGTTATCAATTGCCAACCGGGCATGTTCCAGCCAGAGGCAACACGAGCAGATCTGGTGTGGATCCTTGCTCGAAATCTTATTCCCGCAGGTGCAGAGGCGAGCAGCTGTGCCCTCCTCTTCTCTGGTGTGAGAAGCGGCGTCCATGGTGGTAAAGTGGTATGTTTAGCCGAGGGAGGGGGCAGCGCACAGAGAAAATAATATAGTTGCACTGGTGTGTGGAGACTATAAGTGTGCCCCAACCTATGGTGAAGGTCAGGACGAAAGGAGCTAGCTAGCGTTCGGCGACGGAGAAAAAAAAGGTAACCGGCTCCGGTCTGTGAACTGTTCAACTAGCTAGCTAACGGGCGATAAGCTACCACTGAAGCGAGAAGAGGTGATTGAATGGCTCTGCGTAGGCACGCATGCTTCTTATAGAGGCATGTGACGTGGGTGCCACGATCACCAGCCAATCAGGATTGGCGTAATTAGATAAGTGCTTCTGAGGAATCCGCAGAGGGGTGTATCCCATAGTGAGACATTGAAACGAATGTTATGAAAGAGAACAGCCACTAACTACCAGTTATACTTAAAATTTTACTACAAAAATGACTGTCATCATTAATGGTTCCATTCAAATTCTAAAAAGTAAAATAAAAAATCGATACATTGCTTTTGAATATCGACACAATATCATGACATAAAATATCAGTACATGTACAGTACAAATATCTGCTTATCGATATTTTCTTACATCCCGTATTAAAACAACAATATAAGAATGGGGTGTAAAACAGATTTGTATATTTGGCTCTCTAAATGGCAAAGCAGAGAGTTGGCTGTGAAATCGGTTTGTGACAGTTCTACCAAAATAGTTTTCAGAAACATGTGCTGCCTTTGTACTGAAACTGGCTGCTGTTAGAGAATAGTATGACTAAGGTTCATCAGAAGTGCTGCTTGGGTGTAATCTACAGTAGATGGAACTTCTTAAGAAGCTGTAGAACCTGCTCCTGTGACTCAGCATGCAACCACTTCTGATCTGTATTGAGCAGTCCATAGAAACCTTCTTGCTGGTTGTTATAAATTCCAACTGTCTTCTTATTAAGTGAAATTTCTCCTAAGATTTTTCCCCACCAATAAGCATGACTGAAGCATAGGACTGAGGATGTCCTTGATTGCAGCAGTGTGCCGTTTCTATCAGGACTAAACGGAGCATGTAGAGGGGCTTAGATTACCCATCAGTTAGTTTAAAGTAATAGGGCTGATTCAGTAAAAACACAGGAATGTGATTTGAGTTATTTTTCCCATTTTGTTTTGACTTTAACCATAGAATTGCTTTACATTTTCACTGGCAGTTTAAAGTTGTACCACTGGTCTTGAATGGGGAGCATTCTGTTGAAGAAAGGGGTGGAGTCTGTTGCTAGAAACCTTTCAAAACTGACTGCTTCCCTCCATTATGACTAAGGGCTTGGCTCAAATATTCTAGTCATGTAGAAGGAAGCATCAATAAGATCAGATTAGTTTGTTTATGAACGGCCAATAAACACTTTTATCCAATTCTGATTTCTCTATAAAAGTGCTAAAGAACAAACTACTGTTATTCTGGTCTCTAGATAAATAAACTGTTAGTTGTACAATTCTCTGTTCATGTGATGCAGCTGCTAAAAACAGCTCATCAGCCTGAACAGGTGCCCAAAAATATGAATTCCTCCAGTACACCACCTCAACACAGGCTCATCGGAACATCAGTCCCTGAGAAGCAGTAGATCCTAACATAGGATCACTTTACAAAGTGTTATACAGAAACCACACAGGATAAAACAATAAAACTCCTATAAATTAATAGAAAGAAGCTAAGGAAAGTTAAAGTAGTACAGGTATATGAACAGAGTAAGATCAGGACTAAAATGAAATTTATCCCTGGTTAAAAGCTACAGGGAAAAATGGTTTTTAAACGATATTTAAAAAGAGCAAGAGATGGAGCAGCAACAGCTCCTTCCACACATTTGGAAGATGCGAATGCTCCGTCTCCTCTGGACTTAAAAAAATGTCTTTGGAAATGGATTTGGAAGTGAAAAGGAAGCCAGTGAAGGGACGCTAACACCGGAGGCATGTGCTCTCTTTTGCTCGTACTAGGGCTGTGCGATTATGGCTTAAGAATAAAATCTACGATTTGTGTGATGCCAAATCCTATTTCCGATTTATAATTGATTTTTAAAAAATTCTCAATTTCTATTCCTGAAAAGAAATTTAAAATGACAGAAAATATTTTTAAAATGTACTTTTATTCTAATTATCCTTTCTGGGAGTTCACCTGAATTCAAAGTCCAATTAAATGCAAATTGTAAATCATGAAGGTAGACCTTGGGTGGGCTCACATCACTTTGAACTACTGAAACCCTTGAAACCCTTTTTCCGATTTTCTCGATTTATCCCAAAATGAAATCTTCCTAAACAGAAAATTCGATGAATCGATAAAATCCATTTATCGCCCAGCCCTAGCTCGTACTAGTTGAGAATCGCCCTGCAGCGTTTGATAACCTGTTGGGAAGTTAACCTGTTTGTTTCTTTGCTAAGCACCATGTCTAGTGGCACTACATGCACGTATGCTGAAAACAGCCCCATCTCCCAATGATAAAGAACCCTTTAAAAAATTCCTGAACCCAGACCGTGATCCTGATCACCCCCAAATTCTAATCACGTGTTCCTGTTCCCATTGCAGACGTTACCTGAAAAATTCATCAAAATCCACCTATAACTTTGAGTTATGTTGCTAACTAACTAACAAACCCTGGTGAAAACATAACCACCTTGGTGGAGGTAATAAGAGCAGAAATGGCTCAGTTTAGTTGGAAACCTAGTACCATCTGTTGGCTGGCTAATGCTGATTTAGGAGGAGGACATCAGGACATGAACGATGTCCATATACGAGCTGATCGAAGCGTCAGCTGCAGGGCTCTTTGTGTTCCTTACAGCGGATGCATTGTGCTTTGCACATTCAAAGTTTCTACAGACTAAACCAACGTGTTTAAAGGGTAGAAAAGGAATCCCAGATTTTTCATGAGGACACCACTAACCTCGTGTTTGGTCTCTCCAAGGGTAGCGTCTGCAGATGCTTTGGTTCATCAATGGTTTATTTTACAAGGGAAATGAATAAATCCAATAACATTGTCATTTTTAAATTAGTTGCATAGATGCAGATGCTTACAAGGCATTGCAGTACTGGTGTGAAAGTAGGGATGTAAACACGTGCAAAAAACCAAAAGGGAAAATATAAAAATGATCAAATAACACTTGACCCATCAATATATTAACCAAGGTATGGCTGTAGGTATTAGTAGTGGGCGATATAAACGGTATACGGTAAAAATTATTTATGTTTAGCCAACGGTAGAGACTCCAGCTGTGCCTACGTACTTTGTACCAGGTACGCAAGGTGGATAAATACTGATGGTTCAGTTTTCATATTTACGCTAGATATTGTAACTTTGACATTTGTTTTCTATTCAATGAAAAAGAAACCTGTTTAACTGGAAGCCTTTTTTGTCCAAATCTGATCAGCTATAGCTATCAGTTATAGATAAGTAACTCAGTTCAAGCAATTTTGTGTTTTCTTAACATTTAGCCTGTATTTTATTTCAAATATCTTCATCTTTATGTTATCAGAATTTTTGTGTTGTATTTTCTGGAAAAAGATTTGTTTTTTAAAATTCATTTTGAACCACAAATATTCTTTCGATGGCATTCTATCAATCTCAAAATCAGACATTTTGAGATCATATATATATATATATATATAACAGAAGAAGAGAATATATCAAAATATAGATTTGAGGCCATATCCCGCTTCCCTAGTAGGTATGTAACTATTAGCGACTCTGCAGCTGCCAGATTGGGGATTATTCTCTATTCCGGGTCGTAGTTTTGAGAATTTCCATCACTCCCGTAAACATAGAGTAAGAATCCCGAGAAGATCCGTCATAGGTTTCCGTGCTGCGAATTATGCAGCTGAAGCTTAGTTCCAATAAAACAGTTTTTAATATTCCTGAAGGTGAGTGAGAAAATGTAATCCACATAATATTGTCTCTCTTCCTATTTTTAACCACCAGTGTTGGGGTTGTCAACATACTAAAATGGGCGGCACGGTGGCGCAGTTGGTAGCACAGAAGGTCCTGGGCTCGAAACCCAGCCTGGGGTCTTTCTGCATGGAGTTTGCATGTTCTCCCTGTGGATGCGTGGGTTCTCTCTGGGTACCCCCCCTTCCTCCCACAGTCCAAAAACATGTTAGATTAATTGGTCTCTCTAAATTGTCCTTGGGTATGAGTATGTGCGCATGGTTGTTTGTCCTGTGTGTCTCTATGTTGCCCTGCGATGGACTGGGGACCGGTCCAGGGTGAACCCTGCTTCTCGCCCGGTGAATAGATGAATACTTTATTAATACCACAATGGGGAAATTCAGTTACGGGTCAATAATATTAAATAATCAATTATTGAGATCAGTGTCATAGCTTTAGCACAGCTAGCATGTGGCATCGTTTGGTAGTTTGTTTGGTGAGAATGTCAGTCGCTGTGTGTAATCTGAAGAGTAGGAGGATCCTTACTTTAAGTCAGATTTTCAGAATGGAGCCAACATTTCCAAATCCAGCATCTTCCAAGACAGCCGAAGGTGAAAAGTCAACAGGATTTACCAGAACAACTTTGGTGTACTCTATTCAGCCTTCCTGTTATCTGCTGAAAGTTTTGCTCTCTCACAGGTGGAAAAGGCAAAAAAAAATTTTAAATATATATTATACTCATACTTTCTTTGTAAAGAACTTTTTATGCCTCTAACTTCACATGTATTGATTATTACTTCACTGATATTTAACGTAGCTAACTGTGAGTGTTGTTCACTCCGTAACAGCGTCCACATCAGAGACTGTTGTCATCACGGCCAGGTCATGGCAGTGGCCAATCAACATCCAGGACTGCTCAGAAACAACAATTAGCCTAACTGGTTTCCTGTCACCGACAAAATCTTGAGTACTTTTTGTCAGACTACACAGTGATGGAAAGCTGGCATTCAATACAAATATAAATGTCAGCTAAATTTCAATTGAATTTAATGTAATTGTTGTGAAGAATATTCTATGTTTTCATGTTTTTCACCCTGTAAACTAACATTTAAAAATTGGAATCTGTTAGTTTTGCCTTAATTTCCTCTATCCATTTTAATTGCATTAAAACTAAAATCTCCCAGCATGTTCAGTCCCTGCAGTGTGTTGGTGTTGAGTAGGCCTCCAGTACATGGGGCTTCTATGATCATCTAATAAATAATTGAAAATTTCTTTAAAAAAAACAACTTTTACTAATGAATTTGTTAGTTTCTTTGACCATGATTATGTTGCAGGTTTTACTCCTAGTTTTTTCCCAGGGTGAATCTGCAGGTCAAACTTCCCTAGAGTCTCAGACTGAACTGAACGTCCTGTTCTGTCAGCTCAGAGCTAGCAAACACTTGCTGCTGCCCTCCTGATATTCATTTATGGCGAGCTTTATCGGTGGTCATTAAAAGTGTGTTGGTGCTCATCTCGTGCAGCAGATGGCACGTGTGCAGGCAGGGTTCGGTGCTGAGCTCTTATCTCAGGTCTACAGAGTGACGGCCCATGATGCAACTCCCGCATACACCTGCTGACGGAGATCCGCTGTGTCTGCAGTAGCGAACAGCGAACACGGCGCCACTCACCCATAATCACCCAGATCATAAGCTCCTCTGCTGCTGCTGTCTTAACCCACCATTTTGAATTTATCAGTGACTGGCATCTCACTGTGACCAAGCATGACTCAGCGTCTCGTCCGCCATATTGTAGGATTTAAATATCATTAATGTACAGCAGGCTGTGTTTTCCTCAGAACAGGTGGAAAACAGACGTCCATGTTTGTCTGTCAGATGCTAGTCCAGGTTTTAGCTGGAAAACAAAACGTCTCTCATTCAAGCTGTTTCCAGTGGAAAAAAGGGAACGTTGACTTGCCTGAAAGTGAATTTGTTATGAAGCAAAAGCCCACAGCTCAGTGGAATCTGTTTGTGATTACTCTCTTGTGTGTTCATGTAGGGCCTTGCCCAGCTGGAGATCCTGTGTAAGCAGCTGTATGAGACCACCGACACCACCGTGCGACACCAGGCAGAGAAAGCTCTGGTGGAGTTCACCAACAGCCCCGACTGTCTCAGTAAATGTCAGCTGCTGCTGGAGAGAGGCAGCGTAAGTGTTGCTTTAATTTAAGCCTACAGGAGAGCCCTTCATTCACCTCTAATAACTGTTTCTTATGAAATATGCTGCAATGTCACCTTGTAGAAAGTGTTCTACATGCTTTTAACATGGTAACCTCTTTTAGTGGAAACAAATTTGGATATGTGTGGTCAGCAGGTGGCAGTATAGCTCATGTCAATGATGACTAATAAACACAGTGGTGCTTGTTAACAAGCTGATTGAGCTATTTTTAGAAAACTAGAGATGTCTGGAGGTATATAATCAGCTCTGATTCCTTTTTAATGAGCCGATCACTCATGAGATCCTTGACTTGTTTGACAATTCAACACCTGATACAGCTTTGTAACAAAAGTGAATTTTATTGATCTTGATGTGCTGTACACCTTTTTTTGAATAGGTAGGGGATATCTTACGTAGGGGTGTAACGGTAGATGTATTTGTGTTTTTCGGTTCGGTATGCACGTGTACAAAATCAAATCCAGCTGTTTTCTACCTGAACACATCCAGAATGTTTATGTGGGGAACTCAGGGCGCAGTGCAACGTTCTGCAGCGCAGCTTTAAAAAGTGTCACCAACACAACGCAGAAAGGACCCCCAGGTATCACTCTGCTATTTGGGAACATTCATGGTCTCTCTTTCAGCTACTGTAGAAAAAGAAAGATGGACCGAACCAGAACTGGAGATGCATTCTGTCAGCGAATGCATCTTTCAACAGAAAGAAGGTCCATAACACGCTCTGAACTGAATGACTCACCTGAAACAATGTCAAGCTGAATGGAAAAATCACTGATACTAGAGAAAAACCAGCTAACGTTCCCATGGCTACCATTAGCATCCAATCAGCCTAAACTCCTTATTTTGGATAAAACTCTAGTCAGCGGAATCCTCATTGATGGGAAGGGATTTTCCCTAGAGCTGCGTTCAAGTACAGCTGGGAGACTAGGCTGTTGAAATGTCAAAGCAACTCCAAAGTGATTTAAGCTTGTTTTTTTTCTCAAATATTGGCAAAGTATAATTTAAACATTTCTAAACATTAACACGGACTGTTTTCAAGTGGTTATATTGTTTTCTACTCTGGTTATATCTGCTTGTACTATTTTATTTATTTAATTCCAATTAAATCTCCAGTCCGTTCCATACTTGTTATAGAACAAAATAAAATCAAATTAATTTCAGGAATTGGAAGGAAAGAATTCAGGTAACAAAAAAGGTTCTTTGTTCAATGCTGATTAAAGTAGGGAAAAAAAACTCACAAGCACATTTGTATTAACTTTTTATTGATTAAAATGTACTGAAAATGTACCGAACTGTGATTTTTGTGTACCGTTATACCTATAATCTTGTGTGAGTAAAATCCTGAAAGGAATCACCTTTCTTTATTATCTGCCATCTTATTAAGGTGGCTGCAGATGAATGGAAAAAGTCAGTGTAGGTTTTCAGATCTCACTCTGGCTGGGTTAGACAGTCACTGAGGCTTAATGTAGTTCAATCTGTTACTTTTGCTGCTAATTTTGTGAACATTTCCAGCTGGAAAGGTTTGCAGGGATGGAGCCGTCATTGGTAGACCCTGATATGTTGCTCACTTTACCGATTGAAAGTGTTACAGTTACAGCTAGAGGGCAGAAGTTATAAAACAACACATTTCTTTCTAGCCCTTGCGCCTGACCAATAATTGATGTATATTAGCAGCAGAGGTGACACCACGCTGTGTGAGAAAGAGATCAGCCACTTTGATAATGTGTTCGCACAAAAACAAGAAGATTGCTGCATTAACTTCTCAACCTGGTATTGTCATTGTTGCATTAGAAATTCTGCAGCCAGTATTTTCGACTGAATACATATAATTTTAAATCAGAGATTTCCAACACGTGTGACAGAGCACATTCACTGTACTTTATTCATTCTTTCTGTTCTCTACTGTGAGTTTAGTTCTGCTGTAAAACCTGAATGAGCTGCAGATAGTTCTCTTTTCAAATAGTATAGTATAATAATAATTCCTATACTTTTTGTTAGGCATGCACAATATATCTATCGGGCGATGTTGGTCCTTTGTTTTTCAGTGTGTGTTTACTTCCAACTTGTTGCCCTTTGTGTTTCAGGAGGGAGAGGGAGGGGGTTGGCCATGCTGTATTTGTTTGGTCATGTGATGGTGATGCAGCGCAGGATTGTGGGGGGGTGTTTAGCTGAAGCAGAGAAGCAATGTAGTGTTGGGAACTATATATAATATTGGATATTAATGTTGGGCTAAATTTTCATATTGGTGCATCCCTACTATTTGAGCTTTCTCTGAATTCATTTTCAACACATGCAGTGTCCTTTGTTCAGTAACAGCACCAACACTGAAGAGTGTTGTCATTAGAGTAAGCTGGTTACTGAGGCTTTCTTTGCTTTCTGACCATCCATTTATCAACAGTGTTGCCAACTTAGCGACTTTGTCCGTATTTCTAACAACTTTTCAGAACCCCTTAACTTATTTTCCAAAAAGCCCCTTGCAACAAACCTGGCGACATTTCTGACCACCCTTAGCTAATTTCTTTTGAACTTGATCACCGTTATTTCCTACAGATTAGAGACCCAGCTTGATCTACATCCAGACTGTTTCCAGACATTAAGAATGGGAATGATCTGCGCATCTGCATGCAGCATGATCACACTACATCGACTGACCAATCATAAACCTTTCTCAGTTAATTCCACCCACTAACAGACAAGGTTATTTGATATTTATAAATTCTACAGTAAAAAAGAAATCTGCAGGTATACAAGAACAAACTTTCTTTTATAAGTCATACACAAACATTGTTCTTCACCTTCACTCCTTTCAACTGGAAAAAAGGCAGAAACGTGTCTGTACTATGCTGCATCCCACACCTGTGGTGCATTCAAGGAATGTTTGAAATGTATGGTTCCATAACCTAGGACATTTAAAACTTATAACAAAGCACTGAAAATAATACCATAAGCCATTAACGTCTGTTTAATGGTGGTTGGCAAGGCACGGCAATTTCATTTGTATAGCACACTTTCAACAACAAGGTGATTCAAGGTGCTTTACCTGATTTAGAGGTCAAATAAAAATAGCAATGTTCGATGCATCCTAAATATGCCCTACTTATTTTTTTTACAAAGTACAAAAAAACAAACAAAAACTATATTCTCTCTATTAATTTTGTTGTCTTGAGATATCTCAGCAATTTTTTTTTCAGAACTAGAAATGTTTAAAAGATCTTGGATGTCCAGTTGCAATTTGATATCTTGTAAAAATTTTTACCACTTCCCTTCTCTCAACAGTATACTTTAGGCAAAATAATGCAACATGTTCCACAGTCTCTCCTTGAAGACAAAAGTCACATTTCCCTGTAGCATCTTTCCCCTGTTTAAATAATGTATTATTTAACCCTGTATGACCAAATCCTAATCTAGATGTAATTATTTCCTCCTTTCTGTGTCGTTCTGTTTTCCTCATTATACCAAATTTCTTTTGAATGTTACTAACTCACCAAGCAGTTATTTCTTCTTCTCATTGTTTCTGCCATCTTTCCTTGACATTTTGAGGCTGGCATTTTCTGTTCTATGGGGAGAAAATGAAGACCGCCACATGAGTGATGTCATCACATTAACGCGGCGTATTGACATCATTCAAATGCAAATTAGCTTGTGACATCATCTGGCGACATGTAGCGACTTCCTGGGTTAACTTCAGCTACTTTCTGTCAGAGACAGTTGGCAACACCAGGACCAACTAGTCTAAACTAGTCTGATTTCTAGGGATGTCCAGATCCGATCAAGTGATTTTTAAATGATCAGAATTGGGTAGAAATGATTGGATATAGCTTTGTAAAACAAAAAGCATGGCGTTTTAAATTCATCCTGAGATAAAGATTGTCAAACGGAATGACAGTAGCTTGGTTTTAATTTCAACAAGTTCCACAACATCAACATTCACTGTTGAATGGAGAACAATTCAATTCAATTCAGTTTATTTATATAGCGCCAATTCACAACAGATGTCATCTCAAGGCACTTAACAAGAAGTCATTTCAATACATTTATACAAACATTCCAATCAGTTAAAAAGTTTCCTATTTAAGGAATCCCAGCAGATTGCGTCAGTCATTGGCGTGAGGTTGGGCCCCGTCGATGCAGACTTTCCAACCACAGCAATCCTTCAGCAATCCCTCATACTGAGCAAGCATGTAGCGACGGTGGAGAGGAAAAACTCCCCTTTAACAGGAAGAAACCTCCAACGGAACCAGGCTCAGTAGGAGCGGCCATCTGCCACGACCGTCTGGGGGTTTGAGAAGACAGAGCAGAGACACAGAAGGAACAGAAGATCTGATATAAGAGAACTTTCTATGTTACAGAAAGTAAAAAGTTGATAACAGGACACAGTGGATGTTCAGTTACTGGGAGGATCATCCCAGTCGATGCCCCCCGTCCAACAGGGCATTGCAGCCAAGCAGGATACCAGACCAGGTATATCTTCTATGGAGAGAAAAACACTGAGAGAAAACAAAGTTAACAGTCGAAATAGCAGAATGTACTGTAATACAACTGGAGAGTAGTAGGAGAAAAGGAAGTAGCAGAGTGAAGAAAATTGGTAAGTCTGTCCTCCAGCAGTCTAAGCCTATAGCAACATAACTACAGAGATAGCTCAGGATGACCTTAGCTACTCTAACTATAAGATTTAAAGTTTTAAGCCTGGCCTTAAAAGTAAACAGAGTGTCTGCCTCACGGACTAAAGCTGGGAGCTGGTTCCACAGGAGAGGAGCCTGATAACTAAAAGATCTGCCTCCCATTCTACTTTTAGAAATCCTAGGAACTACAAGTAAACCTGCAGTCTGAGAGCGAAGGGCTCTGTTAGGAACATAAGGACCAATTAGATCTCTGATGTATGATGGAGCTTGATTATTAAGGGCTTTGTATGTAAGAAGAAGGATCTTAAATTCTATTCTGGATTTAACAGGGAGCCAATGAAGGGAAGCTAAAACAGGAGAAATATGATCTCTCTTTTTAATATTCATCAGAACTCTTGCTGCTGCATTTTGGATCAACTGAAGGCTTTTAATGGCATTTTGTGGACTTCCTGATAGTATAGAATTACAGTAGTCCAGCCTTGAGGTAACAAATACATGGACTAGTTTCTCAGCATCACTCCTGGACAGGATGTTTCTAATTTTAGCAATATTCCCGAGGTGAAAGAAAGAAATCCTAGAAACCTGTTTAATATGGGATTTAAATGTCAAGTCTCGGTCAAAAATAACGCCGAGGTTCTTTACGTTTTTACTGGGGGCCAATTTAATGCCATCCAGATGAAGTGATTGACTAATCAGTTTCTGTTTAAGAACTTCTGGTCCAAAGACAGCAACTTCTGTTTTGTCAGAATTTAAAAGCAAAAAGTTTAGGGTCATCCATGTTTTTATCTCTTCCAGACATGCCTGTAATCTACAACAACACATCATACAATTAACAGCAGGCAGGGAATTTAGACAACATAATAATAGTTAGCTGCTAGCTAGTGGGCTAATGCAGGTCTAACTAGAGCGAAAATGTTTGCAGTTTGGGCGTATTTTAAACTGGACAGCAAAGGCAGCACAACAGTCACTTGTAATGTGTGCAAATTGGGCATTTCGCGTGGTGGAAAAGACAGAGCTGAATTCAATGCTATGAATCTGAAATTGCAGTCTGACCAAAATACTGAGTCAGCTGACACCGAAAGATACGTTAAACAAAGGAAAGCAAAAAGATCATAGCCATGACAGCCAGACCGATCACACTGGATGACGAGTCGCTGTTTGTGGTTGCAAACAGTGGATTTCAGTCTCCCAGAGTACCTGGAGCAACGGTATGAGTTGTACTCTCATCACTACTTTACAAACAGATTTGCCGGTCACTCACAACACCTGCTACTTCTTTTGTCAAAGGTGTCTGCTTTTGGGGGGGGTGAATATGAGAGAAACTGTAGTCAGTAAACTCTATCCTCCATGTTTGGCTAAACGTGTTCTGTTAAATACTTAAGTGCCTAAATGACTCTGTTTCATCTTTGTTTCAAGAAAGAGCTATATTTTGACCCTAATACTGGTCAGACGTTGGACTACAAGCAACATGGGCGGTGTCTTTACCTTATTTATTTTCAATTCAATTCCTGGTTTTCATACCCTGCTAACTACCAAAGGGTGGCAGTAATCCACCAAGTTGTTAGTTGAGCACCATCTTGCTTTTCTAGATAGGGGTTTATTTTCTGGGACCCTGACTCTAGGTTTGCTATACAGTCACTGGTTTCCTCCCTAACAACATAGGGAACCACCTCTTGGTCTTCTAGTAAGGCTGTTTCAAAAGACAATGCCGGTATCAGTGGGCCTTTTGGTCATTTATAAGTGGTCAGCCTGTGGCGCCAATGTAGCGCGATCAGGTGTTTTTTACAAAAGATGGCGCGATAAAGGGGGGTGTGGGGGTGGTGTCCGGGCTGTTGACATGCAGGGTTGTGTATAAACCATGAGACAGAAGAGTCTGTGATAAACAGTTTTTATCCCGATTGAAGCCCCGCTCCTCGAGTCTTTTTGCGAGCTGCTCCAAAAGGGGCTGTCCTTCAGTCCCAATGAACTGGCGAACTGGTCTTCAGTTCTAAAGACCAGAAGCTCCCGGACCTCTGCATCACTCCAGTTTACCATTTCAGCTGATACAGTTTACAAATGCTAAATTAAATCCCCTTGTTTACTTGCATTTCAAATACTCTTGTCGGCCAGGGCACATTCCACACATCATCATGACATCACCCTCTGCTGCGACAAGACGTGATCTTCATTCATAAGTCCAGTGTTGCGGCAATATTGGGGTAATATTACTGTCAAGAAGGCCGCAATATTCGCGCCTCGCTTTGCAGCCACGGTGCATTCAAAAGACACACTGGCATTATTACCCTGATATGCTACTATCGTGTGTCTTTTGAAAACGCCTGTAGGGAGACCTTCACTTCTACTGATTAAAGTTGTGATAGTAGGAAACAATGGTGCTGAACCAAAGTGTGAGAAGCCAGAGTAAAAGCAGCTTTCTTGGCTTCTTATCTCAGCTGAAGCTTTTTCAGTTGGAAGATCAGGCAGACCTTAAGGTATGGCACGGTATTAGGGCCAAAATTAAGACTATTGCGTACCCACTGGTGGCTACTTTCCTTGCTACAGGGGGCTATATTCATTCCGAAGCCAGCTACTGATCTGATTAATGATGCCCCAGCACCAGTAACTGAAAAGGAGACCACTCACTTGCGTTAGCATTGAAGAGGCTAGTGACTACCATGCTTACGCTGGTCACCCGCTTCGTTAGTACTAAGCACAATAAAAATATTAATAATAATAAGCACTGTTGTTTTAAAGCTGACAACCTACTATTATAGCTTATTGCATTGGTTATTAGCCAACAAATGCTGTTGTTTCTTACACATGTCAAAAGGAGAAAAAGCTAGCGCTAGAAAGTTGATGCTTTTCTTCATTTTTTTTTTTTGCCACTGTGTTAAATTAGGGTCCTCTGTATTCCATATAAATTTATAATTTTAATTATTAAAAATTTTTAAGCCTAGGTATGCCAGTCATTTGCCTCTCCAATACCGTTGCCAGCCTCTGCTAGTCACTAGTGTCTCCAATGCTAAGGCGAGTGAGAAGTCTCCTTCTCAGTTACCGGTACCAGGGTATCATTAATCAGATCTGCAGCTGGCTTCAGAATGGATTTAGCGTCCTGCGGCAGGGCAGTAGCCACTGCTTGGGGCGCAACAGTCTTAATTTTGTTGTGGAATTTAGTCCTAATACCGCGTCATGTTAAGGACTTAGCGGGAACTGGATCAGCTGGAACAAAACATCCAGATAGAGCAGCAGAATCAGTACGAGCTGACGCTTTTGTCATATTTATGAGCAGTTTTCCAGTTGATGTTAGCTACGCTTTGCTCAGTTTAAATGTTAAAGCTCATTAAGAGAATCTTATTGGCTTTATTGAATTAGTTCAGAAGAAGAGTGATCACATAAGCAAGCTGCTGTTGGTCCTTCTAGGAGATGACTGGTACTCACTGATTGAACAGTTTGATGTTTGGTTGTGATCTTTTGGATCTTCTAACTGGACATTCTGATTAGGACTGAGCTAATGCTAATATGATATTAGAAAATACATTTCCTAGTTATATTATTACTTTAATGCCTCAAAATATGACAATCCAGCTAACATTTAGTTCTCTGCTCTCTTCCCAGTCATCGTATTCTCAGCTGCTCGCCGCCACTTGTTTATCTAAACTGGTGTCTCGGACCAGCAACCCCCTACCCCTTGAGCAACGCATTGACATTCGTAAGTACATTCATCGTTCTGATAGCCATGGGTTTTGCAACATGAAAGAAATCACTTCTTGCTACTCTTCATTGTTTCTCCTTCGTGCCCTGATCATGAAAAAAACTAAAATATGATTAATTATTTTAAAAAAGTTTGTAATTTGTTTGGTCTCTTTCCTACAGTTTTTCACAAAGGTAACCTTCCCATGTTCTGTCATGTTACAACCACAAACTTGAACCAATGATGTTTTATGTTATAGACCAGCACAAAGTGGTGGATAATTTAGAAGTTGAAGTAAACATGAATGGTTTTCACAGATCCATAAAAAGGTGCTATGGATTTGCTTTGGGGGTAAAAATGTTTGCTCACTTTTCTTTGCAGAAAATCCCATGCTCTGTAAGGTTGAATTAATTTTTTGGGTCCACAATCTCCCCCCCACCCCGCTACAAACCTGTTTAGTATCTGACAATATTTTCCCAGACCGGTCTTTAAGGTGTGGCGGATAAATGCAACTAAATAAAAAGATATGACCGGCATTAGAAATTGGGTTATTTTTAAATCTAATAATACATGCAAATCCAATGTGCGCTCGTAACTTTATTATCAGCATCCCCATATCATTGGTCCAACAACATAACATGAGTTACATCCCCTCTGCTCCCAACGCTCTCTGGTTACTATGGTAATATTTAGCAATGCCTTAAAAAAAGATTTACCACAAAAACAAATATAAAGTGCATGAAAAATCCAACTCACCACAATGCTTACTCAGTGGGAGCCCTGTAACTGTTTTTCTGTAACGAGACGACCAGTCTGGGGCAGTCCTAAAGGCTTCATTGCCTCATTAGAAAGCCTGTTGCTACATATTAAACAGAGCAGAGCGGGGGCTTGGTGCATGGAAATTGCCTGTCGCAACAAATCCATATTTTAAGTAGGACTCCTGGTATTGTCTGCTAAATGTAGCTTTATTTTTCTTAGAAGTTGTAGACCCTTCTTCTGTTTCTTCACTGGACCTTTTCCTTTTCACAAAAAAAAACTTTTCAGAGACCTCTGTTTGGAATCATTTTCCTAGCTGGTAGGTTTGTTTTTGGCAGTGAAGTATCATGTGACCGAGGCAAGCGTTTTGTCATGTGTCAAGAGTTAGTAATGACCGGTCTGAGGGTTGGGGACCTCTGCTCCAGCAGGTTTCTTTTCAGCATTGCCCTGTATTTAGCTCCATCCAGTTTTTTTTGTTTTGTTTTTTTTATCAGCACTTACCAGCTTCCAAAAGCTCATTCCCTAAGCTTGATGCTTCCTCCTCCTTGTTTTACCATAGGGTTGGTGCCACACAGTGTTTACTGTGTAAGCCAAAAAGTTCAATTTAGGTCTCTGACCAGAGCACCTTCATCCACATGTTTTCTGTGTTTGCTACATGGCTATCTTCTACAAACTCCTCTAAAGGCCAGACCTGTGACAACAGTTTATAGATCCCCCCCCCACCTGAGCTGTGGGTTACTGCAGCTCCTCCAGAGTTACCATGGGCCTCCTGGTTTCTCTGATTAAGGCTCTCACTGCCCATCCGGTCACTTAGGTGGTCTTGATGGGTCTTCAGTTGTGCCATCATCTTTCCATGGTCAGATGATGGACTGAACAGAGCTATGTGAAATGTTTAAAGCTTGGGACGTTGCTTTAAACTTCTCCACAATGTTCTCCCTCATCTGTCTGCTTTGTGTTTGTCTATCTCTGAAAATCCTATCAAAATAAATTGAAGTCTTTGGTTGTACATGATAGAATGTAGAAAAGTTCAGATACTTTTGCTGCAAGGCACTGCATAAACATCCCATACACATGTGCCTTGATAACATGTAAACTGCATGAAGGTCAGAAAGACAAAGTAGCCCTTTTTTTTTTTTTACCAGACTGGAAAACAAGCTGTCACTCAGTGACAACAATTATTTCAAAATACAGCCATGTTTTTATTTAATGCAGAACAATCACATGATCCTGTTTGTATCCTTTAAGTGGGAAGTTATTGTTTGTGACACACAGGGAACTATGTGCTGAATTATCTGGCGACACGACCAAAGTTAGCAGCATTTGTGACCCAGGCTCTGATCCAGCTGTACGCCCGGATCACCAAACTGGGCTGGTTCGACTGTCAGAAAGATGACTATGTCTTCAGAAACGTCATCGCTGATGTGACGCGATTCCTTCAGGTGAGTGGCTGTGATGCAGGTCCTGCTGAAACATCCTCTGAGACGGTTCCTCTTCAGTGTCATCACTTCTAAAAACAAAGTTTACTTCAGATACACTCTGGGTACCAATGTGGGCTGGAAAAGTCTAGGAAAGTCCTAATATTTCTGGACTTTGTTCCCTGTTCCACCTTCCATCTCTTTCTTTCCTTTCCTTTCTTTTCTTTCTGTCTGTCTGTCTGTGTCTGTCTTTCACTTGCTTATCCATCTATTTATTCTGTCTATCTACTATTGTTCGTCCATCCTTCTGCTTAGTCATAATCATCTCTGCAGCCATTAATTTATCTGTTTCCCCATTCATGTTTTTTGTTTGTTGGGAGCGGGGGCTGCTTAATTTGGTCATGAAGAATGTGTAGAAACCTGTGAATAAGAATGAATGATTAACAGAATCAGTTAAAACATAATGTTAGGAACTTTACGTGTGTGTGTGTGTGTGTGTGTGTTTGTTATAGGACAGCGTGGAGCACTGCATCATAGGCGTCACCATTCTGTCCCAGCTGACGAATGAGATAAATCAGGTAAGTTTTCATTTCAAGTGTTTTCGTCTGAAGTGAATAGATCGATGGAAGCTCTCCCAACATGATCAGGAAGTATCTGATGTTGTTTGATTATAAGGCTTTAACAAAGCCTCGGGTTTATCATGTGACACATTCTAACAATTCCCAACTGTGTTACAAGGTTGGGAGGTAAAAATGTACGTTGAGCTGTAAGTGATCAGCTTTTCTCATCAGACCCTTTAAATGTCTGTCAGATAATCAGAGTAGTTCGGAAGCCAAAACGTCAACATTTTATTGATCATCTCCAGTTTGTGCTACCAAAGCTGTGGTCAACAGACTCTCTCAGGATTATATGATCTGATATGATACATAATTTAACTGTACAGTTTTCAGATTTTATTCCTTATTGATGATCTATAAGAACACTGATAAACAACACTGGTTGTTTTGCCTCTGGACTCTCTTAGATCATGGTTTTAAACGTAGATTCTGAAACTGCGTCTCGTTCAGAAAGTAAGCATGGAAATTCGTAGAATCCCTGATCTCACTGTGCTGCTGATTCTGCTGACACCGAGCCGCATTCTGATGCCGTTGTTGTTCTTGTCTTCCTCAGGCCGACACAACGCATCCGCTGACCAAACATAGGAAGATTGCTTCATCATTCAGAGACTCATCGCTCTTCGACATCTTCACACTTTCCTGCAATCTCCTTAAACAGGTCAGTCATTGAAGACAACTGAAATCCGGGAAGTGATCCCGACTTTCCCATTTGGGCAAAAGGGGAAAAATCTTTTATTTTAAATAACGATGCATCAAGAAATTAATGGGGAGAAACTTTAAAATCTGATCTTTTTCTGGTCAGTGAACCTATCGTAGCCACCTGCTAAGCACCAAACTCTTCAGTGTGGAAGTTGTTACTAGAGTTGAGCCGGATACTCGGCTGAAACGAGTGTCCGGTACGGATAAAGCACTTTTGCCGAGTACGAGTATCATAGGAGTAATAAGAGTCAATATCTGTGCTCCGATTGAATAAAAATTCTCATTGCATAGCTGACTGTGTCTGCGTTCTGTGATAGGCTAGTCCACAGTCTATGGGCTAGGTACAGCGCCGCACTCACTCACTCACCTACGCAGACACACAACGAAGAGAATCTCTCTCTCTCTCTCTCTCTCTCTCTCTCTCTCTCTCTCTCTCTCTCTCTCTCGCCCTCAGTCCCACTCTCTCTCGCCCTCAGTCCCACTCTCTCTCGCCCTCAGTCCCACGTTTGTTCAGGTTTGTTTTTTACTGTAGTAGGCCTACTTGCCTAATAACCAGTAGAGTTTTGGTAAACATGGGGTTTGTTTGTTCAGTTCAGACGTGGTGCTGCTTAGTAGAATGCGACTCGCGTCCCTGCCTGTCGGAGATTTTTTTCTTTTCTTTTTTAAACCGTCAGCTGGCTCTAACCAGTTTTTTTTACTTCACTGAGTGTCTGACACTTTCTTGCTGTATTTCATTAAAAAAAAGGAAGTAGTGGTATAAAACCATATTACAAATTAATTGGCTACAAACACACTTTATCTATCTGTCTGTCTATCTATCTATCGATCTATCTATCGATCGATCTATCTTTTTTTCCTTCACGCACTGAGTGACACTCTCTTGTGTTTCACAATAAAAAAAAATAAAGGTAGTTATAGTATAAATATTACAAATTAAGCTACAGTTAAAAAAATAAATCACACTGATCATAAAAAAGTTAAACGTTAAAGAAAGAAAGTAATGTTGAGATGAAGACTCTTGTACATCACATTTTACTTCATAATTGCAACCGCATGTGTTGTATTAATTGTTGCAAAACTTGTTCTGTATATAGTTTGTTTGTTATCGTGATCAAGCCATTGATCTGAAGCTCAATGCTGATGCTGTCATTTAAATAGTTTTCTAATCAGCAATAAATATAACAATTTCTTATGAACCCATATCAATTGCATGTTTAAAATAACATACCGGTTAAAGCAACGCCCATTTCAAGACAACCTAACCCACTTCCTGGTTAAACCCCGCCCACTTCCGGGCCAGGCCCCGCCCAGTCCGAGTACAGATACGGATACAGATAATTCATATGGAACAGATACAGATAATGCTGTACTCGGTCATCCCTAGTTGTTACTGTGAGAAGGAGACTCGAAGTTTCGTATTTTCTGTATCATTGAGGTCTTAAAATTGAAATCAAAGAAAACACAAAAGGTTGATGTGCCCATGGGCAAGGTGCTTAACTTATCATTAAAAGATGCAAGAGAATCATTCTTCTCTGAAATCATTAATAATGCTCTTACTAACAGTTGAGAGACTAACTAATCCTACTGTGACTGTAGCCCCTGAAATACACTTCACCAGGGCCTGCAATGATTTTGCCAACTTCTTTACTGAAAAGATTCTGGAAATTAAAGGGTCGATTTGTCCATCTGTACCAAAACCATTAACAATGTTATCCCCAATCAACACAAATCTGGAGAAAATGTGCTGTACAAATAAATTTGCCTTGCCTAGCCTGGAGTTGCCTACAGATCTGCATATCGATGTTTGAATGTGTGCTCGTTTGTGAATGTGGTTGGGTAAATGTCGGTCCAGTCTAAGGTGCTTTGAGTGGTTATGACTAGACAAGTGCTATAGCAGTTCAGTCCATTTACCATTTTAACTTTAGGTACCGGTCTGTCGTGGTGAAGAGAGAGCTGAGCCGAAAGGCGAAGCTCTCGATTTACCGGTCGATCTACGTTCCTACCCTCATCTATGGTCACGAACTCTGGGTGGGGACCGAAAGAACGAGATCAAGCGGCTGAGATCTCGAACGAGACGGGGAGATCAAGAACGAGACGGGATACAAGCGGCTGAAATGAGTTTCCTCCGCAGAGTGTCTGTGCTCTCCCTTAGAGATAGGGTGAGAGGCTCAGTCATCCGGAGGGGGCTCAGATTAGAGCCGCTGCTTCTCCACATCAAGAGGAGTCAGTTGAGGTGGCTTAGGCATCTGGTCAGGATGCCTCCTGGACGCCTCCCTGGTGAGGTGTTTCGGGCACGTCCCACCAGGAGGAGGCCCAGAGGAAGACCCAGGACACCCTAGAGGGACTATGTTTCTCGGCTGGCCTGGAAGCGCCTTGGGATTCCTCCCGAGGAGCTGGCCCAAGTGGCTGGGGAGAGAGAAGTCTTGGGCCTCTTTGCTTAAGCTGCTGCCCCCGTGACCCGACCCTGGATAAGCGGAAGAAAATGGATGGATGGATGGATGGATGGATGGATGGACCAACAGAAGAGCTTCCTGAGACCTTATGAGGGGTCTGGATGGGCTGTAAGGTTCTAAAGACATGTGTACTTTGCAAAACCACAGGAAACACCTTAAAATGGGTTCTAAACTGTGAATCTTACCAAATCCGAGAGTTTAAAATCATTTTTAAACTCACATTAAAAACATAACTAAAATAGGTTTTTATCATCTAAAAAACATAGCCAGAGTCCGCCCCATTCTCTCTCAGGCCAACACAGAGACACTGATGCATGATTTTATCTCCAGCAGAATTGACTGCTGTAATGCCCTGCTTTCTGGTCCTCCCAAAATGAGTATATCCGGTTTACAACTTCTAGAAAATACAGCAGCACGTGTCCTGACGAAGACCAGGAGACAGGAGCACATTACACCTGTTTTAAGCTCATTGCATTGGCTTCCCACATGTTTTAAGATTGATTTTAAGGTTGTTTTAATGATTTATAAGTGTCTTAATAGTCATGGGCCTTCTGATCTTTCAGAACAGCTTTTACCATATGAACCTTCGCGGTCTCTATGCTGCTCTGGCAGCCGTCTCCTTATTATCCCTAAAGGACACACACTCATGGCAAAGTGTCTTTCTATTATTACGGCCCTCACCTCTGGAACAGGCTGCCGGAGGACCTCAGGGCCGCAGAGAACTTTCATGTTTTTAAGAGCAGGCTCAAGACTCACCTTTGTAGCCTTGCTTTTAACTGATTATTATTTATAGTCTGTTTAACTGCTCTACATGTTTAACTTAATACATTTTATCAATGTTATGCTATTTAATCTCATATTTATCCACTGTTCATTTTTATATTTTAACCTGTTATTTTAATCTGCCTTACAGTGTTTCCTCTATGGGAGCCCTCTGCCTCGGGAGCGGTGGTCGGCTGTAGCTGCGTGGGTGCTCTCCAAGTAGCGCTTGGGTGGAGGTGGGGGTCTCGGCCTTGCCTCCTCTGGGCGCCCTGGGTCAGTGCCTCGGCTGCTGCTGTTGATGTGCTGCTGCCGGTGCAGATGGCTCCTTTGATAGCGTTTCCTGACCTGGCTCATTTGTACTCGACCCAATGTCCTTTGTATTGCTGCTCTTAAGTGTGTGCGTGCATGAAGGTTGTGTCTGGGGGAGGGGGGTATAACTGTGATCATGCTTTTAATTATGTGGGGGAGGGGATGGGAATGTGGTCTTTGTGGGGTTATTTTAATGCTGCAATTGATGTATGAAAAGCACTTTATAAAGTTTGATTGATAGTTTGATTGTGATGTGACTATAGGTAGTTTATAGAACATGACTTTAAAGCCACACCTGACAGATCCTTTAAAACAGTCAGTATGAAACCTCGCTTGGCAGATAGGCCATGTCATACCTGTAATAAGACGGTAGGAAATGACTAAAACTACAAATACAAAAACACTGTCCACCAGAAGCTCACCTAGCTCACAGTGCCTCTACCGGTGAGTGGATCACCAGCTTCCGACACAGACCATCAGCAGCAGGTGAGGCTGCGGAGCATCTTCTCCACAAGAACCATCAGCACTGGCGTCCCCCTGGGGTGTGTTCTTTCCCTACTCCTCTTGAAAAGGATGGTGGACCTCCAGAGAACACTTACTCCCCTCACCATCCTCAACAGTGTCTACTGTGGATCACCTCTGGTTTCTATTAACCAGCCTTTCTCTCGACTTGAGATGGTCCTCACACACAGACACCGTTCAGAAGAAGGCCCAAAAGGCACTAGACTTCCTGCAGCAATTAATACTAATTTTGTAATGTATGGGATGGCAAAAGGACAAAGTGAGCAGCAGTTGCAGAGCTTTTGGAGCTCCCAGCATGCAGATGAAGTGACGATGGAAGTTCTGTTGTTGTCTTGTTTTCAGGCTTCAGGGAAGAACCTGAACCTAAACGATGAGTCCCAGCATGGCCTGCTGATGCAGCTCCTCAAGCTCAGCTACAATTGCCTAAACTTTGACTTTATAGGAACTTCCACAGACGAGTCATCAGATGACCTTTGCACTGTACAGATTCCAACATCATGGAGATCAGGTAACTGAGCTTGGAGCACACAGGTGTTTACAAGAGAGCTCTAAAAGGGGCCTTTCTAATTAAAAGGAAGAAAGTAATGCTTAGCTTTCAGATTACAAATAAAAATGTAGAAACAGACCCATTATTTTATGAAGTCGCCTCATTAGTAAGCAGAATCCAGACCTATATGTTCTGATCTGAATATAGTTGACTGTATTAGCTGTGTTTGATCTCTCATCTCTCTCCTGCAGCGTTTCTCGATTCCTCCACCCTGCAGCTGTTTTTCAATCTATATCATTCCCTCCCTCCATCCCTTTCCCCGCTGGTAAGTGGGAACACAGCTGTGACTGAACATGGAAGGTCAGCAGTGAAGCTTCTTCTTGGGTTCTGAGCTGGTTGTGTCTTTGTGCAGGTGCTGTCATGTTTAGTTCAGATAGCCTCTGTCCGGAGGTCTCTCTTCAACAACGCAGAGCGAGCAAAGTTCCTCTCACATTTGGTGGACGGCGTGAAGAGGATATTGGCGAACCCACAGGTAAGGAAGTCCCATGATGTAGGCGGTTCCTTGTTTCTCCAGTCAGGTGCCGCATTGTGATGTGTTTTTGTTCAACAGTGTCTACCAGATCCCAACAACTACCATGAGTTCTGCCGTCTACTGGCGAGGCTGAAGAGTAACTACCAGCTGGGGGAGCTGGTCAAGGTGGAGAACTACCCGGAGGTGATCCGTCTCATAGCCAACTTCACCGTCACCAGCCTCCAGGTGAAAGTTTTAGGATCAGCTCCAACAGAGTCTCAAACAGCAGGAAGTCCTGGATTCTAACGGATGGTTTATGGGTTGCTTTCTGTGTTCCAGCACTGGGAGTTTGCCCCCAACAGTGTCCACTACCTGCTGAGTCTGTGGCAGCGCCTGGCTGCGTCTGTCCCCTACGTCAAAGCAACCGAGCCTCACCTGCTGGAGACCTACACCCCAGAGGTGACTAAGGCCTACATCACGTCGCGGCTCGAGTCGGTCCATGTCATCCTCAGGTAGGTTCTGCTGAGTCTGTCACAGAACCACAGATTAGTCCCTGTGCTCTAAAGGAATTTGGTTTTTTAAACATTTGGACCTTTAGCATTACAGTGGACCCCCACTTACTACTAGGGCTGGACGATATAAGAGAGAGCATATCGATAAAGAGAGAAGTCATATTGATAACTTATTAATCACTATCAAAAAATGTAGAAAATACATTTTAAGTACAGTCCTGGCCATTTATGCTATTCTTTAATGAACTATTTTTAATAAAGCACAAACAAGAATGGAATTCAATTAAACCTTTTATTAAAACACCTTTTTTTTATCATAACTGAAAGTTTCTAGGAAACAAAAAGAATATTAGAAACCATTATAGTCTATGGTTTGATTTACACCGAATGCACAAGGCTTAAATCACGGCTTGAAGGTTTTTACAGCTGACTGCGAGTCTTTATTAAACCTTATAACATCCACCTCTACGAAGAATGCTGCAGCATCAACGCAGAAAACAAACCATGACTGTAGCCTCGAGTTGAATAGAGTAATATAAACCAGTCAGATACAGATTATACGGAAACTGCTGGGAGCACAAGTGGATGTTAGATCTGCACTGGTAAGAAATTCTGCATCAGGTTTATAAAAGTGGTGGGGACAAACCTGTCAATTATGAATATAGCCATAAAAAAAAAATTTTTGTGTGTTTTTTTTATTGTACGTCATCATGTCAACTATCATTAAAGAGCTTTGTTGAGATATTTATTAAAATGAGTTCAAGTGTTTTGAAATTACACATAGATTTGCAGAAAAAAGTTTATTTAATTTCCTTATTTACAACGATGTTTGGATCCTGCTACGACAACTTTGCTGGCCATAGTATCTGCTCTGTTTTATTACATTCAGTGTTGATGTACGTGCCGTATCATTTACCTGCTGGTAAACTACTGAAACCTTTTTTCGGGACAAATTCCTCCGCCGCTCCTTGCTGCGGCATCTTTTGCAGTTTGTCATCTGGTCTCCTTTGTGGTTTGAGAGAAGTGAGGGCTTGGTGATAGAGCATACCTGGATCTCTGTTTGTGATTGGTTTAGAGAAAGTAATGACTGTAGTAATAAGCTACCTGGCTATAATGAAAAAGGAAGGGAAACCTTTTTTTTATTGAACTTTTAGACCACACGTCTATCGATCAGGAACTTAAGGGTAACTTGACCAGATTTTCATCTTATCGGGGTAAATCTGTTGGCCTGCTCCTCTCTGCCATCGTGTCTCCATACAAAATTGGCTCTTTAAGGAATTGGCTAAGACGTCCGCATATCATGACCATTTCAGCAGGGAGTAGTGTCACTGATCAGCAGCAAAAGGCGCCTTCAACAGCAGAAAATAACAAGAGACTGACAATAGAAGAAGCAGGGATAGTTGCTGTGTTTCTATTTGCTATGTTGTTATGAACTGCTTCACCGGCAACTCTTCTTATTTTACAAAGTCGTTGTTTGGCGACGTCTGCTCATTTCCCTCTGAATTACAACCAAACTGCATGACTTAACCACTGCTCCGGTCAAATTACCCTGAAGTTCCGATAGCTGAAACTCTCCTATTGAATTATCGTCCAGCCCCACTCCTTGCCCTGAAGTTCTTGCTATAACTGCATGCATTCTGTCCCTGCTACATCCAGTCCACTTGTTCTCTCCACAGAGACGGCTTAGAGGACCCGCTGGATGATGCCGGTCTGGTCCAGCAGCAGTTAGACCAGTTATCCACCATCGGCAGGTGCGAATACGAGAAGACGTGCGCACTGCTCGTGCAGCTGTTCGACCAGGCGGCGCAGACCTACCAGGAGCTCTTACAGTCCACCAACTCCAGCGCTGCAGACGTCACAGTGCAGGAAGGTACGCTCTGCAAAACATGTTGTAAGACATTCATTTCATGCTGTTTTTAAGTAGAGTCTCAGTTCCTGTCCTCTGTGTGCAGGTCGGTTGACATGGTTGGTTTATATAATCGGTGCGGTGATTGGTGGACGGGTATCGTTTGCGAGTACAGACGAGCAGGACGCCATGGACGGAGAGTTGGTCTGCCGGTAGGAAGCGTCTCCGTTGAATTGTTCATTCATGTTGGCTCAGTTCTGTCTTTAAATGACTGAAGTTCACTCACCAATTCTTATTGATGCATCTTTCAGCTTTCAGTACACGCTGTAATTTGTAACCAGGTTTGTTTTGTATGTCAGGGTTCTGCAGCTGATGAACCTGACGGACTCCCGGCTCGCTCAGGCAGGCAACGAGCGGCTGGAGCTGGCCATGCTTAGCTTCTTCGAACAGTTCCGAAAGATCTACATCGGCGACCAGGTGCAGAAATCTTCAAAGGTGAGGTCCTGCATGCAGTTGTGGAGTGGGATAGATCACAGGAAGCTTGCGCTGTCTGTCTGTCTGTCTGCTGTTGTGCCGTTCATGTCGACTGACATTTGTTCTCCCTCTCTAAGGCACAACTGCAAGTTGTGAACTTCTCAGATAAGTGGTGGAAAGTAGAAACTGTGGTGTTGGTGGTGTTTTGTAGCAGTTGTGTGTAAAGAAAACATGACCGTAAGGTTGCTACTAGGCAAGGTTTTCTCAGAGAAAATGAATGAAAGTGAGGTTAGATGCATAAAATTTGTTTATCTTTGGAAAAGCAGCCTCTTAAGACAGACGCATTTCTGCACATTAGATATTTTTTGTTTTTGTTTAATTTGTCAACTCATCTTTTAAGTAATTTTCTTCCCAAAATTATTTTAGATTTGACGGGGTTTTCAGCCAGATTTTTGTGTTTATTGCATTCAATAAAGATGTACCGGTAAATAAGGCTCAAGACACATTAAAGACCAAAATAAACTAGATGACAAGTACCACTTCCAGCATGACTAACCTTAGTAAATAGAAGCCCATATTATGTGTTTAAAAATTAAAATAATTCCAGCACATAAAGGTCAAGTATGATGAAACTGAACTGAAAATACACAAGAATAGGAAACATTTCAGTCCTGAGTGCCAAAAATCAGCTTTTATTAAACCTGTTAAAATCATAATACTGGAGTCTGGAACATGTATTATTAACAATATGTATTCGCTTTATGTGTTATGAGTTTGTCTGCTTTAAAGATGTCAAATGAAATTATCTGGGGATTATTGTGATCTGTCATGGCTTAGAGTATATCAATAACTTAGCTCTGGTCTGATGTGTGCAGCTTATCCCTGAAGCGCCTCCTTGAGGAGACTCAGCAGTGTAATGAAGAGGCATTTATAGTTCATCTCAGATCATTTTCTCGCCATCACTCCATTAAGAAATGAAATTGGGCTGCAACGGCTAAAGACTTTTAACTTTTACCCTTTATTATATCTCATTCTGAGTGTCTGTTAACAGTCCCAGTGCTGGACAGGATGGTTTTTTTTTTAGGGATTACACCCTGAAAAGGTTTCAAATCCATCGCAGGGCAACAGAGACAAGTGGTGGGCGATATAAAAGCTATAAAGTAGAAGTGATATAAATTTAGTCAAAGGTAGAGATTTTGACTATAGCGGCCTACCAGTTAACCTAACAGTCATGTTTTTGGACTGTGGGAGGAAGCCAGAGTACCCGGAGGGAACCCACGCATGCACAGGGAGAACATGTAAACTCCATGCAGAAAGACCCCAGGCTGGATTCGAACCCAGGACCTTCTTGCTGCAGGGAACAGTACTACCAACTGCAAAAACATACATGGTCTTATTTAAAGGTCTTATTCACTCGGTTTTTTCAATGAACTTCCTTTTCTATGTCTTCTGAGCTGTTTTATGTGGAAGAAATTGTCTCGCTCCTGTTTTAGAAGGTAGCAGTTTGTCGAAGGAGTGGGTGGGGTTTAAGATCAGGATCACGAGTCTAACTCACAATATACAAACGTCTCATCTCTGATTGGCTAACAGCAATGCCACTCTTATGCTGCCTTTGACCAAATATTAATTTATTTCACTGGCGGTGTTCCAAGACAGATTACAACAGTTTCTTCCTCAGCTCCTCTTTCTTGGGTAAAAAATGCAACGCTGATGTCTGTCGACAAATCACACAAGCCCGATCGTGTTCTGCCATGCTGTGGAGATTCTAACGGTTAGCTTCCACCAGCCGAGATGCGCGTTCCTCTCTCTGGCCCCACTTTCCCGTGGATGGTCGCAAGCTGAGGTAGGCGTGGCTAGTATGCTCTTCTACGTAGATACCACGGCTTTCTCTGACTCGCTTGTTTTCAGCTCCAATTTCTTTTTGGGGCTGAAGCAGGCAACAGGTGTGAGACAACATTATGATGTCTTACTCAGAGTGAAGGATCATATTACAAAAATAGCGAGTTTTAAACGTTTTCTCAGTGAATGAGACCTTTAAAGTGTCCCGCTAATCCACAGAATGATAAAACACAGCCAAAAGTGGCTTCAGTTCACTGAGAAAAGTCAATTCAGTCCAAAAATCATCTAAAAATATCTCAATAATATTCCTACAGATTCATGTTGCAACATTTGAAATAACCCAGAAATTCAGTTTGATCTTCTCTGCTTTTGTGAGTCCACAATTTGTTGATCCCCAACTTCAGCTCTGGCTTTAGGAGCTTCAGTGTTACTGTAACCTCCAGTGTAGAGGCCTGGACATTCAGAGAGGACACTTGGTAACTAGTTGTGTTTCTGAGTAAATTCATGAGAGTAGCTCCTGTGTTTGGATTCTTCTTTCTTACTTTCTTCTTGTTTCTTGCTTTGTAAATAAAAAATAAATAAGAACAAACATTTGATTTAGATGTATCCCTGCCTCAGGAGAGCCAGGTGAAGTCAGGCGAAGAATCATCCAGCATCTTTGGAGAGTAAAATATGATGCGAGTTATTATCATTTAAATACTCAGACTCTGTATGTGTTGGTTTTTCCAGCTTTATCGACGATTATCAGAAGTTCTGGGGTTGAACGACGAGACGATGGTACTCAGTGTCTTTATAGGGAAAATGTGAGTAACCAGAGTCTGAGAACTTAAATGAGGATTGTTTTCCAAGAAGAACTTTGTTTCTCCACAGTTTCGGTTTATTTGACTCTTCTGTCTTTCAGCATTACAAACTTGAAGTACTGGGGCCAGTGTGAACCAATCATCTCCAAAACACTCCAGCTGCTCAACGACCTCTCCCTGGGATATCCTTATTGTGTTTGTGGAAGTGTGTGTGCTCGTCATGGTTGTTGTTGGGATCATCTGTCATGTAAACCCCACAGAATCCTGATTTGAGATTAAACAACAGAAAAAACAATTAGCTTCCAGGGTGACAAAGTACAGAAGTACAGCCATTTTGTGCTGAACGTTCTGTTATGGGATTCATGTTCAGTTGTCACACAAGAAAAACAATGTAAGACTTCTTGTCTGTTTGATGACCTTCCTACTACTACTACTACTTTTAAAAGCGTAAATAAATAAGGGAGAACTTCCTGGAAACTCTTAAAATAAGAGTGTGAAACACATTTACTGTGCTCTTCACTTAAAAATACGATATTTTAAAGTTAAATGAAACAGCTTAGAGTGTCCTCCACTCATAAACACAACAGTCTGAATGCTGGGAGCACACTTTACATCTATAGTGCTGGCTATACTATACAATTGTACTTGTTGCATATTTTGACTTAAATTTACAAAAAATGCTTGAATATTAATAAGTGATTTAATTGTTTTCAACATTGAGAACAAAAACATCACCTGGTTGCTCTCATTAACAACTAGCTGGTGACATTATCCAAGCATAAATGCTAGCTTTAGTGTAATGGCTGCTTCAGTGTGAGGTCAATGAGACGTTCGGTCATAAATGAGACAAAGGATCCTGAAGACGCTGGAATTGGAACCGTCTTGGTGTAAAACATTCCTAATATGTCCAATTTAAAGAAGTCAAACCCCACTGTAGTACTTCCCAGCTCCTTGGTTTGCCGTCTATTGATGAGCTCCGTCAAGATGTGTATATTTTCTCCTTGACTTCCTGCTTCTGCACATACAGCAGTGTAAGGAAGCTGGTGAAACTCAGCGCTGTCCAATTTATGCTGAACAACCACACAGTGAGTATTTCACTAAACTGGATAAAGATCAGAGCTCCAGACTGGAATAATGGTCGAACATAATCATTCAGGATGTGTAAGATGTGTGTTGTTGTTTTTGCTGTGACAGAGCGAGCATTTCTCCTTCCTGGGTGTGAACAACCAGTCCAACCTGAGCGACATGAGGTGTCGGACCACCTTCTACACGGCACTGGGACGCCTGCTGATGGTGGATTTGGGTAAACACCAATGCAGGCATTCATGTGGGACCATTTTGTTCGAGCTGGTCTCTGCTGGTACTATTTTAAAGGTGTGGTGTGTGTGTGCAGGTGAGGACGAGGACCAGTTTGAACAGTTCATGTTACCTCTGACAGCTGCGTTTGAAGCTGTGGCTCAGATGCTGAGTACGAACACATTCAACGAGCAGGAAGCAAAGGTGAGGTGAACAAACTCTGATACAAGTTCTGAGCTTCTTACAAACTAAACCAAAAGCAACTTTTGGTTCTGTCTCAGCAGTTTAAATCATCTCTCTGTCTCCTATAGAGAACATTGGTGGGTTTGGTCCGAGACCTCCGAGGCATCGCCTTCGCATTTAACGCCAAGACAAGTTTCATGATGTTGTTTGACTGGATGTATCCTTAGAGCTGACCTCTGATCTACCCGCTGCTGTCTCTCTTCACAGTTTATCTGAACTTGCATGTATTTTATTGGTGTTTGGTAGGAAAAAGTCTCCTTAACCAGCTCTGCAGATATCCAACATACATGCCCATCCTGCAGCGGGCCATCGAACTGTGGTACCACGACCCGGCCTGTACAACACCTGTCCTCAAACTCATGGCAGAGCTCGTACACAACAGGTAAGCGCTTTCTGTGATGCTGTTTGGGTAATAGGTCAGACTGTTTAAAGTCCAGCCCGAGGGTCCCCCAGTTGGGGGATCTACATAGTTCTACAGACATATATGCTGAATTTATGCCCAATGAACATGAATGTTGTCAAGCCGTACGTCTAAACAAACAGAGCCTGTGCTGTAACGTCATAGAAACGTTTTTTTACCTGCTCTAAACGCAACTAACAGAACAACTAAATGACATAAGTATTCATACCCCCACCCCTGTGTGATGAATATGCCACATATGTCTCTATCATGTCATCACTTCCGATTGCTTACACCCTCAACCCCCCGATTGAAGCTACAGCCATGCTATGGCTAAACCTTTATCCAAGAACACTCTACACGTACGTTTCAGACAGATAAAAGCCAAAGAACAGCAACTTCCGAAATCATTTTGCCTAACAACACTCAAAAATTATTATCCTTGATATCCTGCCTTGAAAAGATTGTTTATCCACACTTTATCCACTATATACCGTTAATAATTCGTCCGAACGAGAGAAGAACACATTAGCAGCCATTCTAGAATCAAAATCTAGCTTCAAAGGCTAGAGTTCCTGGATGACATTGTTCCTGTCCTACTGCGTTTTGGCGAATCTCATTGGCTGACCGTGCTGTCAATCTCATTTCTGTGCATATAGCTTCATTCTATTGTCCTTGACGATTCCAAAGAGCTGTCAACCATCCGAAGTTACCTATCAGGCACGGAGATACAAATACAGTAAATACAGCATCCATGTTGGTGAGGGCAAAGCCCAGTTTTGTCAATGCTCTATATATACAGGGTTTCCACGGGGTCGTAAAAGGTAGGCCATTAAAAGGTAGTAAATAAACAAAATTTGACTCCGTAGTAAATTGGTACTAAATTTGTCACCACCACTTCAATATAGTTTATAAAATATTAAAACGTTACTCAAGTACTGAGTAACTGATTACAAAATCAGATTTAATATTTTTGTCTGATTGCATAATTTTTAAATATGTCAGATTTTATAATCAGCTACTCAGTACTTGAGTAGCCTTTTTACAGAGCTTTCCTTTTTCACTCTTGAAAAATCAACAATAACACATAAAGTGATATTGACACGTCCTAATGGATCTCACCAGGGTTAAAAGTAATCAAATAGACCTTGTGGTTACAGAAATATACTCATAATTACAGGCATGTAATTTTTGAGCAGATTTCTAAAAATAAAGAGGCCTAAATGCTTAAATTTGACTATCTGACCCAGTTCTATGATATAAAGTACGTAGTCTTTCAGAATTTATATTTCCCCTAAGTCCCTCCCCTGGCCTCTACAGCAAAATTAATAATTTATGCGAGCCTAGAGCGTTAACCAATAGATTTGCATATCCACAAGAGGGAGCTGTCAATCAACAAGAATTTGCCTCAGTCCCCAGTGTGCACTACGGAATGACGTGCCTCAGTCAGCTTAGCACACCAAAGAAAGAAGCCAGTTTCCAATTGCTCAACTGCCTTCTACTTCTCAAAGAAAATGTATACAGTCTAAAAGTCCTTTTTGTGGTGGCGTGGCGTAGCGCGGGCGCCCCAGATGCAGAGGCTATGGTCCTCAGCGTGGCTGTCCTGGGTTCGATTCCCGGCCTCGGAACATGTGCCGCCTGTCTTCCCCCTTCTCTCTCCTGTACTTCCTGTCCAACAACTTTCAAATAAAGGCCACTAGCACCAACAATATCTTTAAAAATGTATATATATATATATATTTTTTTTTAAGTCCTTCTTGTGCACTGTATGAGATGTGGCTTTCAGGTCCTTCCAGAAGGTGAGGAGGAGCTATAGTGGTTCAAATGTAAAAATCTTCTCCTCCTCCTATCCTTTAGTGCGTCAAGCTATGGACAACAGCTTTTTAAAGTGGGACCTTAAAATATATCTCGTTTCCACTGAGGGGTTTGGTGTGGTTCACTGTGCCATTTTGTCTGTTTTCATTGTAACAGCTGCCCATACAACCGACCCGTACCGCACCATTCTTGGGCTTCCTTCAGTTGTAGGTCCATAGGACAATGGTACGGTTAGGGTGGAGCTACTACACAACACAATCCATTTTTGGGGAGACCGAAAAACCTCACTGATTGTGATAAGCATGAGACGTACTAGTGCATCACAATTGTCGTCGTAATAGTATGCCATACTGCTCAATGGAAACTAGGGATTGATGGTCTCTGGCATTACAATCACGATCCCATTGGTTTCAGTGTTAAACTGGTGTCAGTATTGTGTTGTCTTTCGGTCAGTACACTCAGTTCAATAATACAACATAATACCACAACCTAGTGACATTATTTGGGAACAACTTTGAAGAGCATTGAGAGTCCTCTGGTCGGGGAGGCACAGCTCTCTCCACTGTAGGTATATAACATCTGCACAGTCTCATTTCCACATTGTTTTTACTCTTCACCTCTCTCAGCTGACTTTTAGACACCCTGTATGCTGCTTACCTGTCTTAGGTGGAGGAGAGCTAGCTCTACTCTGTCTAACATCAATAACATTTCCAATATGGTAGTCTTTGGAGGCATACGCTGTTAAAAAAACAATGGAACTAGTTCATATCGCCATCCAGCAGATGGTGCTGCAATACCAGCTTAATATTAATGAGAAAAGTGAAAAATAATTTTATCACATGGATGGAGAACAACACATAGGTAAATGCATAAATGTCGTACCCATCGGTCCATCCATTTTTCTATCTGTCAGTTCTTTTGCCAGTTCATCTATCCGGCATCCATCCATCTATCAATATGCCCTTCTATCAGTTTGTCCAGCACTTTCTTAAAGTCTCTTTTTTTTTTTTTTTGCTTTTTTTGCTGTTTTTTTTACTTACAGTGAATGTACATTTACTTTCTAAATGGCTAAGAAAGGAGGTTGTTATTTTTGGAAATACAGTGAGGAACATAAGTATTTGAACACCCTGCGATTTTGCAAGTTCTCCCTGTTAGAAATGATTGAGGGATCTGACATTCACATTGTAGGTGCATTTTCACTTTGAAAGACGGCCTTTAAAAAATATTCAGGAAATCACATTGTCTGATTCTCAAAGAATTTATTTGTACACTGCCTGGCCAAAAATAAAGTCACCACCTGATTTATCTAAGCAAATAGGTAGAGCCTCCTATTGGATAACTTCCTGCATGGGTGATTATCTTTCAGCTGGCAACAAGTTATTTAACCCCAACTGGTGCGATGAGTTGCTTCTCATTTCATAAGCAACCATGTCGAAAGACACATCTTGTGGTTGTGGAAAAGATGTTAGTGTGTTTGAGAAGGGTCAAATCATTGGCATGCATCAAGCTGAGAAAACATCTAAGGAGATTGCAGAAACTACTAAAATTGAGTTAAAGCTGCAGTCTGGAGAATATATTTATGTATCAACGTTTTATAAATCTTTAAAATGATAGTGGGGTTCATTACTGTGATAAAAGGCTAGTGCTCCACAACACTTGTTATTTTTCTTAATCCCACCTTCCTCCCGTAGACCCCTATGCATTTTACACTGAGCACCGACATTTTTTTAGCCAATAGAATTTGAGTTTCCGCATTGTCGGCTGTCAATCAACTTGGAGTGTTTTGGGAGGGGCCTCGGTACGTCGGATTAAAAAAAATCTCTCTCCCTCAAATACTCTAGACTGCAGCTTTAAGAACTGTCCAACGCATTATTAAAAAGTGGAAGGATCATCTTCGAGGAAGAAATGTGGCTTGAAAAAAATCCTGAATGATCGTGGTCGGCGATCACTTAAACATTTGGTGAAATCAAATCGAAGAAAAACAACAGTAGAACTCAGGGTTATGTTAAATAGTGAAGGTAAGAGCATTTCCACACAAACAAGGGAACTTAAGGGATTGGGACAGAAGAGCTGTGCAGCCATAAGAAAACCACTAATCAGTGAGGCAAACGGGAAAAAAATGCTTCAATTTGCTTGGGAGCATAAAGATTGGACTCTGGAGATCTTGTGACATCGCAGAAGCTTATCCAAACTGTCATAAAGAATGCGTGCCGTAATCAAAGCTAAAGGCGGTCCAACGAAATATTGGTGTGTGACCTTTTTTTTGGCCAGGCAGTGTATTTTATTGCTACACACAAGTATTTGAACACCTGAGAAACCCAGTGTTAATATTTGGTACAGAAGCCTTTGTTTGCAATTACACAAATCTTCTCTAAATTTGTCAGGTTTCGGGGCTGTCGCTGAGCAATATGGAGTGTCAGCTCCCTCTAAAGATTTTTTGTTGGATTTAGGTCTGAACACCTGGCAGTCAGCAAGAATTCAACAAGAACCTGGTCAAAAACTACAGGAAACGTTTGACCTCTGTGATTGCAAACAAAGTCTTCTTTTCCAAATATTAAAGGGGACATATCATGAAAATTCCATTGTTTTAGCCCTCAAATGCTTTGTGTGGTGAATTTAGTGTGTAGGAGTGCAAAAAGCACAAATTTGTCACTCCATGTGTTGTGGAGATATTTTCGGTCCCTCATCCCTGGGAATACCGGGGGTCCACTGTATTACAAAATATGTAATGGATCAAGTTTCTAAATGAAAGGCATTACTAGCAAAACGCACTGCTCTCAGGTAAACTATGGCCCATCAGTACCAGTCACTTTTCCTGGTGTTTCTTAAGAAACATGCATGTGATCTATGTTAGTTTTAGGACTGTGATGGCAGGTCGTGAGTTTTTGAGAGTTGGTTTAAACCTTCATGGTTGGATTCTTCTCTGTTTTTCTCTGCAGATCGCAAAGGCTTCAGTTTGATGTATCGTCGCCAAATGGAATCCTGCTGTTCAGAGAAACCAGCAAGATGATCACCACATATGGTATTTGGACTGGAATACAACCTTTGACCCCAGCAGTCACATCCTCCATGTTGGAACCTGAAGTGCCCTAAGCCTGTTTTTGTATCTCACAGGGAATCGGATCCTAACGCTGGGAGAGGTTCCGAAGGACCAGGTGTACGGCGTGAAGCTGAAAGGCGTCAGCGTCTGCTTCGCCATGCTGAAGGCGGTACTCAGCGGAAACTACGTCAACTTTGGGGTCTTCCGTCTCTATGGCGACGACGCTCTGGACAACGCTTTGCAAACCTTCATCAAACTACTGCTCTCTATTCCTCACAGTGACTTACTAGTATGTTGACCTTTGCCCTCTGTCAAAAGTGGCGTTTTTCTGCAGGTTTCTAAGCGGCTTCAACATGAAGCATATTTCACATGTTTTATGACATGCCCTTTACGGTTCCTAAACAGTCTGGTAAAGTATGTAATCTGATTTCAGTTTTTTCCAGGGCTGAATGAGTAGGTGTGTCTGTGTCCCTCATGTTCATCCTTATTTTCTTCCTTGTGCTCTTACCTTTCTTTCCCTTTCCTTGTTTGACATCCTCATTCTGTCCTTGCATCCTTGTGCCATACCTCCTCTTCTTCCTCCTGTCCTAACGTATTAATTCCTTCAATGTTTAATTCCTCACTCTTTTATTTTTCCTTTTATTCTTCCCTTGTCTCCTTTCTTCCTTTCTTGTCTCCTACCCACCTCTAGATTCTTATTTCCCAGATTCCATATTTAAAGGCTGTCCACTGTAGTACTACCTGGCATACATTTATATTGACCATTAATATTTGAAGGACTGAGATGAGTTTTACACGAAAACCATAGAAGAAGCCTGCTGATGGAAGCTCCATCTGTGCTCTCTGCCCTGCAGGACTATCCGAAGCTCAGCCAGTCCTTTTACTCTCTGCTGGAGGTACTGACTCAGGACCACATGAACTTCATTGCCAGTTTAGAGCCTCACGTCGTCATGTACATCCTGTCATCGATATCAGAAGGCCTCACAGCACTCGGTAAGCCGTTTGGCAGTCAGCTCTGACTCGTATGATCGCATCTTTGTCGTTTTCACGAGTCTCTTTCTGTGTGCCTCAGATACGATGGTGTGCACCGGCTGCTGCTCCAGTTTGGACCACATAGTCACCTACCTGTTCAAGCAGCTGTCGCGCTCCACCAAGAAGAGGCCTGCTCCCATGGCAACAGACGACCGCTTCCTGCACATCATGCAGCAGCACCCGGAGATGATCCAGCAGGTCAGGCCATCAGCTCACACCTTTTTCTCCTCACAACGGTCACGCTGCTAAAACCTGCTGTTGCTGTGCTCGTCATGCAGATGCTATCCACTGTGTTAAACATCATCATCTTTGAGGACTGCAGGAATCAGTGGTCAATGTCCCGGCCGCTGCTAGGTCTCATCTTACTCAATGAGAAGGTAACCTCCTCTCCCTGCTCACACCTGTGGCTTGGAAGAGTAACCTTGTTTAAACAAGGATGTGTTTGGATGTCCTGCAGTATTTCGCTGACCTGAGGAACAGTATCGTCAGCAGTCAACCTCCTGAGAAGCAGCAAGCCATGCACTTATGTTTTGAGAACTTGATGGAGGGAATAGAGCGAAACCTTCTAACGAAGAATCGGGACAGGTGGGTCGTGTCATCTCTTCTTTGTGTTGTTCCAACAAGGCTGGAGTGTGTGCTTGATAAGAAATGAAACGGTTCCATTACTATAAGATGAACACAGCCACAAGTTGCCAATGATTGACATTATGTATGGAGCACTGAACTCAGACATCAATAGAGACCTGACAGACAAGCACCTGTCAAAGGGATTTAAAAGCTCTCTGTGATGAATCCAGTCTGTCTGTACAGAGCTTAAATGACCAAACTCTAATATAAAATAATGTAAAATTCTAATGGTTGCCTTTGTGATTTCTGTTTTGGTGTTGACTCACAAGTGCTCTAGCATATTTTTGTCTACAAATTGTCACCAGAAAACTGTATGTATAACAATCAGAGAGCCATGAAGTAGTGAATGGAAGTAGCTGAAAGTCTCACTTGTCAACACATAGTCTGTTTTACTTATGAGGATTTACCTGTACTAAAGCGATCTAGCTGTCACCTTCTGACAGACCACTCAGACTCTACAGTCACCACAAAAACATTTTGTCTAGAAAGTCAACATTTCAGGATTAATGCTACACATGGAATGGTTAGATGGGAAGGTAAAGGACTCATTATTGGTGTAACGGTAACAGTCACAGTTCGGTATGTTTTTGGTAAAATAAATCCAAATGTGCATGACTTTTTTTACTTTGATCAGCATTAAACAAACAAATTTTTTTTCCCTGTATTCCTTCCTTTTAATTCCTGAAATTGATAAAATGTTATGTTTTATAACTTAAAGTTTAAAGTGTAGAACTGACTGGAGATTTGATTGGATTTTTAAAAAGTAAATAAAACGGTACAAGCCGACATAGTCAGAGTAGAAAACGGTATCACCACTTAATCAGTGTTAATGTTTAGAAATGTTTAAATAATACTTTCCCCATATTTGAGAGCAAAACGCGTTTAAATGACTTTGGAGTTGTTTTGATATATTGACAGCCTAGTTTCCCAGCTGTACTTGAATGCAGCATGGGCAGCAGTTGGGAAAATTCCTTCTCATCAACGGGGATTCCTCTGACTTGCGTTTTATCCAAAATAAGGAGTTTGGGCGTATTGGATGCTACTGGTAGCCATGGTAACGTCAGCTGGTTTTTCTCTAGTATCAGAGATGTTTCCATTCAGCTTGACATTGTTTCAGGTGAGTCATTCAGTGCAGAGTGTGTTATGGACCTTATTGCTGGTGATAAATGCGTTTGCTGTTCTGGTTCGGTCCATCTAAGGTATCAAATTTTCTCTTTAAAGTTGAGGGATGAATGATGCTGTCAAAGAAATCTTCATCCATTTACAGTAGGTTGTGTTCAAAGTCAGCCAACGGATCTGGGATGTCAAAAGGCCCCTTCATCCTTACTGTAGCAAATGTTGGTTTTAATATTTCTCTGAACAAGTAGTGTCTTAACTATTTAGACTCATATAAAATATAAATATATATATATATATATATATATATATATATATATATAAGTGAGAGCATGAATAAGACGTGTATTTCCATCGGCTGCCTTCGTCCATCCACTCCTTTTGAAGGGTCTGTATTCAAAGCCATACCATTGTAATAATTTGATGTTCATTCTGTGTGATTGTGGAAGTTTAACACGTGTGTGTGTGTGTGTGCAGGTTCACACAGAATCTGTCTGTGTTCAGGAGGGAAGTCAACGACAGCATGAAGAACTCGACGTACGGCGTCAACAGCAACGACATGATGAGCTGACATTCCACACGGCAGAGTCTCACCCAGCCGCAGAGCGGGCTCACCCTTCCCCTCACCCACCCGCCCCTGCTCCACAGGCCCCTCCCACCCTGCATCCTCCTCCCCCCTCCTCCCTTGCCTCCTTCCCTGGGCCGGGATGCCTAAGGGATCATCTCCCCACCCCGACACCACATTGGCTAAACTTTCCCGCCTTCTTTTTGATATAAGCATATATAAATATATACAGATCTATTTTAAAGCCAGTCTGCGTTGGTCTGACTCGTCTGGCGGTTGTACCTAATGGGGGAGGGGGGGGTTGCATGTCTTGGCACTCTAAATCACTGACAGAGGAAGGCGAGAGTGCTGTGGCTGGAAAACGGAGGAACGGGATGCAGGGGACGAACACCGGTAACCGCAGTAATCCGCTTCTGCCTGCCTTGTATAGAAAACACACAAAAACCAGTGTACATTTTTTTTTCGTAACATTTTGAACAATGTTTATAATGATTGAATTTAAACCAGATGAGTTGAGGATTGAAACAAAAACCCACGTGTGATTGAGCTTTTTACGGTGTAGTGAGTTAGTGAGAACTGTCCGTCTGCGTGGGAGGAGCAGGAGGCGGAGGAGGAAGAGGAGGGGTGAGTCATACGGGGAGAGGTCATAGGGTGAGGAAGCAGAGGTACACACACTAACAAAGGGAGTCAGAGCACCCATGCTGTACATTTTTCTTAGTCTCTGCTTGAAGTGATGTAAATAGTCCTGGAGCAGCAGGGAGGCAGCTCTTAAAGGAACATTCTGCTGTTTAGTCCAGTCAAACCTCTCAATATGGGTCATAAACCTGAACGATTACGACTGAAAAGTTCTGTGTAAAGAGGAAGAAGCAGAGAAATCAACAGAGTTCCACTGCTCCTTGGTTCCTGTTATTCATTTTGGAACGTGACACTAAGTGAACACTTTAAACTTTCCCACAAATTCGAAAATTCCGACAGTTGTTTTTGCTGGGGTTTTCAGTGAATCTGTTAACTTGTTAGAACAACCCAGACAAATGAAGTGGCTCTGCTAGAATCTTGCTTGTACAGTACTCTTTGTGGAGACGTACCTGAATGTTGGTGATCTGCTGCAGCATCTGAAGGCTCTCCTTTGTTCTTTCTCCAGGGGTTTCACCCGTGCTAGCTTTCATGTTTACGCATCATTTTTATCATCATCACATTATGAACATGTGAATTTATCTTTATCTAATTGGAGGAAAGTGGAGTCCTTAAGATTTATTCCTTAACGGAGACCAAACATGGAAATTAACTGGATGATTTTAACAAATCATTAATAAATAATTCAGAGAAGCATTGAAATACATGTGATTAGGGGGAAGAACTGTTGAACAGGAAGTTTCCCAGTGATCACTGCTACCATTCTTCCAGTCAGGAGAGGAGCTGGAAGCTGGAGATGGACCATTCCTCTGCGTTCAGCAGCGTAGTTTTAGAACATCATGACCAGGGTTTTTCTAAGAGCTCCAGCTGAAGGAGTTGGAGAAGCATTTCTGCATCATTCCTCACTGCTGCTTTGCTTTCCAGCTTCAGTAAAACACCTGCTCAGTGTTTCTTTCCCTCTGCTCCCTCTATCTTTTAGCACTAAATAGTTTAGCATGATTTCTGCACTCCCACCTAAATGCAGTGGAGTTGGAGTCTGAATGTTGCAGTTGATCAGAAACATTCTTGAGATTTATAGAGGAAAAAAACCCTAAAACAGCAGAATTTTCCTTTAAAGCCCGACAGTCCTGCAGGCGTCGCACACACGCCTGCTGCTTGATGACGTGTAAGCAACATGGTTGCAGCTCCGTTTCCCCCTCTGGCAGGCTCGGTGCAGTATCCACCATTTTGTTTACACTCTGGATTCCTCTGACCCCCCCCCCCCCCCCGTTTAGGTCCTGCAGTGAAGTCCTTTTGGTGTGTGTTTGCTTGTGAGTGTGAGTGTGTGTGGAGTGGCTCTCTGTTGCCTGGTGTGTGTGTGTTGTCACTTTGTGAACCTGCGGTAGAGCTCAAACGGCCAAGGTGCATGTATGTACGTGTGTGTGTGTGTGTGTGTGTGTGTGTGTGTGGCAGTGTTGAAGCCAGACTCAGAATAATCAGAAGGGGAAGCCAGCGTGGAGACATGGATCACCCTGAAGGAGTCCAGTTCAGCCAGAAGAACCTCAGTAGAAGTCAGGAGAGTGTAAAGGAGTCTCTTAGCAACGTGTGTTACTCTGTACAATGTTGCTGCTAACTGTTTGTGACAACTAGCTCATCTCTAACCATGTCAGCACTCACGGATGTTCCTAAGTTTGGTTTGTGTTCCTGATGTGAATGTGTTGGGTCCATAGAGTGAATAGCTGTTTGAGTTGTTTGGATGTCTGCTACATATAGTGTAAGCATTGTGACTGCAAATAAACCTCATTGATTTTTACAACACTGCTGCATGTGTGTTTCTCTACTGTCCAACAGTCAGCAAGTTCTTTTTTTTTTTTACGTCTCCAGTGTGGCGATCGGAATTATAAAAATTAAGCCCAAAAGATTAACTTTCACAAGTGAAGCATTAAAGCTTTCACTAAAATGCTCCACTATATATACACACCATTTATTATAAATTACTTTGGATTTATTTTTCATGCTTTGGACATGAAGATGGAAAAGGGGAAAAAATAGATGACCAGGTAGGGTAACAAGTAAAAAATGAAGGAGGGAGATAGGAATACAAAAGAGGAATAAGGATAAAGAGAATACAAGAAAACACCCTAAAGTCTGCTTCTACTGCAGGAAAGGGAAAAAGAGAACCCGCGACAAAAACATACATCGACTAAAAAAGTGCTATACAAATGCAAACCATTGAACATAAAGTCTGAAGACCCCAAAGCGCTTTACACTACATTCATTCATATGCTGGAGATGGTAAGCTACCTTGTAGCCATAGCTCCCCCAGGGACAGACTTACAGAAGTCATGTACTGTATAAGAATGTGACTGAATAAACACGGTACTGATTATTACAAGATGCATTTAGATTAGGATTGCACCGTTCTGCTGAACAATGTCTTGCATGACCCATCTTTCTCAGGTTTTCATAGAGAATTGCATGTACATGTGCTGGCTTCATCCTTAAATAAGGCCACCTTAATAACAGCTGTTTATTCACATGATGAATGTCCTCACTGATTGGACTCCATAATGCTATTATTTTAGATAAGCCCCTTTCAACCAATTATTCCAGTACACAGACTAAGGAGCATGCATATCAGGATTGTTGGGTCTTAAAAGGATTATTGATGGGTTGGACCCCTTTTAATCTTCAGACATACACTTCCTCAATTCTTTTTGACATGAATTCAGCCAGATGTCAGAAACATCCCTCAGATGTTAGTCCTTATGGACATGATGGGATCACACGGTTGCTGGAGATCTGTCAGTTGCACATCCATGATGCAAATCTACTGTTCCACCACATCCTAAAGATCAGTTAGATTGAGATTTAGCGACTGTGGAGGCCGTTGACGTTAAGGGAACTCCTTGTCATGTTTGTGGTTTATGACATGGAGCATTCTCCAGCTAGAAGCAGCCATCAGGAGATGGGTACACTGTGGTCATAAAGTGATATGGTCATCAGAAACACTAAGGTAGGCTGTGGTGTTAAATCTAATTTCTTATTTCTTTGGATGTTTGTCTCATAAATATTTCAGATCATCAATCAAAGTGAAGTATTAGTCAAAGATCACACAAGGAAACACAAAACAGTTTATAAATGATGGTTTTTATTATTAAGGGAGGGGAAAAATCCAAACCTACATGGCCCTGTGTGATCACAGGATTTCCCCCTAAACCTAATTAATGATTGGTTGGGTCGCCCTTAGCAACAACAACTGCAATCAAGCGTTTGCAATAACCAGCAGTGAGTCTTTTCCAGCTGTGGAGGATCTTTGTTCCACTCAATCTTTTTTTTAAGATCGCCATTAGCTACTGTTTACACTCTTCACCTCATCAAATAAACATAGATAATGCATCAACACTGGGCAAGAAAGCAGACAAACATAGCATGTACATACAACATTCCTACCTACTATACAAAATAAATTAATAAAATAAACTACGTTTTACTATTACATTTCTGCAGAATTGTTGTAGTTCAGCCAAATTGAAGAGTTTTCCCAGCATGAACTGCCTTTTTAGGTCCATGCCACAGTATCTCAATAGGATTCAGGTCAAGACTTTGACTAGGCCATTCCAAAGACTTTATTTTGTTTTTCATTGGTAGACTTGATCCAATCCCATCAAATCTTAATATAATACATAAACGTATAACATGTCAAAATGTGGAAAAGTTTGAGGAATATGAATTTACGGAGCAATCCAAATTAGGTTTGACTAGATGGAGATAATCCAGATTCTTTTATGACGGGAACTAGAAAAACTCATCCATGCGTTTATCCTTAGTCTGATTGATTACTGGAAGTGTCCTCACAGGTCTGCCTAGAAAGTCAATCTGGCACCTGATGCAGAACGCCACTGCTTGCGTCTTCACTAGAACCAGGAAAGTAAAGCATATCAGCCCAGTTCTAAAGTCCGTATACTGGCTGACTTGAACAGACTTCAAAATATTTTACTAGTTTATAAATCATTGAATGGCTTAGAACCAAAGTACGTCGAAGACTTCTTGTAGTATCAGCCTTCCAGACCGCTCAGGTTTCAAGTCTACTCTGTCTCTCCAGAATCCGAAGCAAATATGGGGAAGCAGCATTCAGTTTTTATGCTCCTCTAATGTGGAACAAACTTCCAGACAGCTGCAAAACTGCTAAAATACAGTTCTTTTAAATCAAGGCTAAAAACTCATGTTTAGAGCTTCCTTTGATCAATAATCACTAGAACGTCGTTAATTGTAGTCTGGTTTGCAGTTTTTACCAGCGTAATGGGATATATTTTTTTGTCTATTGTAAGTAAGTTTAGTTTATTGTCTTTGTAAAAAAGCCTTACAAATTGTCAGCAGCAGCTCTGTTGGTTTATGCAAAAATAATGGTAAGAGACATACAAATAAATGGAGATCAAAAGGTACTAAAATATGGACAGTCATTCATACTCATAAAATAAGGTTCCAATAATAATAATGAAATAAGATTCAGGAAAGCCCGGACCTCCCTGTCTTATGTTTTTATCATGCAAAGGACTTTTACCTGCCTTGTTGCTGAACTGTGATATACAAATAAAAATTGACTTAATACCATTGACTCGACATAATGTACCAGAACACTTTAAACACAGTGGTTATCATGCCATCAAAATACTGATAATTATTATTACATCCAGAAAATGTCCATTATTGATCTTCCTTACCCACGAAAACATCCCTTAGAAACAGAGTTCTGGCTGAAAATGAGAGACTTCTGGATTAATACCGCTTGGACAGATTAGAAGAAATTTTTGATGTCTAGCAAAAAATTGGAATTTTCTCACCAGCTGAGTTGAGTTCTCTGATCTCAACAGGGACAGTTCCGTGTTTCCTTCTGGGACATCAGACAACAGACCCAGCCACTCAGAAGTAAACTGTGATTTATTTATTACATTTATCCACCAATGTTTTATTTTTACATACAGTTCCAACTGATGGGAGCACGAAATAAATCTTTAGAAGGAATATAAAAAAGCAGCGCTGAGCCTGATTAGTAACATGCGATGTCTCCTCAGCCTCTGCAGCTAGATGGTTCCTCTCTGGGTTCCTCATGATGGAGAGGACAATGGGATGGGTTCATACTGGTTCATCTGAAAGCTAGCTCTTTGACCGTTTGGATCTGAACACCGTGTCGTTGAAGCCCTCTCTGTTTCGGGCGATCTCCACAGCAAAGAACTGGACTCTGGTGGCTGAAATCACCAAAGAGATTTACTTTCTGCTCTCAAAGAGACAGTTTGGTCCACTGAGACACTCCCACTCACCAAATATGGTGTTCTCCTCGCTGTAGTCCTTCTCACAGTCCAGACGCAGCAGGGTGCCGTAGTTGAAATCTTCCACGATTCCCTCAAACTGGTTGCAGAAGGGACGCCACCCCTGAGGACGCACAGTAGCATTGGGATAGCACTGACAGTTTATATTAATCAAATGGATCAACAATAAGAAAAGAAAATTATTGCAGACATTATGATCTCTGGAGTCTCGTGTATTTATTCACTAAACAGTGGAGAAAATGGGGATTTGATACATTGCTGATTCTTCGAGTTCTTCCCTCTTCCAAAGAATGGAGAGGTCTGGAATTGTCATCATAGGTACACCTCAACTCAGAGACACTGACAATCTCATTAATTTGCCCTTTAGTGAATAAAATAAGTATTAGATACAATAGAAAAATAGAACTTAATATTTGGTCAAGAAACCTTTGATTCCAACTCCAGATGTCAGATGTTTCCTGTGGGTCTTGACCAGGTCTGCATTCACTGCAGCAGGGATTTTTCTCCACTCCTCCGGACAGATCTTTTCTAAGTCTTTCAGGTTTCGGGGCTGTCGCTAGGCAACACAGAGTTTCTGCTCCCTCTGAAGGTTTTCTATTGGTTTCAGGTCTAGAGACTGACCAGGCCACTCCAGGACAGGACATGCTTCTACTGGTTGTGTGTTTGGGGTCATTATCATGTTGGAAGATCCAGCCACGACCCACCTTCGGTGTTTCCACTGAGGGAAGGATGTTGTTACCCCCTTTGGAGAAAAGATGATGCCTCCACCCCCATGCTTCATGGTTGGGATGGTTTTCTTGAGATTATTATCATGCTTCTACTTCCTCCAAACACGGAGAGTGAAGTTTATACCAAAAAGTTCTATGTGGGTCTCATCTGACCACATGACCTTCTCCCGTACCTCCTCTGGATAGTGTGTTACTATGGTAACCTCTGAGACTGTGGTTCCAGTACTCTTCAGGTCGTTGAAGAGAACTCCTGTGTAGTTCTGGGCAGATCCCTCACCTTTCTCACCATCACTGATACTCCATGAGGTGAGATCTTACATGGAGCTCCAGGCTGAGGAAGATTGACAGCCATCTTGACTTTCTTTCTTTTTTCTAATAATTTCACCAACAGTTGTTGCCGTTACCAAGCTGTTTGCTTGTTGTCCTGTAGCCCAGGGTTTCTTAACCCTGGTCCTCATGGTCCACTGTCCTGCATGTTTTCGGTGTTTTACTTCTGCCACACACCAGACATGAATAACTGGGTGATTAACAGGCTTCTGCAACACTTGATGGCCTGCAGGAGCTAATGCTATCAATTGAATCAGGTGTGCTGAAGCAGAGTTGCATCTAAAACATGAAGATCACTGGGCCCAGAGGACCAGGGTTAAGAAACACTGCTGTAGCCCATCTGTCTACAGTTTAGCCCCTGGTGTTCTTATGATGCGTTCCATTTGTAGTCGGAACTTGGAAATTCCGACTTCCGAGAGGGAAAAATCAACTGGAATACCGCCCGAAGTCTGACTTCCCACTTGAAAAGTCTGAGATTTTTTACTTTCAATATGGCCGCTCCTCATATCAACAATAGTAGCTGTGGGTGAAACATGTTTATTTTACAGGACATACTTGAAAGAATGCGTCTAAAATCAATGTTACATGTTGGGCCAGCAACTCTCAACTTAACAAAATTAAAGGGGTGTTTGCATATGGAGGGTAAAGCTTAAAACAATGTTTGTAAGAGGTAATACCAACAATGGCTACCTGGGCCTCGCCATATTGGAACCCTGATTTATCCGACTACGTTAACTGAAACGCTGTTTACTGGGGCGAGTTCTGACTTCTGAGGTAAATGGATCGCACCATTAGACAGCTCTTTGGAGTCTGACTGACTGTGTGTGGACAGACGTTGTTTCTACAGGTAACACGTTCATCAGGTGTAAGTGATCCAGGTGAGTGGAGGATAGAAACAGCTCTGCTGGTTGCTTGCTGATCAAATACTTATTTCATACAACATGCTAATTTATTAGTTAAACATCAGACAATGTGTTTTTCTGGATTTTTTTTAAATGTAGTTGTTAGAATAAACTACAAACATCTGTATTAATTTTTATTGGGAAAACATGAAAAATCGGCCGTGCATCAAATTCTACATTTTTTCCACTGTATGAAGGACAAATATTCCTGCATGGTTTTTTTTAATCACTTAAAAAATGTAGAGGGTTTTTATTCAAGATGAATTTGTTTTGTGCTTTTTGGATGTCACCTATTCAAACATGTCACTTCTATCACACTTTAAGATGCATAAAAATCATTTTATGCATTACTTATTTAATTCATGTATATGTTCATTTGCATGTTCTCGTCCTTTTTTTCAGGGTGTAGTTTCTGTTGCACATTGTACTGTTTTTTTCTTTGATTTCTTTATTACTTTGATGTTTTTCATTTTTTTCACCATTTCTTGTTGACTTGTTTTAGATTAATCCTCTAAACTGAAAATAAAGGGATGGAGAACTCTGGAAAACTCTGGAACATTCCGACACGCCTGCAGCAGAACCAAACTAACCTCTTTGGCCTCTTCCGACTTCAACTCTTCCTCCTTCAGCTGCTTCACGTCGAGCTCTTTGAAGGTCTCTCTGAAGCTCGAGTAGATCTGGTCATCCACCTTCGTCAGCTTCAGGAACTTGGGATCGACGGATGAAATGAGCTGAAAGAGAACAAACAAATGTCGGAATCTCAGTCGGGAATGATGTGGTGTGATCGGTGTCTGTTTGTGTGGCAGTCAGGAGGAAAAAACGGGAACGTTACGTTGAAGTAGACCTCTGCGTGGTTGAAGGCCTTCATCGCCCACATGACTTCCAGCCGGGGCTGAAAAAGCAGACAGAGTGTTTCGTCTCATTCTCTCTCACACACACTCTCCCAGCTTTCTCCGACTGAAGATAATGAAGATGTGCACTCACGTCATTTCCGTAAGCTTCCGCCGGCAGAGATAGAGCATTTGCAGCTGCCGAGGCTCCTTCCACCCCCTGTGAACACACACACCATCAGACACACACACAAGTCTGTACTGCTACCCATATCAGGACTTTATATTGACTTCCATTCGTTTTAATTGCTGCATTTATGCCTAACCCAAACCAGAGGCGGAGTGGCAATCGGGCCGACCGGGACTTTTCCCAGTCGGCCGGCTGAAGGATTTACACAGCGAACTACACTCTAAGCGGCCGCGAGGCGAACGCAACTGGCCTGACTCTGAGCTTATCAAAATCAATAATGTTATTAAATTCACCGCGAATAGCGGCCACATACTGCCAATTTAGCCATCCAAAACGTCCGACCAGTATTTATATCAGCTGTTCACTCTCTATATCTAAGTCATGGTCTTATCTTCCAGAACATTCATAGTCTCAGAAAAAAAAAAACTACTTGATTTGTTTGTTTATTGATCCCCAAGGGGAAATTCAAGAACAAACAAAGTATCTATCTATCTATATATCTAATGTAGAATGGAGCAAAGCCTCTTGGGAATTGGGAATGCGTTTATCCAATGAACCGATTGCAGGTCAAATCTGAACGTATCAGACAGTTAGTTGCAGCAAGTTTGAGGAAAACTAAATTGTTTGGCAGTGGACTGCACTAAACGATAGCAGCATGTTTAAGCTTGATAACCTGCTTAAAAGTACCTGTTCATCAGAACTAAACAGGTGATGGAGAAACAGGTTAACGTTTTAGGTGACATGAATGAGTTGAAGGGAAGTTATGAACTATTTCTGAGAGACAAATAATTCAGTTCAATTCAGTTTATTTCTATAGCGCCAATTCACAACAGATGTCATCTCAAGGCACTTAACAAGAAGTCATTTCAATACATTTATACAAACATTCTAATCAGTTAAAAAGTTTCCTATTTAAGGAATCCCAGCAGATTGCGTCAGTCATTGGCGTGAGGTTGGGCCCCGTTGATGCAGACTTTCCAACCACAGCAATCCTTCAGCAATCCCTCATACTGAGCAAGCATGTAGCGACGGTGGAGAGGAAAAACTCCCCTTTAACAGAAAGAAACCTCCAACAGAACCAGGCTCAGTAGGAGCGGCCATCTGCCACGACCGTCTGGGGGTTTGAGAAGACAGAGCAGAAACACAGAAGGAACAGAAGATCTGATATAAGAGAACTTTCTATGTTACAGAAAGTAAAAAGTTGATAACAGGACACAGTGGATGTTCAGTTACTGGGGGGATCATCCCAGTCGATGCCCCCCGTCCAACAGGGCATTGCAGCCAAGCAGGATACCAGACCAGGTATATCTTCTATGGAGAGAAAAAAACTGAGAGAAAACAAAGTTAACAGTCGAAATAACAGAATGTACTGTAATACAACTGGAGAGTAGTAGGAGAAAAGGAAGTAGCAGAGTGAAGAAAATTGGTAAGTATGTCCTCCAGCAGTCTAAGCCTATAGCAACATAACTACAGAGATAGCTCAGGAGGACCTTAGCCACTCTAACTATAAGCTTTATCAAAAAGGAAAGTTTTAAGCCTGGCCTTAAAAGTAAACAGAGTGTCTGCCTCACGGACTAAAGCTGGGAGCTGGTTCCACAGGAGAGGAGCCTGATAACTAAAAGATCTGCCTCCCATTCTGCTTTTAGAAATCCTAGGAACTACAAGTAAACCTCCAGTCTGAGAGCGAAGGGCTCTGTTAGGAACATAAGGAACAATTATCTCTGATGTATGATGGAGCTTGATTATTAAGGGCTTTGTATGTAAGAAGAAGGATCTTAAATTCTATTCTGGATTTAACAGGGAGCCAGTGAAGGGAAGCTAAAACAGGAGAAATGTGATCTTTTTTTTTTATATTCATCAGAACTCTTGCTGCCGCATTTTGGATCAACTGAAGGCTTTTAATGGCATTTTGTGGACTACCTGATAGTAAAGAATTACAGTAGTCCAGCCTTGAGGTAACAAATGCATGGACTAGTTTCTCAGCATCACTCCTGGACAGGATGTTTCTAATTTTAGCAATATTCTGGAGGTGAAAGAAAGAAATCCTAGAAACCTGTTTAATATGGGATTTAAATGTCAAGTCTTGGTCAAAAATAACACAGAGGTTCTTTACGTTATTACTGGGGGCAAATTTAATGCCATCCAGATGAAGTGATTGACTAATCAGTTTCTGTTTTAGAACTTCTGGTCCAAAGACAGCAACTTCTGTCTTGTCAGAATTTAAAAGCAAAAAGATTAGATTCATCCATGTTTTTATGTCTTCCAGACATGCCTGTAATCTACCTAACTGACTGGGTTCATCAGGATTTATGGATAAATATAGTTGTGTATCATCGGCATAGCTGTGGAAATTTATCCCATGCTGTCTAATGATTCTACCAATTGGGAGCATATATATGGTGAACAGAATTGGTCCAAGCACAGAACCCTGTGGAACTCCACAAGTAACCATTGAGAGTGAAGAAGATTTATCATTTAGATGAACAAACTGGAATCTATCAGACAAATATGATTTAAACCAGCCTAGTGCTGTTCCTTTGATCCCTGCAACATGTTCAAGCCTTTCTAAGAGAATATTATGATCGACTGTGTCAAATGCAGCACTGAGATCTAACAAAACCAGAACAGACACAAGTCCATTATCTGAGGCCATGAGAATATCATTAGTAACCTTCACCAGTGCTGTTTAACAACAGGATCCTTTTCTACAGAGCTCTGTGCAGGGGCGGCTCTAGCAATGTTTTGCGAGGGGACCAGTTAGGGCATTAACAGGGAAAGGGGGGAACAAATACATACTTTTGTTATTCTCATTTAAAATGTCTAGCTTTTAATAAAAAATATCTGAATCTTACAACTAAAGTAGTCATCTGATGTTAAATGTATAGAAATCCATTATCGTATACAGTAAATATTAAGTCTAATATATACTCTAGTAAGCTATAGTACTTTTTTCCTTTGGGATGGTACCATCTGTGCAGTCTGGAATTCTCTCAAAGAAAGATGTTGAATCTATTTAACTATTGTAGAAAAATAATTGATTTATGTGCATTTGTTTTACACGTGCATTAAATTAAAGTTGAGCACGTCGATTAAGCATCATGAGGCGGTGGATGGGGGGTGGTTACTTCCTTTTTTGCTGGGAGTTGGCAACCCTACCCACTACTCTGCCAAAGCTGGTATATTTCAGACGAATTAATGACTTTGCCATAATAATCCTTGAGTGGCTCTTGAATTCGACCATTTGTTTGTCAGTGACTAGTAAGTGTTCAGTTTTCTTTATAGCCTTGTTGCTACTAATGAACTGGCTAGAAGCTGTTTGACCAATACCCTTCACTAGCAGAAATTAAGTAATGTTAGCAGATGCAAGCGAGCAGGGTTCATGTTGTAGACTCATAGTAAATAATCGTTTCCCAAAATGTATTTGCCCTGTTCTATCCAAATTGAGGTGTTTATGTCATTGTGTGGATGTCGATTGTGGTATAGCCCTGTGAGTGAGACTGTTTCACCCTAATTTGGTTGAATGCACTGCACAGAATGATCGTGGAGACAGGGCCGGCTCTATGGGTGGGCAAGGGTGGGCAATGCCCACCCAAACAGAGTGGCTTCCCACCCAATAAAAATACAAAGAAACGAACGTGACGTAGCTAAGTCTTCCAATTAAATGGTATAAAACATAGCAGGACATATCTACACTTTTGATTGGACGTGCTGTATATATATAAACTCAGCAAAAAAAGAAACTTCCTCTGAGTTTCAACTGTTTTTACTTTCAGTAAACTTAATGTGTGTAAATATTTGTATGAACACTAAAAGAGTCAACACCATAAGACATAAACTAAAAATGTTTCACAGACATGTGACTAACAGAAATAGAATAATGTGTCCTTGAATGAAGGGAGGCTCAAAATCAAAAGTACCAGTCAGTATCTGGTGTGGCCACCAGCTGCTTGAAGTACTGCAGTGCATCTCCTCCTCATGGACTGGACCAGATTTGTCAGTTCTTGCTGTGAGATGTTACCCCACTCTTCCACCAAGGCCGTTGCAAGTTCCTGGACATTTCTGGGGGGAATGGCCCTAGCCCTCACCCTGCGATCCAACAGGTCCCAGACGTGCTCAATGGGATTGAGATCCGGGCTCTTCACTGGCCATGGCAGAACACTGACATTGCTGTCATGCAGAAACTCACGCACAGAACGAGCAGTATGGCTGGGGGCATTGTCCTGCTGGAGGATCATGTCCGGATGAGCATGCATAAAGGGTACCACATGAGGGAGGAGGATGTCTTCCCTGTACCGCAAGGCATTGAGATTGCCTGCAATGACAACAAGCTCAGTACGATGGTGATGTGATATACCGCCCCAGACCATGACGGACCCCCCACCTCCAAATCGATCCCGCTCCAGGGTACAGGCCTCGGTGTAACGCTCATTCCTTCGACGATAAACACGAATCCGTCCATCACCCCTGGTGAGACAAAACCGTGACTCATCAGTGAAGAGCACTTTTTGCCACTCCTGTCTGGTCCAGCGAAGGTGGGTTTGTGCCCATAGGGGGCGTTGTTGCTGGTGATGTCTGGTAAGGACCTGCCTTACAACAGGCCTACAAGCCCTCAGTCCAGCCTCTCTCAGCCTATTGCGGACAGTCTGAGCACTGATGGAGGGATTGTGTGTTCCTGGTGTGACTCGGGCAGTTGTTGTGGCCATCCTGTACCTGTCACGCAGGTGTGATATTCGGATGTACCGATCCTGTGCAGGTGTTGTTACACGTGGTCTTCCATTGCGAGGATGATCAGCTGTCCTTCCTGTCTCCCTGTAGCGCTGTCTTAGGCGTCTCACAGTGCGGACATTAGCCACATCAGCAGTCCTCATGCCTCCCTGCAGCATGCCTAATGCACGTTCACGCAGATGAGCAGGGACCCTGGGCATCTTTCTTTGGGTGTTTTTCACAGCCGGTAGACAAGTCTCTTTAGTGTTCTGCGTTTTTAGAACTGTGACCTTAAATGCCTACTTTCTGTAAGCTGTTAAGGTCTTAGCGACCATTCCACAGGTGCATGTTAATTGATTATGGTTAATTGAACATGCAGGGAAAACATTGTTTAAACCCTTTACAATGAAGATCTTTAAAGTTATTTGTATTTTTACAACATTATTGTTGAAATACATAGTTCTGAAAAAGGGACGTTTCTTTTTTTGCTGAGTTTATATATATATATATATATATATATATATATATAGCTGAAGCCTAATATAGAATAGAGTGTAACTATAATGTATAGCCTAATGTTATTAACAATATATTATATAGCTAAAGCCTAATATAGAATATGAGGTGACTATAATGTAATATATAACATTGTATAACAATAGTTTAGTACCTAATATATTTACTGACCCATAATATATATTTATACAGATAGACAGATAGATAGATAGATAGATAGATAGATAGATAGATAGATAGATAGATAGATAGATAATAGATAGATACTTTATTGATCCCCAAAGGGAAATTCATCCAACTATCCATAGTTCCTTTCCCCAAATGTATACAAATGTTATATTTCAGCTTCTGTTTATTAATGGAAAACCCACAAAAGCTTTAAACCTACAATTTATTGTCAATAATGTGCATTTGTCTCGTGCCATCTAGCGGTCAGGGTTTATATATCTGGTAAGTCCTTCCAAAATGCATAGTCACAAAGAAACAAAGAAACACGACATAATCTGGGTCTTCATCCAGGGGGCCGGTGTGGTCAGAATTTTCCCTGTGGATTTTAGTGCCCCACTCTGCCCCTGACCCTAACCTTAACCAAAACATAATTCACACCATACCTCTAAACCTAACCCTAAAAAAGTTGGGTCCACCATATTAGGACCAGGCTTTGGTCCCTATAAGGTCCATCCGTCTTCAGAAGGTTAGCGAATATGCCAGAGAAGGTCCTAAATAGGATAGCTATACAAGAACACACACACGCTCTGCGATGAGGATGGAAGCAGCAATCAGTGTGTGGCTCTCAGATCTGTTCACTGTGCAAACTGTTTACTGGATCATCAGAAACTTCAGCTGAATCATGCTACCACCAGTGCAGAGCTTGCTCCACACTGCCAGGAGTCTGGGTGCATTGGACATTTGTTGAAGAATGGACAGATATCAGCAAAGAAGCCACCTGTGTCTGCCCTGAGGACATTTCCTCCTTCTGTCTGCGTAGAAAATCTAGCAAAAATCTTTTGCCAGACCAGAGAAGCATCCTGATAGAAACCATGGGTCGATCCCTCATCTAATACATCACCATGACAACAGAGTGGAATCACCGTCTGAGAGCAACCTAGAAACATTATGAAGCGGGTCGAAGACCACAACACTGAAATGTTGGAGCTGTGGTCAGGAACCACGTCAGGTTCTGGTCAACATGTAGCTGTTTATCTGCGCCTTCGTTTCCACCATAGACTGTTTCCACACGTGTGTTCACTAACTCTCGCGGTTCTTCCCGTAATCTCGGACCCTGCTGTGGTTTTCCCACTCAGGGACTTTGTGTACTCTGTCTCTGAGCAGGAGCAGCTCACAGGCAGAGATGTAACACACTGCAGACGAAAACACAACAGTATTTGATTAAAGTCCTACCAGAGCCGCCAGTCCCTCGTGCGACGCCATCTTTCCCCAGACCAAGATCGTCTATATAGTTAGATGTACCAAAGCATATGTTGACTTTAAATCGGAGTAGTATTGCACTGTCTTTGGATAAAAACAATGTAATAATATTGTGGTATAGCGGGCCTTAAAAAACTACCACTAGTCGTCCTTTTAAGACAGCTTAAAGATCAAAATACTTAAGCGATAAAAGATTCAATTAGGCCTTTTCCACCCCAGAGTGAGCCATCCTCACTTTTAAACCTTTGTGCTGAAGTCCCGGGCCTTAAAGGGCCAGCGACACCTTTAAAATCAAGTCAACAGCAGTTGGCCTCTGAAAAGAAATGTTAAACCATCCATCCCGTCTATCCTATGAAGGGTTGGGGAGGCTGGGGCTTATCTCCAGCATTCATCGGGCATAAGGCGTGGACTGGTCGCCAGTCCATCTCAGTCATTTTTAAACCTCACAAGTCACAAGACTTATTAAGACTGATATGTCAAGGCTTTGTAAATCTGCTGAAACAAACCTTTTTAACGCATTATTTGCCCTATTTGGTTCACTAGATAAGTGAAATAAACACTGTATTTCTGGGACTCCTTCCTCATTTATTCAATCTCAGTTTTATATCATGGACTTCTGTCTGTTTCCCTTCAGCTCTGAGTCACGGTCACACATCCAGCTGGCTCCATTGTCATAATTTCCTTGAATGTAATCTAAGCTGTACCTGACAGAGGTGTGGACTCGAGTCATTTGACTTGGACTCGAGTCATGAATTTAATGACTTCAGACTCGACTTGATAAAATGTACAAAGACTTGCAACTCGACTTGGACTTTAACATCAATGACTCGTGACTTTACTTGGACTTGCACCTTTTGACTTGATAAGACTTGCTACGACCCATGAGAACTGGGGGAAAATTTATTTACACACCATGGAGGCATTCCAATTATATTATCAGGTTGGTCCAGTTTTTCAGAAGTGATCATTTTGAGGGGTGAGGATTTCATTGATAACATTTTTTAAACAGTTTAGGTTAAAAGGACCCATGTCTATTTGAAAGTTAAACTGTTTTGCAATATGAGGTCAATACAATATGGGACTGAAGCTGCTGTGCTTTGTTCTAGTGCAATATGCTGTTAAAATACAAGCATTTTTTGTAAAAATTAAATTTTCAGTTTTTTACTGTATTTGATTCATGTTATTGTAAAAATAGAGGTTTAAATAAATACAAATTTTACAGACATACATGATTTGTATAAATTTATTTCGGTGGTAAGAGTACTTGAAATGACTTGAAACTAAAATGGTAGGACTTTTGACTCGACTTGAGACTTGTTGGCTTTGACTTTTGACTCGACTCGGGACTTGCCTCATCTTTGACTCGACTTGACTCGGGACTCGAGGACAAAGACTTGAGACTTGTTGGCTTTGACTTTTGACTCGACTCGGGACTTGCCTCATCTTTGACTCGACTTGACTCGGGGCTCGAGGACAAAGACTTGAGACTTGTTGGCTTTGACTTTTGACTCGACTCGGGACTTGCCTCATCTTTGACTCGACTTGACTCGGGACTCGAGGACAAAGACTTGCAAAACAATGACTTTGTCCCACCTCTGGTACCTGGTAGCAACTCGTGTTGAAGTGATGTAGTCTGCACACAAGGTTCACAATTACATTATCTGCTGCTTTAGAAGCTGTATATGAGCAATAATTTAAATTTAATACAGGCTGATGTGTTCATAGTTTATTGTACAAGTAGAAACGCGATCAACTATTGCAATCTTATCAGCTGTCTTAACTCTGCTACTGAACACAGAAACAACTAGTTTAAAAGTATGTTGTAGACATACAGTATAGAGAAATAAAGTTTAAGATAAAAATTCTCATAAAAAAGCTTCATTGTCATGTGATAACAAAAGAAGTAATGTAAAAATACATCTCTGTGAATGACTGCTCACAGCTTTCATATTAAAGTTGTTATTGTGCCACCTTCAGGCCACATAACGCATAACATCCTCCCAACTTCTGTTCAGGTAATATCTCTTTATATTCAGTCTATGGTAATACGCTTGACAAAACTATAAAGCGAGTGTTATAGTTGAAAATGCAGCTCTACTAAAACAAAGATGAGACTGAGTCCCAGAAGGCGTTTTTAAGTATTTAATTCAACATATCAGGCCGGAACATGGAGGGGACAGAGATCACTCTTACATCACCCGACCCAACCTTTCTGACTAACAGTTTAAATAGTATCCAGCTATCACTGGTTATCTCTCCAGCACGTCTTCTCCAATCTTCTTGTCCTGCTCCTGGAGAGCTGGTTCATCTCAGTCTGATAGTAAAGCATGAAGCAGCCCGTCCAGATCAGAACGTCCCGTAGATATCTTGCTGCTCTGGCGTCTGTCTCTCCCTCTGGTGACACATCTTTATCAGGAACATTATGCTGGAACAATAAGCTTGTTTTGCCTAACTTGTCATCTCGCTCTAGATACATTCACTAGACAGAGAATATGTCATTAAATCCTTATTACATTGGAATATTCCGGCAACACACGCATAAAGGTTTCACATTTTCACATTTTTTATTATTTTTGAAAGAAAACTCTTGAAATGCAGTTAAATATAAACGGATAAATTGAGATTTAAAAGGTACACATGTCATATTTCAGAGACTTGGACAGACAGATGCCAGGGGCCCCATAAATGCCTGGTGAACACACAGCATTTTAATACTATTGCTGGATCTTCACCATGTTTGTTCTAGATTTGAGAAATCTCTGTGTGACTATCTGAAGCTGAAAGCCCAACACTCAGCAGTGGGAGGTTAGTTGTCTTAGGAAAGGGTTTATCTTTGACTCATTAAGACTAATAAATATATGCATCATATAGCTATAATAAACATTTTCTGAGTTTTTATGTATCTTTTTTTTCCTAAAGCAATAAGGGTTGTGGAAATATGGATATGTTGTACATGTATATGAAAACTAGTGACCGTTCCAGGGTGTATTCCGCCTCTTACCCAGTGACCTCTAGAGACAGGCACCAGCTTCCATATTTTATCATGTTACAGCTTCAAACTTCAATCCATTTTATTGGGATTTTGTTTCATAGACTACCACAACTAGTGCAAAAATTGTGTAAGAAAATTATTTGGAGCTTTCACCCTTGTTTTACAAACAATAATGTGCTGAGAGAGTATTTGTATTTAACTCCCTGACTGAAACCTTTATAGAACTACAGAGCATTCTCGCCCAATTCTCTTTGAAAAATAGGTCAAGCTCAGTCAGTGTGGATGGAAAATGTCAATTAACATCTATTTTCAAGTCTTCCCACAGATTCTCAACTGGATTTACTTCTGAACTTTGACTGGGCCATTCTACCAGTTGTAGTTTAGGGTTGTTGTCCTACTGGAAGGTGGACCTCTGTCCCAGTCTCAAGTCCTTTTCATGCCCTGAGGCAGACTGACAGAAGCGAGGCTGTCATACAGTCGGCACCACCGGGCAGTCTGACCACCAACAGCAGGCAAGGTGGGTGAAATGTTTGAGACGGTTTTGTAATAAACTCTTGTATTTTAGAAAGTCGTTGTTTATTATTCTACATACTTGTGTAGTAACTTACTGTTCAAAGTATGCCAGGAACTTACTCCCTCATCTATTGTTTATTATCTCAGCCTCATCAGGCAGGTAATCATAAACATTAACGGAGACTGAACTATTTGGCTATTATTATTATTTTCAGGATCCCAGGTGGTGCCCCAAACTTGGTAATTTTGACAAAATTATTAATCTTATTAATAATTGCCCTAAGCAATTACTCATAATTATTAATAGCCAAAAGCTACCTATCTAAGTCACAATATATTCATAGTTGTGTGCTACTTTTCATTGTTTGAGTTACTTTGCCTTTGAGTAACTGATTAATAATAGCTGGATTGTCATATGTTTTGTGATTTATGCTGTTATTGTTATGTTGATGTTTAGTCTGGGTTGGTATTTTTGTATTTATTTATTTATTTTATCTGACCCACTGGGGACTTCAAATCAATTCTGAGACGGTTGGAGCTGGGCTTCAAACCAGCAACCCACCGGTAATAGGACGAACTTACTCCTACCACCTGAGCCTCCTCCTCAGGCATTACTGCAATTCTGAAGAAGCCTCCAACTGAAAACTAATAGCCTATCTGGTATTACGTAACAGTCTGATGAAGACGATGCTCGGGGTTGTTCATAATTTATTTAATACTTTGCGTCATCATCCATAGATGTTCCAGAGTAGTCTCCGGAACAGTACCAGACATATTTGGATGTAAAGCAGCCTTTTGCTTAATCAGAAAGGGTTTATTGCCAAATGTTGGGTAGGTTTACAACATTAGGAAATTGCTGCGGGACTTTGTGCAAACAAACGAGAACAAATGGACAAACACTTAAATAATAATATAATATGCTAAACAGATTGTTATATGCATGAGTGCAGGTAACGATTGGTGCAAATCAGACAGGTCCAAAAAAAAACAACACAATATGGGTCATGTAACTGAGCGGGTGGTGGGAACAGTCTTAGGGTTATTGTTCATGAGTCCAACAGCAGAGGGGAAGAAACTGTTCTTATGGCGAGAGGTTCTGGTCCAAATGGACCGGAGCCTCCTGCCTGAGGGGAGCAGGTCAAACAGTCTGTGTCCAGGGTGAGAAGGGTCGGCTGTGATCCGACCTGCACGCCCAAGTGTCCTGGAGGTGTACAGGTCATGTAGAGATGGGAGTCTGCAGCCAATCACCTTCTCAGCAGAGCGCACCACACGCTGCAGTCTGTTTGTCCCTGATGGTGGCGCCAGCATACCACATGGGGATGGAGGAGGTGAGGATGGACTCGATGATTGCTGTGTAAAACTGCATCATCATCCGTGTTGGCAGGTTGAATTTCTTTAGCTGCCTCAGGAAATAATATACATCCTCTGCTGGACCTTCTTTATGACGGAGGTGATGGTGGGCTCCCACTTTAGGTCCTGGGTGATGGTGGTGCCCAGGAAGTGGAATGAGTCCACAGTGGTGATGGGGGTGTCAGTCAGGACGATGGGGGGGAGTGGGGCTGTGTGCTTCCGACAGTCCACAATAATCTCCACTGTCTTCTGGGCGTTCAGCACCTGGTTGTTGCGGCTGCACCAGGACTCCAGACGTTCAGCCTCCATCCTGTAGGCAGACTCATCCCCGTCCGAGATGAGTCCAATAACGGTGGAGTCATCTGCAAACTTAAGTAGCTTGACAGACTGGTGGTTGGAGGTGCAGCAGTTGGTGTACAGGGAGAAGAGCAGAGGAGAAAGAACACAGCCCTGAGGGGAGCCGGTGCTGATGGTCCGAGGGTCCGAGACATTCTTCCCCAGCCCCACATGCTGCTTCCTGTCCGTCAGGAAGTCAGTGATCCACCTGCAGATGGGATCAGGCACGTTCATCTGGGACAGCTTGCCTCGGAGAAGGTCTGGGAGGATGGTGTTGAATTCATGCACATTCAGCAATGCAGTCTGAGAACTATTATGCAGTGTGCATCAACACATCAAATATGTAAATTAACATTTAAGAAAATGATGAAAGATGTTGCCGACCAGCAGTGGGAAACTTTAGTTAGGCCCTAACCCTCCAGGCCATGCCGTCCTGGGCGGAGAGCCATAGCTGCTAGGCTATGTTAAAGGAAACCACAGAGGAAGGGAACCGCTGTTTGATCCCACATGGCAGCGTCAGGGTGCGGGCTTAGCTTCGTCCCGTACCAGGACATCCCGCGCACGGACAGCAGCCCGGTGACGTGCACGCTTTATTTATTAACGTGCGCGAGCTGCAGGAGAGGACAGAGCGCGTGCCCACTGGGGGGCATTGCTGCTTGTTCTCTCTCTTCCTCCTGAGTGGACCAGCCCACGACAGAGCAACAAGAAAACCTCCTCCTCCTCCTCCTCTTCATCTTCCTCCTCCTCCTCCTCTTCATCTTCCTCCTCCTCCTCCTCCTCCGCTCGGAGCGACGCGGCTTGTCTGCGTCTGCTGGATGTTTTCACTCTGAGCTCCGGGCCGCTGTTTCCAGGTAGGACCATCTTCAGCCTCTTGTCCGTCCGTTTTCTCCCCCATCCCCACCTCCTCCCCTGTCTCCCGCATCCTCGCATCCGGCGCATGACCCGCAGCAGATCCTCCTCTTATCTACTGTGTTTGTCGCCGGAAAAACAACCAAGCAACAAAAAGCGGGGCTTGTTTTGCGCGTTCAGGTGATGCTTCCAGGCCTCGTCGCTCCTCGCTGGGTTTCTTCTCGGGGACCAGTTATGGGGCAGATTGATCGAACTCCGCTCCCTTTCATCCAGAAGGCGTTTGCGTCATCAATAATGCTGGTTTAGCTGTTCGGAGGTGAGGAGAAGGCCTCCACATGCGCCTTCGTTTGTTAAAAACATCTCCAGAAGATGTTGACCCTGCAGCCATGATCAAGCTGCTGCGGCTTTATGGATCAAACTGGGAGGTTGGATTCATAATCCAGACAGAAATATGATTTGAAAATGACTGTTTTTGTCAGATATCTCATTTCCACATGGATCTGCTGTGTAATATTTACTTCTAAAAGGTGAAAAGTTCAGAGGGAGTAAAAGAACTACAACAAAAGGGGATAAATATGTCGTTAAGGTGGTGAAAGAATATAATTTTCACCTAAGTTAGGTAAAATTAAACAAGCTACAAATCTTTCTTGCTACAGACATTAAGAAGTCTGGGAGCTGCTGGATAGCTTCAGTCTTCATTTATTAAAGATAGACCATAATAAGCATGTCATTTTCTTGTTTCATCTGCCTTTAAAATCTCACTAGAAATTTAGTGTTAGGTGAAAAATGCGTAAAATAAATGGCCAATGTTGATATTTGTAAAACAGGAATCATTCAAAGAGATCATCGGAAACATTGGCGTGTTTTTAAAAATCGGTTTTCAAAGAAATGTGATTTTTTTTCCAGCCTGGGTTAAAATAAGAATCTTGTTTTAGTCAAATTAAAAGTAAAAAGGTGAGTTTTCCTCCCCGGCCTCGGCTTCTTAAATGTCCAGATCTTTTTTTAGGCTGTGAAAAGAAAAGAAACACGTAAAGATGAAGCAGCTGAATGTTTTTGGTGGTAGGGTTGCTTTCATAATTTCACTCTGCTTAGTCGGTATTCATAGATCAAATGTAGTTCTTGAATCGCCCCCAGTGATGTTGTGGGGAACATCCTTCCTGCCGGATTTTATACATTCAGCCGATCTCCTGTAAAGTGTGTGTCCCATTATGGAGAAACACACCCTGAGCTGAGCTCCATCAGTGGCTTTCTGGCAGCTAAAAGCTCTCAGTGATAAGACTATCAGACACACACACACACACACACACACACACACACACACACACACACACACACACACACACACACACACACACACAGAGGGGCAGTATTACTCAGTACTTTTATCCCCCCACAGTTACCATCTACAGGTCTGCATTTATTGGCGCACATATGTTTTTGTTGCTTCACTATTGGTTGTTTTAAACTTAACATGTAAAGGCCAACCAATAGGAGATTGATACTCCTATTGATTATTTAGACCAGAATCTCCAGTCATAGTAAGTTCAAAGAGGCCCAAAGAGAGAGAAGCCTGCACAAACTGAGCCACCAATCACAGGGAGGCTGACAGAGAGCTGCACAGGTACACAGGAAGTGACCACACACAGGTAGAGAAAGTAGGTCAAACGGTAACAGGCACACACACACACACAAACCAATAAAACACTACTAAATGGAAAAAACCCAAATGTGAAGTAAACCAACAAATGAACTCTATGACAGAAAACGTTATAAAAACAAAGTAACTGTAAAGCAATGCAACACAAGTCATTAAATAACACAAACCCAGAATTGACAAAGTCACATCTTGGGGTCAGTCCTTTGCCCACGCACTGAAAGGTGATCAGTTCATTTTTCTATTGCTAAGCAGCAACAAAGTAATAATAAGTAATAACAAGACCAAACACATAGTAAAATACAGTGAGGAACATAAGTATTTGAACATCCTGCCATTTTACAAATTTTCCCACTTAGAAATTATGGAGGGGTCTGAAATTCCCATTGTATGTGCACTTCCACTGTGAGAGACTGCATTTAAAAAACAATTCAGGAAATCACACTGTCTGATTTTTAAAGAATTTATTTGTGTTTTATTGCTGCATATAAGTATTTGAACACCTGAGAAAATCACTGTTAATATTTGGTAAAGAAGCCTGTGTTTGCAGTCACAGAGGTCAAACGTTTCCTGTAGTTCTTGACCAGGTTTGCACACTCTGCAACAGGGATTTTGGCCCACTCCTCCACACAGATCTTCTCCAGATCTGTCAGGTTTCGGTGCTCTCACTGAGCAACACGGAGTCTCAGCCACCTCCAAAGATTTTCTATTGGATTTAGTTCTGGAGACTGGCTAGGGCACTCCAGAACCTTGATATGCTTCTTACAGAGCCACTTCTTGGTTATCTTGGCTGTGTGCTTCGGGTCATTGTCATGTTGGAAGACCCAGCCACGACCCATCTTCAATGCTCTGACTGAGGAAAGGAGGTTGTTGCTCAAAAGCTCACATTACATGGCTCCATTCATCCTCTCCTTAATACAGAGCAGTCATGCTGTCCCCTTTGGAGAAAAGCCCCCCCAAAGCATGATGGTTCCACCCCCATGCTTCACAGTAGGGATGGTGTTCTTGGGATGTAACTCATCCTTCTTTTTCCTCCAAACATGACGAGTGAAGTTTAGACCAAAAAGTTCTATTTTGGTCTCATCTGACCACATGACTTTCTCCTATGTCTCCTCTGGATCATCCAGATGGTCATTGGCAAACTTCAGACAGGCCTAGACATGCAATGACTTGAGCAGGGGAACCTTCTGTGCAATGCAGGATTTTAAACCATGGTGGCGTAGTGTTCTAACGACAGTAAGCTTTCAAACTGTGCTCCCAGCTCTCTTCATCAGTGATACCCCACCAGGTGAGATCTTTCATGGAGCCACAGTCTGAGAGAGACTGACAGTCATCTTTAGCTTCTTCCATTTTCTAACAATTGCTCCATCACTTTATCTATTTTCATCAAGCTGCTTGGCAATTGCCCCGTAGCCCTTTCCAGCCTTGTGGAGGTCTACAATTTTGTCTCTGGTGTCTTCTGACAGCTCTTTGGTTTTGCCCATGGTAGTAGTTGGAGTCTGACTGACTGTGGGGTGGACAGGGCTCTTTAACGAGCTCAGACAGGTGCTACTAATTTAGATGAATAAGTGGAGTAGAGGTGGACTTTTTAAAGGCAGAGTAACAGGTCTTTGAGAGCCAGATTTCTTGCTGATTGCCAGGTGTTCAAATAATTATGTGCAGTAATAAAATACAAATAAATACCTTAAAAATCAGACAATATGAGTTCCTGAATTAAAACAATGCTGCCTCTCACAGTGGAAATGCACCTAAAATGTGAATTTCAGACCCCTCCATCATTTCTAAATGGGACAACCTGCAAAATCGGAGGGTGTTCAAATACTTACATTACTCAATGTATACCGAAAACAAGACTGGACAGGTCACCAGTCCATCACAGGGCAACACAGAGACACAGAGGACAAACACATCACTAAAGGCAATTTAAAGACTCTAAATAACCCAACCTCCATCTTTTGGCCTGTGGGAGAAAGTCGGAGTACCTGAGAGAACCAAGGCCTGCACAGGGAAAACATGAAAACTCTATAAAGAAAGACCCCAGGATGGGATTTGAACCCAGGACCTTCTTGCTGCAAGCAAGCAGTGCTACCAAGTGTATCACCATGCAGCCAGATATAAACTCAGCAAAAAAAGAAACGTTCCTTTTTCAGGACTGTGTATTTCAACAATAATGTTGTAAAAATCCAAATAACTTTAAAGATCTTCATTGTAAAGGGTTTAAACAATGTTTTCCCTGCATGTTCAATTAACCATAATCAATTAACATGCACCTGTGGAATGGTCGTTAAGACCTTAACAGCTTACAGAAAGTAGGCATTTAAGGTCACAGTTCTAAAAACGCAGAACACTAAAGAGACTTGTCTACCGACTGTGAAAAACACCCAAAGAAAGATGCCCAGGGTCCCTGCTCATCTGCGTGAACGTGCATTAGGCATGCTGCGGGGAGGAATGAGGACTGCTGATCTGGCTAATGTCCACACTGTGAGACGCCTAAGACAGCGCTACAGGGAGACAGGAAGGACAGCTGATCATCCTCGCAGTGGAAGTACACGTGTAACAACACCTGCACAGGATCGATACATCCGAATATCACACCTGCGTGACAGGTACAGGATGGCCACAACAACTGCCCGAGTCACACCAGGAACACACAATCCCTCCATCAGTGCTCAGACTGTCCGCAATAGGCTGAGAGAGGCTGGACTGAGGGCTTGGAGGCCTGTTGTAAGGCAGGTCCTTACCAGACATCACCAGCAACAACGCCCCCTATGGGCACAAACCCACCTTCGCTGGACCAGACAGGAGTGGCAAAAAGTGCTCTTCACTGATGAGTCACGGTTTTGTCTCACCAGGGGTGATGGACGGATTCGTGTTTATCGTCGAAGGAATGAGCGTTACACCGAGGCCTGTACCCTGGAGCGGGATCGATTTGGAGGTGGGGGGTCCGTCATGGTCTGGGGCGGTATATCACATCACCATCGGACTGAGCTTGTTGTCATTGCAGGCAATCTCAATGCCTTGCGGTACAGGGAAGACATCCTCCTCCCTCATGTGGTACCCTTTATGCATGCTCATCCGGACATGATCCTCCAGCAGGACAATGCCACCAGCCATACTGCTCGTTCTGTGCGTGAGTTTCTGCATGACAGCAATGTCAGTGTTCTGCCATGGCCAGCGAAGAGCACGGATCTCAATCCCATTGAGCACGTCTGGGACCTGTTGGATCGCAGGGTGAGGGCTAGGGCCATTCCCCCCAGAAATGTCCAGGAACTTGCAAGTGCCTTGGTGGAAGAGTGGGGTAACATCTCACAGCAAGAACTGACAAATCTGGTCCAGTCCATGAGGAGGAGATGCACTGCAGTACTTCAAGCAGCTGGTGGCCACACCAGATACTGACTGGTACTTTTGATTTTGAGCCTCCCTTCATTCAAGGACACATTATTCTATTTCTGTTAGTCACATGTCTGTGAAACATTTTTAGTTTATGTCTTATGGTGTTGACTCTTTTAGTGTTCATACAAATATTTACACACATTAAGTTTACTGAAAGTTAAAACTGTTGAAACTCAGAGGAAGTTTCTTTTTTTGCTGAGTTTAGAAACATAAAACCTTAATTTTTTTTTTTAAATGACCACAAAGATACACAACAAGTTGCCATGGAAACAAATCAACAACTGGATTAAATGGTTATGTCAGAGAAATTACAGGAACAAAAAGGTGTTCAGTGAAAACCAGACTAAGGAGAAGCAAACTGTCCACAGAGATGCAAAATGACTCCAGCAAAAAACAGCTGTAAGGATGGGATGTGTGTCTCACTGATGTTTAGAGATGTGATGTTCAGACACGCACAAGCTAATTGTTCTCAACTGTTTCCAGTTAATTCCATTCAATTCAGTTTATTCACAACACATGCCAATTCACAAGTCATCTAAAGACACTTTACAAGAAAACTTATTTTAATTCAACCGTACATATATTCCAGTTAATCCTAGTTATTAAACAGTACATTAAGTTTAGTTCATTATTCCAATCAGTTATTCCAATCCTTCTATCTAAGGAAACTCTGCAGATCGCATCGAGTCATTGACTTGCACCATTCACTCCTGATCGAACATTTAAAGACAGCAGACAGTCGCCTGTGTTATGTCGTTGACTTTACAGCAATCCCTCATACTGAGCAAGCATGTAGCGACAGTGGAGAGAAAAAAACTCCCCTTTAACAGGAAGAAACCTCCAACAGAACCAGAACCAGAACCTGGCTCAGTACGAGCGGCCATCTGCCACGACCGACTGGGGGTTCAAGAAGACAGAGCAGAGACACACGAAGAACTGATATAACAGTACTTTCTACTGTATATTACAGACAGAGATTGGTAGAGTTCCCAAAGATTGTACTCAAATAAGAGTAGAACTACTTCAAGATATTTTTACTCAAGTAAAAGTAAAAAGTAGCCGTCCAAAAAGTTACTTGAGAAAGAGTAAAAAAAGTATTTGGTTAATAGGCTACTTGGGTTACATTTGATCTAATATTTTTAAAATTATTTCATCAGACAGACAAAAATATAAAGTTATGGGCAAATTCTGGTATTTTAAAAATCAAAAACTATGAAAACACTGCAAAGTTAGAGTTCTGTATTAACTTGACAGCGAAAGAAAACACTAAGACTGGAGTATACACTTTATTGCTGCTTTTTATTTTTTATTACTTTGAATAGAAAAATAATACTTATTTTCTCAGAATACAATTTTAGTTTTTGTGTCATTTCTGTACTGTATAAAAAGGAGCTATTATTGGTATAGGTTTATTTTCTAATATAATTTAGATTTCAAAGTCATTTCTGTACTGGTTGACTTGCAAAAGCTGTTCTGAAGTTTATTTAATTTTTCTTTTTAACCACATAGTTTATACTTTAAATATGTTCAAATCAAAAGTGTTCTTTAAGTAAACAGAATATGATTGATGTGTTTAAGGATTGGACAAAGTTTCCTCTTTTATGGAAATCAAAATAGGGTCAAGACACATTTCCTTTAGCTTTAATTGAAAATATGACCTTGATATGATTATGAAACATATTTTAGACGTGTGTTAGTTTATTGTGGTTTGACATAAACAATAGACAGGACATCAGTTGGTTTGGATACTTCAATTAATGGAAACTGAAGGGATTTAAGAGTAGAAAGTAGCCATGGAAGGAATGAAGAATAAACCCTAAATGAGGAAAAAATATGCAACAGAAGGAATAGTTTTATAGTTGAATCGTAGCACCTGAATCAGAATCGAATCGAAATCGTGAGGCACCCAAGATGGAACACCCTCGGAACCAGCAGTAAACCTGTAGTCTGAGAGCAAAGTGTTCTGTTAGGAACATATGGAACAATTAGATCTCTGATGTATGATGGAGCTTGATTATTAAGGGCTTTATATGAAAGAAGAAGGATCTTAAATTCTATTCTGGATTTAACAGGGAGCCAATGAAGGAAAGCTAAAACCGGAGAAATGTGATCTCTCTTTTTAATATTCATCAGAACCCTTGCTCCAGTCTTTTGGATCAACTAAAGGTTTTTTATTACATTTTGTGGACTACCTGATAGTAAAGAATTACAGTAGTCCAGCCTTGAGGTAACAAATGCATGGACTAGTTTCTCAGCATCACTCCTGGACAGGATGTTTCTAATTTTAGCAATATTCCGGAGGTGAAAGAAGGAAATCCTAGAGACCTGTTTAATATGGGATTTCATATGCTAACCTGAGCTTGCATTTAGAGTTTAGCTTTAATCCATCGGCCGGTTCAGGTCCTCAGGGGCCCCGGGACCATGCAGGATTTAGATGGGTCCCTGTAACTGAGTCAGAAGGTTGAATTATTTCTTCAGCATCAGATTCTACATAGATCTGAAAATCAAGCATTTATTTGTTTCTTTTTTCCTCCAGCTCTTTTACTCCTACTGTATTATTGGTCCATGGAGGTGTTTGTACACTGGGATATGCTGTGGTACAGGTGAACCTCTAAAAATCTGAATATCGTGCAAAAGTTAATTTCGTTTATTTCAGTAATTCAACTTAAAAGGTGAAACTAATATGTGATATAGACTTATTTCATGCAAAGCGAGATATTTCAAGTCTTTATTTGTTATAAATTGATGATTATGGCGTACATCTTATGAAAACCCCGAATTTTAAATTTCAAAAATTTGTATATTATAAAAAGGTTCAATATCTTAGGCCCAAAGTGTCCCTCTCTAATCAGCTAATTAATCCAAAAACCCCACAAAGGGTTTAAATGGTCTCTCAGTCTGGTTCAGTAGGAATCACAATCATGGGGAAGACTGCTGACCTGACAGTTGTGGATAAAACCATAATTGATACCCTCCATAAGGAGAGATAAGGTAATTTCAAAACAAGTTATGTGGAAGGGAAAAGTGTGGAAGAAAAAGGTGCACAAGCAGCAGAGATGAGCGCAGCCTGGAGAGGATTGTCAGGAACAGGCCATTCAAAAGTGTTGGGGACTTTCACAAGGAGTGGGCTGAGGCTGGAGTTAGTGCATCAAGAGCCACCACACACAGACGGATCCTGGACATGGGCTTCAAATGTTCTATTCCTCTCGTCAAGCAGCTCCTGAACAACAAACAACATCAGAAACGTCTTACCTGGGCTAAAGAAAAAAGTAACTGCAAATTTTGCATCTCATTTGGAAACCAAGGTCCCAGAGTCTGGAGGAAAAATAGAGAGGCACACAATCCAAGATGGTGGAAGTCCAGTGTGAAGTTTACTCAGTCTCTTATGATTTGGGGAGCCATGTCATTATTGGTGTTGGTCCACTGAGCTTTATTAAGTCCAGAAATCAACGCAGCCATCTACCAGGACATTTTGGAGCATTTCATTCTTCCTTCCAAAGACGAACTTTATGGAGATGCTGCCTTCATTTTCCAGCAGGACTTCGACTGAGATTTTGAATTTGGGCTTTATAAGCTGTATGACATAATCATCAACATTACAACAAATAAAGGCTTGAAATATCTGGCTTTTAATGTAATGAGTTAATATAATAAATTTCACCTTTGAAGTTGAATTACTGAAATAACTTTTGCATGATATTCTAATTTTCTGAGGTTCACCTGTATTTTGAACAGGCAGTGATGAAAGCTGCTCCCAGTCTGCTCAGGTCAGGATCAGATCAGGGCGGGCTGCAGGGAGCTTTTTTCTGGTGACATGAGATGTTTGATGCTCACTGCTGTGTTCTGTAGTCCCTCTGGAGGGAGGAGTGTAACCACGGCAGTAACAGTTGAGGAGCGCCTGGGCGTTGGCCCGGCTGGAGGAGCTGATAAACAGGAGGGGAGGAGGGAGGCGGATGAAAAAAATCCGCTTCACTGGAAGTATGGATGCTTTAGTTGATGTCTTCCTCCCCCTGCAGAAGCATTAGCAGACAGACCCTCATGTTGTTAAGGCACAAGGTGTATTTACCCCCCCCTCCCTTGCCCTAAGCCATCAGCTCCCCAGAGGAAGCTCAGATAACAGCCACCCCTGAAACTGACTCTATGGTGTCTCAGCACTGTACATCTGAGGGTGAAGGTTTGAAACTGGAGCATTGGTTCTATAATACAGCTCAGATGGAGGACATACACAGTCAGCAGGTACTCTGCATCCATTAATGCTGCTTAACAAAGCCTTTAGGAATGACTTATGGATGATTTTGTGTGACAGGATTATAGGAAATATTGTTGCATGTTTAAAACCTCTTTAAAAGTCGCTGCATCCCTTTAATATTTTATTAACATGGAGCTAAACACGCACACATCTTATTTACCTGTCTTATCCAGATTTGTCAAATGGTTTGAATTTACATAGGTCTTTTTTTAGTCACAATGGTACGTGCCTTGCCCAGCGGCACTTCAACTTGTGGCAGGTGGAAAATCTGGAACCTAACCCACAATTCTCTAATTTAACGACTACTGTAAAATAAACTAAAGATAAAAATAAAATAAAAACTAGGGCTGGGTGAAAATTCTATCACAATATTTTTAACATCAGTCGATATCGATATAAAACAAATGACTATTTTTGTCAATATTTAACATTCCCTAGTACTTTTTGAAGATATCAGAAGATTATTTTTGATTTAAAGTTTTATTTTCTAAAAGTTGAACATATCATGTTATACAACTGTTTCTGAAAAACCAACAGAGGTTAGGGCTGGGTGATATGGACTAAAAATAAATTCTTCGATTTTTTTTATGCAAAATTACATTTTTGATATTAGATTTTTTTCTCCTTTTTTTTCGTTAAAAGAAATTACAAATCGGAGAACAGATTTTTTTTACCTCATTGCTTTTATTACCATTGTCCCTTCTTGGAGTTGACCTGAATTCAAAGTCTAATAAATACACGCTGTAAATCATTCTTATAAAACAAGATAGAAGGCCTTTGGAGGGCTGACCTCACTTTGAGCTTTGGAAACCCAAGAGTTGCATTAGTGAATTCTTTTTTTTTTGTGTTGATTTTTTTCGATTTCCCAAAAATTCAATCTTCATAAACAGAAAATTTGATAACTTTAAAATACTTCTAAATTGTCTGTCAGAGCAGGTAGAAAAAGAGCCAGACTGCTAAAGTACAGAATGAAATGGAGGCGACATGATTTACCTGCTGTCAATATTGGGAACAAAACATTAACAGGTTGCTCTTATAAAAAACTAACCAGTAGCCTAACCTTTACAGTTCTCATGATATAAAATCATAAAAAATGCTGTTTAATGTTAGTTCCATGCCCCTTCCCCTCTTTAGACGATTTGGTGGTTTTTGCCATCCACATTTCACCAGAAATGAAAAAGAAAAACTTGAATTCCTCTTCTACTAATAAGGTCATCTGCAACAGTCTAGCAAGCAGCCCGGGTTCTTGATGCCACCAACAGGTCAGATGTAGAAATATGACCTGCTATGTTTCTCTGCTTCAAGAAACATAAATATTATGGCACTATTTCTGACTTAACACGCCATGAATTTTTTAAAAAGTTTTAAATCAAGATAAGGATAACCTCTGATATTGTGTGAAACAGGTTAAATAATGGAGGAGAAGCTGCATGACCAATTGCAGAAGTGTCAGCTATCTGACTCCTGACAGAATTTGGATGCATGGGATGTGGTGTGCTCAGAGAAGTGGGCTGTGTAGCAAAGGTTTTAGCTAGTCACAGCTTAGCGCGCTTACACGCAGGAAAGAAAATAGGCCTACTGTTTCCTGATGAAATGCATCCCCTGAAAAAAAGGATGGATCAGGTGGCGACTGTGGCTCAGGTGATAGGAATTTGTCCCGTAATCGGTGGGTTACTGGTTCAAATCCCGCTCTGCTCGTCTCGGTCATTGTGTCCTTGGGCAAGACACTTAACCCTGTTGCCTGCTGGTGGTGATCAGAGGGCCCGGTGGTGCCGGTGTCCGGCAGCCTCGCCTCTGTCAGTGTGCCCCTGGGCAGTTGCGGCTACAATGTAGTATTTTGCCACCGTGAATGTGTGCGTGAATGAATGAATGTAGTGTAAAGCGCTTTGTGGTCCCCTGACTGAAAAAGCGCTATACAAATGCAGGCCATTTACTTTTGCTTTTGATCAGTGCCTTAGCAAAGTCTCTGAAACCAGTTTAATGTTTTAGCAATGCTAGCAGCTAACATCCTCAGTCCATGCAACAAACCTGTAGATATATCCTGATGCCTGATTCAAACTTGAAGCAATTGTTGGGTTTCCATTTTCCCCAAATGAACTGAACAGACTGTTGGACAGCTGGATGCAATTTTCCCAGACAGACTAAGCAGACCACATTTCCCAGCAATCCTAGCAGTGACCCCCAACACACACCAATTGGTCCATGGCCACCAATGGTGACATCAACAATGATATAATGGCCAAAGGGCTATAAGAAGGTGGTGGCGGCCATTTCAAATTGTTCTCAGCAGAAACTCCTCCTACACAGAGGACATCTCACCGGTGAAAATTCTCTTCTGTTCTGACCCGTTGGACCGGGGAGAACTCTGATTTCAAAGCTTCGAAGTGCCTCTTTTGCTGTTTGCGTATCCAGCTGGGTTAGACAGTTTGATACGACGTCAACCTGAAAGCCATCCGCCCTGCACTGGGACCCACGATCCTTAAAATCCTGCTCGGGTTTTCTTACTCTTCCACACATTTTGCTCTCCTCTCCTCTTCGTGGACTGGACCTCCCTCAAAGCAAAGTAGGACTGAACCAGTTCATTTATGCTAATCTTGTGTCTGGGCAGATAAATAGGGAAAATAGAGTTTGTAACGAGTTAGATCTCGTTCATTGTTGGTTTAAAGTGTTTTTAAGCGCTGAACCTGTTGGCTCATTTAGCGTCACCGCACGCATAACTTTGAGCTGTATTTGCTGTGTTTGAAACTGGGTTTTATCCTGAGCGGATCCCATTCTTTCTTTCTCTCTTTTCCTCGCTCTTTCTTGCTCTCTGATCACCTGGTCACCAGAGTCGGGCTCGGTCCGACCTGCTACAGCTGGTCTGTTAGCTGAAAGGTTAACTTCATTGTTCCTTTGTCTGTTAGTTAAAGCTGTGGCCTCCATTTAGCCAAAGCTAGTTTTATTGACCTTTGTCTCCTTACACGCCATGTGCTGTTCTCCATCTTGGCACAGAACTAAGTTTATGGCCCTTTGTCACACAGGCTATCTTAGTTGAGCCCCCTGGAGTGAGAGCCACCTCCCTTTTGAACACACCTCACCTCCCCTCCCCTGCGATAGGGGGAGCTGTCTGTTTGTCCCTGATCCACTTTGTGTTAATTGGGTTTCATTTTCACATAAATTATTATTGTTTTCTAAGATCTGTAGTAAGTAGTTGCCTGCTTTTGAATAGATGGGAATTATTGACGAAATGTTTTGGCTCATCAATAATAATATTAATATTAAATTATTGATAATAATTATTGATGCTTATGTAAACCAGACAAAAACTCGCTCACTCTGTGTCACAACACAGTAATGGAAGTAGTAGATTCTACCGTTACCCACCAGCCAGTACAGTAGTTGGTTGACTGAATACAGGCTGGAGTACAGTGAACCCCTGCCCATTCATAGTTCAGTATTTGTGGATATTTCAGTGGAACCTAACTACAAATTATTCACAGAAAATCTGCCTATCCCCGGATTTTTTCGTAGAGCTTATCTAAAATATTCAAAATAAAATGCAGCTAGGGAAGCTGAAATACCTCGGCGTAATGCTACTTGACATGCTATCGGTTGCCGTTTGCAAAGCAGCCAATCCAGGATCGACATTCCTTTTTCTAGGTGCTGATAGGCTTGGACGCCAGGAGCAAAGATAAGGAAGGTCGTGGATGTTAGCTTAGTGCTAAGACGGTTTCTACTGTGTGTATTAATGCATATTAAGCTATATTTGGTGTTTCCAGACACTAATTACTAAATTGGCAGTTATAAGTGTTTGTAGAAGGCATTTCATGTATTCAAGGATTTTGGAAATTGTTGGGCAGTTGTGGTCCCTAACCCCCACGAATACCGGGGCTTCACTGTACATACATTGCTAACCAACGAGTTGCACACATTTCTTTATTTAAGTCCTGATGGCGCTTGGCATCAAGAGATAAGACAGGTGCTGCTCCCCTCAAAACAGATGTTTGATCTCCTACATGTGAAGGGAAACATTGATCAATTCATTGTTTATTCTGCGATTATGTTAACTCTGCTGCCTGGCTAGATAGCAAGCTGCTCAGAGGGAACCGGCCATCGGCAGGAGTTGATACCATTTCTGGGTTGAAACATGTTTGGTAGTCCCTGGGGTTGTCAGATATGATGTGCAGCTGGTACAGAATGTTAACTTTTCTTCCACCATTTCTCTATTCCCTCACCAAATTGTAAGGGAAGGAATCAAACATAGACAGTAACTACAGCTAAGCAACCAGTCTTTGTCATGAACCATGCTCTCCTATATGTCAACCCATTCCTCTGCGTTGGTTTATCTGATGTTTCTTCCTATTTTAGGTAAAAAGCCAGGCTGTTTTGCTGTTGGAGAAAACCACAGAGCTTTTTTAAAAACAACTCTTTCATGATGTTTACCTGTGGGAGGAAAATGTCATTAATTATTACGTTTTTTACTCAGAATCAGGATCCAGATGAATTGGTCCAACCCTCATTCATGCTAAAATGTCAGACTCTGGTGGCATGTTGGGTAAAAGAGAATACTTTCACTGACTCACTGTCTCTCCTCCTTTGCTCCCTCAGCTGGTTTAAACTGAGCAGCAGGACAGTTTCTCTACAGCCATGCAAAAGGTAATCAATCTTCCTGTATCATCAGTGACAGTTAAACTGGTAAAAAAAAAAAAAAAAAAACTTTTTTCAAAATAAATCTAAAGATTTTGCCCTTGCTGGACACTTTTGATGTACTGGATCGTGTGTGAGTTTGGGACCAGTTAAAGCATTTGAATGATTCTGTTTTTTCCTACAGGTGGAGGGACGTGTAACTCCTGTTAACCTGCCATCTTCCAGGGGCCCAAGTGCTCCAGGCTCTCCTGCCACTGGCATCATGGTAAACACAACAGAGACATGCTCCTCTTTTCAGTTGGAAAATTTGACCGCTTTGTAAACGTTTCCTCTGTATAAAGGATTAGTGTCCTAGTGATGTAACTTAAGGCTTAGTTTTGGGTTTTATGGTTTAGGCTCGTCTGAATGACCAGGTGGTGGGTTACAAAGACCTAGCTGCACTGCCCAGAGATAAAGCCATCCTGCAGGTGGAGAGGCCTGACCTGATGACCTACCAGCCCCACCTGAGCTTCTCACCACTCGACCCGCCACGCAGAGAGGTACACACACACACACACACACATTACATGTGTAGATGCGTGTTTTCACTTAATTACTGAGTTACAAATAAAATGTGCCCTGGGTAGCAGTAAACGGATACCTGTTCTTTTTACATGCATAAGAACCCTTAGGCTGCTTTATACCTGCATGTTTCTAGAATATCGTTTCGATATCCAATTATTTAACCATTCACTGCTTATGCCTTTGTCTCTGCAGCGTTCTCTGTCCCCTCCTGCTATGTCTCCCTCCTTGTCTCCTGAGGTAAGATCTACTACAAGCTGCTTAATGTGTACCAGGCTATAATAAATACATGCCGCTTGCAGTTTTTTCTTTGCTCTGATGTGTTTGCTGCAGGTTATAACTTTACCATTATTATCTGCCTACAATTACTATCAGCCGATATTGGCATTCAAATTCAATATTGGTAATTACCGGTATCTGTTTTTACTTTTCTAATAACATTACTTTTATACAATGCACAGAGCATTCCTACTCCCGGGTCAAATCTGCCTTTTTTCTCGACACCCTTTCTATGTACATATACATATTATAAATCATTGTAAAGGTATAATTCTAGTCATTCCAATGCTGTATGCCAATCAAGTATCCAATCATAAATGTAGACACAGCAAGCGCTTTTGTCAAACCACCGACTCACTGTTTGTAGCCTCCTATAAGTGACAGAACCGAGCCTTCTCTAAAAAAACCTACTTTTTTTTTACATCCACTCTGGTCCAAATAATGTCCTCCAATAAAATAAATAGTCTACGTCAAGTCTGTCGTCCATAATCCAAGTCCTTCCTTGCGAGCATTTATCACAATGTTTTCACTGTATCTTCCGTTAGAATACATTTAGGCTACAAATTTCAGTGCGCATGACCGGAAGTGTTAGCTTTTGATTGACATCTTAATTGATCCAATAGTTGAAAAGTACCTTGTTCTTACATGTGTCTTTCAAACCAATCGCAGCACAGAGGTATAGTTTGAGATATTTGTTTATTTGGCATAATTTGCAATATATTCTGAGCCTTTTGCATTTCTGAACCAACCTTGAACATTTAGGTCCGGCGTGTCAAACTCCAGTCCTTGAGGGCCGGTGTCCTGCATCCTTTTAGATGTGTTCCTGATCCAACACACCTGAATCGAATGGTTAAATTGCCTCCTCAGCAGCCAGTTAAGGTCTATGGGGTCCTGTTGATTACCTAATTATTTGATTCAGGTGTGTTGAAACAGAGACATTTCTAAAGGTTTAGGACGTAACGATCAGTAAACCGTTCGGTCAAGGCCAAAACACAGATAACAGTTCAAAAGAGTTTATTCAGGCTGGGGTGAAGATGCAGGTGGCCAAGGTCCAATGGGGTAACGGCACAGGCGTTTGGTCTGGAGGGCAGAGATAAGTCAGCAATATATGACAGACTCAGGGGAAAAGACAGGAGATAGAGTAATTACCCCACAGCAGAGGAAATCCACGGTCCACAGAAGGAACCACATGTGAGGTTCAGAGACCTTGAGGGTCTGGGGGGGTGAGTTCTTGGCAGACAGGAAGGTCCAGATTTTAATACTAGAGGGAGGGTCCAAAAGCAGTCCGGGTCATAGACTGGGAGGTCCGATTTCTAAAGGGTCCGAGGTCCTGAGGTCCCAAGACTAGAAGGTAAAACAGAGCAAGGGCTTGAAGGCTGTGACAGAGGCAACAGATGATATCGCACTGAGCAGGCAGCAGCCAGGTGCTTAAATAGAGAGTGGAGCTAGTGTCAGCAATCAACAATCAGCCACTGCTGCAGGGGAGAGAGCAGGAGACCCGACAAGCAGTACAAAAAGCAGCCCTTATTGAAAACGTGACGGGACCCAGGACCTCTCTTCTGGACCATACCCCTTCCAGTCCACCCAGTATTGGATGCCACGTCCCCAACGCCAGGAGCGCAGTAGGCGACGAACTGTAAAAGCCGGAGCCCCATCAACGAGCCAGGCGGGAGGCGGGGGTCTGGAAGGAGGGCACAACCTGGAGGACAGAACAGGTTTGAGTTTGGAGACATGAAAACAGGGATGAACTCGAAGTGATGAAGGTAGCTCCAGGCGGATTGCCACTGGGTTGACGATCTTGGTGACTGGGAAAGGCCCGATAAAGCGGGGTGCCAGTTTCCGATTAGGCACTTTGTTGGGGAGGTCCTGCGTGGAGAGCCAAACTTTCTGTCCCACCAAATACCTAGGGGCCAGAGAATGATGGCGATTAGCATTGCGAGAGTAAACTGCTAATGTTTTACAGAGGGCAGCTCTGGCCTTTTTTCCAAACTCTTAGGCAATGACGAGCCGATACATGGGCTGCAGGTACTTGAGCAGCTCTTTCCTGAATGGAGAGAATAGGTGGTTGATATCCAAAAAACTACACAGAAAGGGGACAACCCGGTTGTGCTGGATGGTAATCCATTAATGGCAAACTCCACCCAAGGCAGGTTCTGGGACCATTTATTGATTAGTTTGATAACCTTAATACCCTATAAGGATTGGTAACAGGAACTTCAGGTTTTATCAGGGCATTTTGTGATATTTTCTATAATAAAAATGATTATTAAAAAGTATTTCCAACTTGTTTTCAATCTTTTTTAGGCAACTGCATGTCCCAACAGTCAGGGTTCCGTAAACACAAATATGACTCTTAAAAAAACAAACATAACCATTAAAGAAAAAGGCTCCTTCATGACACCAGCTCTGAGTGGCCTCCTTTCAGACTATTGATTGGTTTCAGGTTTCCTTGTGATAGTTCAATCTCTACAGGTGAACTACCCTTATCTCTCATGATTACCATTTAGCTGCACTCATTTAGAATAATTGATGTTCTGGTGTGCCCTGAGATGGACTCGCCCGATGACTGCAGGAGATAGACACCACTCCTTTTAGCTGCTTTATAATTGTCTTACCAGTTTCTAGTAAACTGACACTTTTTACTAACAGCTATTATTTGTAAAAGTTGTGAATTTTGAAAGATTTCTTCCATGATTGTCTGGATTCTGTCCCTCTGGAAAGACTCATGCTGATACTTGTCGCTGTAGACAGCTTTAGTGGATGTAAATTAGTTGGTCGGTTGAAATCTATTTTGTGTGATGTTTCACCCAGTATATGACCCTCTGGATACCCTTCTGATGCGTCCCAAGCCTCACTTTAAGGTCTTGCTCCCCTTAGCTGGTCATTTCACTCATTTGGATTTTTTCATCAGATTCTTCACCATCAATTGCTACTTTGTGTTTCTCAGAGAGGTCCAAATGTGACATTGAGCTTGCAGTTTGTCTGCAGGGTCTGAGAACAGAAGGAGTCTCTGTTGCTAATGTTTTCCATCTGTGGAACTTCTGCAGCCCACAGTTACTGTTGCTGCAATGTCTGTAACAGCACTTTTATTTTGGAGATGAGCATAATTCTCACAGTGATGTGTCGAGGTCTGCATGAGAGGTTTGAACAGGTTCTGCCACAAATGATCAGTGTTTGAGTTCAAAAATAGAAAATGAGGATCCCCCCCGAGACATTACTAAATAATCAGTGAAAACAACTCTGATTGACGTTTCAAAGTGTTGAACACTTTTATCCAATGGAGTTGCTAAAAATAACTCAAGAAGACCTCTGTAGTACTGTAGAACTATTCCAGCCAGTCCATGGATGTTTCTTTCAGCGACCGTGGAGAGAACCAAAGTGTTAAATCCAAATTCTCCATCAGCTCACCTGATTCCTGTTTCCTGTTCAGGTGAAGGGTCGCAGAGCAGAGAGTGACAGCGGGTCTCCTGGAGGATCTACGCTGCAACTGCAGGCGGGACGCAAGATCAGCACCAGCCAGCAGCATTTCCATCGACCAGGTAACTGACTCACACACACACACACTCACACACACGCACACACACACACACACACACACACAATGAATGTTCTCTGGATTCCTAACTGAAATCCTTCCAGAGGATATATGTCTTCGGTAAATGATTTATTGGAGCCTATTCTATATTACATAAACAATTTGGTGAAACCTCAAAATATTTCATATGGAGGAGCTCTTTGAATGAAAAACAACTTGAAATAGCTAGTATAACATATATAGGCAAGCTGTTGGTTCCAGCAGCCTGAGAACTTGAGAACCATCAACCAGTGGTTGAGTTGGGTCGGGTCCAAATGTTTTATTTCTCCAAATCAAATATATCAGGCTGATAAAACTGAATTACTTGGCTTTGAAAAGAAACAATAACAAGACTGTAGAAAAATGTAAAATCAGTTTTTGTTTAGTGTTTAGTGTTTAGTGTTCAAACAAATATTTACACACATTACGTTTACTGAAAGTAAAAACAGTTGAAAGTCAGAGGACATTTCTTTTTTTGCTGAGTTTATTTATAACAAGTTTATTTGTTTTGATCTAGTTATATATGTTGCTGATCTCACAAGACAAAACCTGATTAAGCTCTGAACATGTAGGAGCTGCATAATAAAGAGTAGAATCATCAGCAAATATGGCCAATATAGCCTTACTGAGTACATACGGCATGTCATTAGTAAAAATTGAAAATAACAGTCCTTGGGGGACTACAAAGTCCAGGGACTTACTACAAGATAATGCACCATTGAAATAAACTCTTTGCGACCTCTCAGACAGATAGTTCGTAAACCACTTGATTGCAGAGGAAATAAAACCGCAACTGAAAAGTTTGAAAATCAAAATTGAATGGTCGATCACATCAAAAGCAGCACTGAAGTCTAGTAGTGTTGTACCCACTAGGGTTGAGTTATCAATTGATATATATCAGCTATCCGACATTTGTCATTGCAGTGCAGGTGGAATGATCAGACTTACAGTTGTGGCCAAAAGTTTTGAGAATGACACAAATATTAGTTTTCACAAAGTTTGCTGCAAAACTACTTTTAGATCTTTGATTCAGTTGTTTCTGTGATGTACTGAAATAAAATTACAAGCACTTTATACGTTTCAAAGGCTTTTATTGACAATTACATGACATTTATGCAAAGAGTCAGTATTTGCAGTGTTGGCCCTTCTTTTTCAGGACCTCTGCAATTCGACTGGGCATGCTCTCCATCAACTTCTGGGCCAAATCCTGACTGATAGCAACCCATTCTTTCATAATCACTTCTTGGAGTTTGTCAGAATTAGTGGGTTTTTGTTTGTCCACCCGCCTCTTGAGGACTGACCACAAGTTCTCAATGGGATGAAGATCTGGGGAGTTTCCAGGCCATGGACCCAAAATTTCAACGTTTTGGTCCCCGAGCCAATTAGTTATCACTTTTGCCTTATGGCACGGTGCTCCATCGTGCTGGAAAATGCATTGTTCTTCACCAAACTGCTGTTGGATTGTTGGAAGAAGTTGCTGTTGGAGGGTGTTTTGGTACCATTCTTTATTCATGGCTGTGTTTTTGGGCAAAATTGTAAGTGAGCCCACTCCCTTGGATGAGAAGCAACCCCACACATGAATGGTCTCTGGATGCTTTACTGTTGGCATGACACAGGACTGATGGTAGCGCTCACCTTTTCTTCTCCGGACAAGCCTTTTTCCAGATGCCCCAAACAATCAGAAAGAGGCTTCATCGGAGAATATGACTTTGCCTCAGTCCTCAGCAGTCCATTCACCATACTTTCTGCAGAAGATCAATCTGTCCCTGATGTTTTTTTTTGGAGAGAAGTGGCTTCTTTGGTGCCCTTCTTGACACCAGGCCATCTTCCAAAAGTCCTCGCCTCACTGCGCGTGCAGATGCGCTCACACCTGCCTGCTGCCATTCCTGAGCAAGCTCTGCACTGGTGGCACTCCGATCCCGCAACTGAATCCTCTTTAGGAGACGATCCTGGCGCTTGCTGGACTTTCTTGGACGCCCTGAAGCCTTCTTAACAAGAATTGAACCTCTTTCTTTGGAGTTCTTGATAATCCTATAAATTGTTGATTTAGGTGCAATCTTAGTAGCCACAATATCCTTGCCAGTGAAGCCATTTTTATGCAACGCAATGATGGCTGCACGCGTTTCTTTGCAGGTCACCATGGTCAACAATGGAAGAACAATGATTTCAAGCATCACCCTCCTTTTAACATGTCAAGTCTGCCATTCTAATCCAATCAGCCAACATAATGATCTCCAGCCTTGTGCTCGTCAACATTCCCACCTGAGTTAACAAGACGATTACTGAAATGATCTCAGCAGGTCCTTTAATGACAGCAATGAAATGCAGTGGAATTTTCATGGCAAAGAAGGACTCTGCAATTCATCCAATCACTGTTCATAACATTCTGGAGTATATCCAAATTGCTATTCTAAAAACTTAAGCAGCAACTTTTCCAATTTCCAATATTTATGTAATTCTCAAAACTTTTGGCCACGACTGTATAAGCATGTTGTCAAATCATTGTTAGAAAAGTAATCTTGCACTTGCTCGAATACAATCTTTTCCAATAATTTACTTAGAATAGGCAAAATGCTAATAGTCCTTCTATTTGGACCACAGAAAGTTGATTTTGTGTCTTTGGGTAAATGAATGATCTTGCCCTCCCTCCAAAGCTTTGGATACACATCAATAATCAGACATCTGGTGAATATGTTAGAAATTGGTTTTGAAATGAGTACAGCTGATAATTCCAACAACCTACTATCCAAGTTGTCTGTACCAGCAGATCCACCAACAATCAAAGATCTCAGCAGCAATTCCACCTGCACAACATTAACCTGATGAAATTCGAAATTACACAGTTTATCTTTCATAATAAAAAATGTTATCAGCTGATCGGAGTTGGAATCATCAGTACATTCCATTTTCTCTCTAAGTTTAGAAACCTTACTAACAAAATAATCATTGAAATAATTTGTCATCTGTGTTGGCTTAGTCAAATAAACTCCATTCAATTCAACGAAAGAATTACAGGTACATTTTTCCCCATGCTTTCATTAAGTACATTACATATTCTCTCACCATCAGTGCCACTATCTGAGATTCTCTTTTGAAAATATTTTTTTCTTTTTCACTCTGTTCACGTTGGACACATGATTCATTAAAGTAAAGTTTTCAGCCCTCAAGAGAGCCAGAAAGAACAGCAACCTTTTTAGCTTCATCCATTTGAGCCATTAAGCTCTTTAATTCAGAATCAACCCAAGGAGCACTTTTGGCTTTAACTGTAAATTTCTTCAGCAGGGCATGATTGTTAACAGCTCTCATTAAACGGTCCATAAATAAATTAAGGGAAGCATCCACATCATCAATGGCACATACCAAATCCCATTTAAGGTTATCCAGTTCATTTAGAAAACTCTCCTCTGTAAATGCCCTATAATTTCTTTTCATAAGGATTTTAGGACAGGCTCTAGGTAGCGTAGTTCTCTAGAGACAACAATATAGTTGTGATCACTAAAGCCAACTGTTACAGATACAGATGTTGAGCACATATCAGGATTATTAGTGTAAATGTGCTCAATATATTTTGATGTTAAAGATCCTGAGTTGTTACTAGAAATTATTGTGGGTTGATACATTAATTGAGACAAACCACAGGTGTTGGTCATAAATTTAAGCTTATTCTTCAGAGGACGATAGCCAGATAGCCAATCAATATTTAGATCACCCAGCAAGCATAGCTCTCTGTTTTCTTCAGTCACTTCGTCTAGCGCATTACATACACCATTTAAATACTCTGTCCTGGCACTAGGTGGCCTATAACAACAGCCAAGAATAATTGGTTTTAAATGTGGAAGTTGCTTCTATAACCATAACACCTCCACATCATCAACCAGTAAGTCATGTATGTATATGGCTACACCACCTCCCAATCTGTTTCGATCATGTCTTTAAATGGAAACCCCCCCCTATATCAACATCTGAATTGTCTATAGAGCTGTTAAGATGGGTTTCAGAATTCATAAGTATGTCTATTTTATTTGACTGCAAAAATAGGGAAAGGTCGTGAATTTTGTTCAATCGACTACATTTAATATGTGCAATGATTAAACCTTTAGGTAGTTTATTTATACTATTCATCATAGTTGAAGGTAAATAAGTACTATATTATGATAAGATGTATAATCTAATTGAAACGAATATCTTTTACCATTGGTAGTTCTTTCTTTTCCTTTTTACCTTTTCTTTCCCCCTTCTTTTTTTCCCGTCAAATAGGCTACATCAGACTTATTGGGTGTGCGCACAGAAACTCATTCATGTTCACGGCCACACCACCTCCATAAGTAAATAGATAGAACTGAATTTTAAAGCTCATTAGGCCAGTGACTGACTTTGTCCAGCCCTGGGGGTAATGATCAGTTTATCATACTTCAAGCTCGCTTTATCACCTCTCTCTGGCAGCTTTCAACTTCGGCCATAGCTCTTTTCTCCTCAGTTGCACAGCTTCAGAGAAATCTTCATTAATGTAGATCCTGGTGCCCTTTAATTTCTTGGCAGAATAAAGAATCAGTTCTCTGTCTTTAATGCGAAGTAGTTTGACAACAATTTTCCTTGGCCTTCCCCTCTCCTGGTACTGACCAAGTCTCTGGGCACGCTCAATATCCATATTTGTTCCATCCACACCCAAGTCTTTAGAAAGCCTTTCTCTAACTTTTTTCTCTGATTCACACATTTTCTCTCCTTTCTCGTCAGCAATGCCATTGATTAGAATGTTTGTTCTCCTGGTCTGGTTTTCAATGTAGTTCAGCTTGGTGAACATTGCATCCAATTCCTGCTTGGAAGTTGTTATGGTAGTCTCAAATGCCCTTATCTTTGCTTCAATCTTTTCAGCTCCTGTACATCTCTGATAACGTCATCCAATCTTTTGTTAGTTCCATCTATGATCAGCTGAAGGAAATTTGAAGTTGTCCTGCTGCTGCAGTAACATATCTTTATAGATCTCTCTCTGCTGCTTCACTAAAAGAGAGAGTACACTCATTGTGACGATAGCATCCTCCTCACAAAGGGATGTTTTAGCATTTTTAGGAGGCATGATGTATCTTACCAGGATGTACCAGAAGTTGATGAAAGTAGAAAATATTGATGGTGACAGTTCTGTTTGTCAAAGTCCTAGTAGGCCCAAAAGCCCATCCACTTGGGCCACAGCCACAAGCTAAGCAAATAGATGAGATATCATCCGCAATGTTGAGGCACGGTATAAATAAAATGCTACTAAAGTCAGTTACCCACTGGATTTGAGAGTACCAGAAAGGTGTGAAACAGTTCGTTCAACATTGGTTGGACAAAATGTGCTATTTAAATAAAGATTGATTAATTGATAAAACACCACATGGCCACTGTTAACACAGACGGCTGTAACACCATCCCCCTTAAGTTACAAAATACAGTATATAATTTTGTAAAACAAAAAAAAACACAAAGTGAAGACCAGAGGTCTGTGGAGAGCAAAGACCCGGAGGTCTGGCAAATGAAGGTGATGTTTCCCAGCCTGCAGTCCTTATATCACTGGGATGAGTGTCCTCTTAAGAGGTGACTTATAATAATTATAATAATAACGGCTTGCATTTATATAGCGCTTTTCAAGACCCTCAAAGCATTTTGTCCTATCAAAGACTTGATAGGACATGGCATAGTTGTCCAGCATCTGGAGCCCGAAGTGACCAGCAATCCAAGCAGTTCCTGCCTGCGGCAACACGCCACCAACTCTCTAAAGGAGTTCTGACAAAAACTTCTTCAAATGAAACATAGTTCCTTCAACTCTGATCTCCCAGATGCTTCTCCTCTACAGACTTAAGGGATTAATATCCTGAACGAGCCCCCACTTAAGTTACAACCCGGCTTGGCTAGGGAAGAGGGGAGTAACATAAACCCTGTAAGCAAGTGGCATAGGTGGAGCAACAAAAGCCAAACAACTACAAAAATAAAACAGAAACTGTCTCAAAAATGAACAGAAGGGCGGGGCTTAACATGCAGACAGAAAACACAAATTTAGATAACAAAATCTTTATAAAATCAGATGACTGAAACATAAAACACCACACAGCCACTGTCAACAGAGGCGGTCGTAACAGTCATTTCACATGATCGGCTCATAGTCTGCTCCATTGAAATGTGCTTATGGAACTCATGAGTCTTGTCTCATTTCTTGTTTCTCATATTTTAAACAACACTTACCCAGACTGGATCAAAACCACAGCCAATGGAAATAGGGTATAATATAAAGTCTTAAAAAATTATATATAATAATTTAATAATAATAAATTAAAACATGCATGAGTTTTCTTTTTTTACAATTATGTATTTTCATAATTCATCAAAGACAATTGACTCCTAAAGGGAAAAAAACTGGTATGCAAAGGTAAAGTACATGGTTTGCTTACAGGCTTAAAGTGATAGAAAGGGATGAAAGGGCACCCTTTGTTTGGAATGGAGGGATGAGTTGGAGGAAGTGTGACTCAAATCAAACTTTATTTATAAAGCGCTTTTCATACAAGCGTTGCAACTCAAAGTGCTTTACAGATTAAAATGACCCCACATAGACCATATTCCCATCCCTCACCCACAGATTTAAAAGCATGATCACAATTATACCCCCCCTCCCCCCAACCCAACTCCCATGCACACAAAGATTTAAGAACAACAATAAAAAGGACATAGAAAGGAGATTGGAACCAAGTGCAGATGACTCAGGTTAGGAAAGCCATCAAGGGAGACCTCTACGCCGGCAGCAGCAGATCAACCACAGCAGCTGAGGCACACAGGGCACCCAGAGGAGCCAAGGCCGAGACCCCCACCTCCACCCAAGCACCACCTGGAGAGCATCCAGGCAGCTACAGCCGACCACTGCTCCCGAGGCAGAGGGCACCCACAGAGGAAACACTGGCAGGAAGATTAAAACAGATTAAAGTCTAAAAATAATGGGAAATATATGATAAGACTACACAATAAAACACTGAACATATATATAATCAATTAAAAGCTCGGCTAAAAAGGTGAGTCTTGAGCCTGCTCTTAAAAACATGAACGTTCTCTGCGGCCCTGAGGTCCTCCTGCAGCCTGTTCCAAAGGTGAGGGCAAATATTAATGAAAAGACGCCTCGCCATGAGTGTCTCGACTCAGAACCTTCTAAATATGGCGTAATATTTGTGGCACCAACTTGAGCGTGGAGTGATCAATCTGCGTGAGCAGTGAGACTGATCTGAAAACACATATCTATGTGAACGAACAATAACACCTGCTCTGTGCATGTGCGACACTGTCATTCGTTTGTTCAGTATTTTGATATGCTGGTTGTGATTGGTGGATTTTCACCCCAGCAAACGCAGTACTTCCACAGAATACTCTACATGAAAAAGATCTGTCTGTGATTGCCTGGTGGTGGGGTTCATTTACATATAACTGAAGTTGCGAGCAGAGATAGGCCTGATTTATCAATATTCCAAATAAAGAGTGCAAAATTGCTTGCGCCGTAAATAAATTGCGTGAAGAGCGTGTTCCTGATTTGTAGGTGATTTACTAAGATTGTGTGCGCAAATCATAACAGGCGCAAAGAGCAGAATTCAAATGAGAACTTTGCGTTCACTGCTGTGCGCCAGCCTTTCTGCTCCATCCACTGCACCACAGTCAGCTTAGTCCTAAGATCATCCATATTCTACTAATGCTGAAATCACCGCACTTTATCATGGCCTCTATGAAATGTCAAGTTGCAGTACAACCTACTCATATTCATAAAAAAAAATATTCTAACAGGTCAACTTGAATCATTTACTCTGATCAGATACAAACCCATTGTACTAGATATGCTTGTGGTACTAAATGAATGGTAAAACGTGGGAACACAAACTTACTGCAAAAATCTGCTGTCTACAGAACATCTCAGGAAGGGGATAAATTATCTAAAAATATTAGCGAACTAAAGAGAATGTATTCTTTAAAAAGGTATTAAAATCTAATTTTAGCTTTGGATCTACCTGAATGTCTCAGGTATTTTATTGACGGTTGGAAATTTACAAGTTAATTACATCTGGCTTTTGTATGTAATCTGAATTTTGTTTTTAAAATGTCACATATGTAATTTTCATTGTGGTATTGTACATGATTATTACATTTTATTAATTGGACCCCAGGAAGATGAGTAACTGCTCCGGTGGAAACTAATGAGGATCCAAATAAATAAACAAATAAACAGCAGGAGCAGACGCGTTGAGAGTGCAGTGAGTTATGATGCGTCTTTGGAAAAACAAATTGACATAACTGTCAGGTTTATGGCCATTAGACTGTTAATTACTATTAGCTTAGAATGTGTGTGAATTATATTTTTTGTTTGTCAGTAATAAACGTATGTTGAATCATGGTGGTGCAAAGTTAAGTCATGCCTTTCAGAGGCGGTAAAAATAAGCGCTAAAACAGCCGGCGAATAGTTTCACGTTTGATAGATCACACTGTGGTGGAACACCTAATTATTTGCATGTTCTCCTCCCAATATTTTGCGCCTTCAGACAGAAACGCCCACATTGCATATTCATCAAGGGCAAAAGCGCTAAATGGATTGCAGGCTTCTTGCTGCAGGTTTAACAGGTGCAGTCCTCCCTGTGCCTGCTTAGTCAATCTCCCGCTGCATGTTTTTGCTCACGCTGTGAAGTTTGCACACGTTTTAACAGGCGCAAACCTTTGATAAATCAGGGCCATATAGTCCTCTATGATCCTGGAAATATTACGTTTGAAACAGACTTTTCTGTAATTGATTATGATCATACGGTTCCTCTGTCATCCACCAGGGGGTGCTGCCGCCGCTTCCCATAGCCCCTCTACAGTAAACTTAGCCCAAGCAATAAACAAAGTTGCATTAAATTCAATTACGTTTGTCTAGAAAGAGGTCAACAGGTGAAATACATGTTCTCACTTTACCAGTTGAATATTTGTGTAGCAGTTCTTACTGATGTCTGTGGTGTTGATTAAATGCTCCTGCTTCCTGAAACTGTAAATAAGATCAAGCTCCTGATAACAGACGCTGTTATATGGGTTGTGTTTTCCTCTTCTAAGTTCCTTTTGCCTTTTCCAGATAGCGGCACCAACCTCTACAGGAAGCCTCCCATCTACAAACAGGGTGAGCTCTTGTTTCTCTGCTTCTCTTTTCTAAGAAGCGGTTATTGCTGCTGCTGTCGTCACTCAGCTGCTTCTCCTCGTCGCCCTGCAGAGCTTCACAAACACTCGGAGGGCAGCGGGGTCATTCAGTCGGCCAAGTTTCCTGCCGCCCAGCCTCCAGACCCCAACCTGCCCTCCAAGATTGAGACAGAGTACTGGCCCTGCCCACCCTCACTGGCTGCCATGGGTAACACACACACATCCCAGTCATCAACAGTGAACACTCAGATGGTGAGCAGCTTTAACACCAAGTGTGACCTTTCACAGAGATCGAGTGGAGGAAGAAGAAGCTGCAGGAAGAAGATGAGTTTGAAGACGTGACAGAAGAAGACCAGATGCAGGAGCTGCAGCAGGAGCAGGAGCTGGAGAAGGTTTGGGGACCCCCTTCCCCCCTTTTCCCCCACACCATGCTGACCCTGATCATATCTGCTCTAACCCAGTTATTATTTACCCCAGTTTAAACTGATGCATTTGAACTGTTGTATTTCCAAATGTGGAATCATTGCAGAGCAAGCACATTTTTTTTTTAATTGGGAACTTTAACTATTCCACCAAAGCTCAAAATTATGAAAAATGATTCACCATTTTGGCTTTTTTGTCATTTGTCAATGTTTTGAGTCATCAAACTACTTATAGTATAGTATGATGTTCAGTATGAAATACATGCTGAAAAAATGTAAAAAGCATTTGTGAAATTATTTCATTTATTAAGAGAAAAAACTTTCCAAACCAACCTGCTCCTATAAGGAAATCACAAACATTTAATGGCAGTTTTTGCTGCACAACCAGTCCTAAGGTTTAGGGGTAGCGGAGGTGTAGCAGAGGTCATGCTACAATTTTTTTATTGTCGGTCATTTTGACTGACTGGGTAAAAAAAATCTGGTCATAATGTGTTTTTACCTGTGAATTTTTTTAAATTATATTAACATATTCAGTAGTATTTAATTTTCATTAGTTTGATTTAATATTAAATCTGAACAAACTGAACAGAGAATAAACATCGTACCATCACACATCGAGCAGATTAATAGGTTACATGTATTAATTATGAAAATTTCATCTGCAGTGGCGTGAATACTCCACATGGAGCTGAACTGCGCTTCTGCGTAATGGAGGCTGAATCTGCGCTCTGTTACCGCACTGGAGACTGGAATTACAAGCGCCACAAGCCAAAGTTTTGAAGTGATCAGAATTCTTTAGACTCTCTGAATGGCAGCTTTTCTGATCGCTTCAACAGGAGGAAATCCCAGTGTATGTGCTCATTCTGCATCAGTAATTAAGCTGGAGCGATCTATCACAGTCTGTGTCTGGTGGACACTGGCGGTGAGGGATGCTGTTGAGCTGAAGAAGGAGTCCCATCAGGTCTTTTTGGCCTGTGCGATCCCAGAAGCAGCAGATGGGTACAGGCAGCCCAAGCGGAATGCGACTCGGATGGTCGCTGAGGCAAAAATTAGGGCATGGGTGGAGTTTGGTGTGGCCATGGAGAACGACTTCCATATGGCTTTGAGGCGATTCTGGTCTACCATCCGGCATCTACGGAGGAGGAAGCAATGCACCACCAACACTGTTTATAGTGGGGATGGTGTGCTGTTGAACTCGACTTGGGACGTCTTGGTTCAGTGGGAGTAGTACTTCGAAGACCTCCTCAATACCACCTGCATGCCTTCCAATCTGGAAGTAGGGTATGAGGACTTTGGGTCGAGATGGTTAAAAAGCTCCTTGGTGGCAAGACACCAGGGGTGGATGAGATTCGCCCAGAGATCTTTAAGGCTCTAGATATTGGGGCTGTGTTGGTTAACATGGCTCTGTAATATTGTGTGGACACTGGGGGCAGTTCCCTTGTATTGGCAGACTGGGGTCGTGGTCCCCCTATTTAAAAAAGGGGACCGCAGAGTGTGTTTCCCCTATAGGGGGATCATACTTCTAAGCCTCCCTGGAAAGGTCTGTTCAGGGGTTTTGGAAAGGAGGGTCAAAAGGATAGTCAAATCTTGGATCCAGGAGGAATAATGCGGTTTTCCTCCTGGCCATGAAACAGTGGACCATCTCTACACCCTAAGCAGGGTCCTGGGGGTTGCATGGTAGTTCGCCCAACATTAGTTTTGTGAACTTGGAGAAGGTTCAATTCAATTCAGTTTATTTATATAGCGCCAATTCACAACAGATGTCATCTCAAGGCACTTAACAAGAAGTCATTTCAATACATTTATACAAACATTCCAATCAGGTAAAGTTTCCTATTTAAGGAATCCCAGCAGATTGCGTCAGTCATTGGCGTGAGGTTGGGCCCCGTTGATGCAGACTTTCCAACCACAGCAATCCTTCAGCAATCCCTCATACTGAGCAAGCATGTAGCGACGGTGGAGAGGAAAAACTCCCCTTTAACAGGAAGAAACCTCCAACAGAACCAGGCTCAGTAGGAGCGGCCATCTGCCACGACCGTCTGGGGGTTTGAGAAGACAGAGCAGAAACACAGAAGGAACAGAAGATCTGAAATAAGAGAACTTTCTATGTTACAGAAAGTAAAAAGTTGATGACAGGACACAGTGGATGTTCAGTTACTGGGATGATCATACCAGTCGATGCCCCCCATCCAACAGGGCATTGCAGCCAAGCAGGATACCAGACCAGGTATATATTCTAACACTGAGAGAGAACACAAAGTTAACAGTCGAAATAGCAGGATGTACTTTAATACAACTGGAGAGTAGTAGTAGAAAAGGAAGTAGCCTGATAACTAAAAGATCTGCCTCCCATTCTACTTTTAGAAATCCTAGGAACTACAAGTAAACCTGCAGTCTGAGAGCGAAGGGCTCTGTTAGGAACATAAGGAACAATTAGATCTCTGATGAATGATGGAGCTTGATTATTAAGGCTTTGTATGTAAGAAGAAGGATCTTAAATTCTATTCTGGATTTAACAGGGAGCCAATGAAGGGAAGCTAAAACAGGAGAAATGTGATCTCTCTTTTTAATATTCATCAGAACTCTTGCTGCCGCATTTTGGATCAACTGAAGGCTTTTAATGGCATTTTGTGGACTACCTGATAGTAAAGAATTACAGTAGTCCAGCCTTGAGGCAACAAATGCATGGACTAGTTTCTCAGCATCACTCCTGGACAGGATGTTTCTAATTTTAGCAATATTCCGGAGGTGAAAGAAGGAAATCCTAGAAACTTGTTTAATATGGGATTTAAATGTCAAGTCTTGGTCAAAAATAACGCAGAGGTTCTTTACGTTATTACTGGGGGCCAATTTAATGCCATCCAGATGAAGTGATTGACTAATCAGTTTCTTTTTTAGAACTTCTGGTCCAAAGACAGCAACTTCTGTCTTGTCAGAATTTAAAAGCAAAAAGTTTAGAGTCATCCATGTTTTTATGTCTTCCAGACATGCCTGTAATCTACCTAACTGACTGGGTTCATCAGGATTTATGGATAAATATAGTTGTGTATCATCTGCATAGCTGTGGAAATTTATCCCATGCTGTCTAATGATTCTACCAATTGGAAGCATATATATGGTGAAAAGAATTGGTCCAAGGACAGAACCCTGCAACATGTTCGAGCCTTTCTAAGAGAATATTATGATCGACTGTGTCAAAAGCAGCACTGAGATCTAACAAAACCAGAACAGACACAAGTCCATCATCTGAGGCCATGAGAATATCATTAGTAACCTTCACCAGTGCTGTTTCTGTGCTATGATGAGCTCTAAAACCTGACTGAAACTCTTCAAACAGCTCGTTACTGTTTAGATGCTCACAGACTTGATTAGCAACAAGTTCTCAAGGATTTTGGATAAGAAAGGAAGGTTAGATATAGGTCTGTAATTCACCAAGTCATCTTGATCAAGGGAAGGTTTCTTGAGTAAAGGTTTAATTACAGCTATTTTAAATTCTTGTGGTACGTATCTGTTTACTAAGGATAGATTCATCATATCCAAAAGGGGGCCAGGAACCAAATGGAACACTTCTTTAAATAATTTGGTTGGGATTGGGTGCAACATACAAGTTGAAGGTTTAGATGAGGGTAATATTTTTGATAATTCCGAAAGCTCGACTGAATCAAAACAGCCTAAGCAAAAATGAGGTTCTACAGTTCTTTCCGATGCTGCCTCATTTACTGAGGAAGAAGTAATCATGTTTGGGAGGATGCCAATGATTTTATTTTTAATAGAATTACTTTTATTGATGAAGAATCCCATACAATCATCATTGCTAAGAGCTGGGGGAATAGTTGGCTCAACAGAGCTATGACTGTGTAAGTTTGGCAACTGTACTAAAAAGAAACCTAGGATTGTTTTTATTCGCCTCTATTAATGATGAAAAATATGCTGTTCTAGCTTGTCGAAGGGTCTTTTTTTACAGCAGTAGACTGTTATTCCAGGTTAAATAGGAATCCTCTAGATGTGTAGAGCGCCATTTTCTCTCCAACTTCCTAGTATTCTGCTTTACAGTATGCAGCTCTGCGTTAAACCAAGGAGTCAGCCTCCTATAGGTGTGCGATTGTGTCCCTCAGGGAGTCTTGTGTGGGGTATTCCGAGAGCATGGGGTACCAGACCCCTTGATACGGGCTCATAGGTCCCTGTACGACCGATGTCAGAGCTTGGTTCGCATTGCCGGCAGTAAGTTGGGCTTTTTTCTGGTGAGAATTGGACTCCGCCAAGGTTGCCCTTTGTCACAGATTCTCTTCATAACTTTTATGCACAGGATTTCTAGGCGTAGACAAGGTGTTGAGGAGATCCGTTTTGATGGCCTAAGGATCGAGTCTCTGATTTTTACAGATGATGTAGTTCAGTTGGTTTCATCAGGACATTATCCACAGCTTTTGCTGGAGCGGTTCGCAGCTGAGTTTGGAGGGACCGGGATGATAATCAGCACCTCCAAATCCAAAACCATGGTCTTGACCCAGAAGAGTAGAGTGCCTTCTCTGGTTCAGGTATGAGGTCCTGCCCCAAGTAGAGGTATTTAGGTGTCTGGGGGTCTTGTTAACGAATGAGGGAAAATAGAGTGAGAGATTGATAGGTGGATCAGGGCTGCATCTGCAGTAATGCGGGCACTGTCTGTCATGGTGAAGAGAGACCTAAGCCATAAGGCGAAGCTCTCGATTTACCGTTCGATCTACGTTCCTACCCTCATCTATAGTCACGATCTTTGGGTAGTGACCGAAAGAACAAGATCATGGATATAAGCACATCAAGAGGAGCTAGTTGAGGTGGCATGGGCATCTGGTTAGGCCTCCTGGATGCCTCCCTGGTGAGATGTTCCAGGCATGTCCCTCCAGGTAGAGACTCAGGTAGACCCGGGACACGCTGGAGAGACTATGTATCTGGGCTGACCTATGAACGCCTTGAGGTTCCCCCTGAGGAGCTGGCCCAAGTGGCTGGAGAGAGGGAAGTCTGGGTACTCTGCTTAAGCTGCTGCCCTGGCCTGATCCCGAAAAAGCAGAAGAAAATAGATGGATGGAAGAATAGAATAGAATACAAAAGAATAGACTTTTATTGTAATTGCACGAAGCAATTAAATTGCGGGTGGACTGCTAGCAACAGTGCACAAGACATTTTCAAGATCTAAAATCTGAAATAAAGAATATCAAATACATAAATTAACAAGCCAAAAACAAGTATAAGAAAGAATACAAGTGAGCCAGAGAATTTAAAAAAAAGTGTGTTGCGCAGTAGTAGTTTACAAATGGATATGGAAGGAAGGCTAAGGGACATTCATCCAAGTATTAGTAGAGGTTTATATTTAAGTTTCAGACCATATGTATATTTTTCACTCTGGATGGGTGAAAATCTACAATAACTTAAAACTTGTGCTCAAATTGTTTATTTAAACAAATATTGAAGTTGTTTGTGGTATAATGACCCTGGAAAACAGCGGTTCAAATGTGTCATAAAGTGTCTAAATTATTAAGACAGGCTTACAATGAGTGTATGTAAACTTCTCACCAGGGCTGTAAGTGTCTTTCATTAAACCTTTTCTACTTACTCATCCTCAACCATCCAACAGTGTGTGTGTATATACCTACCTTATACCTACGGCCTCTTTCAGATCAAGTCTAACCTGGGCCGTCTGATCCTGAAGGAGGAGAAGGAGAAAGGCGTTCACACCAGGAGGAAGACGCAGTCTCTGCCTGACAGAACGCACATGCACAGCAGTAAGCCAATCAGTTGTCTTACATGTTTCAGGTTCAGCTGCAGGACCTCTCAGATACCACTCTGTTTCTCATCAGCAGGTTTGTTAGTTAGTGCATCAAAATCTCCTTCACGCTCCGTCCTAACCAGAGTAAGTGTCGCGGCTTGCTTACTGGCCAACAGCGTCAGATTTGGGCCACCATGTTTGTTTGCTCCATTTATCTGGAACGTGTCCTGTCATGTTTTTCCTAGATGCAGTCAGCGGAGTTTTCCACAGATGGAGATAAAGGAAGGCCAGGTGGGAGCCATCACTTTTATTTGAAGGCCAATTGTTTGTGTGTGTGTGTATATATATATATTCAGATATATATATATATATATTCAGATATATATATATATATATATATATATATATATATATATATATATATATATATATATATATATATATATATTCATATATATATATATTCATATATATATATATATATATATATATATATATATATATATATATATATATATATATATATTCAGAGAGAGAGAGAGAAAATTGCTGTAATCAAAGAATTCTTTGAAAAATGTATTTTTATCAATCAACAAAAAGCAGTGAATGAGCAAAAGAGAAATCTAAATCAAATCAAAAGCATCGATTCTTCTAGCTACACTTGCACACAGTTTTTGAAGGAACTCAGCTGGTAGGTTGTTCCAAACATCTTGGAGAACGAACCACAGATCTTCTGTGAATGTAGGCTTCCTCGCGTCCTTCTGTCTCTTCCTGTAATCCCAGACACGCTCCATGATGTTGAGATCAGGGCTCTGTGGAGGCCATACCATCACTTCCAGGACTACTTGTTCTTCTTTACGCTGAAGACAGTTCTTAATGACTGCGGCGTATGTTTGTGGTCATTGTCCTGCTGCAGAATACATTTTAGGTCAGTTATACACCTCCCTGATGGTATTGCATGATGGATAAGTATCTTCCTCTCAGCAATTAGAACACCATTAACCCTGACCAAATCTCCAACTCCATTTGCGGAAATGCAGCCCCAAACGTTCAAGAAATGATTACTAGCCTTTGAACTCTTCCACATTTTGTCGCGTTACAGCCACAACCTTTAACGTGTTTTATTAGGCGTTTATGGGATAAACCAACACAAGGAGGAGCATAGACTTCCACAATTCTTTGCAACTAACAATCTGAAAAGTGTGGTGTGCTTTTGTACTCAGTTTAGGACTAGACTTTGACTGGGCCATCTTGAAATATAAATACAGATCTAAAACAGGAGTGTTCAACTCAAGGGCCGGTGTCTTGCCAGTTTTAGATTAGTGTCTGCTCCAACACAGCTGATTCAAATGGTCCAACTATCTCTTCAGCAGGTCCATGTTCATCAGAGGTCTGCTATCAAGCCATTATTTGATTCAGATGTGTTGAACCAGGGAAGAAAACTACAACATGCAGGATACCTGCCCTTGAGGACTGATTTTGGACACTCCTGATTGAAACCCTTCCATTGTAATTCTGGCTGTACGTTTAGGGTTATTTTCCTGCTGAAAGGAGAACATCAGTCCTGGTCTTTTACAGACTAACAGGTCTTGTTCTGTACTTAGCGCCATACGTCTTCCCATCAATTATTATGCTGTCCTGTCAACATATTCCCACCCAGATCTAGATTTTTTGTGGTTGGTCATTTTGATTGACGTCAAAAATCATTTGACATGATAATAAGGACATATTCAGTAGTATTTGATTTTTATTCATTTAAATTATTATTCAATCCAAACAAACTGAACAGAGAATCCACATCAGGCAGATTAATATGCTACATGTATTAATTATGAACATTTCACCTGCTGTGGCCTGAATTGTGCTCCTGCTTGTGCATAATGGAGGCTGAATCTGCGCTCTGTTACCGCACTGAAGACTGGCGCCACTTCAGCCAAAGTTTTGAAATCAGGGAATATTGATCAGAAAGACTCTGAACAAAGACTTTTCTGATGGCTTCATTGGGAGGAAATCCTACAGCATGTGCTCCCTCTCCATCAGAGTGTGTCCAGTGGTCTCACAGAATTATCGTGGTCCTCCTGGACTCAGATGGACTCCGTCTACCAAATAGCTGACTTTAAAAGGCAATCGGTTGCACTGGATTTATTTAGGGGTATCAAAACAAACGCGTCTGAATACAAAAGAAAGTCATTTTTTTCAATTGTACTATGAATGAGGTTTGTGGCTTTCTTTCTACTTCACAGTGATGCACTAGTTTGTGTTGGTCTGGCTCATTGGAGCCCAATAAACAACACTGTAGTTTGTGTCCAAATGTGGAGAACATGTCAAGGTGTGGATTCTTTTCCAGAGTCCTGTACTTTCAGTAACACCTCTAATCCTGAAGCTCCTCATGGGGAGTGTAAACTCCCGTCTCTGTGGCAATGACTTCATTTCCTGTTCTCATCCTCTGCTTGTCCTTTCTTTTTATGTCCTGGTGTCTTTGCAGCTGATCAGGTAAGTTTGTGTTCACATGTGTGTTTATGTGCATGACTGCTTCAGTGTCCCGCTGCACGAATCTTTCCACAATACATTTCTGAATCCACTTCTGAACCAACTGAAATCAATTTTTTTGAAGGTTTTTAAAAGGTGAAACAATAGTTTAGGTTCAAGAATCATTTTCTCTTTTTATTGTTAATAAGTTCATTTATTTGGTGTAAAAAGGAACATTTATTTATTACCTCAATTCATCTTTTCATTCATTCTTTCTTTTTCTAATTTAATTAATCACCATTTATTTACACTGTTATAGCATTTCTGTATTTTTTCCTATTCTTTCAGTTTTCTTAGGATTTTTCTGGCTTCCATGTTCAAGAGAAACACTAGGCTTTTACTGCATTATTGTTTTTAAAAGATTGTTTTTAATTCCTCGTTTTGTATTTTGTTTTATGTTTTACTCTATGGTACAGTTGGTTGATAATCCAAAGCTTGTCAGTGGTTTCTGAAACAACAGCATACAGCTTTTGAGTTGTGAGAAACATGACTAGTTATGATGCTGTGAGGTGATAAAGAAACTGCAGTTTAAACTGTTTTACATGAAACAGTCGTAGGGCGTCAAAACATGATCAGCTCAACCTCAATGAAAAAGCTGATTTAGACACTGTAAATTTGAGAAAAAAAATAGTAAATTCAAAAAATTTATTTTATTTTTAATTAAAGAATTAACTATAAACCTAAAAATGTAACCAAAGAAAGAAATTCCTCAAATGAAACTATGGGGCTCGCCTCATCTTCGGCAGAAATGATGTCACCCTAACCTCTGAGCCAAAGAAAAGCTTCTGAAAAAAAACCTGAATTTGTGACTGCATAAATGACACATCACACAACTGAACCTACCACAGATAAATGATTGTCTGCCATTCCAGCATTTGTTCATCATGTTCATCAGCAGAGGCAGGGTCATCCAACTCTCCGGTGCCAACAACAAAAGCCCGTTCTCGGGTGGAAATGATGTCAACCAACTTCTGTTAATCATGCCCTTGGTAGCCAATGGGCTCTAAGCCCGCCCCCACGTCAAATCAGGTTCAGCTCCAAAAACCAAACAGTCTGAATTGAAAGTGTAAGCTGAGGACTGAAAACGAAGGGAAAGAGAAATGTAAAAACTGTCATCGATCTGAAAATAAAAATAGCAGTTTTCACCAATAAACAAAGGAAAATGATTTCATGAATGCAGCTTAGGCAAGACAAAGCAAGGTAACTTTATTTGTATCGCACACTTTCAACAAGAAGTCAATTAAAGGTGCTTTGGGTGATTAGGGAATAAAATAAAAGCAGCAATAATATAAGAATAAAAGCATAACATGATAAAAGCATAACACACAAAACATATGACCCATTTAAACATATGACATTCCAGCTATTATTAATCTCTTACTCAGAGGCAGCTCTAAACAGATTGGTTTTTAGCTCTGATTTAAAAGGAACTCAGTGTTTCAGCAGCTTTGCAGTTGTCTGAGAGCATAGAAACTGAAAGCGGCTTCTTCGTGTTTAGTTCCAATTCTAGGGTTGATTAGTAGGCTAGAGTTGGAAGACCTGAGTGGTCTGGAGGTTTGGTATAGTGACAACAAGTCTTCCACATACTTTGGTGCTAAGCAATTCAGTGATTTATAAACTAGTAAAAGTATTTAGAAGTCTATTCTCTGAGCTACAGGGAGCCAGTGTAAGGACTTTAGAACTGGGGTGATGTGCTCTACTTTCCTGGTTCTAGTGAGGAACACGAGCAGCAGTGTTCTGGATCAGCTGCAGCTGTCTGATTGACTTTTTAGGCAGACCTGTGAAGACGCTGTTGCAGTAATCAATCCGACTAAAGATAAACACATGGATGAGTTTTTCTAGGTCCTGTTGCGACATCAGTCCTTTAATCCTAGAAATGTTTTTCAGATGATAGAAGGCTGACCTTGTTATTGCCTTTATGTGACCCTGGAGGTTCAGGTCTGAGTCCATTACTACACCTAGGTTACGAACCTGATCAGTAGTTTCTACCTGTATTAACTGAAGCTGTGTGCTGACTCTTGATCGTTCCTCTTTAGGTCCAAAAGTAATTACTTCAGTTTTGTTTCTGTTCATCTGGAGAAAGTTATGGCACATCCATCCATTGATTTGGTCGATGCATTTGATTTAGGGTTTGAATGGGTTCATAGTCACCTGGTGACATTTTAATGTAAAGCTGAGTGTCATCCGCGTAGTTATGGTAACTAATCTTATTGGATGTTATAATCTGGGCTAGTCGGAGCATGCAGATATTGAATAGGGGGGGCCCTAAGATGGAGCCTTGGGGCACCCCACATGTGATTTCTGTTTGTTCTGATGAAAAGTTTCCTATTGAAACAAAGAAGTCCCTGTTCTTTAGGTAAGACTCAAACCAGCCAAGTACTGTACCAGAGAGTCCGACCCAGCTCTCTAGTCGTTCCAATAGTATATCATGATCAACACTGAGGTCCAACAGAACCAGCACTGTGGTTCTACCACACTCTGTATTTATGCGGATGTCATTGAATACTTTGACGAGGGCGGCCTCAGTGCTGTGGTGAGCACAGAAACCAGACTGAAAAACATCAAAGTGGTTGGTCATTGTTAACAAGCTATTTAACTGTTGAAACACAACTTTGGTTGTAAATTTTATATAAATATATATTTAAAATTCTGATTTTCAATTCATTTTTTTGGAATTCTTTTGTTTGGTCACAGTTTATTGTAAACTTATTAAAAACTTCAATAAAGGATTTTCTGGGTGTAGAAGTGAAGGATTCTGGGAATGTATTTTTGCCTGTTCTGCTTCCTGTTAAATAGTCTTATGTCTCTTTGGGTCATATTGACCTTGCTCCACGCACCTGATGTCAGGGCAAACAGTCTTCGTCCCTTCAGCTTCCTAAAGGTGTTCAGCCAGTTCCTTCCTTCCTTCCATCCTTCCATCCTTCCATCCATCCATCCATCCATCCATCCATCCATCCAGAAGGAACAGCCTCTCTACTCCTAGAGGATGGAGCTCCTCACCTTTTATCTAAACCAGCAACATACACCCAAACACCATATGAAGGAAGCTTATTTCACCCGACCCAGAATCATGCAACTTGGATATTACAGGGAAACTAGTTAATCTTCAACTTTAGTTTGGAGAGGACTTACAGAACCAAATTTGATGTGTTTGTGTTAAAAGTGGATTCTAACAGTGTGACACAGCTCCCTTATTCTGCTCAACAGCGGCATAGCTCAGCTTTCTCAGCCATGCTCTTTGTGTATCTCATATTTTAGCCGCTGTTGGACAGAGTGTGACTGAAATGTGTGTGTGTGTGTGTGTGCGTGTGTAGAATGGAGAGACCCGGAGAGAGCGCATGGATAGAGGGAACTCCCTGCCGAGTATCCTGGAGCAGAAGGTGAGATCTGCTGGAAAGGGATGAGCTCCTGGGATAAAAACCAGAAAAACCAATTATAAAGTCATGTAAAGTTGTAAAATGTAAAGTGATTGTAATTTAACCAGAAACTAGAAGAAATAGCAGAAAATGAATCTGCACCTTTTTGGGTGAGTGGTGGAATGAAATTCAATGACCGAGAGGATAGAAATGTTACATTTTAAAAAACATAAACTATGGACATTTCCTGCTTTGAGTTCATTTCTATGCAAGCAAATTAAAGGGACAAGGGGAAACAAGGAACTCCCCTCCCTTCCCTGGAGATGTTGAGACTTTAATAGTCAAGAGCTCAGAAATTTAAAATGGGGTCCGGCCAGGAACAGATGTAAAAATAAGACCTAAAGTTTTAAAATGGATCCTGTAGAAACAGGAAGCCAATGGAGAGAGGCCAGTAGTATATGGCAGTGCTTCCTGGTGCCAGTTAGCAAGTGTGCCGCTGCATTCCGGACCAACTGGAGGCGATACAAGGAGGACTGGTCCAGGCCAAGGTAGAGAAAGTAATCCAACTGGCAGGGAAACAAACAGATGGATGACATGTTCAAAGACATCAGAATTGCTTAACCTTAAATAACTACCTTAAATGATAGAAATCTGATTGGAGTACTGCACTCACATGTATATTAAACTTAAAAGAACAATCTAAAACCACTGAGGTTTTTTACACAGGGTTTCAAAAAAGGAGAACAAGGATCATGAGGATCTAAAAGATCAGGATTGCCAAAAAGTAAAATCTCATTCTTTAGATCATTGACTTTAAGGAAGTTGATAGACATCCGCTGTTTAATATCCTTCAAGCAATCCAGTAAAGAACCAATGGAGTTTCCGTCTCTGTCAGGTTTAATGGGCAAATAAATTTGAAGGTCATCACCAAAGCAGTGGAAGGTGATATTATACTTTGAAAAGGGAACCTACTGGCACCATATACAAAGAAAAAAGCACTGGACCCAAAATGGAGCCCTGAGGTACACCACTGGTCACAGGTACAATTTTAGAGGTGAAAGGGTTCAGATTAACAAAACAAAAAACCCTAGTAAAACAATTTCTTTCTACTTTCAGCTTAGAAATAAAAACTCTAACATGAATGGGTGACAGGCTGAGTGAGATGTGTTCAAGCCCAGTAGGCTTACAGGAAAAATAAAACGGCTATAAAGTGCCTTGCAATATATACAGGGGCTTGCAAAAGTATTCGGCCCCCTTGAACTTTTCCACATTTTGTCACATTACAGCCACAAACATGAATCAATTTTATTGGAATTCCACGTGAAAGACCAATACAAAGTGGTGTACATGTGAGAAGTGGAACGAAAATCATACATGATTCCAAACATTTTTTGCAAATAACTGAAAAGTGGGGTGTGTGTAATTATTCAGCCCCCTGAGTCAATACTTTGCAGAACCACCTTTTGCTGCACTTACAGCTGCCAGTCTTTTAGGGTATGTCTCTACCAGCTTTGCACATCTAGAGACTGAAATTCTTGCCCATTCTTCTTTGCAAAACAGCTCCAGCTCAGTCAGATTAGATGGACAGCGTTTGTGAACAGCAGTTTTCAGATCTTGCCACAGATTCTCGATTGGATTTAGATCTGGACTTTGACTGGGCCATTCTAACACATGGATATGTTTTGTTTTAAACCATTCCATTGTTGCCCTGGCTTTATGTTTAGGGTCGTTGTCCTGCTGGAAGGTGAACCTCCGCCCCAGTCTCAAGTCTTTTGCAGACTCCAAGAGGTTTTCTTCCAAGATTGCCCTGTATTTGGCTCCATCCATCTTCCCATCAACTCTGACCAGCTTCCCTGTCCCTGCTGAAGAGAAGCACCCCCAGAGCATGATGCTGCCACCACCATATTTGACAGTGGGATGGTGTGTTCAGAGTGATGTGCAGTGTTAGTTTTCCGCCACACATAGCGTTTTGCATTTTGGCCAAAAAGTTCCATTTTGGTCTCATCTGACCAGAGCACCTTCTTCCACATGTTTGCTGTGTCCCCCACATGGCTTGTGCCAAACTGCAAACGGGACTTCTTATGGTTTTCTTTTAACAATGGCTTTCTTCTTGCCACACTTCCATAAAGGCCAACTTTGTGCAGTGCATGACTAATAGTTGTCCTATGGACAGATTCCCCCACCTGAGCTGTAGATCTCTGCAGCTCGTCCAGAGTCACCATGGGCCTCTTGGCTGCATTTCTGATCAGCGCTCTCCTTGTTCGGTCTGTGAGTTTAGGTGGACGGCCTTGTCTTGGTAGGTCTACAGTTGTGCCATACTCCTTTCATTTCTGAATGATCGCTTGAACAGCGCTCCATGTGATGTTCAAGGCTTGGGAAATCTTTTTGTAGCCTAAGCCTGCTTTAAATTTCTTAATAACTTTATCCCTGACCTGTCTGGCGTGTTCTTTGGACTTCATGGTGTTGTTGCTCCCAACATTCTCTTAGACAACCTCTGAGGCCGTCACAGGGCAGCTGTATTTGTAATGACATTAGATTACACACAGGTGCACTCTATTTAGTCATTAGCACTCATCAGACAATGTCTATGGGCAACTGACTGCACTCAGACCAAAGGGGGCTGAATAATTACGCACACCCCACTTTTCAGTTATTTATTTATAAAAAATGTTTGGAATCATGTATGATTTTCGTTCCACTTCTCACATGTACACCACTTTGTTTTGCTCTTTCACGTGGAATTCCAATAAAATTGATTCATGTTTGTGGCTTTAATGTGACAAAATGTGGAAAAGTTCAAGGGGGCCGAATACTTTTGCAAGCCACTGTATATATATATATATATATATATATATATATATATATATATATATGTATATATGTATATATATATATATATATATATATATATATATATATATATATACATATATACATATATATATATATATATATATATATGTATATATGTATATATATATATATATATATATATATATATATATATATATATATATATATGTATATATATATATACACGTTTGAAACATTTAGTCAGGTTACAGCCACAAACCTAGTCCACTGAGATATGGAGAATGTCTTTTAATTAATATTCAAATTAATGTTCAAATTTTGTCCCAGATTGTGATCTAGATCTAGGTCTGGACCGACCCAGCCTGTCTCCAGCCTTCTGCAGCCTCTAATAGGAGTTCTTTTGTATTTAGCTCATCCATCCTCCCATCAACTCTAACCAACTCTGCTGAATAAAAACATCCCCACAGCATGATGCGGCTACCATCATGTTTCACAGTGGGGATGGTTGCGATGTCTCTTGCATGTCATGTTGGGAAACTGCAAACAGGCTACTAAAGGCTTTCTAAAGGCAATGGTTGCTTTCTTCCTGCCACTCTTTAATTTAGGCCAATACACAACTACTAGTTGTCCTGTCAACAGATTCCCCAACATGAGCTGTTGATCTCTGCAGCTCCTCCAAAGAAAAGGCTTCTCATGTAACGCTCTCCCTGCCAGTTCTGTCGTTTGCCAGCCATGTTTACTTTTTCTCCCACTTCGCAATTCTGCACTACGTAGGCTTCTGCCAGATGAAATCCCATTAAAATACATTAACGTTTGATGTTCAGAGGATATGTTTTAAATATATGACATTATTTTAACTGTGATTTGTTTGCATGTATAAAAGGAAAGGTAAATGACAGACTTGACCTTCTTCTATCTTTGTTCAGATCTATCCATATGAAGCCCTGATTGTAACCCACAGAGGGCGCTGTAAGTTGCCCCCTGGAGTCGACCGCACTCGTCTCGAGGTGAGTATCCTCCCAGTGATTTGCAGCTGAGATAGACTATAACATTTTTCATGTTGAATCTACTGTGTAAAACAAATGGCCCCCTGCTCATCAGAGATGTGACAGCAGTTGAACTGACTCTGGCTCGTTCCCTCCCCTGTCAGAGGCATCTTTCCCAGGAGGAGTTCCAGGAGATATTTGGGATGCCCATTGCCGAGTTTGATCGTCTGTCGCTATGGAGACGAAATGAACTGAAGAAAAAAGCCTCGCTTTTCTAACAGGAAGTGACCTCATTCCCAACCGATACTTGATGAAGCCCCTCCTCTGTAAGGAGGAGGAGGCAGAGAACAGGCCATAACTTCAGCTATCCAATCAGCAAATAAGCAGCAAGACCCATCACCACTGTACGAACAAGCCCCGCCCCCTGGAAGTGTGCTGGCCCTCATGAGTCAGTAGGTCTGATGATGACCAGTTCTGGTCAGATCTGTCTAACCTTAACCAACGCTCTGACATGTTACCAGTGCTGCACTTATAACCACTACTGCTTGCAAATCATTCCTATCATATATCCTCCACCACCATCATCATCATCATTGTTAATGTGACATTTAGTCTCACAGAGTTACATCTCCAGAGGTCAACATCTTGAAGAGAGATCAGCCTTTATCTTTAGGATAAACTCAGGTTTTCTGGTATCATGAAGCTGCTGCTAATCTGTGGGTTCAAACGAGGCCGACTGCTGACCAATAAGAGCTCCCTGCAGGAGTAAATCTGTTCAAACCCTCACTTCTTTATGTCCATACGAGATGTATTGTTGTGCATTAATTGCTTACTTTCATTCCCCATTATTCTCTTGATTGTGTTATGTATTTTTAAGGTGGCACTTTAAGGATGTGGGTTTTTTACACCTGCAGAAGCAGCTTAACGTCTTTCAGTGGATACTGTATCTTAAGCTGCTGTTATACTTTCTTATATTGCCATGTATGTTGGCGTATCTAAGGCCATGTTTTACATGGGTCCAAACATGAACAAAGATAACATCAAGTCCTTCCCTGTCTATAAAGGAAATGTGTTGCCCCTGTTATGTATAGTGTGTGTGTTTTGGGAGGAAGAGTGCAGAATTTACAGAGTGCTACTGCATACGTTACTTTCACTATGATGTTACTGTCAAATGTTTTATTTTCTCCATACTTAATGATCATCTGACCACCTAGGAATAAAAATGTAATGTTGTATACACAGCAACAGCCCCCAGTGATAATTAGCTGATCAGAAAGTAGGTTAACATGCCTACCTGTTGGAGCCACTTCAAACCTTCTGCATACTAAGGGCGGGTGAATCTTCAGTAACAACAGAGTGTCTGCATGATGTAGCATGAGATCAATTCAAATTATTATATAGATAATTGCTATTTAGTGTCACCTATTTCAATTCTGCACAATATATCCACTATGCATGTTGTATCGGAGCTGTGACTCTAATGCCATAAAATATTGTCCAAAAACACCGAGGCAAACTGATCAAACTGTAAGGTAACATTCTAGATGTAGAGAGGTGAGTACTTTGTTCAAGCCACTTATCTTCATACATCATTGAAACACAAGATATGCAACAGTGTGATGGATCAATGAATCAGAACCATGAATCATGACGTTACTGGAAAAACTCACTTTTAACAGAATCTTTACACTGAAACTACTTCATCTATTTATTTGTATTAAATATTATCCCTGAATTTTCTTGGGGCTTTCTGGACCATATATTTTCAGTTGTTAATTCGTATCCTTAAAAAAAAAGACTAATAATGAGCTTCAGTATTAAGTAGCTAATGAATTATTAAAGATGGTAAGATCCAACACTTTAGTTTTTTTAAATGAATGAGCTTCATTTACGTATACACGAGGGCCCTGATGTTTTCCAGAGATTCCTGGTCTGGTGGAGTTCATTGAACCAGCTGTGTGAAACATCGTGTGAACTGATGGAGACCTCACCTAGCCATGCTTGCTTTCTTTTTCTCTTTCTTTCTTTCTTTCTTTCTTTCTTTCTTTCTTTCTTTCTTTCTTTCTTTCTTTCTTTCTTTCTTTCTTTCTTTCTTTCTTTCTTTCTTTCTTTCTTTCTTTCTTTCTTTCTTTCTTTCTTTCTTTCTCTTTCTTTCTTTCTTTCTTTCTTTCTTTGCGTTGAAAATACCTCCCAGATATTTGGACTACTCACAAACAGTCCTTTGGACACATAATCTGCATTTCTTAGAATTTAGAGAGAGAAAAAAGAATAAGAATAGTTTGATCTTCCAACAGGGGGCGCTGCCTCAGATCACCCAAGCATATCTTGACCGCCTATCTAAATCAATAATATTCAGATGTAGCCTGTAACATGGCACTGAAATGCAGGCAGAACTTTTGTAGGATTTTACTATACAGTTGGAAATCACCAAAGATCTGCTGGTAACATTCAGAGTACCAATGGACCACTCTGACTAGCTCTTCAGCATAATCCGTGTACTTTTACTTTAATATGACCTTAACTGTATTATTAATATTATTATTAACCTTATTCAAATTCACTTTATTTATCCGTTAGGAACTTCATTTGCAGAGGAAGTGCCAGTATGGGCCCAATAAAATAAAAACAGTACATCCACAGACATACAACACAATCAACATGAGCAATAAATACATTAAAACAATAGAGTGGGCCTGTGATAGACCAGATCCTCACAGTCAATTATTCAGCAGGCGAATGGAGGTAGGGAGAAAAGTGGAGATGGCCCTCTTTGTCCCCAGAGGGAGGGACCTAAACCTGCGCTCTGACGGCAACAGGGCGTAGTGAGAGTGCAGCGTGTGTGAAGGGTCTGTGGTTCCTTTCTTCAGAACTACTGAGTGAGTCCTGCTCCTGACCGATGATTTTATTGCTGATTTTGATCATTTTATTGAGCATATTGCGGTGGGTGAGAGTGAGTGAACCAAACCAGACAGTGATATTGAATGTAAGGATGGATTCAATGAAACATTTATAGAAAGAGGCGAGAATGTAAAGTTAGTTTCTGATTTATTTCAACCACGGACAAAAGGTAGAATCTTCATCTAAGAACATTCGCTAAAAAATTTTTACTGCCATATTTTTCCAAATGTGGAAAACAAGCAAGCTCTTATTGTACATTGAGTGACATAAATGACCCGGAAATGTAGGATTTTAAATGCCGTAACTTTTGAAGAAAGCACATGTTTGGGTTGTTTGAAAGGTCTTATAGATGAGACACAACTTGTCGATGTAAGATTTGTTTGAACTCACATGAAACTGGGAGCAGCTTCATGGTACCAGTCCAATCTCTTCCTGATCCGACTGACAGCTTTCTGCTCTATAACTGGAATGACGGCTGACTGAAGGAGACACCACCTTGTTCAGTGGCTGATTGTCATTTTATTTATTGTGGGCAGCTTTATTTATAGATTGTGTTTTTACTGTGAACTGTTTGGTTGGAGAATCTAGTCCTTTTTTAATGAGCACTGACGTTAGTACTCATGACTTTAACACTTTAAAAGGAGCCGTTTTTGCTCATTAGGGTGTCACTGGTACCAGTAAAGGCCACTATTGTGTCCTTCATCCTCACAGTGCTCAGTTTGTGTCATATGACTCAAATAAATCTGTTCAGCTGAAAACTCCTCGTCTTTGTTATTACCTCCGCCAAGAAGATTAGATTTTCTCCAGGGTTTGTCTATTTTTGTTAGTCAGCTACATAAGTCAAAAAGTTATAGACAGATTTTGATGAAACTTTCAGGAAATGCCTGCAATGGGACCAGGAACAAGTTATTTTGAGGGTGATCCGAAAACTGGCATTACAGAAAAAGTGATTTTTGTGAATTACTACTTAACTAATAATGATATCAATGTGAATCCAGCTGCTAAAGGTATGTTTTCATGGTTCAGGAATCTAACAGGGTTAGAAGTAGAACACAACATTGGGAGAGCGGGGCTCTCTTTCTGCTTTTCTAGTTTCCTTCTGTGTTCGGGTCATTAGCTGTACTCAGATTAATCCCTTTGAGTTGAGTTTTATTCACAAGAACTATCGCCACAGGTGAGTAGAGTACCCAAAATTGTGCTCAAGCACTAGTGCTATGCTTACTCGAGCGCTGCACAACTAAGTAGCTACTTCATCTTAATTTTACTCGAGTAAAAAAAGTCTACTCAAGAACTGAGTGACTATTCATAAAATCTGATTTATTAATTAAAATTATGCCAGACAGACAAAAAATATAAAGTTTTCAAATTATGTTATTCTAAAGACTAAAAAGAAAAAAATGCTAATAAATGAGGAAAAAATAGCACATTTTAAGCAGAATGAGCACTTTTCCAAAACAATTTTTCAAAATAAAACTTATGAAACTGATACTGTAGATAATGTATGTATGTATGTTAGAACAGGGTAAAGTACTTTCAGTGACAATATGTAGTGTTTACTCTCCAAACGGCCACACAGGTGCAGCAGATGGAAAATAACATTTAAACCACAAAGCGTTTGAGCAAACAAGACCTCTTCTCATGTTGACATATAAACTGTAGGTCTGTGTCTGGAGCACTTTTGGTTAAAGCATGCTTGTTCTGACTTAGTGAGGCTATTCGGAGTGAGTATAGTAACCAGAAATTTTACTCAAGTAAGAATAGCGATACTTTACCCGATACCTGATTTATTACTCAAGTAAAAGTAATAAGGACATAAATCCAGCGATGTTCTTCTACTTATCCGGGGCCAGCAGCTTAAGCAGAGGCGCCCTGACTTCACTCTAAGTAAAAGCAAAAAGCCCAGTGCTGTAAAAATACTCCTAAAAGCTACTTCAATAAATATAACTAGTTACTACCCACCTCTGACTATCTGACTATGTTCAAAGGTTTTACATCTTCAGCATAAGATGGCGCCTCGGTACTTCGCTCTCTAGTATTAGTTACTGTTTGACTTTTTTGCGTAGTTTTCTGCACTCCCTCTGCTATTAAAATGAGCAGAGAGGAACTCTTACAAATAGGGCTATCCAGGGCCGGACCTTTTTCACCGGTTTTTACTCAACCAGGCTGCTTTATGGAGATTCTGATCGGAGGAGCAGCAGCGCTCTGTGGATTTAGACGGAGACGCCGACGGGAAACGAGCTGGAGTGCTCGTCAAGCTGCGGCAGCGGGGATTACGCGCCTGGGGAACGTCCGCTTTCTGCCAAACAAAATGGATGAATTGCTCCTTCTATCCAAGAACTCAGACTTTCGCCGTTCTGCCGCCTTTTGCTTCACTGAAACCTGGTCCAGTGAACCCATCCCGGACAGCGCACTAAAGCTGCCAGGCTTCCGGCTTTTTCCGAGCGGACCGCTGCGCGGAACTGTCTGGGAAGTCAAAGGGAGGAGGAACGTGCTTCTACATTAACGAAGGTTGGTGTACAGATGTCACAGTGTTAAAGAAGACATGCAGCCCTCACCTAGAGTCTTTTTTCATAAACTGTAGACCGTTTTATTCACCGCGGGAGTTCGCCTCGTTTGTGCTGGTCGCTGTAGACATTCCACCGCAGGCGTGCGTAACGGAGGCGTTCCATCACCTCGCCGACCAGATCACAGACGTGGAGAAAACTCACCCGGACTCTCTGCTAATCATTCTCGGGGATTTTAATAGAGCAAATCTCAAACTTGAACTGCCTAAATATAGACAACACGTGACGTGTCCCACCAGGGACATGAACACTTTAGACCACTGCTACACCACAATAAAGAATGCATTTCGCTCTGTCCCCCGTGCTGCTTTGGGACTCTCTGACCACTGCCTGGTCCACCTCATCCCATCTTACAGGCAGAAGCTGAAATCTGCTAAGCCTGTAGTAACAACTGTGAGGAGATGGACTGATGAGTCAAAGATGCAGTTACAGGCCTGCTTTGACTGCACTGATTGGAGCGTCTTTGAAGCAGCAGCCTCAGACCTGGACGAACTGACCGACACTGTGACATCTTACATCAGCTTTTGTGAGGACATGTGTGTGCAGACCAAAACCTTCTGCACGTTCAACAACAACAAACCATGGTTCACTGCAGAACTGAGACGGCTATGCCAGGACAAGGAGGAGGCCTACAGGAGTGGAGATCGGGTCCTGTACAAGCAGGCCGGGAACAAGCTGACAAAGGAGATCAAGGCAGCAAAAAGGAACTACAGTGCAAAGCCGACGGAGCGTTTTTCTGCCAACGATTCTTCTGCAGTTTGGAAGGGCCTGCAGACCATTACCAACTACAGGAGACCATCCCCCCACCCTGTGGGGAGCCCCCGCCTGGCTGAGAACCTCAATGACTTTTTCTCCAGGTTTGAAACGACTTTCACACCTTCCACCTCCCCCGTCATCTCCATTACAAAAGGCCTAGCATCACCCCAAACCACCCCCGTACCTGACCCCTGCCTGCGCTGAGGATCTGTGAACAGGATGTACGTCAACTATTTCAGAGACAGAGGATTAAGAAGGCATCAGGTCCTGATGGAGTGTCTCCGTCCTGTCTGAAAGTCTGTGCTGGACAGCTGGCTCCGATCTTCAGTCAGATCTTCAACAACTCCCTGGAGCTGTGTGTGGTCCCCTCCTGCCTCAAACGCTCCACCATCATTCCGGTGCCCAAAAAGTCCCCCGTCACAGGATTAAATGACTACAGACCAGTCGCCCTGACATCTGTTGTCATGAAATCCTTTGAGCGACTGGTGCTGACCCACCTGAAGGACATCACGGATCACCTGCTAGACCCCCTGCAGTTCGCCTATAGAGCAAACAGGTCAGTGGATGACGCAGTCAACATGGCTCTCCACTACATCCTGCACCACCTAGACTCTGCAGGTACCTACGCTCGGGTCCTGTTTGTGGACTTCAGCGCTGCATTCAACACCATCGTCCCAGAGCTCCTCCATCAAAAAATGTCCCAGCTCACCGTGCCTCCCTCCACCTGTCAGTGGATTACCAGTTTCCTGACTGACAGGAGGCAGCAGGTGAAACTGGGCAACTTCACATCCAGCTCCCGGTCCCTCAGCATCGGCGCCCCCCAGGGATGTGTTCTCTCCCCACTGCTCTTCTCCCTTTACACCACTGACTGCACGTCAAGGGACCCTTCTGTGAAACTCCTGAAGTTTGCAGATGACACCACCATCATTGGACTCATCCGTGACGGTGACGAGTCTGCATACAGAGGGGAAGTGGAACAGCTGGTCCTCTGGTGCTGTCAGAACCACCTGGAGCTAAACCCGCTCAAAACTGTGGAGATGACAGTGAACTTCAGGAAGAGACCCCCATCAACATCTCCTCTCATAATCATCAACAGGCCAGTCCCCACAGTGGAGTCTTTCAGGTTCCTAGGATCCACCATCACACGGGAGCTGAAGTGGACCTCCCACATTAACTGTATAAGAAAGAAGGCCCAGCAAAGGCTGTACTTTCTGCATCAGCTCAGAAAGTTCAACCTGCTTCAGGAACTGCTGACCATCTTCTACACAGCAATAGTCCAGTCTGTCCTGACCTCATTCATCTCTGTCTGGTTCGGATCCGCCACCAGAAAAGACAAGGACAGACTGCAGACAACAGTGAGGTCCTCAGAGAGGATCATAGGTACTGATCTTCCCTCCATTCAGGACCTGTACCAGTCCAGGGTCAAGAAGCGGGCCAGAAAAATCACCACAGACCCCTCACACCCTGGCCACTGTTGTGATTGCATTTCTCATAAGATAAACTGAACAGACTTTTGGATGTCTGGGAGCTATTTCAAAGATGGACTGAGCAGACCACATTTCCCAGCAATCCTAGCAGTGACCCCCAACACACTCCTATTGGTCCGTGACCACCCACGGTGACATCAGCGATGACCTCAAGGCCAAAGGGGGCTATAAGAGTAGTCGCGCCCATTTTTAATTGTTCTCCAGCTGGAAGTTCTTGGATGAACTACTGCTGAACAAAGGACATCTCACCGGTGAAGATTCTCTTTTGTTCTGACCCGCTGGACCGGGGAAGAACTCGCTTCGAAGTGCTCACATGGTTTGTGTATCTCGTGTGAGCTATATCAGAACTGTTCCCAGACAGTTCGTTAGACGTCGACCTACAGGCCATCCAGCCTGCCTTTGGGCCACACGGTCCTTAAAATCCTGTACAGGTTTTTTTTTTTTATAACTCTTCCTTTTCTTGCTCAACTACGGACAGAATTCACTCTCCTCCTAGTGGACTGGACCTCCTTCAAGGCAAAGTAGGACTGAACCGGTTCATTTATACTAATAATGTGTCTGGGCATAGATAAACAGAGAAAATAGAGTTTTAACGAGTTAGATCTCGTTCATTGTTGGTTAAAGTGTTTTTAAGCGCTGTACCTGTTTGCTCATTTTTGCGTCGTCGCACGTATAAGTCTGAGCTGTGAAATTGCTGTCTTTGAAACAGTCTGTTTTATCCTGAGCAGATCACGCCTTTCTTGTTTCCATCCTCTTGTTCTCCCTCTCTCTCTTTCTCTCTCTCTCTCCCTCCCTGATAACTCAATCGGCAGTCGCGCTCAGTCCGGCCTGCGTTAGCTGGTCTTAGCTGAAAAGTTTAACTCCATTGTCTTTAGTCTGTCGCTAAAGCAGAGGCCTACCACATGGACGCTTCCCCCATGTGCTCCTTTAGCCAAAGCTAGTTTTATGATTCTTTCTTAGGCTCCATGCGCTCCCCTCCATCTTGGCACAGAGCTGAGATTTATGACTTTGTCTCCTAGGCTATCTGTGATTTGGGCTCCCTGGAGTGAGGACCCCCCTCCTTTTCTGACCCGAACCTCAGCTGTCTCACTGATTTCATTTCATGTTAATTGTGTTTAATGTTCACCTATTATTATTGTCTAAGATCTGTAGTAATTTTTGCATGCTTTAGAATAGATGGGATTTTCTATTTCCTAGATAAAGTCCCCTTATCTTAAAGAGAAGTTGTCTGGGATTACTTGGAGTGATGCATACAATTAATGTCCACAGCGTTAGAACTTATTCCTTCATCTATTGTTTAATTATCTGAGACTGAACAATTTGGCTATATATATATAAATTTTCCTGGAATCCAACATGATTGTGCCCCTAAACTTGGTAATTTTTACATACAATTATTATTCTTATTAATAATTGCCCTAAGCAATTATTCATAATTATTCATAGCCAAATCCTACCTATCTGCGGCACAACACCACAATCTGTTTAGGCTCCTCCCGTCAGGCCGGCGTTACAGAGCGTTGTACGCCAAAACCACCCGACACAAGAACAGTTTTTTCCCCCAGGCTGTCGCTCTGATGAACTCTGTGTAGTCACAGAGTGTGAGTCCATTCACATAACAATAAACTATAACTCTGCACTGCTGTACATACTCACTGTAAAATAACCCCGGTTTGGTGTATATATTATCCTTTATTATTTATTTGTATTTATTTCTTTATTTCATTTATTTAAGTTCTGTACTGGAGAGAAAAGTTGCCGGAGTCAAATTCCTTGTATGTGTCATACTTGGCCATTAAAGCTGATTCTGATTCTGATTATACTTATTTGCAGAATATTAAAAGAGAGCATGTATTTGGAAATGTCTTAAATTTATTTCATAAATCATTTTTTAAAGTGCAGAACCTATTTCTCTACTTCTGGTCCAAATCCTGATGAGTTTCTTAGTGTCGGTTTGTTCACGGTTGTGCTTTCTGAGAACTATCAGTACGGTAGCGCTTTTGTTATTCTCGTCCAACACGCAGCAGAATGCAGCAGAATACAAACAGTTAAAGAAAAATACTCTTTAATCTGATATTCAGCCTTCAGACGGTCAATTTATTTATTTTTTATTTTTTTACGTGTCCTGTTTGGCAGTGTGGAGCTCAGAATTGGTGTCTGAGTACCAAGTAGAAGCCCAACAGATTTACTTTCACAAGCGGAGCAGTACAGCTTTTGCTATAGTACTCCACTTGATTTATGTGTGAAAAATCTTTATTATGAATTGTTGGGGTTTTTATTTCCTGATGTTATGGACACGGAGACGGAAAATTAAGGAGAAGAAAGAAGGAAGATGAAGAAGAGAGGTAGGAAACAAAATGTCATGAGAGAGGGTGAGTTGAAAATACAAGAGAGGAAGGGGAACAAAGAAAACACAGGAAAACATTGAAGTCTGCCTCCATACCCACAGGACGGCAGAGAGGGGGGGGGAAACAAAACACGAAAAAGGAACATCGACAAAACCAACCAAACATTGTGAACTAAGAATTACACAACCACATCACACAAAAATAGATATAAAAATACAACAACAATGTCACAGAGAAACTCATAGTACCGATTAATCAAGCTCTAGTAATGATAACCTCAGCCCAAGAATATATCCTTAAACACCAGAGACCCCACATCAATGTGTGTGTGTTAGCATGCTGGTGCATATAAGGTTTCTCCATAAGAGTGTTCGATAGTTGGTGTGAGCAGGCATCAATCCGTCTCCCAGGTATCGATGCAGAGATGAAGGAGATCGGAGCAAAGACGTCCAAAGGACCGCCAGAGCCCCAGGCGGACCCGGGCGGGGCCGACCGCATCCCCCAAGAGAGGAGAAAAGGAGAACCCCAGGGGAAGATCCAGCGGCCACTATGCAGGGGCCCGGGGGGCAGCAGTGACGAGCCCACGGGCTCCGCCGGCAACCGGCCGCGCCGGGGCAGGCCGGTAAACGGACCGGGGGAGCCGGGGCCCAGGGGCACCCCACCGCCCAGCAGGGACCCGACAAGGGACCGGCCGACGAGGGGCCCCCGGCACTGCAGGGGCCTCCGCCGGCCGCCACGTGACGCCTCCACCCTAGGCCAATCCCCACCGCCAACATCCCAGCGCCCCGCCAATAGCCGCAGGGGACGGACAACATCCCCAGGCCAGGCTCAGTCAGCATCTGGACGCCAAGTTGTACCAGCTCCCGGGTCCTGATCCCGCGCAACGTAGGGCGCCGAGACCAGGCATCCAACGAGGGCCAGGGCCGGTCCAACCCGCCAATGAACCGGCCACGCACGGTGCGCACAGAACAGGTGATCAAACGAGCAGAGATGCCGGATCCGCATCCCGCCGAGCCACCGAGCAGGCACCACCCAACAATCCCAAACCTGGCACCTCTAAAAGAGGTGCCCCAACCAACCAAAGGAAGATATATCGGCCCAGCGCATCGGCCGACCGACACACCGGCCCCCCCAGGCCCGGCCAGGCACGCACCAGGTCCGAACCGGATTGACCACCGGCGCACCGGCAGGCAGGGGCCCCCGTCACCGGCGGGGAGTGACGGAGGGGAAATAGGCCCCCCATTAAGTGTAAGGCCTGAGGTGCGCCAGGCGAGGGGGCAGACCAAGATCCAACCTGACAGGTAGACAAAGACATACAGACACAATCATACGTTCCCTCCCTCTTAAACACATACATTCTCACTGACTCACCAAGACACCCAAAAAAATTACACTGTACCCTCACTCACACACCCCATGCACACTTTATGCTCCCAGGTCCAGGTACTGATGCCCCAGTAGAGCCACCAGCCCCCGGACCCGGGCGGTGGACCCCCTACCTACTAGGATGGAGACAAGCAGACCGCCAAGGGCCCCACAGTGGCAAAGCAGCCCGACAGCCCAGGACCCCGACCAGACCGCCTGTTCCTCCTCCGGACCCCAACCCCTGATGGCCCTTAGCGAACAGGGGTGGGAAAAGACCCCTAGCCTCCATCCTCCCGCTCGAGTATGGTGTTGATGCGTGTTGTTATAATGTGCATTTAAAACAGAGGGGTGGGATGTGGGGGAGGCAGCCACACATCCCCCAACCGCCACCCCGAGCCCTCAGTGTCTATATGTGCTTTAACAGTGGGCACCGGCACCAGAGGTGAAGCTGATTATACCGCTCCCCCTCTGGATGCCGAAAAGTGTGCCCACCCCAAAGTCCCTACATATGTGTCGTGTGAAAATGTTATAAGTGGGAGTGTCTAAGTTGTATATTAAAATTGGGACCCAGGACACCATGGGACAGCGAGGAGGGAAGCCCCTCCTCGCACCCCAGTGATGTGCCCATGCCCCAAAACCCTATATGAGTGGTAAAGTGATGGAGCGGGTGGACAGAGGTGTCCAGGGATGGGGAGGGAAGGACTGGGAGACTAAATGTCTTCCCAGGGAGCCAGCTCCCCCACTGACCCCAATAGGCACCGCTGTTCACCGGGATCCACCAGGGGAGGGAGGCCATGGCACGTCCGACCCGGGGCCCACGGCCACAGCACCACAAAGCCCCACGGACCCCAAGGCAGTCCCCCCAAGCCCCATCCCAGAAGGAGAACTAAACCCACCCTGACATTCGCTCTACTCTCAAAACACAAAAGACACTAGACACCCAGGTTGAGTTCGCAAAACCCCCCCCACCCCCCTCCCGCCCCCCCCTCCCCCCCGTCCAAGTGCCCTCGTAGGGGGAGAGCACCTGTTGCCACACAGCAGCAGCCTCCCTGCCAGCAAAGGAGGCCCCCAGCGCCACCCGCACACCGGAGGCCCCCGTAGCCCGAATCACGTCGACGTACCTGCCCAGACCAGGAGCAAACCGATGAGCCGGGCGGCCGACCCACCAGGCCGACATCCACCAGCCTCATTCTTTGTGGAGCGACCACTGTTGCTCAACGGCCCGGCAGGAGACCAAACCCAGCGCCCCACCCACCTGCCCTGCACGCCGACCACCCGGCCAGTCCACCCGCAAGTCCGACCGATCCCGGCCAAATGCCCAACCCCAGCGCCCCACACAAAGACCAAGACCCAGGAGCCAAGTCCAGTGCAAAAAAGGACTGATCCGGCCCAGAAACGCCACCCAGCCGCCGCGACCAGCAGCCAGGCACCCCAACCAGCAAACAAGGCGAGACGCCATACAGGGACTGGCGATGACAATCGGCCCAGAGAAAAAGAGAGAGGCGGCTGCACATGCCGGCCGCCGGCCGGCCACGACCCCCACAGCCAACAGAGACCCCACGCCGGCCGACCCCCAGCCAGGACCACAGCTAGGGGGTGCGGCGCCCCCGAGCCCCGAATCCCCAGGCCCACCCAAGACCCTACCCAGGCGCAGCCCGGCCACCAGGCCAGTAACCCATGTCCGCCAGTGCAACCCCCCCAAGGCACCGCATGCAGCCATCAGGAGTCACCACCCAAAGCCCAACCCCAGGCCGGCCACTACGTCCAGCGCCCCATCCGCCCAGTGATCCCACCCCCCGGGGTCCCCCCCAGACACCGTCAACCCCAAAACCCCCACATTAGCAAGAGTGTCCCAAACGACAAAACCAAGTGCCCCCCACCCCCACTAGGTGATGGAGTCGATCAAAGGAGCCCAGAGAGATTGATCAGATATGGAGCCAGAGGCCGTCTCAAGACCAATATGGTCCAACAAGAGATTTCTATACTGATTAATATTAAGAGCTTTTTTATTTTTCCAGTTCAGGAGGATAGTTTTCTTAGCGATGCATAAGGCAATGTGAACCATTAGAACTGACTTTGTGTCCATGGTGACATCATTTAAATTTCCTAAGAGGCAAATTGAGGGAGATGGTGGGATGTTACATTTCAGACACTTTGATAAGTCCTCACAAATCTGGCACCAAAATTTCTTAACAGGTGGACAGAACCAAAGCGCATGAGCATAAGTATCTGGTATATTGCTTGTGCATTGTAAGCAGGTATTAGACGATGTAAAACCCATCCTAAACATTCGTTGACCTGTAAAGTGTACTCTATGAAGGATTTTGTATTGTATTAATTGCAAATTAGGATTTTTTGTTATTTTAAAGGTTCTTAAACATATCTGAGACCAGACGTTTTGGTCAAAGCTGGCTGATAAATCCACCTCCCATTTTGAAATAGGGATGGCTATTGATTCATCTAATGTAGATAAAGTTTTGTATATTTTAGACAGCAATTTGGGGGGGTTGAGATAAAGAAAATCTAAAACTCTTGCTGGAATTTGTAATTCAGCTGTATTGAGCCTAAATTTACCTTTAATAATAGATTTAATTTGTTGATATTCTAAGAATTTGTTTTTATCAATTCCATATTGTGTAATTAATGTATTAAATGGGATAAAGTCTGTTCCATCAAATATATGTTCCAGGTATTCAATTCCATTGCACCTCCAGACTGGAAACTTATCATAAATTTTTTTTGCAAGATGTCGGGGTTATTCCAGATGGGTGTACGTCTGCATGGGATTATTGTGGACTCTGTCATTTTTAGAAACTCCCACCATGTTGTCAGAGAGGAGCTGATATTTATGCTTTTAAAGCATTCATATTGTTTTATATTTGAGCTAATAAATGGTAGGTCTGAAAGTTTTATCTTATTACATAGTGTCTGTTCTACGTCTATCCAGGACTCGTCTAGGTAGCTATGTTTTAACCATCTTGATATGTATTGGAGCCTGTTGGCTAAGAAATAATGATGGAAGTTTGGTAGATCTAGACCTCCTTTTTCTTTGGTCTTCTGCAGTGTTTTTAAGCTGATACGTGGGGGTTTATCTTTCCAAAGAAATTTAGAGATAGAGGAGTCCAGAGATCTAAACCAGTCTAGTGATGGTTTACTTGGGATCATTGAGAATAAGTAGTTGATTCTGGGCAAAACCATCATTTTTATTGAAGCAACCCTTCCCATAAGTGATATGGGTAGAGATTTCCATCTGGCAAGATCATCTTCCACTTTTTTTAAAAGTGGGATGTAGTTTAACGTTATTAAATCTGCCAGTCTTGGTGAGACATTGATACCTAAATAGGTAATATTCCCTGACTGCAGTTGTGCATTAGTTGGATTCTGGACAGAACAATTGATGGGAAGAACTGTAGATTTTAACCAATTTATAGAATAATCTGAAACATTTGAGTAAGAGTTTATCAACCCGATTACCTGAGAGAAAGAGGTTTGTGAATGCTGGAGAAAAAGTAATACATCATCTGCATAAAGACTGATTTTATGTTCTATTTTATTGCATTTTATGCCTTTAATATTGTGAGTTTGCCTGATCGCTGCAGCTAGTGGTTCAATAAAAATAGCAAACAGGGAGGGAGAGAGAGGACATCCCTGCCTGGTACCTCTCTGAAGATAAAACCTAGACGGTCAATTTATTGAATACATTCCTCATTTGGGATATACATGAGTAGCCAATCTCGAACAACCACACATACATGCGACAGTTGGGGATCTTCTGATGTGTGTGTGAAGTTCAGATGTGTGTGTATGTTTCTGATGTGTGTGAGGTTCTGATATTAAAGTTTTGAACTGTTGAATTCTGTTGCATGTTGGACACCACCAATTGTTAGGGTTCCTGACCAATGTTCTGTCTATTGTTCTGAAATGTGAATATCCCTGTTTATTTGTTATGTGATGCTCTTTCATGCTGGAAAACATACAGATTGTCACCAAATAGTTGGTAACCATTATTCTCAGACTATGATTGAATCCCACTCTTTATCCACAGTCGTGTTCTGTGGCAGGAGTACATCTACTCTCTAGGATGAGAAGCAATCCAATGATATTCTAGGTGTCTCAATCATCCAGGAGTCCTCAGAGAAAAGAACTGTACATTGCTCTTCTGCTCTCTTTTCCATCCTTTAGTCTTTATTTGGATTTTGCTTCCTGCCAATCTTGTAACTGACCATTGTCCAAAACACATCACTGTTCATAGAGATTGACTCCCACCAACTGTTGCCAATGCCAAGCAAGCTCTGTTCTTGTACTCCATAGATTCTTCATAGCGGGTTGTAATCGGGTCCATTTGCTGGTCAACCGAACACAGTAGATAAAGCAGGTTTCCGGTAGCTTTGGTAGTTCCTGGTAGATGGCTGCGCTGACTTTGGACTCAATAAAACACTCTGAACCACCTGAACACCAGCAGACTACATGGCTCCACAAATCACTTACTGTGGAAGCTTGACATTTGACCTCAAGCATCTTAGCACCCGTGTCTCCACTCTTCCTCCAGACTCTAGGATCTTGATGTCCAAATGAAATGCTAAATTTACTTTCATCTGAAAAGAGGAATTGTGACCACTGAGCAACGGTCCAGTGTTTCTATGTAAGACACCCATGAATGTGGGCGTTGGTGAAAATAGATAAACTGATGGAGCGATTGTTAGAAAATGGAAGAAGCTATAGAGGACTGTCAGTCTCCCTCAGACTGTGGCTCCATGAAAGATCTCACCTGGTGGGGTATCACTTGCATTAGATAGTGTAGCCCCCTTAAAAAAGAAAGTGGCTAACCATAGGAGGTGGACTCCTTGGTTTTACGCAGAGTTGCGTACTTTAAAGCAGAATACTAGGAAGTTGGAGAGAAAATGGCGCTCTACACACCTAGAGGATTCCAATTTAACCTGGAATAACAGTCTATTGCTGTATAAAAAGACCCTTCGACAAGCTAGAACAGCATATTTTTCATCATTAACAGAGGCGAATAAAAAGAATCCTAGGTTTCTTTTTAGTACAGTTGCCAAACTTACACAGTCATAGCTCTGTTGAGCCAACTATTCCCCCAGCTCTTAGCAGTGATGATTTTATGGGATTCTTCATAAATAAAAGTAATTCTATTAAAAATAAAATCATTGGCATCCTCCCAAACATGATTACTTCTTCCTCAGTAAATGAGGCAGCATCGGAAAGAACTGTAGAACCTCATTTGTGCTTAGGCTGTTTTGATTCAGTCGAGCTTTCGGAATTATGAAAAATATTACCCTCATCTAAACCTTCAACTTGTATGTTGGACCCAATCCCAACCAAATTATTTAAGAAGTGTTCCATTTGGTTCCTGGCCCCATTTTGGATATGATGAATCTATCCTTAGTAAACAGATACGTACCACAAGAATTTAAAATAGCTGTACTTAAACCTTTACTCAAGAAACCTTCCCTTGATCAAGATGACTTAGTGAATTACAGACCTATATCTAGCCTTCCTTTCTTATCCAAAATCCTTGAGAACTTGTTGCTAATCAAGTCTGTGAGCATCTAAACAGTAACGAGCTGTTTGAAGAGTTTCAGTCAGGTTTTAGAGCTCATCATAGCACTGAAACAGCACTGGTGAAGGTTACTAATGATATTCTCATGGCCTCAGATAATGGACTTGTGTCTGTTCTGGTTTCGTTAGATCTCAGTGCTGCTTTTGACACAGTCGATCACAATATTCTCTTAGAAAGGATTGAACATGTTGCAGGGATCAAAGGAACAGCACTAGGCTGGTTTAAATCATATTTGTCTGATAGATTCCAGTTTGTTCATCTAAATGATAAATCTTCTTCACTCTCAATGGTTACTTGTGGAGTTCCACAGGGTTCTGTGCTTGGACCAATTCTTTTCACCATATATATGCTCCCAATTGGTAGAATCATTAGACAGCATGGGATAAATTTCCACAGCTATGCAGATGATACACAACTATATTTATCCATAAATCCTGATGAACCAAGTCAGTTAGGTAGATTACAGGCATGTCTGGAAGACATAAAAACATGGATGAATCTAAACTTTTTACTTTTAAATTCTGGCAAGAAAGAAGTTGTTGTCTTTGGACCAGAAGTTCTAAAACAGAAACTGATTAGTCAATCACTTCATCTGGATGGCATTAAATTGGCCCCAAGTAATAACGTAAAGAACCTCTGCGTTTTTTTTGACCAAGACTTGACATTTAAATCCCATATTAAACAGGTTTCTAGGATTTCTTTCTTTCACCTCCAGAATATTGCTAAAATTAGAAACATCCTGTCCAGGAGTGATGCTGAGAAACTAGTCCATGCATTTGTTACCTCAAGGCTGGACTACTGTAATTCTATACTATCAGGTAGTCCACAAAATGCCATTAAAAGCCTTCAGTTGATCCAAAATGTGGCAGCAAGAGTTCTGATGAATATTAAAAAGAGAGATCACATTTCTCCTGTTTTAGCTTCCCTTCATTGGTTCCCTGTTAAATCCAGAATAGAATTTAAGATCCTTCTTCTTACATACAAAGCCCTTAATAATCAAGCTCCATCATACATCAGAGATCTAATTGTTCCTTATGTTCCTAACAGAGCCCTTTGCTCTCAGACTGGAGGTTTACTTGTAGTTCCTAGGATTTCTAAAAGTAGAATGGGAGGCAGATCTTTTAGTTATCAGGCTCCTCTCCTGTGGAACCAGCTCCCAGCTTTAGTCCGTAAGGCAGACACTCTGTTTACTATTAAGGCCAGGCTTAAAACTTTCCTTTTTGATAAAGCACCCAGACGGTCGTTGCAGATGGTCGCTCCTACTGAGCCTGGTTCTGTTGGAGGTTTCTTCCTGTTCAAGGGGAGTTTTTCCTCTCCACTGTCGCTACATGCTTGCTCAGTATGAGGGATTGCTGAAGGATTGCTGTGGTTGGAAAGTCTGCCCAACCTCACGCCAATGATTGACGCAATCTGCTGGGATTCCTTAAATAGGAAACTTTTTAACTGATTGGAATGTTTGTATAAATGTATTGAAATGACTTCTTGTTAAGTGCCTTGAGATGACATCTGTTGTGAATTGGCGCTATTTAAATAAACTGAATTGAATTGATAAGAAAGGTGAGGAATGAGCCCAGAACTACATGGGAGGAGCTGGTCAATGACATGAAGAGAGCTGAGACCACAGGTTCAAAGGTTACTGTCGGTAGAACACTACACGCTGTCATGGTTTAAAATCCTGCATTGCACAGAAGGTTCCCCTGCTCAAGTCATCGCATGTCCAGGCACGTCTGAAGTTTGCCAATGACCATCTGGATGATCCAGAGGAGACATGGGAGAAAGTCATGTGGTCAGATGAGACCAAAATAGAACTTTTTGGTCTAAACTTCATTCGTCATGTTTGGAGGAAAAAGAAGGAGGAGTTGCATCCCAAGAACACCATCCCTACTGTGAAGCATGGGGGTGGAACCATCATGCTTTGGGGGGGCTTTTCTCCAAAGGGGACAGCATGACTGCTCTGTATTAAGGAGAGGATGAATGGAGCCATGTAATGTGAGATTTTGAGCAACAACCTCCTTTCCTCAGTCAGAGCATTGAAGACGGGTCGTGGCTGGGTCTTCCAACATGACAATGACCCGAAGCACACAGCCAGGATAACCAAGAAGTGGCTCTGTAAGAAGCATATCAAGGTTCTGGAGTGGCCTAGCCAGTCTCCAGACCTAAATCCAATAGAAAATCTTTGGAGGGAGCTGAAACTCTGTGTTGCTCAGCGACCGCCCCGAAACCTGACAGATCTGGAGAAGATATGTGTGGAGGAGTGGGCCAAAATCTCTGTTTGGTACAGAAGCCTTTGTTTGCAATTACATAAGTCAAATATTAACACTGATTTTCTCAGGTGTTCAAATACGTATGTGCAGCAATAAAATACAAATAAATTATTTAAAAACCTGACTATGATTTCCTGAATTTAAAAAGAAAATGCGGTCTCTCACAATGGAAATGTACCTATAATGTGAATTTCAGACCCCTCCATAATTTCAAGGAAGGGAGAACTTGCAAAATCACAGGGTGTTCAAATACTTATGTTCCTCACTGTATATAAAAAGGCAAAGCCCAAAAGTTTTTCTTCATGGTATCATGTAAATATACTCTATTACTAATAGAAGAAAAGGTTGGATAAAGAACAACCAATCACAACAAGCAAATCAAAATCCTGCATTAAGTGGCAGGAATTACAAAACGGTGGGATCGAAGAGAAATGTATGGGAATGAAAGTGTTTCAGGAGAGGCAAAAGATATGAGACAGTTGTATTCCATGTCCTGGATGTGTGTGTGTGTGTGTGTGGTGGATCTTGACTCACAAACTCCAGTTGCTTTTCACACCTTCTGAATCTCCCTGAAACTGTTGAATGGCCTCGTCTTTCCAGTCCTCCAGGCTGCAGCTAATCCCGTTTCTTGTGCATCGTTTTCTACCACATTTGTTCTTCCACTCATTTTAAGAACATGCTTGGATAGAGCAGACAGCAGCCAGGTTCTAAGCCTCTTGGACAACTGTCAAGTCAGCAATCTTACCCATGACTGCATAGGCCATTTCTCTTCTGCTCCTGCCGTCCTCCCCTGGGGAGTATCTCAGGGCTCCATTCTTGGCCCCCTGCTTTTCTCCCTTTTATTTGCTGCCACGTCTGAGAAAACATTGCGTGCAATGTCACCTGTATGCGTACTACTGTCAAGTCTATGTCCCTGTGAAATCAACTGGCTCTTCAGCCTCTCTCTTAGTGACATCACAGGATAGCTGACACTGAATCTCCTAGCTGGCCCCTCTGGGCCTACATGAAAAACCAAACATAACCAATTTGGGTGTAAATATGGAGCCCAGTCTGACACTGGACTCCCAAGTCAACGCTGTTGTTAAATCTTGTTTCTTTCAGCGGAGGTGTCTTTCATATATTAAGCCCATGTTTTCTAGATGCCCCTTAGAGAGAGGGATCTCCCGCCTGGATTATTGTAACAGTGTGTATAGGAATCAGCAGGCTTCTACCTCACGTTTACACCTGGTGCAAAACGCTGCTGCGCAATTTGTAACTGGTACCAGCAAACGAGATCACATAAGTCCGGTTCTGGCTTCCCTTCACTGGGATCCCATTTAGTCTCAAATCAATTTTAAGATTCATTTGTTTTTAAGTCTCTGAATGGTCCAGACTAGATGCTTTTAACCATTCCAAAAACTTCTTCTAAATCCCAAGACAGAGCTTTCTCACTTTTTGCTCTCATGATTTGGAAGGAGTTGCCGTTGCAGGTCAGACCAGTCCCTTCTCTTGGCGTTTTAAAACACCTTTTCTCCTTGGCTTTCAACCCAAAGTGAGTTTCCAATTTGTTTAAAATTGTTCTTTTATCTTTCTGTAGTTATTTTGATTTATTTTTTAATCATGCTGTGCTTAATTTCTCTCTTTTTTTTTTTTTACTTTAGGACTACAGCACTTTAGTCAGCGGTCACATTGTTTTTATAGTGCTATAGAAATAAAATGGAACCTTTGTCTTTTAAAGTTCTTTAATCAATATTCTCATTTCTAATAAAATGGTTTTCATTAGATTTAAGCCATAATAAGGGAAAAAACAAACATAATATACATTACTGTGTAATGAAAAAACCTTTAATAATTATGTCTTTGGATTCATGTCTTTTTTCTCTGATTTCTCTACATCTGTTAGACGGCTGTCTATCCTGTAGTAGCCGCTCTAAATGTGGCTCCTGATTTAATCTTTCCATCAACACACACACACACACACACACACATCTGATGTTCCAGATGTGTGGTTACCATGGTTTCCAACAGAAACTGATGTTCTCAAAGTGATCACATTCTCCTTGTTGGAGCTGTGGTGCTTTCAAACGTCCCTGCACTGTTCAGGTTTTCCCCATCGTGACCTTCTGCCTCGCCGATCATCAGGCGTCAGCAGCAGTCGGCTCCGTGTTGCTAAGCGACACCAGGCTCTGCAGGCAGCACGAGTCAGACACACTCACAACAGATGGATTTTTTTTCTTCTGTTTTTATTGAATGGAGTGAAACGTCTACATAAATGAGGCCTCGCAGTACATGAACAAAAACGAAAAAAAAAAAACTTTAAAATTTATCTGTAAAGAAAAAACAAAATCTGTGGGATGTTTTTGAGAAATGAGGCCTGACATAAACCCCATCCAGGCCTCACTCACACTGTAAACCCACCAGAATTCCACTATAACCCGTCCAACATCTCCGCTTCACGCGCTCCGGAACCAAATCCTCGTTTTCAGGTCAATTTGGTTTAAAACTTTGGTTTTCAGCTGTGGAGGAGGAAGTCACATTTTACTGGACCACTTCGGACCCCAAACTCCACTAATGTCACAGATTTGTCTTTTAGAATTTGTAAAGTTAGTTTCATCCGTTAACTTTTGTCCGATTATTCAGCTTCCGAGACAAATAAAGTTTTTTCAAACTATTTGATTGAATCTGTAGTTTCCTAATTTTTCGATTTCTGGTCTTCGATTTTTAATAATTTATTAGATTTCTCAAACTTTTTCTTGACATTTTTACAGTATAAGACCAAAAATTGTTACGTATTTTATCCCTTTAACAAGACTTTAAACACATATCTGGATAATTAATAGCTTTAAATTACATTTTCTTTAAACATTGTGCCAATTTTTTTATCAAAATATTTTATAGAATAATTCTCTGCCATCAATCCTCACATTCCATTATTCAATGTCTGAAAAGGTTCAAATTTATTTTATTTTGAAATCAGAAACGAGGCAGAGACTTGTATCGCCTGCTGGAGGAGCTGATGAATTTAAATCCTGATTTTACAGTTCTTTTTCCAAAAATAAAAGCATAAATTTAGTTAGAATAAGCAAAGCCTTCGCAAATAGACTTTTAGATTTGACCTCACTGCCAAAGTTTCTGCAGACTCCATCCAAACTTGTCTCCCTCAGCGGAGGATGAGCTCCACAGTTCAGGAAGCAGGTCTGTCTGAGTCATAATGTAGCGAACTAACCCTGTAGCTTTCCCCCTTCACCTAAATCTGTGCTGTACAAAACCAAAAAACAAAACGAAAACCATCACATTGAAAAGCAGGAACAGTTAAAATATCCATATACAGTATAAATGTCAATACTTGCTCCGTAGAGCTCAGTCACACTATTGTTGGCATAAGAAAACAATGGATGTGTCTGTGTGTGTGTGTGTGTGTGCACGTGTGTGTGTGTGAGGACAAACACAGCATTTGAATGAGCATCACTTCCTCCCCCCATGGTAAAAAAAAAAAAACAAATAAAAAAAAAACAAAGAAAGAAAGAAGGCTGGCACAGAGGTGTGGTGTGGAGTACCAGCAAGCATCCAGTCCTGGTCACTTTGAGATCTCCTCGGTTCAGTCCCATACTATGATATTTACTCTATGAGAAAATAAATAAGCACTCAGACTGGACCGCCTCACCCCCCCTCCCCCAGCTGTGACGGGAGGATGGAGGCCAAGGAACAGGAAGCGAGGAAGGACAGAATAAGGAAAGGAAGAGGAGCCGGAAGGAGCTAGGCCTGAGCGTTGGTGCCGTTCTTGTCCGGCGGTCCGGTGCTGGCCGGCAGGTTGTTGAAGGAGGGGGGCCCTTCGTGCTGTTTGCTGTCGCGGCGGGGGGGCATCCTCTCGTTGATCAGGTCCAGACCCCGGGCCTCCTCGAAGCTCTGGATCTTGTGCTGCGGATTGAAGCCTTGGATGGCTGCGAGGAGAAAGGAGTTAGTTAGAGAGACGACCCGCAGAGAACAGAACCAGAACCAGGACTGGGAGAGGCAGCAGAGTCAGACCAACCGGTCTGAGCTTCTGGTTGAGGCTTCCCAATAGGGGTAAAACATGTACTTGTATTTTTCGGTACGGGCCTGTCAGCTGTTTTCTAAGCCTAGTTTCTACTTCTCCGTCAGCAGGTTTGCCTTCACACGCACTGACGGAGACGGTTTCCTTTTATACTTCTACATAGGTGTGTCAGTGTAGCAACTTAATTCTCCGTCAGGACAGCAGGAGGTGCACATCCACGTAAGGAGCAATGGCCGAGTTTTGACTGAGCTGGAAATCTTTTTACTAGAAGTGCAGCTCATAGAATAATCTAAATAACACATGGAAACAATTATTACATCGACTGTAGAGCACTGTTCTGGTGAAATGATCTGTGGCTGATGTTGGACTGACCAATCAGTGACTCTCCGTTGCGTTCGATGGATGGTTAAAAAATTGGGCTCTACTCAGAGCGTCCTTGCGTGAGTGACTGATAATGGCGCTGCATGTCTCCTCAGACGGAGAAGTATAAAATAAGCTTCAGAGCGCAGCGCAACGTTCCGCAGAGCAACTTTATAAAGTCACACCAAAACAGAAAGGACTCCCAGCTGTCACTAAACTATGCTAATTGGGAACATTAAATGTTTCTCAAGCAGCTACTGTAGATAAAGACAGACGGATCAAACCAGAACGTCGTCAGTGAACGCATCATTCACAAGCAATAAGGTCCATAACACACTCTAAACTGAACTGAATGATTCACCTGGAACAATGTCAAGCTGAATGTAAACATCACTGATACTGGAGAAAAACCAGCTGACGTTCCCATGGTTACCAGTAGCATCCAATCAGCCCAAACTCCTTATTCTGGATAAAACACAAGTCGGCGGAATCCCTGTTGATGAGAAGGGCTTTTCCCAACAGCTGCCTATGCTGCATTCAAGTACAGCTGGAAAACTAGGCTGTCAAAATATCAACTCATAACATAACTCAAAAGTGATTTAAGCATGTTTTATTCTCAAATATGGGCGAAGTATTATTTGACCATTTCTGAACATGATCAGATTGTGGTTATATTGTTTTCTACTCTGGCTATGTCTACTTGTACCATTTTATTAATAGAAGAAAAAATATATATACAATCAAATCTCCAGTCAGTTCTATACATTCAACTTTTTAAAGTTATAGAACATAAAATCTAATTTATTTCAGGAGTCGAAAGGAAGGAATTTAGGGAAAACAAGTTCTTTGTTTAATGCTGAGCAAAGTAAAAAGAAAAGTCATATGCACATTTGGATTAGTTTCCTCGATTACAATGTACCAAAAACGTAAAGAACCGAGACTTTAGACATACCAAACCATTATTTTTGTGTACCGTTATACCCCTACTTCATAATGATCAACAATATTTAAAAAGGTGTTGTCCCACAAATATGGCCGCCCGCCACCAGCCGCTAACTCTGCTGGTGTTCTCATACATTCCCCACCAGAGACTCATGGCTGATTATCAGACTGTTTGTCGAATCAGAAAAAAAAAAAAAAAAAAAAGATTGGTTAAGAATTGTGGTCATAATAATAACGAGAATGTTTTTTTAGATACAGCATCCCATAATACTGTTACGGTGGAAGCTATTCAGACGTCTGGGTTATTTCTGAGCCTGCTGCCAACCCCTTTTTAACAACCATGAAAACAGTGTATTAAATTGACCAAAAGACAAACTTACTTTATGAGCAGACAAAGACAGCATGGAGAAAATGAGAGTCAGTTTCATTAAATCAGAACAGATCTATGGTTGAACATTAGATTGAGGAACTTTGTGTTGCTAGAACCTGCTGGGAACATGAAACATCTCGGAATCATACACAGACAGGATGAACATTTGGAGACGTTCTACCTATGAGCTTTAATTTAACCTTCCCTTCTCTTTAAAACAGGAAGCCATTCACAGTAACAGCTTTATTTTCTGTAAACAAGACATATAATAATAATATAATAATTCTATGGAATCACTGCGTTCATGGCGGCAGCATGTTTGAGTAGCTCTGATTGGTTGAGGTGTTGCTGTTTGGACATTATTCCGTCAGGTCCTGGATGCTGTGCAGCTGGAAGGATTTTTTTTCCTCTTCCTACTTTACTTTGCCTTCCTAGTTGTTATAATGCGTAACCATGACAACAATGTATGTGTTTTACAACTGGGAGCAGCCAATTAGCATCTCAGAAGCTCAAATAATGACTATGACCCCAAATCCCAGGAGTTGAAAAGGAGGCTTCATGGATGCAGAGCAGGACCAAAGAGGAGAGAGAGAAGGAAGTTCAAACCATCTCTTCCATAGATCGTAATGGGCAAGGATCATATCCCCTACTTCAACATCTCTCTAACCATACGGCCAGACAGAGATTTAAAGAGGAGCGACAAAAGCAAAGGAGGTGGATAAACAGAGCTTGCCAACAAGTGATGGTGTCATCCAGGATATGTTACTGTGGAATATTGACTCTGCTGCCCAGAAATTGATCTGTTAGCATGTCATAATGGTCATGTATGACCGCAACAGTGTCTTCAGTCAGACGCCTCTGAAGATTCGTTTCAAGACTGACTGCTACCAGAGATTCTTCCTGCCCACAGTATCTCCATCCACAAGGAGTCTTGTCTAGATACTTGGATGATATGAGTTACAACATTTAACTTCCCTTTGAGATAAATAAAAGTTATTTTGAATTGAACCAAACTGATTTTTACTCTTCCACTTTAAAAAACTAAGAGAGATGCCAGCATTCCCAGGAGTGGAACTCTCAGCAACTCACTCCCAGATCTGACACCCAAAAACAAAACAAAAGAGGTCTGAACAGGTTTGGCTTGCCAAGAGAAAGCCTCCTCTCTTTAGAAGGAACCTGGCAGCATGGCCTCAGTTTGTAAGGTTAACACAAGAGTTGAGGAACAATGGCCTTTAGATGGATAAAAGCAAATGTTTGATCATTATGCAGGACAATCGTGGGTAGAAACACCAACTGTTAAACGTGGTTCTGGAGGGCCAAGGAGCTGAGATGGTTCTGCAGACGCAGGAACTGAGAACATTAGTCAGGATCTCCTCAGTGTACCACAGGGTTCTACCGTCTGTCTGACAGCTGAAATGTGGCTGAATCAACAGGACGATGTTCCTAAACACAGCAGCAACTCAACATAACGGCTCAGAGAGAGATAAATAAAGGACATCAATCAAGGCTCTGCTATGATCCAGGCAAAGTCAAGAGCTCCTTCAGTGACAGACCATTGGATCCTAGGTACATGAAGGAACGTTATCGTAGATCCTTCCTCGCAGCAGCTGTTATAGACTCTATAACCATCACTGCTCCCAACAAACTCAATGAATGTTTATATCTATGCTGTAATTTGCACTATTCTTCTCAGTTCAAATAACATTTCTGTTGTTATTTGGAACCTCAACCTCAAGTTAATGACTCGATGCAATCTGCTGGGATTCCTTAAATAAGAAACTCAAACTCAAAACAAATTGGAATGTTTGTATTATATTATCTCAAGGCACTTTACTAGAAAAGTAATTTTATCTGTGTATATGTTGTGAATCGGCGCTATATAATTAAACTGAATTGAAATTTGTGATCTCGTTCTTTCGGTCACCACCGAGAGTTCGTGACCATAGATGAGGGTAGGAACGTAGAACGGCCGGTAAATAACCTTTCGGCTCAGCTCTCTCTTCACCACGACAGACCGGTACAGCGCCCACATAACAGCAGATGCCCCACCAATCTGTCTTTCGATCTCCCACTCCATTTTTCATTCGTGAACAACCCTCGTCTATGGTCATTAACTCTGGGTGGTGACTGAAAGAACGAGAGCACGGATACAAGCAGTGAGTTTCCTTCGTAGAGTGTCTGTGCTCTCCCTTAGAGATAGGGTGAGAAGCTCAGTCATCCGGAGGGGGCTCAGATTAGAGCCGCTACTCCTCCACATCGAGAGGAGTCAGTTGAGGTGGCTCGGGCACCTGGTCAGGATGCCTCCTGGACGCCTCCCTGGTGAGGTGTTCCAGGCACGTCCCACCGGGAGGAGGCCCAGGACACACTGGAGGGACTATGTTTCTCAGCTGGCCTGGGAGCGCCTTGGGATTCCTCCCGAGGAGCTGGCCCAAGTGGCTGGGGAGAGAGAAGTCTGGGTCTCTTTGCTTAAGCTGCTGCCCCCGCGACCCGACCCTGGATAAGCGGAAGTGGATGGATGGATGGATGAATTGAAATTTGCACATCTCTGTTTGCATAGTTTATATTTTTACTTTTTGAATATATGCTATTTTTTAAAGGCACAAATACACATTCTGTAAATATTTTTAAATTATCCTGCCAAGTTGCACCTTCCTCAAATCTGAGTATGTAATTTTTATTTTTAATAACTGCACAGTACTGCAGTTTTGAAATTGTGTCCTTACTGTACATATTTAAATATATATATTTTTTTCTTAAAATATGTTTCTTGTGTGAATCTAAATGCTACTATTAGCTGTAATTTTGCTGCTGTTACAGTTGAATGTTCCCTCTGTGGGACGGTAAAGGATGATTCTATTCTAAGGTCCAGGGTTCAAACATGAGGATTCAAACCTCATTGAACTGAAACAATATTCTTCCACACTAAAGAGCATGAAAGAGTTTTAAAGAAGGTTCTTTTAGCTGGTGAATCAGAGAATCTAGCGCTTTTCACATATTTTAGGATCATTTTGTCAAATGAACAACAGATCCCACCTTATTGTGCATTTTCTGATGGTAAACTCTGGAAGATGTTTATCTATGTTCTAATTGAAGAACTTCTGAACAAGATCTACTTCTTTTCTTTGCGTCCTGAACGTTTTCGGTTCATCCCTGAATAGAATGTTCTGAAGGTTCTAGTTATGGTTTGGAACCTGTTTCTAACCATGCTTCAGAACTTTTAAGAATCGACTCCCTTGCAGGGAAACTGGCCAGATCAGTTTGACCTTCCCTGGAGCTCTAATTCCAGATCATTTGAACAGTTTCCTGTCTGAACAGAGAAGCTTCCAGAAGCACAGACAGACAGACAGACAGACAGAAAGGGTTGCATACCTCGTGCCTCCTCTGCCTCTACGGTGGCTGTGTAAGCGTGAGTAGAAGTGCCATGCCCAAAACAACAGCAACAAAAAAAAAAAAGAAAACAATGGAGAGAAAGTGGGAACGTTATACATCAATTCATTCAGTCAGACACTTTATCAATGCAATCCATCAGTCCTGTTAACATGGAGTCAAACATCATACAAAGCCCCTTCCCCCATCCTGAGCACGGCTACATGAGGTAAACATAGGGATGGTTTATGGGGGGGGGGGGGGGATTCCATGCTGCCCTGAAAATACAAACCCTAAAATTCTCTACAGGAGAACAGAGCATAATGACTGAAAACCTCCGCTCGAAGGAAGAGGACATATTAGGATCCTCCGCCTCTTGATTCTAATCTTGTCAGAGGTTATTTAAATCCTGATGAATGATCAGTCATTCATCAGGATGATCCTTATGGAGAAAAATGATTGAATTCACAACAAAGTCCAACAAACCCGACACTGACTTTAAAGCATAACTTGGTAAATGTTGACGTATACCCTGAAGCTAACAGTAGAAAATATTGATGTAGAATTAAACGTTAATGGATCTGTTGCAGCGACTACACTATACAACTAATATAGAGTCACTAAAAACTCCCTGGAAAGTGGAACTGGATTTTTGGTAGCGGAGATCTCTCTTTGAAGCACCAGGAGAGGAGTTAGTTTGATTAAATACTTTGTGATGCAGGGAATCTTTGTTATCTTATACTTTTAAGCTTGTTCTGTTCTGCTTAGTTGTTGAATCCCAACTATAAGTACTTAGTATTTTCTCAATTTTCATTACACCATTACAGTTGTTAAATGTAGCAATAAAAATAGAATTGCCATGAAGAACTGCTGCATCCTCGGTGCATGAAGGAGCTTTAGCACAGATCCTTCCTCCCAGCAGCTGTTAGACTCTACAACCATCACTGCTCCCAACAAACTATGAATGTTTACATCCCTGCTGGAGTTTGCACATCTCTGTTGCTTGCAGCTTTATTCTTCACTTCTTGGAAATAATCTGTTGTCTTTAATGCACATTTTGTAAAGTTTTTTTTTTAAATTATCCTGCTGAGTTGCACATTTCTTGGATCCAAGTATGCTATTTTGAATAACTGCACCGTATTTTTGTGTTTTCATTTTGCTCTTACTGTACAGTATAGCATTCTTAATTATTTCCTTTGTGTGTTTCAATAGCCTGTCACTTTGCTTCTGAATTGTGCCAGTGTGGGACAATAAAAGATATTTCTGTTTTATTCCAAAGTGTCTTCATTGTGACAGACTCCTTTATTAGATTGAGTGAGACCGCTGCAGTGGGCGGCGCTGCTGCTCGGCCTTGTTTAGGACTCCACGGTGGAAACACTGAACAAATATAGAAAAAGGGCGTTCAGGATCTGAATATTGTCATTAATGTTCAGCTTTCTAAAAACCAACCCTTTCATCCTCTCTGTCCTTCTTTGTCTTTGCAGGGCAGCATGATGGAGAACTGTAAACAGGACAGACCTTCACCTCCTGGTGTGCCTGTCTATGATGTGTGTGGATGAGGAGGGGCTGGGGGCTCGAGTTAGTCTCGGGGTGTGAGTACAGGCACAGGGGCAGTTAGTGGTAGCTAACTCTCTTGTTAGTGTGTGTGTGTGTGTGCGCTGCGATGCTCGGCTGTGTTCACTCTTACCGCTCTGCAGAGTGCGCCGTCCTCCAGACAGAACTCCCATGGGCAGCGTTCCTGTGGGAGTGAGCCCCTTCAGCTGCAGCACGCTCTCATTCTCCTCTCTGGAAAAAACACACACACACACAAGGCTCAACTAAAGAACTCTATTAAACTGGCTCTGAAAGGGAAACTACAGCTTTGCAAAAAGTATCCACACATCTAAAACCTTTCTTGTCACATTAACATAAACTTAAGCGGGTATTTTATCTTAGAGGCCAACAGAGAAACATTAAATTCTACTGGCCTCCATGTATGGTAGAAAGCTAACACTACACACCACTGTAAAACAGAGTGGTGGAACAATCATGCTGTGGGAAGGCTTTTCTTTAGGGAAGTTGAAGACAAATACAGGAGGCTGCTGAAGACTTCGGGGGGGGGGGGGGGGGAGCTTCACCTTTCAAACGACATTAAACCTCACAAGTTTGAGCTGCAACTGAATGGTATAGATCGCAGCGTATTTATGGTTTGGAATGACAGAATCCAGTATTAAAGACAACCAAGAATTTGTTGTAAGGTTTAAAAATTCACTTTTGATGTTTTTTTCCATTGGATTGTTTTGTAGATGAACAAAGCGGTGCGCCATAGCAACAGCCCCCTTTACTCTCATAAACGTAAAGAAAATCTAGCACAACCAACTGCTTTGTGAAGAACAAAAAATGGTCAGCATAGTAGGCCTATAGTCACCAGGGGGCAGTAGACAGTCATATTGGAGTCTCTTAACCTTAACAAATTTTTTCACATCTATTCAGTCATTTATGGGGAGTTTCCTTCAAACAGAAACATAAAACATCACTAGAAGCATGTTTCCCAACTCTGGTCGTCAAGGCACACTGCCCTGCAGGTTTTAGATTCTTCCCTGCTTTAGCACACCTGATTCAGATGATTGCAGTGCAGTAAAAGCCTGTTGAATCGGCACTCAAAGGAAATCAGGTGTGCTGAAGCAGGAAACCATCTAAAACATGCATGGCAGAGTGCTTTGGGAGCAGGGTTCTACATGTGGTCAGCCACTTCCTGGGAGGCGGAGCTTCTAGATTCTGGACTCTGAATGCTGGAAACATGTTTGACGCCCATTCTGAAGAGCTTTTAGCATCGTGTGGACTCTAAACATTTAGAGTTACTGATCCTGAAAAAGTCATTTCATGGATGATTTGCGCTGCAGTATGACCACACAAAGCTTGCCTGGAATTATTCATGTGCGCATTCATTTCTAAGGCTTATGTGGGTCATGAAATGACTAATATCAGAAGCAGAATGACACACTTGTGCAGGATTAAAGGAGGACATGTTCAGAGCAAAAGGAAAGTCATTATCTCTGCAGTAAAGTGGAGCAAAGGCCGGAGAAGAGAGACAACTCTGTTCACTGATCTGATTTGTTGCCAACATTAATAAGTCCTTCCTCATTTATTCAAATCTCATGGAGGCGGGATGAGGGTCCGATAAATATTCCATGTAAGGCTCCCAGCTGGAGTCAGGAACCCACCTGAGCACAGAGAAGACGCGCGCCATCTTCCCGATGGCCCGGATCTTGTTCCTGATCACCTCCTTCCTGGCAGCAGGAGCTCCACCTGAACATGGAGAGAGGAAGAGTTCTGCTGACTTCAGGAGCTCAGACACACACACAGCTCCTCTGATCAACTCTGGTCACTGATTTGCCTCCTCTTTTTAGTTTTATATTTAACAAAATGTGTAAATCATTAATAAAACCCTAATGATCCTGCCTTAAAATGCCATCATCCCACACAGTTTATATTTATGCCCATCCATAATAAATGAGTGCAAAAAGAATGAAAATAAACAGTTATTGAAGTAAAACCATATTAACCCGAAAACAAAAAAACTTTCAATCTCTGGTATCAAAATAAAAGGCAGCATTGTCGACAACACATTGTAGGCAGAAGGCAACAGAAGTTCTGGTCCTCCAGGCTCGCTGTTCTCAGTTTTACTTGCGACTCTGCTCCAACACAGCAGATTCAAAAAGTCCCACCACCTTCTCTTTGAATGAGGGAAACATCTAAAACATGCAGGATACTGGCCCCACTGATTTAGATGGTCCATAGGACTTAGTTCTGGAGAATGAGACAGCTGTGGGTATGCCGAGTCATTTGTGTTTATTTGGCCATGTGTGTTGGATCACTGAAAAAAACACCTGCCCACAGCATGCCACATCCTCCACCATACCCAACGTTTGACGAGAGAGGTCCCTGCACATTTGGCTTTTGTTCTTTTTCAGAGTCTCACCCAACTAGAACACTCCGTTCCAGTTAGCTCGGCATGTAGATAGGCTCTAATGGTTGCTATGGAGACCTGGTGATCCCCAAGATGGCAGTCTGTGTTGCAGTTCTCCAACAGTGACCTTTGGAGACTTGTTTGCCTACCTCACCATCCTGGTTAGAGAAACATGGCTCCATGATAGAGGCAGCGGCTAAAACAAGTAGACCTGTGTCCCATCATGTTATATCCCATGGAAACAAAGACATGAATTTCTAATCCTAAGTAGTTCTTTTTCAGTCAGAGGACCACAAAATGCTTCACACTACATTCAGTCATTCATGCTGATGGTGATGAGCTGACCACCATGGAGGGGGGTGAAGTGTCTTGCCCAAGTCTGTGTCTTCCAGAACGGCAGAGAAGGACGGGGCGGGGGTTCGAACCGCCAACCCGCCAGTTAAGAGAAACTCCTAACACCTGAGCCAGTTCCCTTCTAGAGGTACCAATAATTGTCATGATTTTTCTAAATGTTAAGTGTGACATCGTGGGACTGCAGTTAAAAGTACATCCATTTCACATCTTTAGCAGGGATGTCGGTCTCAGGCTGTTTCTATGGCGATGCGACAGAGTACAAGAAGAAAACATGGCCTTCAGAATGTTCCAGCAGCGTTTAAAGGCGAGCTTTGGCCCGTCTAACAACAAGCTGTACTCTGACACACCCAGAAATATGAGCTCTTTAACGCCGTCCGCCTCGTCTCGTTTATTCCCTGTGACTTCTTGACATTTGTTTTTGATCCAGCTGTGACGTTTTATTGGAAAGTTTGCACAAGCTGCTGACAGAGATGAAGACATATTGGTATAAAGGAGCTCTGCTGGGTGATCGATATGTCAGGCCAAAGCTGGGGGGGCTATGTTTAGCAGCTCCGGGGATCCAGACCAGAGGCAGCCTTCTGCTTTTAATCAGCATGCTCCCTCTTTGCATTACTGACACTGATGCAGGTTGTAGATGTCTTTGCAGCAGGATCACAGATTTAATAAAGCTGTCGCACAAGGAACTGACTGTTCTAAACTTCATGAGGAATTTAATCTGCTTCCCAGGTGACCAACACGGATACCTTCAACTAGTTTCTGCTCATCTGACGCAGCCGCTCCTCAAACAAGTAGCTAAATTAATCAGAACTGCAACAGACAAGAATTACTCTGAAGCAGGGGTCACATTAACCCAATATTTTATGTCTGACCATTTTTGCTGTTAGTTTTTTTTAAGGTTGAAGGCCATCTGTCATTTTGACAGATTACAGTTCACACTCCTGACCACTTGATGCAGACGCTGATGTGGAAGAAAGTATCTTCTATATTTAAAATCCAAGAAAACGCCTATTGGGACTGAAGGCTCATCTTTATTTATTCAAGAAGGCCAGGATCATAAAGTTGTCCCAAGCTGGGCCAAGCTCCAACTCTCCCACACCCTTCCCATTCCTCAACTTGATGGCCTTAAAGTCGTTCCATATTATTGCCCTCACGCTGTCTGATGTCTAGTCCCCCAAGGTTGTCAAAACACCTAACAGTGAGCCTTTAGCTGAGCTAAAGGGAACTAGGTCAGAGGCCTACTAATCAAATCTGCTCCTCACAGACGTCTGTTTAAACACTCGGATTATCTTCTGCATGACATATTCCCTAGATGCATTTACTGACGCATTGAGCAGCAATTAATTCCATTGAAATATTTCCATCACAACACGCAGACATGATTAACTTTACGCATGGAGTATGGGTAAACTAAATCAATCATTAAAAAAAAGAAAACAAAAAAGAGAGAATGGGCATCCTCTAAGACCTGGACCCTGTAGTCAATGAATGTCGCTAAGCAGGAGCTAACTGGAGACATGAAGCGCGACAGTGACAGAGAAGAACCTGGTGTCATGCCAACCACCGGTACATGCTGTGGGATTTCCTCCCGCTGAAGCGATAGCTTGCTGGTCACAAAACGGCTCGTTCAGAGAGGCTTTCTGACTTCTGATCACTTCATTTGGAGAAATGTTCCCTGATTTCAGATCAATTCATTTGGAGAAATGTTCCCTGATTTCAAAACATCTAAACCCCCATGAGAAGTCATCTGCTCATGGCTAAATTCCAAAACCTCATAACTAAAACCTCTGCAGCGATTTCACGTAAGCCATTTGATTAGTATGTGATCATTTCAGGTCAATGCAGAGGAGGAGGAAGTTGTGAGACTTTTAATTCCTTTTTTTATATGTAGTTCTCTCTTCAGCTTGTTCGAATTAAATATGAATTATAATGAATAAAAAAAATTTTAAAAAATATTTTAGCATTTTTTAAACTGACTGGTAAAAATAGATTATGAACGGATTTTTCAAAACGATGGACAACAAAAATGTGTATAGCACGACCTCTGGTCTGAGCTCAATATTCTCTGCAGCCTGGATTCCATGAGGGAAGCCTTTGTTGTCCTTTCTAGAACAAGTCTTTAGTGGTCATTTCTAAATGCTGGCAGCATCAAATGACCTCACATGGAAGGAAGCTGCCACTAAAATATTCATTCCTATTGGAGGAGCATCCTGCAGATTTATACCCCCACCGGAGCAGAGCTTGGTCAGCATTGGCAGCAGGTCGGTTGTGAGTGGAGATGCGCAGACAGTGATCAGAAGAGTGTTAGAAAATGGCTGTTTGAGAACATTCTGCAGGAAGTAGAGGAATGGACAGCAGGAGACTGATGTCATTTCCTCTGATAAATCCTTCCAGCAATCCGGGAACAACTTGATGACCATCTCTGGATCTTGCAGCACAATGGAGCACCGCGCCACGAGGCGGATCGGATAAACCCAGCGGCGCAGAGATCCAAACAGTGAAACGTTGGACCTGTGGTCGGTTCTCATGGAGCAGGCGGAGAAACGGAAGCCATCAGTCGGCTCAACGCCAAGCACCAAGACAAGAATGGGTCACCAGTCCAGGCTGGAAGTGGTGACTCTTCACTTCTATCCAATGCATTTATTATTAAAAGCCTTTTGGAAGGTATGAAATGTTTCAGAAAGGTGTAAATAATACAATCCGGCTCCTTTGGAGGTAAAACTTAAAGAAAGTTGAGGTGGTTTGAGCACTGCAAGCAAGCAGCAGCAAATGAAGTTGTTCTGCAACAATGAGAAAAAGAAAAAAAGTTTACCAGCCTAAACCCCACTTCCTCCATGGTTTCACTTCCTCATCTGGCCACACTACATTTGATTAATCAAATTTGGCGTTAAAAGCTTGCTGTGTGTCAGCATGGCAGCACGCCAATCATTACGCCCTGACTGCACTGCAGAGTTCGAGGCTTCGGCATGTCTGAGACCGGCTGACATGTCCCTTCATGTACACCGGGGCTCGGTTTAACCAGTGACAAACCGAGACATCCCAACATGTGGTGCAGAGCAGCGGTCCTGCTCTAAAGTTGACACAATGAGCTCCGCTTTGGATCAGACTCAGGATCGTGCAACATGTTTGTTTTTAGGTTCAAACAGGAACCACATTATCAGGTTTGAAATAAAACCTCAACGACTAATCAGTGAAAAATGACTAAAGCTCTTTCAATTGCAGAACCTAATCACCAAATGTGTAGCAATGTTTCACTGATAAAGGTCTCTGCTCTCAGATAGAAGAGGAGCCAGGCGTCACAGGGCCTCTGCAAACACTCACTCTCCTTGAACTTTAACCTTTCTTCATGGTGCAACCTTCTACTGGGATGTTACATAACTATAGTGCATAATAGCGAAGTGGAGGAAAAATGATACAGTTACAAATTGTTTCATAAGTAAAAGTCTAAAAAGTGTTTTACACACAACGTTACGCAACAGTGAACCAAAGTACTGCACAGAGCAGACCAAAGGTTACAGTAGATGTTTTGTTGTCCGTCATTTTGACTGACTGGGTCAAAAACAATCCGGTCATAATCTACTTTCACCCGTCAGTTTTTTTTAAATGATAACATATTCGTATTACGTTTTTTATTCTTTTAATTATTATTCAATTGGAATAAGCTGAACACAGAACTACATATAGACAATGAAATTAAACGATTGCACTTAAAATACAAACAGTTTACCTGCTGTGGCCTGAACACAGTCTCACCACTTCCTCGTTCTCCACACGGACCTGAAACGCTCACCCACATGTGCAGAAATCAAATGTTTCAAGTGGGATTGCTGCAGAGGTTATCATCATGTGGTTTTGGAAGCTGAATCCACATCTCGCTCTGCTGCCACACTGGAGACTGGAATTATGAACGCCACTTCAGCCAAAGGTTTGAAATCAGGGAACATTTCTCCCATTGAAGTGAATAGAAACTGTCAAAATGACAGAGGGCCTTCAGATAAAAAAAAACTAAACGTAAAAAAAAAAACAGACAAATATTGAAAGTATTTGGTTAACGCGTTCCCTGGCACAGATAGAATATAGAGGAGAAGACACCTTCAAAGAAATTCAAGATAAACAGAAAATATAAATGCAAAACACATCACCATAATTCATAAGAACCCCGCCAAACAGAAAGGAAGTCGAGGCAAATTAAAAGCTAGACTAAAATAGAATGTCTTTTATGGTTAAACAGGAGAGGGAGCTCGTGATCAGCAGACCTGAAGCCAGTTGGGATACTTTATAAGCATATTTTACACATTACAGTCCAAGTATAAATACAGCTGTTGTTTGAAGACCACAGTGGTTTGCTGGAGACCAATCTGACTCTGAAGTATGGTGGTGGCAGTATCATGCTGTGGAGATGCCTTTCTTTCTTCAGCAGGGGCAAACATGTTGGTTCTCTAGGTGTAGAAAACTGATAGACGCCCAATGATTAGTGGTTCCGTATTCACTTTTAGTGAACGGAACACAAACAGAAAATGTGTCCGTTTGTGGATATTCCCGTAGTACATATCTAAAGTATTTGAAACAAAAAGCAACTGGGGAAGCTAAAATACTTTGGCCGTAATGCTACTTTACACGCCATTTGCTGGCGTTTGTAGTTACTTCAGGAGTACCACTCATTTTCCCTGCTGCTGATTGGCTGTAACTCCAAGAGTGGAGATAAGGAAGACCATAGATGTTAGCTTCTGCTGTAGAACTTAGATTGTTTCCACTGTTCATATTAGTGCATATTATGGTATATTTGGTGAGTGAGCTACTTAAATAGGGCAGCTATGAGTGTTTTTAGAGAAGGTCTCAAGTATTCATAGATGTTAGCTGCTCGCCGGTGGCTGTGGTACCCAACTCATGTCAATACTAGGAGCCCTCTAAAGATCTGCAGCTGTAACTGCAGCATATGCTGGTTCAACAAATTCAATTCAATTCAAATTCAAAATTACTTTATTAATCCGAAAGGGAAATTAAATGTTGTTGTAAATCATTATGCAAGTTCCTTCAAAGATTTGTTGTAGATGCTGATGGCTGTGGGTAGGGATGATCTCCTGTAGCGCTCTGCAGATCTGAAGAAGCCTCTGACTGAAGACGCTCTGTAGTTGTATGACAGTCTGATGTAGAGGATGCTCTGGATCTATGGCGTCTTCTTTTCAACTCATCAGGGTTTTGTGGCTGTAGTTGAGGTATTATTTGAGCTTTTGTGATGTTAATCAGCTGCTGCCAGTTGTAAACCACCATGTTGCCATGGTTATGCATCATAACAAATGTCCAAAAATAAAAAGTATCAGCAAAAATCCTTCCAGCTGCACAGCATTCAAAACCAGAGAGAACAGCCGTCCACAAAAACAACGCCTCCACCAAAAATGGAAGAACCAAAGTTTCAAAAAAGAAAAAAATATGAACCAAAGTAACAGAGCTACTCCAACATGCTGCCACCTTGAGCAGCGCAATTCCGGAAAGTACTGACTCAGGGGGTTCAAAATAAAATGTACCCCACACTTTCAAGATTTTTCTTTTCTTTTTTTTGTTAGTAAAAACAAAGAAGAAAACCGGAGCGGCAAAATGTGAAAATACTGGGGTGTTCAAACTTTTGTAAGGCTCTGCGTGTATACAGATATATAGTGTTGTTTTAAACCCGTATTGTATTATAAATGGTGTTTCTCTCACGCTCATTCTCAGCTGAGTAGCCACTGAGCTGCAATTTCAGATGTCGTGGAGCTTCTGTAAGTGACGCCTGCATAATCAGCCTAGATGTGACAAACTGAGGTGATAAACCGACAGCTGTCACATGGAAGCTGCACATGCAGGTTCAGCTAAATATGAGAACTTCAGCATATCTAGAGATAAATGAGACGGGCTCCTCTTACCCTCACACGTGTCGTCCTCTTCAGACATCAGCTCGTCGTCAGAGCAGATGTTCAGCACGTTCACCAGCATCTCCGTCACTGTGAAAAGACAACACACCAGCAGGTGGCACTGTGTATGGTTAAAACAACAACAGCACAAAGACTGTGGAATGATCAGTGAATCAAACACCTAAAGACAAGACCCCGATGAAGAGTAAAGCAGCAGAAATAAAACCACTGTACTGTCTAAAACAGATTGGAGTAAAACATAAAGCCAGCTTCCATATCGGAACATCAGGGTATGCGCGTGTCTCCAATTCACCAGGCCGTTTTTGGGGCCATTTCAGGAACCAATTGAGTAGCAGGTTACTTGGGTTACTTGGAAGTGGACCGGCAGAGTCTGCTGGGCGGGAGCTGTGGTTAAGTCATGCTGATTGGTTGCAACTCAGAGAAATGAGCAGAACAAAAACCGGCTTTGTAAAAGTGGAAGAGTTGCTTCTTCCCTGGTCGATCTCTTGGTACTTCTGCTGCTGTGGGCGCCTTTTGGCGCTGATAAGGGACACGACTCACTGCCGAAACGGTGGAGATATGTGGACGTCTTGGCTAATTCCTTAAAGGGCAGATTTTGTATGGAGACACGATGGCTTCTGGTTCTGATAGAGGAAACGCGCCTAATGTGGCATCAGCCGTGGTCTCGTGCACACCTGCAGCCAGATGAGGCCATCATTAATATACCTGGACTGTTGATTGTGACTAAGACAAGATAACTGTCCTAAAGGTTGAGTTAACTTGCACAAATAATGAAAAGTATGCCAAAATACAGCAAAGGCCCTAAATATCCGTAGAAACGGCTGGGAGCTAAATTCACAAGCTAAACAAACAGAAGCTACAGAAGGTGGAGGCATGTGGTGAAAAACCCTGGCTGGACTGCAGCGTGTGAAGATGGAGCCAATCAGGGCGCAGGAAACCCTTGGAGAAAATGTCCTGCTGTCACACTAGAACGGTCATCACCAAAACTCTGTAGAGAGCTTTTGGAGGTTGCAGCCCAAACCCAACGTTATTACTGAACTGAAGGCCTTTGCAGAGGATGAGAGGGTTAAGCTGCAGCAGACAATAAAAGGCAAAAAGGGGCATTGATGCAGTGGTTCCTCTACATTTTAGATGATTCCCTGCTTTACTGCGCCTGCTTCAGATGATTGCTGTTCAGCAAAAGCCTCAGGTGTGCTGAAGCAGCGAAACATCTAAAACATCCAGGGCAGTGTGCCTTGAGAAGCAGGATTAAAAGAAAAACTACACTAGTGAGTAGTGAAGATGCTCCTTCTAAACCAGAGGTAATCATTTATCGTCATATTAGTAAAAGAAGAAAATAATGAATGACTTCTCTCTGTTCTCTCATTAAGTGAGATAAATCAAAAATTAAGGGGCAAACAAGTTCACACTGAGGCATTCTTCAACGATGGATAGCAATGCAAGTTGTAGCCCTCTGTAGCTATTCTAACAGGTTCTGGTCTTATTTAGTGTGTGTGTGTGTTCTTGTATAGCTATCCTATTTAGGACCTTCTCTGGCATATTCGCTAACCTTCTGAAGACCGATGGACCTTCTAGGGACCAAAGCCTGGTCCTAATATGGTGGACCCCCTTTTTTAGGGTTAGGGTTTAGGTTTAGAGGTATGGTGTGAATTATGTTTTGGTTCAGGTTAGGAATAAACTGGTAATGGTTTGGGTTAGGCATAAATACATCTATTAAAATGAATGGAAGTCAATATAAAGTCCTAATATGGGTAGCAATACAGAGTTGTGTGTGTGTGGCACAAGGGGCTAACCTTTCTCCCCAACGAAGGGCAGAGACCAGGTGAAGACGTCCATGAAGTTGGGCAGCCAGTAGGGGTGAGGGGAGCAGTTGAACTGCCGGATGTTCATCACATTGTTCTCATATTTCAGCACCGCAGCTGAGGACAAAACAGAAACACGTCAACATCTCAGCGCTCTGTTGCTAGGGACCCAAGGTCTCTAGCCAGTATCCATGGTTTCCAGCGTGCACCTCTCCTCTACCTTTATTATTGTACACATCTAAGTAGTTGGGAGCGGAGAAGATTGTAATTAAAGACGGGAAGCCTGTCGTCTGACTTTTCCTGTACATTCGATACCTGGAGGACAGAGATACGAGAGTGGACGTCTGAGGGACATCATGACAGGACGATTCATGTTTCATACAAGCACAGCAGGGGCTGGCATATGGACATGATGAGGATATCAAAATCAGAGATGTGTCCGACTCACCCTGCATCCTGAGCTTCATGCGCTCGTATTACAGACAACAGGTTATTCTTCATCAGGAAGTCACAGACCGCCGGGTAACTGCAGAAAACAAGGGGGGTTACGGCTGGTTCACATTCACTCCATCAACCTGGTTGCCATGACAGTGAAGATGGCTGCTTTAACTAGATGATTACCAGAGATGGCAACAGTACTAAAATTAGAGATTTAATAAGGTCGAGGCTTTCAGGGGGCGGGGCCTTGGAGGGGGCTAACCCACTTCTATCAGTGAAGGTTTCTGATAGCGGGAGAACACACCAAACACTACACAGACATTTATAGCTATATAACGGTGTGTTTAGAACACCATGTGTTATTTCAGTTTCCCCTACTGCTCATAGTGATCAGCTCAGTGGTTGGGAAAAACATCCAACAAAAGAAGTACAAAAAACTGTTTAGAATTGAAGTTGATGATATATTAGGACATGATAATGAGAACTGATAAGCAGATAAACTGTACTCTGCACTGCGATAATGTCCAGAAACCAGACTAGAACAGAGGAAGGATCAAATATTTACAAGACTGTTTAGGTGACGTAGCACCAGGGTGGTTCTCTGCCTCTAGTATCAGTCCTGGTTTACTGATGGAGCTGCTCAGGTGAGAAAAAACTCCAACTGTTTCTGCTGGTAACCAAAAGGGTGAAAAATGTGGCTTCATTTGATCAAATAAGACGTGGATCAGATCTCAGGTGTAAAGGAATGATTCCAACGACAGAAACATCTCTGTGTGCTTTAGTTTCTGACATCATGAAAGTGGCTCCAGTTTGAAGCCAGGCGCTACGTGGATGTCCTCCCATCCTGTGTGTCCTCTGCCTCAGCACCAATAGAAAACACAGAGGATTCTGGGAGCTGAAGCAGAAACAGCCTTTCTCCTTTATAGGCCATGTTTGGTGTAAACACATTCAGTACAAATATTAAGACAGGGAGGAGAACCCTAATATTTGTTTTCAATATTTGTGTTACGGGGGATTTAACCAGCCGTCACTTATCTAGAGATAAGCCATTGTTTGTGAAAGCTTTAATCAGGCCAGATTAACGGAGCCGGAGCCGCGGCGGTCCATACCTGTAGAAATAAGAGCAGCCTCGCACGCTGTTGTGGCAGAAGTGTTCCTGGGTCTTTTCTGAGCCGTAGTCCTCCCCCGGGTCTGACCAGAGCAGGTCGCACATAGGGCCGAATGCAGGAGGTTCCTTAAAACGGTCCAGCTGCACAGAAACAACAACACTGATGTTTGGAGTCTCCTTCAACAAGCTTCTCACTTTAGTTTGCTGGAGTTTTGGCCCATTCCACCAGACAGAACTGGTGGAAACTGGATCCGGTTTGTACGCTGCCACTCTAAAAAACGTATGTTCTATGAGACTAACATTGGCTCGGTCCTAAAACACTGATTAGGTTATCCTTAAGCCACTTTGTAACTCACTTAATGGAAAGCTTAGGATCATAAAACATATGAAAGACAGATTTGTGTCTTAAGCTTCATTTGTTGCTTCCATATAACTGTATTTTGTTAAGTGCACCAGTCCTTCCTGCAGCAAAACACCCATACAACATGATGCTATACTTCAGCTTGGATGGTGCTTGCAGACATCCCCATTTCCCCCCTGAATGGAAGATACGCCTTTTAAGTTGCTTTTGTAAGACTAGCTTCCTTATGTCCGTACTTGTGAAGGTTCATAATTCTCGCCATTAATCTGAAATGTTGTGAATCAGAAGCTTTCAAAGCCATGACATCATGACCTGGGCTTTCCCAAAATTGTTGAGTCATAGTAGACTTAATGTGTGTAAGGATTAGAATTCTAAATAAAGTAAAATTATGTCTTTATTCTGGCATTCAGGAAATAAAACTAATTCTAGTAATACTAGCTGATCTAACAAGGTAAACGCAGCGACCCGTGTCGTAGTGCTCAGTGGAAATGAGCCAGAAGTCCACCCTTTGATTCAGTTACTTGTAGATCCACCTTCAGCAGGAATACATCTAAAAACATACATAAAACATCTTCCCTGTGACCTAATCAGTCAATGTTGAAGATGAATTAACACAGACTGCTGCTACATTTGATCTTTGACAGATGAAAACGTCTGAGAAGTACTGGGTCTCGCTGCAGACTAGAAAATTGCAACAGGATTTTTTGGAACTGCACCAAGTTAGCCCAAATCATATTTGGTGTTTTTGATCAACAACAATCTGAGCAAACAAAGATCACGTGGGGTTCCTCAAGGCTCCATTCTCAGCCCCTTTTACTCAAAGTCTTGTTCTATACCATTGCTGATGATATATCACGGGTCCCTACTGGTACTTTGTGTGTCAGGTTTGAACCAACAAAGACTCCTCTGGTTATCAGGAGCCTCAGTGTGCTTCTGATAACCCAGGTGGCAGCATTTTATGTCAATGCTCCTCAGTTATGGAACAAACTTCAAGAAAACCTGAAATGTCCAGAAACTGTTTGCTCCTTTCAACAACAATAACTGAACTCTAGCCTTACAGAAAATATTAGAGCCTGTTAGTTTTATATTTGTAGTTTGTCATATTTCATGTGTTTCTTGCAGTTAGACATACATTTCCCTTTAACGTAATTCCAAGTTTCCAACAAGCGATTCTAAATCAAGATGTTTATGAATGTTGCTGTACCCAAACCTGGCTTACCTCAGGTTTACTGAGGTTGGCAGACCACAGTATTTTACTCCGGATGTGTTCTGGATTCTAACTGTACCCATTAAAAAGCAGGTCAGGCAAAGATAGATTTTTAAATTTTTTTATCTAAACCACTGAAGCTGGACTGTAGATGTCCATTTGTATCCTTTTAACAATTGAATTAAAGTGAAATGAACTTTATAACCAGCTAAGATTTATACCACAGCTACTTTTAAGCAATGCTATTGGTTGGCGTGCCTTTATGCTCATAATGTGACATATGTTTTAGACAACAGATGGAACACCATTGTTCATACAACCAAAGGCAACAGGCACTGTGCTCCTGTAGACATCGTGATGACCTTACCTTTCGTATGTCATCCAGGTTGGAGATTTCAGGGCTCAGACCTCCGTGCACGCAGAGGAACTGCTGGTTTAGGAGCGCAGCCAGAGGCAGGCAGTCGAACGCCTCCATGCAGGCATCATAAACCTGCTCAGAGTACTTTATCTTACCTGAAGGACACAGAGACATACAAACACACACTCTGTTGCTGCTCTGTGAAACAAGTCATTTACTGTGAAAGCGAGGCAGCTGCACTTACACTCCTGCTTGAAGGTGAAGTACTCTGTGAGATGTCGGCACTCGTGGTTCCCTCGGAGGAGGAACAGGGTGTCGGGGTGGTTGATCTTCAAAGCCCACAGGTACAGCACACACTGCAGATACCCAACAGGAGGAAAAAGTTAGTTGAGCTGCTGACTCCCTGCTTCAGAGGCCGCTCTTAGTGTGGGTCTGAGGAACCAAAGCAAGCGGAGCGTTTTCTTTTCAGCAGCTCCTGAGAGAAAAAGCTGCCACCTTCTCTTTTCACTTCAGTCAAAAAAAAAAAAAAAAAAGAGCTGAGGGGTCGTTTTCACAATGGAGATGCATCTAATCATTCATGTCCATTTCCCTTTAGTTGGCATCAATAAACCCTGAAACTGTAGATAGAAGCCTGACTGTGGCTCCTCTTCATCTAAGAAAATTACCCAATAGAAAACATCCATAACACAGCTAAGAAAGCAGATGGTCCAGAAGCAGTTTTAGATCAGTCATCCAACCAGCTGGACATTCAATTCAATAATACTTTATGTATCCCAAAGGGAATCTAAATGTTGTCGTAACTCATATCATTCAAGTATCTTCAGAGTCATTGTGGATGGTGAAGCTGTGGGAGGAAGGATCTCCGGTAGCAGAATTTATTTAATCCTTTCCACTTTTTACGTTAATTACTTCTGGGGCAAATCTGCCCTTAGTGTGCAACCCCTTCTATATAAATATACATATTATACGTCATTTGAAAGCTGAGATTCTTGTTATTCCAATAATGTAGGTCAATCAATGATACAACCATAACGGGGAGGACATCCAGGAAATGGTTTCTCCAAACCACTCAGAAAGCAAGATAATGTGCAACTCACCGTTGGAAGCCAAATATCACTGACAGAACCGAGCCATCTGGAACAAAAACTGTCTCTTTACATCCACAAGGGTCCAATCAATGTCCACCCAAAGTCCACAATTCAACATAGTCTGTCACTCAAACCCTTGATAAATTCCCTTCCTTGTGTGTAATTCTCACAAAGCTTTCATCAATGCTAACGTTAGCATGCTCCTATTAGCCTAAAAATAACAGCGCCCTTCTTCTTCTTTGTGATGTTTATTGGCAGCTGGCAAACAATAGGTGCATTACTGCTACCGACTGGACCAGAATGTCACTCAAGGTTGTACTTGCTTCTAAGGGGCTGTTTACACGACAACGTTTTTCAGCAAAACTGAGGTTTTTCTCTCCGATTCGACCTCTCGTTTACACGACAACATGAAAACTGGGGGGCGAAAATGCAGCCTTTTGAAAACGGTTTCCAGAGTGGAGAGTTCTGAAAACGCTGGGTGATTCGTTGTCATGTAAACGCAAGCCGGAGACTTTTGAAAACGATGACGTCACTGCCAGCCACCTACGGAGATGTTGGACTTGCGCACTCCGCCTTTCTACAGAAAAACAGTAATGACGGATCCAGGTATGCTGTTACTGCTGATGCAACTGCTGAAGTTATTTGGTCTCTGTAAGCAAAACTTACATCAGGCTTCTATGCGATCGCCAACAGAAACACATACAGTACATGCGTCAAATAATCAATAAGACTTTATTTAATCGCAGGAGAACTACAAGAAGACAATTTTGCAAAATACCCCCGCCCACTGGTGCCGGACCTGGTTTACCCAGAGTTCAGCAAACTGTGTCCTGTGCAGGAAGAGAGGAACAGGCTTGCCTGCCTGTCTGTAGCACTAATATGCATCTGGAACCATTTCCAGGATAATACACAGGATCATGAGGGACAGAATCCTCATTAAACAGTGAAGGGACTTCGCTGATGTGATCATTTATCAATACGAGCAGAGATCTGCAGCCAGGCTCGGCTACAAACTCCCACGGGTGCAACTAGAAATGAACATCACATCTACATAATGACTGGAAATACTTGATGATTGATCAGGGGTGGAACAAAGCAGTGTGACAGTGAAGAGTCTGACTGGCAGCTTGCTCACAATGAGACAGGCTGCAGGAAAAGGCGCTAATATGCATGAGAAAAAACAGCTGCTGGGAGACTGACAACATCCCACTGAACTGTCATAGAGACTCACTCTTCCTTCATCTGCCACTCCATTGCTTCTGAGCAACATCGAAACACCCGTTTCATTTGAATTTTATTTTCACACTCAATTAGTCAAATCTGACGGTCTGCTGGACGGTCCCTGATGCCCAGAGGAAACACAGCTGACACAGCAGCAGGCCTACGATGGTGGCAGGACGTAAACTTTCAGGTGGTTTTAAACCAATTAGGCACACCCGTCTCTTCTTCAGCCACAGCCCAGCCTTATATTTATAGTTGTTGTAGTTCAGACTTTAGAGACGCTTCTATGCTCAGACCTGCCAGGATAAGAGAGGAGGCACAAAGAGCTGCAACGTTTCTAATCTGAGATCAGATAAAAGACCATGCAATGAGTATAGAGACAGGCCAGTGTCAAAGAGACACGAGACAAGATCGAAGGGAACAAGCTCTGCTGATCATCTGAAGTGCAGCTGGAACATTCAAGGCTTATCGCACCGATCCACAAACCGGCAATAAGAACTATGTCTCCCTTTTTCTGTTTGGTTTTGCACTGCTTCAGTTGTGCATCAGTCTAGTAACAATCAGTGCACTTGTGTCACCTATGAATGCAACATTTACCAAAGCAGTGTGGGTTCTGCCAAGCTATCCAGTTTGCTAGAGACCTATAAAGGAGTTATCTTTGACAGACAGGTCCCCTACCCAGTGATTAAAAGCACCAGTGTACTTGTGATTCACTACAGGGGCATTTGTGGTAACCAAGGGGCAAACTCCGCCGGCCAAAAGTTAGGCCAATGCGGAAGTGACAAAAATTGCCCCTCATTCACAAGGGGCTTTGTGCAGAAGTGAGCAAGTTCCCATTGACTCCCATGTTAAAAATGTCAACTTCACAGCAGGAATAAGCATGTTTACAGCCTGGTTAAAAAAAAAAAAACCCAAAAAACATTTTAGGTTTAATAGGTCAAGGTCACCGTCATGACAACTCTGGGGGGAGTGACTGTTTTTATAACATCCATTTGGATGTAATTTAAGGTTGAAATCATGAATGATAAGGGCTGAACAGTCAGCGCTAGCACTGGTAGCTAGCGGCGGTAGCTAGCAGCTTGCTCCAGGGAAGGCCTCACCCTCACATAAACAGTCTCAGCCATTTTGTTTCTCTGAACTTATCAGCTGCGTCTGTAACATTTATTCGTTAAGAAGTCTCTGCTCTATTTTTTTTGGTAAGTAAAATTATATTTCTGAGGTGCATTCAAGATAACACTGGTTGGTCAAAAATGGGTTGAAATTATCAAATTTCTTCTGTACATATTGATTATTAAAACTTATTTTAATTAAATTCCCATATTTTAGTGAAAGTTATGGACCAATAGCACTTCAAGATTTTATTTGACTAAATTACCGAATCTGCATAGAAGGCAGAGGGGTAGCAGAGTTCCTCAACCTCGGTTTTCTGGCTAAAAGCGCCCGGCAACCTCTGTTAGCTTCGGTTAGCTCAGTTAGCTCGTAGCTACATCGGCTCAGAGTGTCAATCATCCGCCCCCACCGTCAAAGCCCCACGCTCAGCTCCAACTCTTTGGCATTTTATGTATTTTCCAGGCGTGACGAGACGCCTGCCAAGATGGCGGTGGTGGGAACCGCCCACAAGGATTCAATTCAACTCTTCAGAAATCTACAGGTGACGTCTCAGAGGCTCCGTCCATCTTTATATACAGTCTATGGTGGTAACACATTTCTGGCAGAAATGCGGTAGATATACTTCATGCTCCAGTTCTGACTAACGTTGTTAATCTGACACACAGGGTGTATCAGCTCTTCAATCTCTCCTGTGTCACCCTACTTTATAAATGTGAGCCCTGCAGTGTTTCTGTAAAAATATAGCAGTAGAATGGAAGCAGCTTCAAGACTTGTGTACCTTTTCTTTTGGTGCAATGGATTGCCTGTAGAACATCATCAATCGTCCTTGTCTACAGTAACTCCAAGTTCATCTACAGCTAGTTTTCACATGTTTTTCCATAAAAAGTTATCAGGCTAGCAAAACACATGTGGCAGAGGGAAGGGGAAGAAAATAACTGATATGCAATATGGGTGTTTCTCAATGCCAAGGAACCTCGCCTTGATGCCTTGGTCCCGCCCCGGTTGCTTAGGAGACACGTCATCAGGGACCGCCATGGGGTGTTCCAATGTTCATGTGCTACCGAGGCGTCTGTCCTCCGTTTGTCTGCCGTTTAGCTAACTGACCAAGGATACATGGGAGGTTCCTTGATGCCTTCCCTCGGTCAAAAGTTTCCCAGAATACAGCGCAGTATTTTCGAATCTGAGACTTGGGGAGCAAATTTCCAATTTAAATGTGAGTCAAGTAATTGTAGTTATCAGAAAATGTTATTTTAGATCCAAAGCAGTTATCTATGGTTGCTTAGTAGTTGCAGCTTCGGTGAATAGCAGGTACTAACTCGCTTACACATTTGATTTAACCAATATATACACAGTTAAAAAAGTAAAACTTATACGTATATAACAATGGGCGGGATGTAAACAGAGGGTGTAAGCAAAAGGCGGGCTCTGGGCAGCCGCGGTCACGTGAGGTAAGTCTGTTCCATTTAACAGTTTCTTTGACCAAGGAAGGACAGTGTCCCCGTAAGCAAGGCGCCTTGCCTTGGTAGGCGAGGCGCCGTCACATTGAGAAACATCGTCTGTCATTCATTTGGCTCAGACACTGGGGGGAAAAACTCACTGCTGCAGCCAATTAATGGAGGTAAACGTGCAGGCTGACCATTTGGAGCGAGACGTTATTGATATAATTCATGCAACTTGATGAAATCAGCAGTGTTTGTTCTATGAATATTTTGAATTTGATCAACCAAAATATACTCAAGTTTTAACAAGATATGCATTTCGATTAGTGCACTACAGTGCAGTGGTCAAGCTGACTGAGTGGCCTGGATAAGAAGTCAGTCTGGAGACAGACTGCTGGAAGCTAGCAGTAAACCGGCTGCCAGCCAGAAAACACAGTCGTCTGCTCAGCTCAGTTTGTGTCTGGAGGGAGAGAGAGAGTGAGGCGTAGGCAGAGCTGTGTTTAACCAAGTGTGTTTGTATGTGGGTGGGGCACTGAATATGTCAGCCAGGAGTAAGAGGAGACCAACAGAGACTCTTTCATTTCTTACACTGTGCAAAGCTGTGAAGGTTCTGCAGCACCAAATCAGCTAAATGCATGTGTAACACCTCTAATTATAGAACCTATGTTCATGTCTGGGGCATTGTTTATCAAAAGGGGCCACAAACATTTACTGTAAAATGCCTAAAAAAGGAATATAAAAGAGAAATTAAATGAGTAAAGGAAAGCAAAGATGCGCTGATCAGAGATTTCTGACAAGCCGATACAGATCGATGATTATACAATATTACAAATCTGAGAATTCATGCATATCTAGCAGAAAGCAGAGAGTGGAACCCTAGAAGTGTTTCCTACCTCGATACTGAAGTAGCCTCGGTCCACATAGTCTCCGAGGAACAGGTAGCGGGTGTTGCTGGGCGAGCCGCCCACCTCAAAAAGTTTCATCAGGTCAAAGAACTGGCCGTGGACGTCCCCACACACTGGACACACAAACAAAGAACACCTCTGAATGTAATCTAGAACTGTTCCTGTGCATCAGAGCCAAGTCTGGGGGAAACTTAGAACTATTCTGTTGTCAAATGTAAAACAAGTGACAAAGGTTGCATTCATTTGGAATATTTCACATTTTTGGTGAACTCAAACTGCAGGGGTTCGGACAGTTACATCCATGTCGGGCTGGATGACATAAACAAAGTGGAGAGTGTCTGAGCAGAAGGGAAGCTGCAGCCAGGCATGCTGGGATCATTTGCATATCAGACATCATTGTGCATTGGGTGAGGGGAAGGTGTAGAGTTACATGGAAGGTTTTATCATTAACATAAAAAATAAATAAACTGGTTCGATGCTTCTTTTAATAAACCTCTCCAGACAGAGGTTTAGTGATTATATTCAGATGAAGTTTAATATGTTTGCATTAGTTGCAAAGAAGGTGGAAGACAGACTAAAACTGGAAACACAAAGCCGGCTGGGATGACGCTTCCAGTGACTGTACCTTCTACATGTCCTGGTATTAACTAGGGATATAAGAAAATATCGATGCACCGATATATCCCCATATTTTATTTTCCGATATTGTATCAATTTTCTAAACAAAATAATCATTTTTTTAAGGATTTGAATGGAACCATTAATGATGACAGTAGTTTTTGTGCTAAAATTAAAAGTATAACTGGTAGTTTTGTGGCTGTTTTCATCTTCTTCGTTCCAGTGGATCAACTAGATCTAGTGATAAAACAGGATGTGTTGAAGTATGAAACAGGTTGGAGTGTTTAGAACGCTGGGACAGTTTTTCTACAGTTAAATTCAGTTTTAAAAATCACAATATATAGCCTTACTCATAGTATGGCGATATATCCTATCGTCTCCCCAGATTTTTGCCAATACACATCCCCAGTATTAACTTTACTTTAACATAGAAAGTACTCCTATATCAGTTCTCCTGTTCTGTGTCTCTGCTCCGTCTTCTTGAACCCCCAGTCGGTCGTGGCAGATGGCCGCTGGTACTGAGCCTGGTTCTGGTTCTGCTGGAGGTTTCTTCCTGTTAAAATGGGTGTTTTTCCTCTCCACTGTCGCTACATGCTTGCTCAGTATGAGGGATTACTGTGAAGTCAACGACACAATGCAGGAGACTGTCTGCTGTTGCTACATGTCGGTCCAGGAGGAATGAATGCTCTAAGTCAATGACTCGATGCGATCTGCTGGGATTTCTTAGATAGAAACTTTTTAACTGATTGGAATGTATGTATGAGGGAAAATGACTTTTCTTGTAAAGTCCTTAAGATGACATGTTGTGAATTGGTGCTATATAAATAAACTGAATTGAAGGAAAATTTGAGGGGGGTCTCTGGTATTTGTGGATTTCCCCAGGAGTCCACTGTAGTGACATTGAATCCCAGCAGCCTTTAACCATTGCGGTATTAAACACATGGATAGTGTGGGGTAATGTATTGTCCATCTCCACTGTAGAGTCATGTCCTTGAAATGGGTGTTTCAACAAGACAACGACCCAAAGCAAGCAGTCAGCAAGCAGCCCTGTGGAACGTAGCTGGGCTGGAGGAGCTGTACCAGAAGCTGCTCGACTCCATGCAGCACAGATCGTGGCTGGGTAGCAACTAGTTACTACAGAGTTGTTTTTTGGGGGGAAAATCCTTTTAGGAGTAGTTTTACTGCACCATACTTTTTACTTTTACTCCTACTTGAGTAAAATCTCTGGATGCTCCATTTACTGCGACTAATTTCACTGAATCAAAACAAGAATGTTTTACCCAAAAATGCACCAGACAAGGACACAAAGTTTGTGTCAAAGTGAGACCTCTTGTTTGTACACAAGCTTTGTTGATCTGTTCTTTTCTATCTGAGATCAGTTGATGAGATGATAAACACAATGTAGTGTGACTGGAACTTTAACATGTATACATTACCTACTTTAAATATTAGTTTAATAAATTCATGCTGAAAAAGCGTTCTTTCTGCTTCAAATTTGTTCTATTGTACTGATGATATTTATATGTATTAATTATTCCATTGTAGTCTTTAAAATCAAACACCAGAATTTGAATATAACTTTATATTTTTGTCTGTCTGATGAAATAATATTTAAATAATCAGAGCCAATAGAACTGATCTGATGTCTTGATCAATGACTCAGTAGTTGAGTAGCCTTTTTACATAATACCTTTTAAAATTTTACTCGAGTAATTTCTTGGACGGCTACTTTTTCCTTTTAATCGAGTAAAAAAAATGTTTTAGTAGTGCTGCTCTTACTCTTACCTGGAAAGTTAAATCTTCAAACATAAATATCTGACACTGGTAATATTCCTTTCTCCCTAACTCTCTGTACAGTGAGAAGAATGCATGTGTGTGTATGGAAGCAGGAGTTTTTATTCAGAACACATAATGGGACAGTAAAGCTGACATTGTTGCTAGTTTGGAAAAGATTTCTTTGTCACCAGATGAGGTTTTATGGTATGTAAGAAACAGCATGAAGATAAGAAGATGAAGGCGTGTGGAGCGGTTGCTGATTAGAGCACAGGACAGGAGAATGTGGGATGGTCTACCTGTGATGGGAGCCTCCACTTCCAGCATGCATTTCTCCTTGCGCAGGATGCCGGCGCCCTCGTTGATGATCCGCAGGGCCGCCTCCTCCTCCAGCCGACCCTCCTTCACCAGATGGGCCTTCAGCACCTCCAGGCTGGGCTTCCCTTCCGCATAGAGGTCTTTGACCGACAGGCGTGTACCGGGAGGGTATGGCACCGCTGCAAACATGGGGAGGGGGGGGAGACAAGGGGTGAGTCAGGAAGACAAATTTCCTTTTTTGGTTGGATTTCAAAAACATTTCTCAACCTTCACCACATGTTGATGATTAGTTATTTCAACAGATTTGTTAAATGTGCGATCCAAAGGCAACCTAACCCTCTGAATGATTGAGTTCTGTAGGAGGACTGAGCTATTCTGAAACGCTTTAGAAACCAAGCAGGAAACATTTTCCACAAGGACACAGAGACAAAGCACCTGAACACTGTGTCCGCTCTGAAGAGACACGAGGAGCAGCTGTGACGCTACAACTTCAAATCCTCGCAGAACAAATCCATTCCAACTCAAGCAGAATGTCTAAAATGGCTTCATTGCACAATCCAGTATCATTTTCTCATCCCGTGTTAGCTTTCCTAATCTACTTATGATGCCCAAACACTCCTAAACACATCACTAAGACTCACCGTCTCATCTACACACGGCAGAGGAAATGAAACATCAGAGATGCTAAATCAGAAGACAAAGAAAGCCTAAGATCCAAATAGAGCAGAGCAGTTATTGTTGGCCCACAGCTTTGCAGTGGTCCTTTTAGTGGCCCACTTCAACAGTGATCTGTTACTGCTGCAACATAGCGAGGAGATGTGGAGACGAGCCTATGGGACCAAAAGACACAAATGACGTTTAGAGGAATTCAGCTTTATGAGGCAGATCTGATGCTAGTCGTAGTGCACTCCAAATCAGATTTAGCCTTCTAAAGCTGGGCTACATATTTTACTTTTCTTTTTTAAGTAACCCAAAAATGCTTAAATTTGACTATCTGACCCTTTTCTATGATATAAAGTAGGTAGTCTTTTAGAATTTATATTTCTTTTAAGTCCTTCCCCTGGCCTCCACAGCAACATGAATCATGTACACAAGCCTACAGCATTGACCAATCGATTTGCGTATCCACAAGAGGGAGCTGTCAATCGGCGAGAATGTGCCCCAGCGTGGACCACCTCAGTCAGCTTAGAACACCGACAAAGACGAAGTCAGAGGTTTGCAATGGAGCAACCAAAACGACTACCAAAGTTACCAATTCCCCAACTGTTTCTCTTCTCAAAGAAAATTTAAACAGTGCATGGTATGAGGTCAGGCTTGGCTTTCAGTTTCTTCCAGAAGGGGAGGGGGAGATAAAGTCGTTCCAATTTATAAATCTCCTCATCCTCCTCCCCTTGATGACGCCACAGCTTTAAAGAAAAATAATCTGGTGTTCCTGGGGAATTTAACGTACAACAGCAAAGCATAAAACGAGCCCAACAGTATCTGCAACATTACCCGTTTAAATATTAGCAACTAGCTAACAGCCCTAATACACGGGCTAAAAAAATAAAGGGAACAAAATGTCCCACAGGAGACCCCTCCACCACCCACCCAACCCCAATCATTACCTCTATTCAGGAGTAAAGGAATTAGCAGTTATGGCTAATAACAAAAGGAGTAATGTTAAAGAATTTGGTACGTGCTACACATATCAATGTTAAACGGTTTTCATTTAAGGGCTGACCTTCCCTCTATCCAGGACCTGTACAGGTCTCAGGTCAGATGAGGGGTAGCTAACATCTCTGCAGACCCCACACATCCTGGACACAAACCATTCACTGAGACCGTTTCTTCCTCCAGGTGGTCTCGCTGATAAACACTCCACAGTCAGAGCGTCAAGATGGATACCATCACCACTAATTCGTCCCAGTCTTCCTCTTTTGCAAAAACACTGTAGAGATACACATTTACAAAAAATAATAATTGCCTTTTGTTATATATTTAAATATTAAAAGGTCTTCATTAAGAGCAAAGCGGAAATGCTTCGCTTGTGTGCACAAACTTGGAGGATAAAGCTGATTTTGAAGATATTTACTTCACGTCTTATAACAGTTTTGTTTTCTTTTGATGATCCAGAATGAAGCTGAAAAAAACTCCAGCAGAACCGGTCCAAACATGCTGACTGTAGGTTCAAAAAGTAAAGATAGGCTGAGGAAGACTTTTTTAAACGTTCACAAAAACAGCCAATAGGGAATGGAAATGTGCCACAAGTAGTTACCAACATGGCTACCAGTACAAACACCTACCTTCAAAATAAAAGCCTTTAGATTTCAAATGGTTAAACCTAGAGCTGTATTTAGGGATAAGTGTTTTAGTGCTGCTCTGCTCAAATTAATCATGTGAGACCAGCAGTAGCATTAAGCAGGAAAAAAAGAAAAATGAGTACCAACTAAAACAATAATGCACAAATCTTCATGTGCAGTATTCGGATCATTAACTTTTACAGTACTAATGCACCAAACAGATTAGGCTCCTCCTTTAAGACGGAGTTCTTCATTGGGACATTTCATTCAGAATCCTCCCATCTTCTCAGTGGTTCTTCTCTCCATTTAGCCCACTGCAGGTTGTCAGGAAGAAAGGAGTTTAGCAATCTGTAGGTGAAAACCAGGAATGTCTGGAGATCAGGTGTTGGCAAGTTCTCCACATAAAGAGGCTGCTGCTTTACTTTGCCGGTGAGCTGGAAGTCACCATAGAGTTAAAATGCAAAGATGTGTCCTCATTCAGACCTTTTCAGAAAACTGAAGAGTTAGGAGTGGCTTTTTGTAGTGCTGTAATCAAGTCAATGAGCTGCGACAGCGTGCCGAGGCTTGACCAGACACTCTGGCAGCACGGCCCAGCCCCTGGAGGAAATACCAAGAAGCTGGATTCCTGGAAAATACTACAGTTCCATGGAGAAATCTGGCGGTTAACAAAAGAGAAGGTAAAAGCAAAGCCAAGAGATTCCTTTTTATTTCTGCTGAACCACAGTCTCTTATTGCTGTAGTCTAACTAGAGAAGACTATTTATTTTAACCCTGAGAACATCGGTTCCATCAGAACACAATGAATTTGAGGGTAGCCCCTGGAGAACAATGATTGGGCTTCAACCACACTGCTTCATGTTAATGACAGCAGCCCATACCACTACCCCTCCTCCACCATGCAGAGGTCAGTGTTTCCTACACAGATACGACAGATCGACAAAATAATACACACCACCACAAGCAGTGTATGCGAAAAAGGGTTACACTTTTTAAAAACTGGGTGAGCAAAACGTGGGTGTGGCTCTCTTAAAACGACAGACTGTGCACCAACAAGAACAGCCAAAGACTCTCCCCCCCATTTGTTCCCTGATTGTACCAAAAATGAACTGAACAGTGAGATTGGAACCAAGGTACGTACTGAACCGAGATTTTTAGCCTACGGTTACACCTCCAACACCGCATGCTTGATCAATAACCTTTTGTTCAGTGGAGGATGTAAGTGTCTCCATGGTAAGGCTTATGGTGAGCCAGTGGCTAGGTCTTCATAAACATAACATTCTCTCACCTTTACCAAAGGATCTCCTTCACTATATTGTGTTGCTGTTGCGAAGGGCAACACCTGTCAATATGCGTCTGTTCAGACATTGTTATTGACTTTCTGCCCATTCCTCTGATGCTGGACTCACCAGGTTGAGTCTGATGCCTTAAGAAAATGGCTCCCAAACCATTTCTGCTGGGCCTAGAGTGTTAGAAACCAAAGGGGGTTGGGTTTATAAGAAAATGTTCACACCCTCCTCCCCCACTGTAATTATAACTTTTTATTATTTTCACCATGTAGCAATATCTAACATTGCTTTTAATACATTTTAATGCCTCTCTGTGCACAATTGGTTTAAACAAATAATTCTGTACAAAAAAATAAACTATTGTAAAGGTTGTTTTGCAAAACTGACTTCTTCAGTCCCAATTTTCAGTACCAGGTGTGAGCCTGCTGTGATGTCACTTGATCTGCCAGGTAGAGGTGTGTGTTTGTACCCTGGGTCACTGAATTTGGTTGACTGAACATTGCTTTGAGTAATATGCCACTGTACGCAAGTTTCAATAAAAACTTGTTACAGTAAAATCTTTGGCCAAGATCACTGCCCTGTTCCTTCTAATAGATGCAAATCTCATCTCGCAGTTTAAAGACCCTGGACAGCAGCTTCCCACATGAGTTATCGGGACTCGCTGTGAAACTGAACGGCTGTCTGTCGCAACCCAAAAACCTGTCCATTACATTAGCATTGAATTATTTCCCCTTCATACCCCCCCTGCAATGACCCTACACCTCCCACTTTGGAAACCACTGCCTTAATTAAGAGAACTCACTCCAGGACCTTCCCTTTTAAGAACACCCCAAGCGACTTACTCGTTTTTACACGTCGGATTCTCTAGTCACCACCTCTGACAACACACCGCAGTGATTCCCATGTATCACCACACCTGTAAATGCTTTTCATTTCATTCAGGTTCTTGAGATACAAGAATTTGTGTTTTAGCAAAGCAAAAATAAAAACGTCTGAAGTGGAAGTGTTTGTAGAGGCAAACCAGACAGCAGGGCATGACAGACCTATTTTCATATTGTCCGGCGAAACGTTTTAAGCAGACATTTTAACCCAACCTGGTTTCTCCTCTAACCTTGCAAAGATACTACCATTTTAAAAATGTCTTTAAAACCCCCCAAAAAACACACTCTGGTTTGGTTATTATACGCATGGAATTTTCTGATAGTATCTGATCAATTCTGGCAGCTTCTGATATTTTTCTGAGCAGAGCCATACTATTGCTGAGGAGAGACAAACACTGTCACTGTTATCACTGTTACTTCAGGTTGAAAAAAACCAAAGTACAAGACAGGAACTCAGTATGAAGAAGATGTGGAGCCTGGAGCTGTAGAGGTTACAGCTGACAGCCATGATGATGATGATGATGATGATGATTATGATGATGAAGCTTTGATGACCAGGCCTTTGAGAGCAGCAGTAGGAAGTTGTAGGGCTACCGTACTTCTGACTTCAGTGTCTCTTTTGAGTAGTGCTTTATGCTAACTTCCTACAGTTTGAACTGTAATGTAATGTATTGGTTAAAAAAAGTGGCATGAGATCACACTTGTATCTTTATTGTGTCTATAAAAACTCGTATCCATGATGTACAGTGTAAAAAATGCAAATGCCAGCAGTCACCAAAACACCCACGAATACAAATCTGCAGCACATGAGCATATTACCCCATGTGTGTCATAAATGTCCTGCCTGAGACACTACCAGGCTTAAATGTTCTCGGACAACCTCTAGTGGGGTTTTTTTTCCTTCTAATTTTGTTTTTCCATGTCTATATTTAGTCACACGTGAAACAATGGACATCGCGTTTTTTTAAAAAGTGATCCATGTTCAAAGATATTTGATTATTATATTTATCGCTCACCCAACCCCAATTGGCTAGAAATAAATTCAAAATGCAAAGCTGGGGTGTTAGAAGGCTAAAGCTTCCTTTCACATATTCTTGACTGTTAACATTAGACTGATTCAGTTTGAAAACTAACTGTACTACGTCATAGACAGTCTTTTTTCAGAATATGCCATTTGATTAGGCAATTTTAATTTGAACGGGGGAAAAACAACAGGTATTGGCATGCATTTATAAAACAATTAGTATTTTCTTGTGTTTTTCCATTCACTGTGTAAGGGCCCCCTTTTCTTGCACTGTATAAAAAAACAAAAGAGACAAGATTCTGAAAATATAAACAGTTTTTAATTCTGATGGACCTCCCATATTTGATACAGTTGTATGCCAAAATGAACATTAGAGCTTGGCTTAATGAAGACAAGAGCAAAGCTAGCCCAAGCAGGGATGATACCAATACATCATACATACAACATAGATTCTGGTCCACCCTCCATACCACACGGTGGCAGCAATGCACCCTAACCCTAACCCAATAAACATCACAAAGAAGCAGGGTGCTGTGTTATCTTTAGGCTAATATGAGAATGCCAATAGTAGTTATGATGAAATATATTTTTTTTAAATACACGCAAGGAAGAAAATGACCAAGGTTTTGAGCAGTTATGATTGTATCATTGACTAGCATACACTGTACATCATTAGAACCACAAGAATCTTAGCTTTCCAATAACAAATGATATGTATATGTACATAGACAGGGCTGTACAATCTGCCATATATGTCTCACGTGCAATAAAAAAACAAAAAAAAAACAACTGTTCGTGCGATAAACTATTTTTCACAAGTAGCACTTGTGCAACAGATTTGCAAACTGCTTGTTTTTGTGACTGTAAAGGCCGGTTCATGCTGTATGAATTTGGGCCGTCTTAAAGGACTGCTCCATGCCACACTGTGCGACCTCCACCGAGCTCCAGAGGTGTGTCACACTGAACAGCCCAAGATTTCAGTGGATCAAACTACACGACATCTCGTTCTAGCAGGATGCGCCAAAAGCCAACATGACGAGCAGACCGGGGTCATAGAGTTTCTAACACTGCCTGAGCCAGTGTTGCCAATTTATAGACTTTGTCACTATTTCTAATGACTTCTAAGACACCCTAACCACTTTTCTTTTTCCTCCAAAAAGCACCTAGAGACAAATCTGACGACATATTATGACCACCCTCAGCTGCTTTATGTGAAGCTTAGAGACTCGGCCTGCTCTACATCCATGCTGTCCTTCCAGACGCTCACAAAGGGAACGCAGCGTGATCACACTACACCGACTGACCAATCAGAAACCTCTCTCGGTTCATTTCACCCACAAAGTTGTTTTCTGTTTAAAATGAATTGAAAAGTAAACAAAGAAATCTGCAGGTATGCAAAACCACCTTTCTTCTGATAAGCCCCACACACTAACATCAGGCAGACGCTTGTCTGTACTACTCACACCTGTGGTGCATTCAAGGAACGTTAAAATATATGGTGAGTTCAACAACGTAGGACTTTTAAAACTTAAATAAAACATAAGCCATAAACTTCGGCTTAATGGCGGTTGGCAACCAACATTTGGTGCATACTAAATATGCCCTACTTAAACTATATTTTTTCTATTAATTTTGTCATCTTAACATATCTCAGCAATTTTTTTGCCGAACTACAAATATTGTTAAAAAGGTTTTGGATGTCATTTTTGTGTCAGTTCCCTTCTCTCAACAGTAAACTTCAGGTGAAATAATAACCGGTTCCACAGTCTCTTCTTGAAGATAAGAAAAGGTTTTTAGAGATTGTATAAGACATTTTGTTGATGCTACAACTTTTGTGTCTGTGCTACAAAACCAGAAACCTCTGTGCTAATATAATATAAGCTAAAAAAGTTTAACATACAGCCCTGATAGAAAGGATGTCGCCAAAAAAAGGCAGCTTTGACGTGGAAGTATGTAATGTCCCACCGACGGAACTTAAAAGTGCACAAGGGTTTAATAAAGATGTTTCACTAACTAAACCCCCCAACCCACAGGCCGCTCTGTTGGGTTCCTCTGGCGCCGGGTCTGTTCCCAGCTGAAGATCTGTAGCTTCGAGCAGATCTGGGTCACTCTGTGAACTGATGTTTGATCAGCTTTGTGTCAGTTTACCTGATGAATAGATGCTGGACTGGATTTCCTCTAATGAATAGGCCAAGGAGAGGCTACAGCAGGTCGGAATGAATGAAAATATGTTTAAAAAAAGATCATAAATCACTTTTTGCTCCGTATCAGGCCCACTATTATTTACAGGTCACATCATTTTATTCTAAAAGCTAGAAGTTATATTATTGTAAGTTCACATGGAGGTGTCGGGCGTGAAAAAGATGCTTTAAAAAATTGAAAGCTGTATCCCAGTTTTAAATAACAGTAAAGGATAAAACAGACAAGCATGTCCCATTATTATTATCGGTCATCTTCAATATAGAAATATGACCTAATTGTTTATTTCTTCCAGATGAAATTACTGAACTACAGTGGAACATCTTCCTCTTTGTTTGGGTATTTCTACTTTGTCTATGTAGAACATGATGGTAAATTTTGTTTAACACAGAATACAGACTAACAACTAACTACCACTTATAACATGTATGAGTGAAACAAATGATATTTAAAAAAAAACAAAAAACTTTTTGTTTAAAACAGACACACAAACACACACAATTCCTCTCATTTGCTTGAAGAAAACTTCCCTGTACAACACACACACACACACACACACACACACACACACACACACACGGCTGGCTCTGTGGTCTAGTTTAATGAAAGCAAACCAGGTCGCACACATCCAGCCAATCATGCCACTGGCTCCTGAACTGGTTCATCACCAGCCTGACAGCAAGCGGTCCAGCTGAGGAACCGTTAAGGCGGCCTGATCAGAGAACAGCTTGTGAAGGCAGCCTTGAGTTTCTGCAGAGGGAAATAAAAACCACAACTGAGAGAAAAAGGCTTCATCGACCACAGGAGGAAGTGGTAGTCAAATAATCAACGGCAGGAGGGACAGAGGAACTCTTTCTCACACTCGATGCTTTAGCTGCTCCAGTAAACGGCTGCTGAGAGCATTTAGTTCCAAAGGTTTTGTCAGTGCCCTGCTCTTCATCCAGGAAGTTGGTCATGCTTCTAACGAGACCGCCTACTAGATTGTACACGTCTGCTGGAAGCTCTGCTCCCTGGGATGGACTGTAGACCTTCAGGCTTGTCTCATAGCCAGCGGCGGCCATGTTCAATGCAGTGACACTGATGCGGTTAGCAAATCCTGTGGTCTCTGTTTTTGTGGCGTAGATTCACATTGTTAGAATATAGTGCAGTGTGACTGCTACAAGAGAGGGGTGTTGTCTACTGATGGAAACCTCTAAATAGTGTGAAGCCATCCCCACTTTGCATCAATATGGCCTCACGTACAGAAAGCTGCTCCTAAGAACGCTGCAGCTGAACGAGCCGTTATCTGGATCATCAGGAGCTTAGAGATGTGGCGTTCTGCTGCGGTGAGGAAAACTTTAGGAAGTCCGACAGTGTCCAGGACACACGGAGAGGAGTGAGCTACTGGACGGTATTACCGCCGGTGCAGAGCTTGCTTTATAATCATAATAATACATATGGAGTGGCTGCAGGGATGGAAATGTATCTCATTGTTTATTGGTGTCTTGTTGGGAGTCGAGAACCGGTTCTGACTTGGAACCGCTCCCAACAGACCAATTCCATCGAAATTGTACGCATCCAATGTTATCAATAATTCCCAATGATTCACTTGATTCTGGTTTTCCTGAGATCTTGTGTTGTGTGAAGCCTAGTTTATGCTTCGGTCTGCAGAGGTGGGGAGACACGCAGCGTGATTACCCGTTGACGCAAGGACCAAAGCCCACGCAAGGACGGATAGAGTAGAGCCCAAATTCAGTCTACTATTTTGTTGATACAATCTGTTGAACGCAATGGAGAGCGCACGTCTGCGATTGGTCAGCCCAAGATCATCTCACCAGAACAGTGCTCTATAGTTGATGTAATTAGTAGTCAATGCAGCTTTTGGCCACTAGATGTTTTACATTGCAAGGCCAGTTGATCTAATCTGGTCTTTTGGCCATTTTGAACACCAGGAGGTGTAGAGAACAACAAAACAGACCGCTGTAGCTTTACTGTATCTATAAAAACTACAATAAAGTATTCTATGAGCTGCACTTCTGGTAAAAAGCTTTCCAGGTCAATCAAAACTCGCTCTCTGTCAGCCATTGCTCCTTGAGTGGATGCGTGTTTAAAAGCTGAAGTAATTAAACTGTCGTTGACCAGAGACGTCACTGCAATGGTAGGCAGACCCGCCAGAAAAGGTCTGCACCCCCTACTGTCCTGGAGGAGAATTGCTTTGCAATACTAACACACCAACGGAGAAGTATAAAAGGAAAACGCCTCCGTCAGTACGTGTGGATGGGAACTTGCTGACGGAAAAGCATAAACTAGGCATGACAATTACGTCACATTCTCTTCAACAAATCAGCACTTCAGATGATCAGCTTCATGGCAAAGACGAAGCGATCTAACGCAGTCTCCATTTTACCAAACATGAGAATTCTTCCATGTGTAGTCACTGCAAAGCTGTAATATCCTACAAATACCAGAGTATGCAAAAACATCTGTCCACCCAACATGAACCCAAGTACCAAGAATGTGACGCTGGAACGGCTGCATACGAGTGCTAACGGAGCTAATCGAAGTAGCTACTCTGTGATCTCCATTGGCGATAGTAACGTTCATATTATATATCCTGCATTAGCACACCGTCGACATTGGCTCAAGTTACCCCTTCAGGGAGCTAGGTGTTCATCCCTTCTTCATCGTAGAACAACCCCACTTTCAGATGGTTGTCTAGCTACAGCTAGAATGTCTACAGCCTATTTTAGTCCATAAGGCGTATCTACAGGAACTTTTAGTGTCTAATGATTTTAAATCCCAGATATAAACCCCCATTAGTTTAATACGGTGTTGTGCAGATATAGTTTGAAAAAAAAAGAAAAGAAAAAAAAGATGCTCTTGGTACAAGAGACTGTGTAGAATTCATATTTTGTCACTCATGGAACTACTCAGGAATTGATAAGGGAATTGATAAGGAATTGGATTGATAGGCAGAATCGACAATGGCATAAATATTGTCCCACTCCTACTCTGGGGAAAGAATGCGATAAGGATTGAGATTTAGGGTGTTAAGTGATTATGTATGTCATTTTTCTTTTTGAACAATGTTCTTCCATTATTGCTTCTATGATAGCATGAATATCGATCAAAATATTCCAAAAACAAAATCAATGCAACAATTGTGCACAGCTATCCTATACAGCAGCACTACTTCATCTAACTGGTGTTCTTAAGAAGCCATTTGTTTCTAACCGCTAACAGCTAAAATTGACGAGTACTTGAAGCACCTTCTAAAATGCTTACAGCTGCTTATTTGAATATTTTATACACCAAATATGCCTTAATATGCATTAATACTCACATTGGGAACCGTTTAGTCAGGGCCGGATTATGTTAGCAGGGGCCCCTGGGCACATAATGTTCAAAGTGCCCCCTCGCCGCCAAAAAAGTAACATAATTTAAATAGGATTTTCACCACAGTCTTGTAAAACTCCATTGCTCATCTGAGGGCAACAATATCAACACAACACAGTGGTGTAACTCCCTTGCCTATGTAAACACATCCTGCTTGATCTCACCTCCACCAGGCCATGACTACAATTCAGATTGTTCCATAACTTAATCACAAAAACTCACTCATACTCGTTCATTTTTCTTTCCTGTCTCTCCTCTCCTCTCTCAAAGCGCTCCTTCAGTTCTTTTGCTTCTCAACTCTCCAAAGCTGCCCTTCTGTGTCTCTGTCTGTCTTCTCACTATTTTTTCTTTCTCTTGTATTGATAAAAAAATAGTGGAATCAGTTTAAGTAAACTTGACTTTAAAGCATTTGATCATAAATGGAAAATGAATGAAAAGTAAAAACCAAATGTTTTTCCTTTTCCATAATATTGTGTTTAATAAACTTGTATCTAGATCTCTAAACTCCTGTTTTTCATCCTCCTCATGTCTCTTTCCTCCTCCTCTCCTGTTTTTCATAACTAAAACCATGAGAACAGGGCTCTTGTCTAGGAATGCACAATGTATTGACACCAACTTCGGTATCTGCCAATGTTAGTCATATTATAACATATTGTATTGGTCCAATAAGTAAAACTGAGCCATTATTAAAATTCACTATTTATTTCCATCTTTGTAAGAGATTAATGTAATATTTATAACATTGTAAATAAAAGTTATTGGCCATAAGAGCAATACTACTTTTGACTCTGTCCTCCATGATGTGCTGCCCCAGCCTTTCTATCCACCTCTTTATGAGTTCACTAAGAAAATGACCAAACTGACAGATAAATACCAACATACTTAACACTATGTGCTGATCCAAGTAATTCATCATCACTACAGAAACCTCTTTCACCTAAAAACTGACTGACAGCAACAACACGCCTGAGCAGAACCTCCCACCAGTACCGCGTCTCTCCCTCCAGCTGGTCCAGTTTAGCTTTCTGTCCTGCTACCAGTGGCTGATGCTAGCAGCACTGATGCAATGATCAGAACTTTCCTCATAATCACACACGCATTCCCAGTGTTTCCAGTCAGAGAAACCACTAATGTACTGGTTTTATTTGTTCCAAATAAGATGCAGGGGAAACAAAAGATATTATCCTACCTGTGGTTGGTGAACATGTGATCCAGTCTGAAGAAACTTTTTCTCCACTTTGGAAGTGACAGCAGATCATTAGGTTTGGGTCACTTTACCGCCCAAACCTCGATCACGGGATGAAGCTGGATATTTGGTCGCCCGATTATTAAAAGCAGCAGCTCCACCATCGATAACAACAGCGTAAGCATTTACGTTAACTCTCCCCCACAATGCTGGGTCCCACACCGGATAAACCCAGTCTGAGCTGCTGCTGCTACAGCTAGCCTCATGTTGTGTAGCTAACACAGTCCCCTCAGAACAGGTTCATTGGCTCACCATCATCCACCATGTCTTCTTCTTCCTGATTGACCTCCTTAGGTTTTACACAGAACGTGTCAGTAGATGACAGACTTCCTAATAAACACGTCTTCTTCTCATCTTTCTCTCTGTAATTTATAGAAGCTGCCTTTTTTCGCTCATTTTAGATTCTCTTAGGACTACTCCTACTGTCGGGTTACTGTCAGCAGAGCGCTACTTGCTGATCGTGGCATGTTACCATGGTTTCCACAACTGTGCCTTAGGGACTATGTAACTTTGTTAGGTAAAAAAAAAAATGGTGTGGATCTTATTGGTCATCTCCGCCAGCACCGTTCTCTCCCATTTGAAATATGAAGACTAGTTTTTTTTCTACCTTAAACTGCTCATGTGGGCCCCCCAGTGGGCGTGGGCCCCTGGGCCTGTGCCCATAATGCCCATTGGATAATCCGGCCTTGGTCTTAGTGCTACTGCAGAAGCTAACATCCACATCGGCCTCATCATTGGTGTTGGGGATACAGCCAATAGCATTTTAGGTAGCATTGCACGGAGGTATTTAAGCTTTCAGGTCTTTGGAATACTTTCAATATTCTCTACGGGGCCGGTATGTCTGATAGTTTTATCTCCAAACCCATGGGGCGTGTCTGTGAGACCATGGCTGCTGGCGGCTCGATGCCTGTGACGTAAGGATGTACCGGTCTCCACCAATCACAAAATTCAAATGCAGTAGCCCCAGTTCAACCCTAAGGGGGCAGCACTAAGACGTTTTTAGACCAAAAAGTGTAGAATTAAACAAGTTTACATGAAAATGTAAAAAAAAAAATCCCCAGAAACTGAAAGACTGCATTGGTAAAGACTCATTTATACAGTTTAGAAGCAAAAAAAAGTTGTTTTGGGGTTTAGTTACTCTTTAAACTAGTGGCCCTCACAGAACAGCAGATGTTTTTTGTGACTCTATCCCTTTACTGTTTCAAGACATAAAATGGAGAAAAAAAATACATTGGCATCATCCTGTTTGGCCGGTTGTAGTTGGCACCACAGCAGTTCGTAAACCCACCAAACACCATCGAAGACAATCGAGGAGCCACTACAGAACCAGTATGGCCGGACGGACCTGAGCCTGGCCCAGTTTGGAGAAACACGTGTCAAAATAAATAAAATAAGTATTCTATACACCTAGACGGCACCATTGTGCCTAAACAGCCAACCAAAATCAACAAACCATTTAGAAAAATATTTTGGCTGGCAGTTATGGTCAATTATTCTCACACAGTAAACTGGTGTCTTACCAACAAATGACTTATTTCAGGACAGTACTTGCTGCTCTACTTACTGCAACCTTTTCACTCTGAACGTTCTGGTAATGGTCGTTTGTGATAATATGTCAGAACCCAGCCCAGAACCCTGAGATAACAGGGTCATCTGTAGCCTCAGCGATGGAGAAGACACCTACCATCTCTGTCAACATTTGGCCTGCTCAGATTCCCACTCATTTTAAAACGCTTTTAAAAAGATCCATTTATATTTACTGGTATTTAACTAAGAGTACACCAAGTATTTTGTCATACTGTTCTATATTCAGTATTTTTCTGTCGTTTTGGTTTGTTGTTTTTAATCTGTTTTCCCTACCGTGTGAAGCACTTTGGTCAGCAATTGCTGTTGTAAATGTGCTATATAAATACATTTGACATTGTACCAAACAGAGCTGCTTCCAGAAAACCCACAAGCTTATGAAGCTGTTTTACTCCTGCTGAGATCCTCCAGAACCTTCCACCCTCTAGAACTTTTTTCCTCCATAAAATACTTTGGATTCTTGTCCACACAGTTCTGCCCAGCTATCAGGTCACTGCACTTCTACACTGTGTTTAACGGCCAACGCGATAACCTCACAGTGCATTAAAGATGATGATGATTAAAATACACATTAAAAGGAAATATTCAGATATCAACACAGTCCTGTTCAACACTTGTTAAATAACATTCCTAATTGTTTATGTTTTGTTTGTTCTTTTTAACCAGAATAGCTTGGTGCTGCTGGTTGTTGTTCTTGGTGGTTAGAGGACGACGCACTCACTGGCATCCCAATTGAAGACCACTACAAGCTTCTCCATTGTTCCTCAGTAAATCATAGAAATGTTTTTTTTTAAATCCCAACATATTAAAACCACAAACAAAATTTGCGTCACTGTTAAAAAGTGATTATTTGCCCACTATGGAGGGCAGCTCAGGCCCGTTCTTTTTTGCCACTGAAGAATTGTAAACATGGCGCCTACAAACATTTACCATACAACTCTTCTTCAACCCTTTATTCAAACACCTTTTTTACTGGGGATGTGTGTGGTAAGAATTTGGTGATACGATATGTATCACAATACAGGTGGGGGGCGATACGATTTGAACATCCTGTGATTTTGCAAGTTCTCCCACTTAGAAATGATGGAGGGGTCTGACATTCACGTTGTATGTACATTTCCACTGTACTACCATCGGCAAGACCTAAGAGCTGTCAGAAGACACCAGAGACACAATTATAGACCTGCACAAGGCTGGAAAGGGCTACGGGACAATTGGCAAGCAGCTTGGTGAAAATAGATCAACTGTTGGAGCAATTGTTAGAAAATGGAAGAGGCTAAAGATGACTGGCAGTCTCCATCGGACTGGGGCTCCATGTAAGATCTCACCTGGTGGGGTATCACAGATAAGAAAGGTGAGGAATGAGCCCGGAACTACACAGGAGGAGGTGGTCAATGACGTGAAGAGAGCTGGGAGCACAGTTTGAAAGCTTACTGTCGGTAGAACACTACGCCACCATGGTTTAAAATCCTGCATTGCACAGAAGGTTCCCCTGCTCAAGTCATCGCATGTCTAGGCCTGTCTGAAGTTTGCCAATGACCACCTGGATGATCCAGAGGAGACATGGGAGAAAGTCATGTGGTCAGATGAGACCAAAATAGAACTTTTTGGTCTAAACTTCACTCGTCATGTTTGGAGGAAAAAGAAGGATGAGTTACATCCCAAGAACACCATCCCTACTGTGAAGCATGGGGGTGGAACCATCATGCTTTGGGGGGGCTTTTCTCCAAAGGGGACAGCATGACTGCTCTGTATTAAGGAGAGGATGAATGGAGCCATGTAATGTGAGCTTTTGAGCAACAACCTCCTTTCCTCAGTCAGAGCATTGAAGATGGGTCGTGGCTGGGTCTTCCAACATGACAATGACCCGAAGCACACAGCCAAGATAACCAAGAAGTGGCTCTGTAAGAAGCATATCAAGGTTCTAGAGTGGCCTAGCCAGTCTCCAGAACTAAATCCAATAGAAAATCTTTGGAGGGAGCTGTAACTCTGTGTTGCTTAGCAACAGCCCCGAAACCTGACAGATCTAGAGAAGATCTGTGTGGAGGAGTGGGCCAAAATCCTAGTTGAAGTGTGCAAACCTGGTCAAGAACTACAGGAAACGTTTGGTACAGAAGCCTTTGTTTGCAATTACAGAGGTCAAATATTAACACTGATTTTCTCAGGTGTTCAAATACTTATGTGCAGCAATAAAGTACAAATAAATTCTTTGAAAATCAGACTGAATAAAGTGTTTTTTCTCACAATGGAAATGCACCTACAATGTGAATTTCTGACCCCTCCATAAAATCACAGTGTGTTCAGATACTTATGTTCCTCCCTGTATATTGAGATACTATGAGTAAGACGATATATTGTGATTTTTCAAACTGAATTTAACAGTAGTAAAACTGTCCCAGCAGTCTAAACACTCCAACCTGTTTCATACTTTAACACATCCAGTTTTATGACTAGATCTAGTCGATCCACTGGAACGAAGAGGGTGAAAACAGCCACTAACTACCAGTCATACTTTAAATTTCACTACAAAAATTACTGTCATCATTAATGGTTCCATTCAAGTTCTAAAAAATAAGACAAAAATAAAAATCGACATTGCTTTTGAATATCGTTACAATATCCTGACATAGGGTTACCTGACATGTTGAGACCTGAGTGACATCATTAAATACTGACAGACTCATGTTAACCATTGTTATTGATTCAAAACTTTTAAATTATGTTATTAATTTAAAATGTAGGCTTATCTTTAAGCATATTTTTCATTTCTTTTAAAAGTTTGAAAACACTATTATATCCATGGCTCAGACCTTTGGTTTAGCCGGGCCAATAAAGCTGATTCTGTTTTGGGGGTCCTGTTTGGATCCCACCACAACAGCTTTGCCGACCGTAGTACTTCCTGTGTTTTATTTTGTTCATTATTGTTACATTCAGCGTTGCGTCCCGTATCCGTTCTAAACGGGACGTGATATTTATCTGATGGTGAACTAGTGAAACCTTTTTTTGGAACAAATTCCTCCGCCGACATATTTTGCAGTTCAAGTCCTTTGGTCTCTCTTGTGGTTTAAGGTGACGGCGCGTGCCTGGGTCTGTGTTTGTGATTGGCTGGCACCTAACGACTGCACTGATAAGCTACCCAATAGGGTATAATAAAAGTGGGAAATCTTTTTAATCTAACTTTTAGATCAACCCTTTCTCCTATCACACCACACGTCTAATGATTGATATACATTGCTGTTGAATGATGGTGCAGCCCTACGGCTCCTACTGGTAAAGTGATCCAGGAAGCTGGAGCTCTTATCAGACTGGCTCCTTGATTAAAATGTGGATACAGGTGGTGTGTTGTGCACAGAGAAACTGGGTGTTAAAGAGCTGAAGTGGAGCCGGTTGAACCTTTTTAGAGCGGATCCAACAGGTTTGTTTTCGCTGTGAGTGTAGGGATCAAACAGCATGCTGGGCCGGGGCGTTACCGCGTCTGGGAGGGAACTACAGGGCAGACACCTTACAGATATGTCACAACACTTTTTATTACTGGCTTTTCAAGTGAAGCGGCACACAGAGCAAAAAGCAGCATGTCTTTGCTGGTGTGTGGACAGGAATGGGTGGGAATTAGAAAGACATGACACACACCCTGACCTAATGTTGTTAGGAGCCCTGATCTCTGAGCAGAGCGTTGCAGAGGACACTCATCCTGCTCTTCATCAATCATGAATGCAGACCCAATCCTTACACATGGTGGGCGAGGTAAAAAGATCGGATTACCATCAGTAAGTAAGCTGGTCCACCGGCGAGCCCACACAGCACACGTTCTCACGGCTGGCTCTCTGTCGAGGCTCAACAGGATGATGTGGTCTGCAGCACAGTCATTCAGAAAACGCCAGACATCTCTCCACTCTGTGAATTAACACAAGTCTTCATACCCCAGAACCGTTCTAACAACCACAAACCTTATTTAAACTACTTTATTGGTAACTCAAGTGAAAAGAAAGGGATTACACAATTCTACAAGATATTCCATGAAATAAATGGAATGTACTGGTACAGCGCTTCACACTACATTCACACACTGTTGATGGTGAGCTACATTGCTGGGGCACACTGAGAGTAGAACAATCACCCCCCCTGACCACCGCCAGCAGGGAAAGTGGGCGAAGTGTCTTGCTCTAAGACAAAACAACCAAGACGGATAGAGTGGGGGGTTTGAACTGGCAACTCTCCAGTTACAGGACAAATTTCTAACTCCTGAGCCACAGTATGACATTTTCAGCAATCCTGGTCCTAAACAGAGAACCTGGCCATTATTAAACAGACCACTTTATTTCACCATATAACATTAAGTAGTGAAATCATACTGCTAAACAATAGGAGTGCAACAGTACACAGAAATCACAGGTCGCTACATTTTGGTATACTGTAATCAAGTAAAATAAATCAAAATGTGCATGTGACTTAGTTTTTTTCTTACTTTGATCTGCATTAAACAAAGAATGTTTTTTCCTTTCTTTCAATTCCTGAAAATTTTATTTTATTATGTTCTATAACTTAAAAGATTTGAACGTATAGAACTGACTGGAGATTTGATTGGATTTAAAATAAATACATAAAACAGAACAAGCAGAAATAGCCAGAGTAGAAAACAATATAACCCCTTGAAAACAGTCAGTGTTAATGTTTAGAACTGCTTAAATAATACTTTGGCCATATTTGAGAATAAAACATGCTTAAATGACTTTGGAGTTGTTTTGATATTTCAACAGCCTAGTTTCCCAACTGTACATGAATGCAGCATGAGCAGCTGGTGGGAAAATCCCTTCTCATTGACAGGGATTCCGCCGACTTCTGTTTTATCCAGAATAAGGAGTTTGGGCTGACTGGGTGCTACTGGTAGCCATGGTAACATCAGCTGGTTTCTCTCTAGCATCAGTGATGTTTCCATTCGGCTTGAGATTGTTTCAGGTGAATCATTCAGTGCAGAGCGTGTTATGGACCTTCTGCTGGTGAAAGATGCGTTTGCTAACAAAGTTCTGGTTCGGTCCATCTTTCTGTTCCTACTGTAGCTGCATGAGAAACCAGTAGAGCTTAAATATACGTGCTGTTATTCACGTGTACGCGTGTTTATAATGGCTGCCTCGTGTAACTTGAGTTTGTTTGAAGCATTCTTTGTGCGCATCCTTTGAAGCAACAGTAAGTGCAATTGTATTTTATTTTTGAAAACATCTATATTCATTGATGCCCTCATTGACCCCACGATAAAATTACATAAATACAGTTTGTTTAAGTTTGCAAACATCATCAATTAGAGCTTATAGTTATGATATATCAAAAATTTCAACACAATAGCAACAAACTACTAAATAAATCCTAAACCCTAAAAAGGACAGAATTTTCAAAAAGCCTCACCACAATTTCTCAACTGGACTAATCTTCGGGCTTTGACTAGGCTGTTCTAACAGCAGAACAATACGCAGTAAGTCATTCATAGATTTTTAAAAACGTCTAAACAACAATTCCCTGCAGAATGGACCTGTCGCTCAGTCCTGCTAAGCCCCGCCCTCCTTAGTTACTGTTGCTGACTCGGACAAGCAGTCGAAGCTCACTGCATGTTTACAATGAGAGCGGTAAGTGCCAAAACAATTCCTAAAGAGGTTCTTGACAACTTTTAGAGCCAACAACAATCTATATCATCCAGGAGCCTTCAGAAAGGTCACCATTATGCCACGGAGAGTTGGCCATGCACAACATTTCAAAGTAGAATTACATGAAACTAAACTGAAATTAGAGGCACAGATCTTCAGATCCCAAACCAACGGGGAGAAGCTTCATCTAGTATCAATCGTCTTTGATGAGGGAAACATCGTTGAAGACCAGCGTTGTTCATGTACAGCAGGGTAATGTGTTCAACTCATTTCTCCTTTGGTTAACATAACAGCCAGCTAAGTGGCTAGCTACAGAAAGCTCACTACTGCTAGGCTTTATGTGACTGATATTAACTCATATGAGCTGATTGCTAAGATTCTACCAGATCATTGTCCTGTTTATAGTTAGCATGTTGAGTTAACCATATGGTCGGCCACAGAGCTGCATCCAACAGAGACATGTGTCCACGGGGTTTTATTGGTTTGGGAAACGGAATACAATCAACTCTGTTGCTTATTCTCTATGGATACTAGAAATGTAAGAAAATATCGATACACCGATATATTGCCATCTTTAAAGTCCTGATACTGTATTGATTTTTACTTCTAATTTTATTTTTTAGAACTTGAATGGAACCATTAATGATGACAGTGATTTTTGTAGTAAAATTTAAAGTATGACTGGTTGTTAGTGGCTGTTTTCACCTTCTTCATTCTAGTGGATCAACTAGATCTAGTAATAAAACTGGATGTTAAAGTATGAAACAGGTTGGAGTGTTTAGAATGCTGGGACAGTTTTCTATAGTTAAATCCAGTTTTAAATTTGACGATATATAGAATTACTCACAGTATCGCAATATATTGTATCGTCCCGCTTGTATTGTGATACATATCGTATCACTAGATTACTGCCAATACACATCCCTATTGGATACAGTGCCTCACTTTTAGAATGTGCACCAGGCACATTGTTTAACTATATATGTTTGTGTTCGGGGGGCGGGGCTGAGAAGGAAGGAGTGACAGGTCAATTAGAGGACCCTTTCGATGGTAATGACACTTTGGCTATGCTCACACTGCAGGCTGAAACGACCCAGTTCCGATTTTTTTGCCCCTATGCGACCTGTATCTGATCTTTTCATGACAGTCTGAACGACACAGATCCGGTCTTTTCAAATGCGACCCAGGCCACCTGAGTATGTGGTCCAAAATCCGATACGTATCCGATCTTTTGAAATGCGACTTCAGTCTGAACGACCAGGTCGCATGTATCCGACCCGCACGTCATTGATACGCCGCAGACATGTCTCTTCCCATGACAGAGTGAATCGAAGGTGCTCACAAACATCAAAAGTGGATCTGGACATTCGGAAGTTATTGATGAATTCTGTATTAGTGAAGCTGCTCACAGCAGTCTCCCACCACTCCTGGCTGCGAATCCAAACCCACACGTTTCTCTGTACCGACGTTGCTACCACTGCTCCACAAAACGCCATGGCCAAAAACCTTGCTCTCCTCCTTTTTATTTTTCTCCTTAAAACGAGAAGATTGAAATTGTGCTGGCTCCTTTGTGAAAATAACTTTAATAAGGCTAAACGAGCTCCACTGTCGACATCCAAACGTAACTTTTTCCGCAAACAACAAGTGACGTCGTTGACCGTTGAGTACTCTTCTGCGCATGCACGCTGTGTTTTATACAAGTGTAAAAAGTCACTTCACCGTTGTTATCGCCATTTTCTATTCCTCAATAAAAAGGTCAAATTGGTTTACTGCCGACAGTTATTAGTGTACATATGGTGTCAGATTACTTCCTTTAATATGAGGATGCAATTCATAATGTAGCATAAAAACAGGCTGGGGAGAGGGTAGGATGTAGAGTGTAAAACTGTTGCCATGGATGTAAGCATTTTCTAACAGGACGCATTTGATTACATTTCTTTCCTCACCCTTCTAAAATCTTCTCTCTGTTTTTTTTCTTTCCTACATCCACCTATCAGAAGTGCACCCCTTTCACCTCTGGAAGTGATGTCACAGATTCAGACCGGACTAGATGATGCACGGTTTCACTTCCTGTGAATGAAAAAATCTCCCGGTTGTAAACCGCCTTGTTGTCATGGTTACCGAAACTGTGGCTGAAATGAGAAAATGGGATTCAGACCAGTTAAAACAAGCAGCCTAAATGAGCTCGTCCCAGCTAGGAAACAACTCATTACTGGACTTTAAACTTAAACTGATGCAATCACGCCTTATTATAGGGCGACCATATTTTGATTTCCTAAAGAGAAGACGCTCCGACCTCAGCCCTGAAACACTTCAATCATACTCCGTTTACTCAAAGACTTTTGATTAGAACATATTTAAAGTGTTCTTTCTCTGGGTGGTTAGAGAGAATAGTTCAACTTCAGATCGGCTTTCACATTTCAATCATTACAAAAATGACCTTCAAAGGTCTGGAAATAAATAGGTTAACAGAAATAATTACTTTTCTGAATTTGAAAATCACCCTGGAACAATAGCAGCTCACTTTTTATGTCATACTGGACAAAAATGAGAAATGATATTCTGAGAAAATAAGAAGCTAATACTTTTCTTTTCAATGTAATAATTTAAAAAGCAGCAGTCTCACAAAGACACAAATTAAAGTGTATACTTCGGTCTTTAGTTTTCCTCAGTCAGTCTAATAGATGAACTCTGATTTTGTACAGCCTCTGTAGTTTGTGTGTCCAGGTGACCAAACGAGATCTTTGGCATCAGTCATCAAGGCCGTTGGTTTGTTTTAATATTGCCGGGGACAATAAGCGTAAAAACGTGAGTGGGGTTTGAAGAGTTCTGGGGACAATTAGAGATTTGAAATAGGGAGTAAATGGTAAATAGCACTTTTCTATTCATAATGACCATTCAAAGCGCTTTACACTGGAGCCACATTCACACACAGATACAGAGCTCGGTAGGAAACGTGGGGTTAAGTGCCTTGCCCAGGGACACTTGGACATGTGAAAGGAGGAAGCTGGAAATTAACCTACAACCCTCTGATTGTAAGACAATTACTCTACCTACTGAGCCACAGGTGCCCTAGTGTGAAGGTACACACAAACACACACAAAAAATTAATTAAAAATAATTATGGGGAGGTACGTATTTGGGGTTTTTACAGTCATGGTTTCGTACGCTTGAGAAACTTTAATAAAGAAAATAAACAAAAGTGCTTATGACTTTTTTAAACTTTGATCAACATTAAACAAAGAACCTTTTTTCAGAATTCCTTCTTTTCAATTCCTGAATTTGGATTTCATTTTGTTATGCAACTTATAAAAAGTTGCAAGTATAAAAACAGACTGAAGATTTGATTGAAAAAATAAAATAAAAATAGTACAAGCAGACATAGCCAGAGTAGAAAACGATATAACCCCATGAAAACATCCATCCATCCATCCATCCATCCATCCATCCATCCACTTCCGCTTATCCAGGGTCGGGTCGCGGGGGCAGCAGCTTAAGCAAAGAGACCCAGACTTCTCTCTCCCCAGCCACTTGGGCCAGCTCCTCGGGAGGAATCCCAAGGCGCTCCCAGGCCAGCCCTCCAACGTGTCCTGGGTCTTCCCCTGGGCCTCCTCCCGGTGGGATGTGCCCGAAACACCTCACCAGGGAGGTGCTTCTCATCCTATCTCTGAGGGATTGCAAGACAACTAAAGGAAAACAGTCAGTGTTAATGTTTAGAAATTTGAAGAATAATGTGCCCATATTTGAGAAAAAAAAACACTTAAATCACTTTGGAGTCGTTTTGATATTTTGAAAGCCTAGTCTCCCAGCTGTACTTGAATGCAGCATGGCCAGCTGTTGAGAAAATCCCTTCTCTGAATGCTACTGGTAGCCATGGGAACGTCAGCTGCTTTTTCTCTAACCTCAGTGATGATGCAGAGCAGAGCGTCTTATGGACCTTACTGCTGTTGAAAGATGCGTTCGCTGACAACGTTCTGGTTCGGTTCATCTTTATTTTTTCTAGTATTCTACAGGTCATGAAAATTGTATCTCTAATCAATAAAAGCTGAAAGCCAAATGTGTTTCGTCTTGGTTTTCAAACAGCACTGAACGCCACCATCAGGCTGTTGGCTAGGAAGGATCATGAACATCCACACCGCAGCACAAAGAACACTGTTGGCTATATTAACAGTATCACTGTACGAGCAGACCGCTCACACTGTACGTGCGTTCACAACACATTGTAGCCTTGAATTTGGAACTACAAAGAAGAAGAAGAAAACCCTGAAGTGAGGAGATGCTAACGGAGATGAAGAACACGCTGAAAATTGGACCCGTTTCCTTGGCAACCCTTGCCATTCTGTGCTGAGGAACTCCAACTTTAACTTCCCCACAGTTAACGGAGTAGTTTTACTGCAGTTTTGTATTTAAAAAATATTTGAGAGATGAACGGACCTTAAATTAAACATACAAGCAGGAATTCTTGGGGAAACATTTTTATGTGGCTTTTAAAGCATCTGAAGTTCATAAACTCCAATATTCTGACTTATTTTTTGCTGACCTCTACTGTCCCCGTGAATACCCAGGTCCACTGTATATTTTTTTGTACAGTGACGTTCAAGAACTCAATTAGACCTTATACATATGTTCAGGGAGTAAAGAATGTTGTGTCTTAAAACAGACCCAGACTGAAGCTGACAGGACCAGAAACTGGTCAGAATCCAAAACCACTTACCCTGCTGACTCTGGTTGATCAGTGAAAAGAATAATATGCCATGCATAACGGACAAACATCGCTCGGCTCGGAGGATTTAAGGTGCAATTTACGTCTCATCTCACAAAGAGCACACCATTCAATGTATCCGCTGTGTCGCCTGCATGGCCTGAGGGCCAACCGCTAATGGGACGTCTTCTCTACTTCACCATCCTGTGCTTTTTGTTAAGTCTGACACATCAAATAAATTTAAAAAACTGCAGATTTTTTTGCAACGTGAAGAGAACAGTTTATAGCATATGAATCTGTTTGCAAGGAAGAATTTGTTGGGGTCTTTTTTTACTGCTGGAAATCTTGCAACGGTGATAAAACTGGTAAATCCTGCAGTGATGATTATGATGATGAGGATATCAGGTGACACAGATAGATTCATATTTTATTCCTTCCTCTCCGACTCATCTGTGCCTCCATCACTCTGTGACCTTTAACATTTTGGAGAATGTCATCTGTGTCCGGTGTGAGCGTCTGCTGCCAACATGTAAAATTCATGTTTATAACATATGGATGTGCATTTCTGTGTCTCTGCTCTGTCTTCTCAAACCCCCAGACGGTCGTAGCAGATGGCCGCTCCTAATGAGCCTGGTTCTGTTGGAGGTTTCTTCCTGTTAAAGGGGAGTTTTTCCTCTCCACCGTCGCTACATGCTTGCTCAGTATGAGGGATTGCTGAAGGATTGCTGTGGTTGAAAAGTCTGCATCAACGGGGCCCAACCTCACGCCAATGACTGACGCAATCTGCTGGGATTCCTTAAATAGGAAACTTTTTAACTGATTGGAATGTTTGTATAAATGTATTGAAATGACTTCTTGTTAAGTGCCTTGAGATGACATCTGTTGTGAATTGGCGCTATATAAATAAACTGAATTGAATTATTGTGCATCAGAATACACGGGGGTGATACGATATATTGCTATACTATGAGTAAGAGGATATATTGTGATTTTTGAAACTTAATTTAACGGTAGTAAAACTGTCCCAGCTTTCTAAACACTCCAACCTGTTTCATACTTTAACACATCCAGTTTTATGACTAGATCTAGTCGATCCACTGGAACGAAGAAGGTGAAAACAGCCACTAACTACCAGTTATACTTTTATATTTACTACAAAAATGACAATCATTAATGGTTCCATTCGAATTCCAAAAAAAATAAACTAAAAATCGATACATTGCTTTTGAATTTTGATACATTATGTATCAGCATATCGATATTTTCTTACATCCCTAGTTTGGAACATATTAACAGAGACTTATTGCACTCTGAACAGTCCTTTACAACATGAATACTGCACACACTGATACTGCGATGGCCATATATTCCTAATAAATTGTGCAGCCTCATTTCCCCCCCAGATCGAATCATTTAAACTCTGCAGACTAGACTCAACCATACAGACTGAGATGAGGTGGACAGATGGATATCTGCAGGTCTTTTCCACTGCAGTACAAAACGCATGTTAAATTGCCCCTCTTGTGCTTATTTGCTGCTTCGCTCTGCCTCATTTCACTGAAGCATTAAGGCGACACCAGAAGAGGCTAATTATCTCAACTGCAAGGCATTTCAACAATTAAGCAGCTGCTATGATAGGAAGAGGTAAAAGGACAACTGGTGGCCAGAAATATTATCAAATGAACAAATGAAAATGGAAGCGAGCTTCGGATCATTTCTGAGTGACTCTGGCTTTTGGCTCTCCGCTCCGACAGTGAGAACAGGTCCGGTCAGGACGGGGCGACCTGCTGGCTGAGCTGCAGCTTTAAGAGGGCAGCTTTAATGGACTGATGTTCTCCTCGCAGCTTGGCCTCCCTAAGCCTGTCTAACCCGGCCTGAGCCCATCAGACACGACGACCACAGTCCGCTGCCTCTCTGCACACCTCAGCCGCCCCGCTGACACATCTGGGAGACGCTTTGGTGCAGCGTTCCAGCAGCGGAGCGGGGAAGGAGCTCTGCACCGAGCCGGCGCCAGAGACGGCCGACTCTCATTGGTCGGCTTCTGCTTTCAGGTTAACGGCGGCAGGAAGGAACACGCAGAGGCCATCGTGGCCGACCTCTTCTTCACCTCTTTGGCCACAGACGCCTCAACTCATCCACATTCAGGACCACTCCAGATGTCTCTCTTCCATTCCAACCACTTTCCCCTCGCCTACAACACAAATCTGGGTGCTTGGGAAAATGTCCGGTTGCAAGAAAGAATATTAGATAACTCCAGCCATCACTAATATTCATGCACCGTCGTTTTCAGACTACAGCTTACAAGCAACTGACTGTAGGCTCTACCAGAGCAGGTAGCCCAGCTAATATCAGCTCCTTATACTCCCAGTGGTTCTCTATTAGAAGCAGACAACTAGCATGTTTCCTTGAAAATATTACATTGAATTGCTGTTTATTTATATTTTATTGTTAAGAAAGTCAAGTATATATATAGTATATTATATCATATACAGTATAAAGAACAATTTAACATACAGTTCTGAATACAATCTTATTTCAGTGGGGTTTTTTCATCCTAGTCCTCAAAGCACACAGCCCTGCATGTTTTAGATGTTTGCCATTGCATCAGCATATTTGATAAAAGTTGATGGCTAATTAGTAATCTTTTGCTTCACTGCAGTCATCCGAATTAGGCTGTTAAAAAAAGGGAGACATCTAAAACATGCAGGGCAGTGTGCCTGGAGGACCAGGGAAGGGAAACACTGAATTAGATGATTTATTACCTTATTTCTGCATTAGGTTCTAGAGAAAACAGTGTAAATCTCAGAGAGCACACCTCACCACTGTCTCACTGCTACAGCTGACTTCCTCATACAGCAGCACACTTCCCCTCAGGCTCTCATCGCCTTCTTCCCCCCGAGACGCGAAGTGAAGCCCCGACACACCCCGGCCTCCTTTCTACGGATCAATGAACCAGCTGGAAGCAAACGTGTCTTTAAAAGAGCCATTTTAGGAGAAACCGGGCTGACTGAGGGGCGTCAGCAGGAAAAGAACCCGGGAGCAAACGTTCGTCCGGAAACACTAAACGTAAACCAGCTCCAACATTCTGCAGCGGCGAGCAGCGGCTGAAACGCCGAGCAGCTGAGCGGGGAAGCGGCCGCTACCTTCGGCTCGGCTCTCCCGTTAGCCCTTCCCAGTAACCCCCTCACCTCCACCCCCTCCCGCTCACTTCCTGCACCCGGTGAGAAGTTTCCAAGAAGAAAAGTCGCCTACCTTTGATGGGCCGGTCAACAGTAGAGAGTTTGTTTTGGTCTTTGGTCGACATCTTGGCTGCCTGGTGGCTGCGGGCGGAGACGGAGCTGAATCCGAACCAAACCGGACAGATTCCTCTCCAGCTAGCAGGCTAGCTGGGCTGGGCTAGCCGCGGCCGCGCTAGCAGCGGAAGGTCTCGGAGCGGCGGAGAGGACAGCCGCACTCAGCTCCCAGGGCCGAGCAGGACTCAACCCCGACGCGGATAGAAGGAAGGGGCTGACGGAGAGCGCGCCTCTGTCCAGCTAACTGTAGCTGTTCCCGAGCTGTGCGGTGCAGAAACGCCGAGCCGCTGTCACCGTGTGTGCGTCGGATGAAGCGGCCCGGGGGCAGCACCGATCTCTGGCTCCAGCAACACGGCGCCTCGCCTCAGATCATATCCCGACGTTATCCTTTTATTCTCGGACGAGCTGCATCTGTTACAGGCCGCTGCGCTTTGGTTTTTTTTTTCTCGTGATCCGATGTGTCGTTCAGACCCTCTGTCGGATTACAATAATCCGCTGCAAGCGGATTTCCTATAACATGGCTCGACGCGGTGATCTGTGGGTAGTGTAGTATTAATACGACTTTTAGGCCCCGCCTTCATGCTGTATTCGCTGTGCCCAGCCTGTCGGGACACATCAGAGAAAATGTGACGTGGATGCATCGCAGCTAATTATGTCAAAGAAAAGTTCCTTTATTTCACTATTTCAATTCAAAAAATAGAAGAACATAGATCTATACGCCACACAGCGATATAGTTCAATAACTTGTTTCTGTTCATTTTGAGGATTGTGGGTTACAGCTAGTGCAAAGGTAAAATCCAGTGTCTCAGTAAAGTACAATATAATTTAAAAAAAAGTCAATAAAAAGGATTTCTAATATAATGTCAATTATATTTTAATTTTTTTTTATACATTTCTGTATTAAACATCTTTATGTAAGATTTGAATTTCCAGAGAAACACAATTATGGGTTTTTATTAGCTGTAAACCAGAATCATCAACAGAAATGAACAGCTAAAGATAAATCCCTATGTATGTTTGTAATGAATTTCCCTTTTTGAACTGAATTACTGAACTAAATGAACTTTTATATGATTTTCTAATTTATTGGGGTGCGCCTATAATTTCCAAAAGTGGGATTTAGAGAATAAAAGCTCCAGAAATGTAGATATTAAATACAACTGATAGTAAAAATAAATATTTTCTCTGGGACCTTGCTTGTATGTACTTAGTTGCCTGATTTCCTGCATGAATGCGGCGTGGCATGGAGACCATCAGCCTGTGGTTCTGATGAGGTGTTCAGGACGCCCAGGTTGCTTTGAAGATCATCTAGATTGTTGTTTCTGATGTTTCTCATCTACCTCTAGACAAAACAGAATTCTTTATGGCAGTGTTTCCCAACCCTGCTGCCCTCTATGTTTTAGATGTCTATGTATGCTGAAGCAGGGAGCCATCTAAAACATGCAGGCCAGTGTGCTTTGAGGAGCAGGTTTGAAAACACAGGTCTAATCATTAGAATAGCTGAAGCTGTGAAGGAGTCCACTAGAAATCCATCTGCCCATCTAATCAGCAGACTGACTGCAATAAAAGAGGAGATGGTGTGCCTAATATCATCAAAATGGCCTCACCTGGAAAGAAAAGTGTAGCTGAGATTATTACACCTGGAAAAACATCTAATATCTCAAGGTGTGAGTGAAGAAGGCAACAACTCCTAATTTCTAATAGAATTGTGCTGCCACCAGTGCAGAGCTTGCTTCACACTGGAGGCAGATGGATGCTGGTATGTTTGCATTCAACTGAGAAAGGAAGACTTCTTACAAGAAGGGCAGCAAAGAAACAAGTTATGTAGGAGAATAAAACATCAGGGGCAGACAAAAAGGATGGAGTACTTTGCAGTTGACTAAAGTAACATGCAAAAAAAAGTATTTACAGTGCTGAAGTCACACCGAAGCATTTGTGTCTCTCTGAAACCTTTGGTGGTGTACTGCTGATCTAATCTCTGCTGTTTCACACTTGTTTTCCGAGCACAGACCAGCAAAGAGTGAAACAAGCCCGCCCTCGTGTGGACATCGACCGAACTGCATAAGAATAACAAGTCGTCTTTGGACCAGAAACTCTTAAAAAGAGACTGCTTAGTCAATCACTTCATTCAATTGGTATTAAATTGGTCTCCAGTAATATTACTGGAGAAAGATCGTGAAGAACCTCGGCATTATGTTTGACCAAGACTTGACATTTAAATCCCATATTAAACAGTTTTCTAGGATTTCCTTCTGTTTACTTTTAAGGCCAGGCTTAAAACTTTCCTTTTTGATAAAGCTTATAGTTGGAGTGGCTAAGGTCATCCTGAGCTATCTCTGTAGTTATGCTGCTATAGGCTTAGACTGCTGGAGGAAAGACTGACCACTTTTCTTCACTCTGCTACTTTTCTCTTCTACTACTCTCCAGCTGCATTATTTACTGTTATTTCGACTGTTGACTTTGTTTTCTCTTGGTGATTTTCTCTCCATAGAAGATATACCTGGTCTGGTATCCTGCTTGGCTGCAATGCCCTGTTGGACGGGGGATCCCAGTAACTGAACATCCTCTGTGTCCTGCTATCAACCTTTTACTTTCTTTAATATAGAAAATACTCTTACATCAGATCTTCTGTTCTTTCTGTGTTTCTGCTCTGTCTTCTTGAACCCCCAGACGGTCGTGGCAGATGGCCGCTCCTACTGAGCCTGGTTCTGTTGGAGGTTTCTTCCTGTTAAAGTGGAGTTTGTCCTCTCCACTGTCGCTAGATGCTTGCTCTGTATGAGGGATTGCTGTGGTTGGAGTCTGCATCAACAGGAGGCAACTGCCAGTCAATGACTCCATGCAATCTGCTGGGATTCCTTAGATAGAAAACAAGCCAAAACTGTAAACTGATTGGAATGTTTGTATGATTGTACTGAAATGACTTCTTTTGTGAAGTGCCCTGGGATGAAATCTATTGTGAATCGGCGCTATTTAAACAAACTGAATTGAATTGAATCTGTAGGCTACTGATACAGTAGAGGACACTGTACACTTAGAAGTTGCTACCCCCTCAGCAGCTCGACTACCTACCTTCTGAGGGGTATGCAGTCACATAACAGAAAATACCCATTAAAAAATTCTCCCATCATTGCTTTGTCGTCCCCTCTAACACGGCGTCCCACTTTCCAACAGATAATTTAAAAAAAATCTATAAAGTAGGTTAGCTCGAGAAATAATTTAACCAAGCAAATATTGAATCTAAGCAGTCCTTTGCTATTGAGGTAAAATTGCAATGTAGACAGTGATTTTGTAGATGTGCAGCTGTAGTTTATTTTTTGACTTGACTGTAGAACCTGTTGCTACCCAAACTATGTCAACAGAACAAGGACATGCTTCCCAATCCGGCCTGATCGTTTTAAACCTGTTCTAAGGTCACTTTTTGATATTCATCACCCAGAAAGCTTCTCAGAACATGGTTTCTCAAATGGACAATAATCCTGAACATATCAAAGCAACAGATAACCAGATATTTACATACACTTTAGAATTCTTTTCCCCTTACTGTCAAACATCAAACCAGAGTAAACTTTTTTTTGTTTTAGACCAATAACTATTAACATATTTTGTGTATTTATTCAATTCAATTTTCAATTCAGTTTATTTATAAAGCGCCAATTCACAACAGATGTCATCTCAAGGCACTTAACAAGAAGTCATTTCAATACAATTATACAAACATTCCAATCAGTTAAAAAGTTTCCTATTTAAGGAATCCCAGCAGATTGCGTCAGTCATTGGCGTGAGGTTGGGCAGATTTCCAACCACAGCAATCCTTCAGCAATCCCTCATACTGAGCAAGCATGTAGCGACAGTGGAGAGGAAAAACTCCCCTTTAACAGGAAGAAACCTCCAACTGAACCAGGCTCAGTAGGAGCGGCCATCTGCCACGACCGTCTGGGGGTTTGAGAAGACAGAGCAGAAACACAGAAGGAACAGAAGATCTGATATAAGAGAACTTTCTATATTACAGAAAGTAAAAAGTTAATAACAGGACACAGTGGATGTTCAGTTACTGAGAGGATCATCCCAGTCGATGACCCCCGTCCAACAGGGCATTGCAGCCAAGCAGGATACCAGACCAGGTATATCTTCTATGGAGAGAAAAACACTGAGAGAAAACAAAGTTCACAGTCGAAATAACAGAATGTACTGTAATACAACTGGAGAGTCGTAGGAGAAAAGGAAGTAGCAGAGTGAAGAAAATTGGTAAGTCTGTCCTCCAGCAGTCTAAGCCTATAGCAGCATAACTACAGAGATAGCTCAGGATGACCTTAGCCACTCTAACTATAAGCTTTATCAAAAAGGAAAGTTTTAAGCCTGGCCTTAAAAGTAAACAGAGTGTCTGCCTCACGGACTAAAGCTGGGAGCTGGTTCCACAGGAGAGGAGCCTGATAACTAAAAGATCTGCCTCCCATTCTACTTTTAGAGATCCTAGGAACTACAAGTAAACCTGCAGTCTGAGAGCGAAGTGCTCTTTTAGGAACATATGGAACAATTAGATCTCTATATTTATGAAAATATTAGAATATACATAGAGAGAACTGTTATGTATTTTTTTTATTACTTTCAGCAAAGTCAGAAGTATACATACATTTCTTTCGTTTTTGGTAAAATTGCCCCCAAACTGTTTCACTTGGGTCAAACATTTCAGGTTTCCTTCCAGGAGCTTTCTACAATAGACAGCTGGAATCTTGGCCCACGCCTCCTGACAGAACTGGGTCAGGTCTGTAGACCTTCCTGCTCTCACTCACCTTTTCAGTGCCGCCCAGAAATTTTCTGTGAGAATGAGATCAGGGCTTTGTGAGGGCCTCTCCAATACATTGACTCTGTTGTCCTGAAGCCACTTTGTAACTAACCTGGAGGTCAGCTTGGGGTCATCGTCCATATGGAAGACCCGTTTTCTCCCAAACTTCAACTTCCTGGCGGATGTCTTCAGATGTTGCTTCAAGATGTCCCCATCATGTTCTTTCTCATGATACCATCTATTTTGTGAAGTGCACCAGTCCCTTCTGCAGTAAAACAGCTCCACAGCATGATACTGCCTCCTCCATGCTTCACAGTTGGGATGGTGTTCTGAGGCTTATACAGTTTATCATTATGACCCAACGGTTTTTGTTTCATCAGACTACCGGACATGTCTGGAGAAATTCAGATGATTTTTGTCCCCTTGTGCAGTTGCAGTCAGTTGCTTTTTATGGTGGGTTTGAAGTAATGGCTTTCTATCCTCCCAGAGTCACATTTCAGCTCATTGTGGTACAGGACTGGTTTTACTGTGGACAGAGACGCTGTCCTACCAGTTTCAGTCAGCATCTTCACAAGATCTTTTGCTGTTGTCTTGGTTGTTATCTCACACATTTCACACCAAAAAAACATTTCTCTCCAGGACTTCTAATTCAATTTCAATTCAATTTTCAATTCAGTTTATTTATATAGCGCCAATTCACAACAGATGTCATCTCAAGGCACTTAACAAGAAGTCATTTCAATACATTTATACAAACATTCCAATCAGTTAAAAAGTTTCCTATTTAAGGAATCCCAGCAGATTGTGTCAGTCATTGGCGTGAGGTTGGGCCCCGTTGATGCAGACTTTCCAACCACAGCAATCCTTCAGCAATCCCTCATACTGAGCAAGCAAGTAGCGACGGTGGAGAGGAAAAACTCCCCTTTAACAGGAAGAAACCTCCAACAGAACCAGGCTCAGTAGGAGTGGCCATCTGCCACGACCGTCTGGGGGTTTGAGAAGACAGAGCAGAGACACAGAAGGAACAGAAGATCTGATATAAGAGAACTTTCTATGTTACAGAAAGTAAAAAGTTGATAACAGGACACAGTGGATGTTCAGTTACTGGGAGCATCATCCCAGTCGATGCCCCCCGTCCAACAGGGCATTGCAGCCAAGCAGGATACCAGACCAGGTATATCTTCTATGGAGAGAAAAACACTGAGAGAAAACAAAGTTAACAGTCGAAATAACAGAATGTACTGTAATACAACTGGAGAGTAGTAGGAGAAAAGGAAGTAGCAGAGTGAAGAAAATTGGTAAGTCTGTCCTCCAGCAGTCTAAGCCTATAGCAGCATAACTACAGAGATAGCTCAGGGTGACCTTAGCCACTGTAACTATAAGCTTTATCAAAAAGGAAAGTTTTAAGCCTGGCCTTAATAGTAAACAGAGTGTCTGCCTCACGGACTAAAGCTGGGAGCTGGTTCTACAGGAGAGGAGCCTGATAACTAAAAGATCTGCCTTCCATTCTACTTTTAGAAATCCTAGGAACTACAAGTAAACCTGCAGTCTGAGAGCGAAGGGCTCTGTTAGGAACATAAGGAACAATTAGATCTCTGATGTATGATGGAGCTTGATTATTATGGGCTTTGTATGTAAGAAGAAGGATCTTAAATTCTATTCTGGATTTAACAGGGAGCCAATGAAGGGAAGCTAAAACAGGAGAAATGTGATCTCTCTTTTTAATATTCATCAGAACTCTTGCTGCCGCATTTTGGATCAACTGAAGGCTTTTAATCGCATTTTGTGGACTTCCTGATAGTAAAGAATTACAGTAGTCCAGCCTTGAGGTAACAAATGCATGAACCAGTTTCTCAGCATCACTCCTGGACACGATGTTTCTAATTTTAGCTATATTCTGGAGGTGAAAGAAAGAAATCCTAGAAACCTGTTTAATATGGGATTTAAATGTCAAGTCTCGGTCAAAAATAACGCCGAGGTTCTTTACGTTATTACTGGGGGCCAATTTAATGACATCCAGATGAAGTGATTGACTAATCAGTTTCTGTTTAAGAACTTCTGGTCCAAAGACAGCAACTTCTGTCTTGTCAGAATTTAAAAGCAAAAAGTTTAGGGTCATCCATGTTTTTATGTCTTCCAGACATGCCTGTAATCTACCTAACTGACTGGGTTCATCAGGATTTATGGATAAATATAGTTGTGTATCATCGGCATAGCTGTGGAAATTTATCCCATGCTGTCTAATGATTCTACCAATTGGGAGCATATATATGGTGAAAAGAATTGGTCCAAGGACAGAACCCTGTGGAACTCCACAAGTAACCCTTGAGTGTGAAGATTTATCATTTAGATGAACAAACTGGAATCTGTCAGACAAATTTGATTTAAACCAGCCTAGTGCTGTTCCTTTGATCCCTGCAACATGTTCAAGCCTTTCTAAGAGAATATTGTGATCGACTGTGTCAAAAGCAGCACTGAGATCTAACAAAACCAGAACAGACACAAGTCCATCATCTGAGGCCATGAGAATATCATTAGTAACCTTCACCAGTGCTGTTTCTGTGCTATGATGAGCTCTAAAACCTGACTGAAACTCTTCAAACAGCTCGTTACTGTTTAGATGCTCACAGACTTGATTAGCAACAATTTTCTCAAGGACTTTGGATAAGAAAGGAAGGTTAGATATAGGACTGTAATTCACTAAGTCATCTTGATCAAGGGAAGGTTTCTTGAGTAAAGGTTTAATTACAGCTATTTTAAATTCCTGTGGTACGTATCCGTTTACTAAGGATAGATTCATCATATCCAAAATGGGGCCAGGAACCAAATGGAACGCTTCTTTAAATAATTTGGTTGGGATTGGGTCCAACATACAAGTTGAAGGTTTTAGATGAGGGTAATATTTTTGACAATTCCAAAAGCTTGACTGAATCTAAACAGCCTAAGCACAACTGAGGTTCTACAGTTCTTTCCGATACTGCCTCATTTACTGAGGAAGAAGTAATCATGTTTGGGAGGATGCCAATGATTTTCTTTTTAATAGAATTAATTTTATTTATGAAGAATCCCATAAAATCATCACTGCTAAGAGCTGGGGGAATAGTTGGCTCAACAGAGCTATAAACTAGGATTGTTTTTATTCGCCTCTGTTAATGATGAAAAATATACTGTTCTAGCTTGTCGAAGGGTCTTTTTATACAGCAATAGACTGTTATTCCAGGTTAAATAGGAATCCTCTAGGTGTGTAGAGCGCCATTTTCTCTCCAACTTTCTAGTATTCTGCTTTAAAGTACGCAACTCTGCGTTGAACCAAGGAGTCAGCCTCCTATGGCTAGCCACTTTCTTTTTTAAGGGGGCTACACTATCTAATGCCAGACGAAATGAGGACGTAATGTTGTGAACCAGACCATCAATTTCTGAAGGGTTAGAGATAGAATTGCTGCCATCCACTGTGTTACTCTGAGACACTGAGGAAAGTAAGAATGGAACAGATTCTTTAAAAATTGTTACAGCATTGTCTGATAAAGCTCTACTATAATGAAATTTTCTTTCAGATTTAAGATGGTCAGTTAAAGTAAATTCAAAAGTTATCAAGAAGTGGTCAGACAGGACCGGGTTATGTGGGTGGACTGTTATTTCCTCACACTCAATACCGTATGTCAGTACAAGGTCCAAAGTGTGGACCGTGTTTTTACCGTGTTAATCCGTCTCCTTCCTGAGCAGTGTGATGGTTGGACATTCCCATGTTTTTATACTCGAGTATTATTGTATAAACGGATGAACATGGGACGTTCATGCATGTGGAAATTTCAGCCACACTAATAATAACAATGAATTTATGTGTAGTATTTTTGTTGTTGAGTTTTTCCCATTTGGCATGTCTTTGTTTTGCTGTGGATACTTTTAAAAATCATTTTAAAATTAATTTAAATAGGGAAGGACATTACTAGTGCTTCTTCTCTATGAGGTGAGATCATTCCTTATAAACTCCACTTAGTTTTTCTTTTTTGTCATCTTACTCACTCTTTTGTGAGGCTCGGTATTTGGGGAGTGTCTTTATATGCATCCACAGGCGTAACGGCAATGAACTCAGATGGACTTAATTAACCAATCAGAAGCTTCTTAAGCTCAGAATGGAATCATCTGGAGTTTTCTTTTTGTCAAAAGACGCAACAAACCTAGTGTATGTATACTTCTGACTTTGATGAAAGTAAGAAAAAACAAAACAATTCTATCTCTCTTCTGACATTTCACAAATACAAAAAGTATGTTCACTTAAATTGATTTAAAACAAAAACAAATGTTTACTCTGATTTGATATTTGGCAGTAAATACATTTTTATTTTTATTTTTTTCCCCTGAAGTTTATGTAAATATCTGGCTTCAATTGTATATCCCTTCTGAGAATGCCTCATCAGAAAAACTTGGAAAGGGAGAGGGATGCCTGGAGTTTCCTCCTTGGACGGACGGACGACCGGACAGACGGTTGGATGGATGGATGGATGGATGGATGGATGTCGAAGCAACTTTGTACAATACAGGCCAAGAAATATGACCTGAATGTTCTTTATTCAGGCTAAAACAACAAAGTGAAATAAACCTCAGTTACAGTATTATAAAAACTTTAACTGTCATTAAAAGGCTCAGTTTATACACTATTTCATCCTTAAGAACTTATTATGAAAAGTTGTGGAGCTGTGGGCTAATCTGGTCCACAGGAAGCGATCAATCAGGTCAAACATGTAGTTATTATCTAAAAAGTACCACAATTACTCAGTCTGAGAAACAAAAAAACCAGCCCAGAATTTTCTGTTAACAGGACACACTAGCAGCTCCTCTATGAGAGAACCTCCTGAGCAGTAGGTCGTGTCCAGTCCAGTTCCAGAATGTTCAGCAGCGTCTGAAGAGTCTCTGCAGGGCTCAGCGGCAGGCGGGCGCCCGGGCCTCCGAGAAGACGAAGAACCCCAGGGAGTACCCAGGGAGCTTCAGGTGATCAGCTGGAGGTAGCTGAGCTCCGCTGAGTTCGGGGAGGGTTTTATCATCCACCATCTTCAGCAGCAATCCATTCAGCTGCACAGACCTGCAAGAAAGAAAAACAACAGAACATGCTCATTGTAGAGTCAGGATTATGATGTTTTATTCTGAGTGACAATGCAGGCGAGGTTGGTGAGAATCAATCAGAGCTCCACCAACGGTGCAATCCAGATCATAAAGGGCCAGATTGGCACATTTAAGAGGAGTTGGTGACAGAAACTCAACTCATGATAAGGTTGATGCACAAGTCTCAGTAACTTTCTCTAGACTCCTTCAAGTCAAGCAGCTCAGTTTGTCCATTTTACCACTAGATGTCACCCTACACCTGCTGGATTGAACAACGCCTCTACCTGAATGGCTGAGTAGATAACTGCCTAATAGAGCAGAGTTAAAAACACGGTCCATGATGGGATGGCGCTCTGACCCGAATCGGCTTTACAGGCAAACAGAAAAGCTTTACTTTTGCTGACATCAGCAGTCTGTGTCAAACAGAACTCAACAATGTGGCTGAAACAGAGGTCAAACTGCATCAGCGGGGTGTGTGGGGGGTAGACACATCAGTTTAAGCTGTCAAGTAGCCAGGAGAAAGGAATAGTTCAGATTAGTTGAATGCACCTGGGTGTTATGACAGTGTTGAAGTTTTCATTGGAGAGACTGGTCAGGGCAGCTACACTCCCTTCTGACAGGCTTCTTCCTGTTCTCATTGCTTTTATATGAATCAGCGGACACATGATGTGCCATTCTTATACCCTTTTTGAAGTTAGGCTACGTTCACACTGCAGGTCTTCATGCTCAGTTACGATTTTTTGATTACATTCAAATTTATTTGGTGTGGTTGTTCACACTATAGCTGAAAGGCGACAGCAAACACGGTCCAGTGTGAACGCTTCATGGACCTAAAGTGGAAGAAGAAGACAAGACTTCACACACAACGCGCTCTGTTCACAGAAGTAAAAATGGCAGCTATAGATGTTAGTGTTTGTGCAGCAGTTAGGCAATTCCTGCACTGTCTGAACTGACAAAATCATGACAAATGAATTAGAGAAAGAAGGACATTGACAGAAAAGAGAGCTGACAGAGCTCTGACTTCGTTACCCGCCATGCTTGTTTAAGGGTTCAGATTAGTGACGTCTGTCTCGTGTCAGCGACGTACAAGACGGATTTCATGCGACATGATAGGTCAGACTCAAGTTCCCTTTAAAAACATCAGATATGTATCGGATTTAGTACCACATATGAAAGGGAGCTGGGTCGGATTTGAAAGAAAAATCTAATTTTTACTGTTCAGACTATCGTAATTAAATCAGGTATGCAGGTTTGCCTGCAGTGTGAACGTAGCCCTAGGAAGGCTGAAAACATTCTCTTCTTGTGTCAGGAATGGTTGGCTCCAAAGGAAAGTGCACAGCCATCATCACTTTGCATTGAAAAGGCTTCAAATGGAAGGTAACTGCTGCTGAGAATACTGAATCAGCTTTATTCGACCAAGTTTGTGCTCACAAACAACGGATTGGACTTCGGTTCCACTTTGCTCTCAAGGACAAGAAAAGGCAGCAAGTTTAAGGTGACAGAAGAGTCCCAAGAGTGTCCAGCAAGCTAAAAGTCCATTTCCCACAGAGAAGTGTGCTATAGAACCACCAGCGTTGAGCTTACTTAACACTGGCAGCACGTGGATGACTTTTGGCACAACAGCATTGTGACAAGCAGCCAAGAAACCATCAAGGACATTGTAAAATTGTCCAAGGACACTCCTGGAAAGGTGTTTCTCCGATGAATCCCCCTACAGACTGGTTGGGAACGGGCTTCCTTCCAGTTCTGTCCAAGAACATTTCGATTACCAAAGAGTGGGACCAAAAGCAACTTGTTCCAGTAATCCAGGACCAACTAGGGGATGGATTTTCCTGCATTCTGGTTCAATGAAGAGCTGGACCTGTTTCCAGGAGACTCCCCAAATCTAAACCTCGTTAGGGCAGCTGAAGATTAGGTCACCATCAGTAAGGAACCGATTCAGAAAGTCAGAGAGGACTGAAGTATACAGAAGAAGGATCAACAATGTAAAATGAACATTTTCACATAAATATAATGTTTTGCTACTAAAGCCTTAGATTTTATTTAACCCTTTAACACAGAAACATTTCAAACAAAGACTTTAAAGTCTAGAAGCATAAAAACTGAGCTACTACCACAAACTGTACAAGAAGGTTTCTCTTTAACTTGAACTGCCTCCGGGAATGTCTTCTGATTCAAACTTGAGGAGAAGTCAAAGTGGGAATTTAGACAGTTAAAAGGCACATGACAGGATGGAGCCGATAAACAGAAATTAGATCTTCCGCATGACCTGATGGCTGTCACTGAGGGAAAAAAAGGGTTTATTGAGAGGAGAGAGGCACCTGGACTCCAGTCCCTCTTCCCCCGGCTGGTTGGGCTGAAGGACAAAAGCATCCACTGTGCTGCTGGAGACGAGGGCAGGAAGTGAGATCCTCACTGGCTTCCTACTTAGGTTCATCCATATCAGCACGATGGCTCCGCTGGCGTAACTGCAGACACACAAACAGCGACTTAGTGCTGACTTGATCTTTAACCACTGGCAAACTACTTTTTTCTCTAATTTATTTTTCTTTTTAACGTCTCCTGTCTGGCAGTGTATCAGAATTGTTGTCTTAGTGCCAGGGTGAAGCCCAACAGATTTACCTTCATTAGTCGAGTATTACAGCTTTTTCTCTGTATATTTATCTATATACATAGATATGTATATATATATTTATATATAGATATATACGTTAATTTTCAGACTATAAGCTGCTACTTTTTTCGAATGCTTTGGACCCTTAGTCCTACACAACGATGCTAATTTATAGATTTCTACTGGCTAACGGCCTCCGGGGGGCACTATAGCAGGAAACACAAAAGTCAAAGAAAGATGCACCGAAGAAGACACTAACAGTAGTTTTCATGCACACACCTTCATCATGAAAAACACACGAAGAAATTCATATGATGTAGCTTTTAAGTAATGGGCAATCGAGCTGGCCATCAAAGAAGAACATAGAGCTACTGCATGTAAGCTTGGCATCAATGGATCAATGGTGAGACGTTAGAGGAGGCAACAGGAAGAACGGAGTCAGTGTAAAAAGACGACAAAAGCTTTTAGAGGACATAAAAACACTGAAGATGACAACTTCAATGGCTTAGTGAGGAAGAGGAAGATGAAGATAGTGACCAAAGACATTTCTGGTAGTCTAAACCATGTTTTATTTTCTAACCAGGCATGTTACAGACCTACACGCTTCATGTCGGATCAACCACAAAATGTAATCAGTTGTTCCTGGACCCATTGCGGACATTTCCTGAAAATGTCATTGAAATCCGTCCACAACTTTTTGAGTTAAATTCGTAACAGACAGATTGACATACATATGGGCACGAAAACATGACCTCCTAGCAGAGGTAATAAAAAATCTTCCGTGTGCCGTCTTTCTGTGAAAATATCTCATGTTACAACATGAAAAAGTGCGGCTTATACTCAGGTGCACCCAATATATGTACAACATTTATTTTCTTTTAAAATGTAGTTGGTGGGACTTCTATTCAGTTGCGCTCAATATTCCGAAAATCACAGTATACATAAACTTCATATCAGATTAATCCTTGAATGATTTTGGATTTTACGGCCATTGAAACATAAAACCTGAGATTACAGCTAGCGATAGCCCAGAAGGGCAACCAGCCTTTTGTCTTGTTTCTCCACACTGTGTTTGTGAGAGTACCTCTTCCTGTTGGCACAGTGCAGATACAGCCTCACTCTTTTACTTCTGCCAAAACCAGAAACGACTTGTATTTTCAAAACTTCTGGTCCGACGAGTCTCTTGTAGAGAACCGAGAGCCAATAATCCTGGGAGGAGAGCCAAGATTCAGTCAGAGATGGTTCATTCAAAAGACCCCAGGAAATCTAATAGACTAAAGGAAGAATGAAACAAAACGATGAGTAAAACAAATCAAACCACAACGAAATGAAATGAAGTTTTCTGGGTGTTTAGAAGATGTCGCATTGACTTCCAAACACTGCAGGTACCTTTGTTGGATTCTTTTAAAACCAATTAAATACCTTTCTAATTAGTGTGTGTCTAAATTCTGAGGCTGCATCCTTCGAAGGACCCGGCCTACCCGGTCCACGTGGACCACGTCTAGCCTTCAGATTTATTCCTACCCTTTTCTCAGTGTATGTCCTGTTGCCTAGCAACCATGATGGTGGATGTTTTTTTTAACCAATTTAATTCTTGAGGAGCTAAGGCAGTTTTACCATCATCGCTGGCTTGTTTCATATCTCAGGCTCAGACATAATCATATCCAGGTAGAGTAACAGAAAAAACAAATGTATTTCTCCCCTTTTCCAGTTTTAAATGGGCTGGCCCCGTCTTCTCTATGTGATCTCCCTAACATCCACACTCCTTAGAGAGCTCTCTGGTCAACCAGGATCTGACGCAGAGGTTATGTGGAATTCACCATGGCCGCCCCAACACTGTGGAATAGCTTCCTGTTCGTACCGCTCAGACCATACAGACTCAGCTAAAAAAAACACGTTTTTTTTTCTGGCTTATGACTGTGTATAAAAGGCTAAACAGTTATTTTAATCCTAACGCCGCACATTTTACCACTGTTTTATTCTACATTTTAGTTCTTGATTGTGAATGTATTTGTAAAAGCGCTTTGATCAACTGATGTTGTTTTTAAATGTGCTATAGAAATACATTTCCAAAGCCATGACATCATCATCTGGGCTTTCCCTCGTTGTTTAAAGAGACAGTAATCTTTCCGGATGTAAACTTCTGATTTGAAAAGCATTATAAATAAATCGCTGACATTTGTTCTCTCTCATTATTGTGCCGTTTAGCAAATAGAAATAATTTAGGTAATTCTAACTGACGTTTGGTCTAATTTAACTTCAGGCATTGAGATAACAAGGTCTATGTCTTTTTATTCAGTGTATGTAAACTTGTGGTTTCAACTGCTTATAATCTAAATATTTTGAAAATGTAGAATACAGTAGAGTGTTTTCTAATATTTGTTTGCTGTTATAACATCTCTGTACACATAACGTGGGTGTAAACATTTTGAAAATAGGTTCCTTTATATTTGGGTTCTCAAAAAATAGTGTTTCCACTGTATGTTAAAGTCAGGATAATACTTAGATCTCTTATAAAAAATGAAATCATGCCTTTATGTTAAGAAGAGTTTTGTTGTTCTTGAACCAGACCATGCCGTTGCCCTACAGGATTGACCTGAGTGACCCAGTCCTGGTCTGGAGGATCCCAGATCAGGTTTATGACCAATCAGGGAGTCTCTGGTGTTTCTCAATCTCCTGGTTGGGGCGCCACAATTTAGACCCTGGTGTTTCTCTTCTGGTTAGCAATTGGAGCATCTGCCCCTAGCCTAAAGTTTAATACTGACATTAACATATTACATATCCATTATCTTACGCAGGTAGTTGTATACCGTTTTAAAAAAAACAACTTTTAGATCTTTTTTCCATTTATTCACATTTTATTCCATTTATGTCATGCTAACTTGCTGAGTGAACTTGTACAGAGATGCAGTTTCCCGTGCATCATATACACTGATGAACTCAACACAACATGTCTTACAGGCAGAGGATCCAGGTGGTCATCGATCATGTGGTAACTCCCGGAGCCGACCAACACCTGCCTCATCACCACATCCAGGCCCAGTCTGGCTCCCAGGCCTAATTTATCCAACCACCTGCACACAGCACACATCCACACAAGCAGCTCATGTTGGGTTGGACTTCAACAAGTCAGCTGGTATAACAACCTGTTTGTCTTCAACAACTGAAAAGATCCACGTCTCAATGTGAGCTTAGCATTGTTCCTATAGGATACTCATGTTAGAATGCTGTGCTAACTAGCTGACTGCGTTATGATGAACAGCTTCTATTTTAGTCTGGATTTACGGTCTTCTCTTTCACCTTCTTAGCTTCTTAAACCATTCCTTCACTTATGTCTGACTGTTTTCATCCCAGGTCCTAATATTACTTACTTTCAGCAGTAAACAAATTTGGTTTATCAATAAAAAGTGTCTGACTTGCTTCGGTCAAATTTCAGCACTGTTTTCTGTTTTCAGAGATTGGTTTAGTTTTATGGGATGGAAAGTGGGACACTCGGCTGCTCTCCTCCCCTCATTGGATCCTTTCTTCCATAAAACCATAATATGATATGTTTGCCGATAAGGTGCTCTGAGTTCATACCTGTTGAACATTACAACCACAATCATCAACACAGTCAGAGTCAGTAAATGAGTTAGTCAGCCCCAGGGCGGCGGTGGCTACGCCGTCTGTGGCTGAATGATTGGCTGTAAATAAAATGCGAACAAGTTCAAGAGGTATGAATACTTTTGCATTGCACTGTAAATGTCATTTTACACAGCTAAAAAGATGTTCGAGAGAACAGATAGGTCCAAATAAAATATGTTTTCTTTTTAAGTCAGCCTTCTTTAAAATCTCTTTAGTGGATCTATTTTTGTTGTTTTCTCTGAGTTCTTTAATGTCTGTGTCGTGGGAATAGTTTTAATTTATATTTAAGAAATGTAATTAGTATTTGATTAATTAGATTGAATTAGTATTTAGCTAAATATTCCTCGTCATGGTATAGGTTACATCCAGGACATTATGTCATGTAGGAAAACCAAGGCATCATGTTTTTGATAACAATGAGTCAGACTGCAGGATTCCAGACGTCAGCATGTTATCTATCAGTACACAAGTCATTCTGCACACTCCC